>CM038678.1:516223272-516823272 GCA_021605205.1 Aegilops longissima
GGCTCATGTTTTATTATGGGTTAGAATTTCCACGACTTGGATCAGGGTCCATCCTCCACATCTCATCATTCATCGTCGGTGTTGAAGCCTTCCTCCGCATTACCCCTCACTTGATTGTGGCTCAAGACCTTCAAAGTAGAGCGAAGATGATCAAGGGGCGGACAAGTCGAGTCTTGGAGGGCTGTTCTAAAAAAGAATCTTGACACTCCATGGCAGGGCTCTTCTCAAGAGGAGTTCAGCTTATATGAGTGGTTTTATATCACAAGCGCCCAGGGGGCACCAAGTGGGTGGCGCCTCTGTCTTCGCTCGGGTCCTCCCCCACGGCTGGCGTCGTGGGTCAATAAAGGCTCGGCGGGGGCCGTCAGGGCGTGCCCTATTTTACGAGAACGCATTCAAGATCTCTGGAAAGAGACATCAACCTGGCCATAGTGGCGCGAGTCATGTTGATCGCCGCACTTTGCCTTACAAGCGCGTCCCCTCCGCTGTGGGAGTTTAATCCGAAGGACCACGAGCTCTCCAACACTTCTGGGCATGACACCCATGGAGATGTATAAATTTTCTTGGATCACAAGCAATGTGTCGGACTTGACCGAGGCGCTTGAGTCTAAGCTGCGTCGGGATACTCAAGTAAGTAGCCCTATACCCGGACACGCTATCCGTATATTTGTCATAAAATTGCCCTTAAAGAGATGTCCCTTTAAACAAGAGTGGATAAGCAAAAGCAAAGCTGATCAGGTGTCCGCCCCCCTCGCGTGACCACGGGATCCGTGTTAACGAGGATCTTTGGAGGTTCGCCTTTGGAAGAAAGGCGAAAGGGAACAAAGGAAGCTACCGTCTCTCCTTGAAGGAGCTATCCGGAAAGGAGGATCGAAATCCTCCATCGAGGAAGAAGAGGACCGCCTCTGAAGACCGGAGACCATGGTCTCAAAGCGGGGAAGAGATTTTTGTCGGAGGTAAATGCGGCAGGAAGTGCCTCGGCCGCTTTGTGCCCTCAAGGGATCAGCCCTCAGTGAGCCGTAAGTAGAGAGGAGTTTCAAAATAAGAGACATCCTATTTTATTCCTGAGAAAGACAACTGAATTTTTACCTTGTAGTTCGGATCTCCGCCCTTGCAGCCAGAGCTCATCTTGAGGATCTTTGTCGGGAGATGATGGAGGCGGAACGCCCCCTCTGCCGTGCCGCCTTGCGCGGGTGACCTGAGTGTGTCGTCGCGGAGGTTTCTCGAATCCGGCAGGGCTGCAAAGCAACAGTGTAGCTCCCAAACCCTCCGTGCCCGACCTTCAAAAAGGCCATCAGCCAGAGTTCGGCTGCGTCGGTCGGTGCAGTCGGAGATTTGAAGGATCTGCTTTCGGCGGCGTCTATCTCGAGAAGAACATGTCGTGCATTGATGAGCACGGTGATTGAAAAGGATTGCATCCGCGGAGGAAGCGGGTTACCACGAGGCCGTCGAGGAGTTTCTTGACAGTTTTTCAGTCAGCGAAATGATGTACCTTTTAGCATTCGCATATAAAAGATCGCCTGTATAGATAGTAGCCCCTGAGACTCGGTGAGTTGTCAAAGATGAGGCGCGAGGATCATAATCCAAATATAGCGTGTCGCTCTTCCTATGTAGGTGGTGAAGTGTCCGGTGGCTAGCGGTGATGAATGCCGAGCTAAAGCGGCAACAGCGTGGCGGATGCCGACGCCAGCGCTTGTCAACAAGCGGTTGGGCGAAGTCGCAAGGTGCGAAATTTTCTCCGCGGACACCTGGTAAGGGGCTTGACCTGACCTTACAACATGTATGCTTGATCGAGATGGTGCAGCTGCCATGGAGAACCTTGGCGGAACTTCGCCCAGAACCAAGAGCAGAGCGGAAAAAATAGATCGGCTGCCTTGAAAGCGGCGAAGAGCTGGCGAACAGGCTACTCCACTTTGCCGAAGCGAGGAAGGAAATGGCGAGATAGCGGTGAAGTTGAAGGATGCTGCCGACCGGCTGCAAGCTCCTTGAAAAAGAAGATCGGGCGGAACAAAATGACCTAGAAGGCCACTACGAGGCCAAGGATGCTCGCTACTGCAATGAGAGCCATGAAGCAAAACTACGTCTGTCGGATTTTGGGTTCGGCAGACCCTTGAGAATTTGAACCTTTGGGGTCTTGCGGAATCTCGCCCTCTACCTACTGCACCCTTCCGCCTTGCTGGGATCTAAACTACTGAAGGAATAGCACAAGAAACACAGGGTTTATACTAGTTCGGGCCACCATTGTGGTGTAATACCCTACTCTAGTTTGTGGTGTGGTGGATTGCCTCTTGGGCTGATGGTGATGAACAATACAAGGAAGAACAGCCTCATGAGTGCATTTCTTGGCGAGAGAGATGAACTGCTGGAGGAGTTCAGGTCCCCTCTCTCTCTCTCTCTCTCTCTCTCTCTCTCTGATTCGGATCTCAGATCCCAGATCCCCCCTTACTATGGTGGCTACCTCTATTTATGGCGGCGGCCTGGGCCTCTTCCCAAATATTGGCGGGAAGAGGCGCCAACAATTAGCCATTTGAAGGGAACACACAGTACACTTATCTGACTAAAGTTGGTCCTCGCCTATCAAAGGCTCTGAGGTGGTGGCCTTGACTTGGGCTCCTAATGACTTCCTTCCTGCCGTTGGACTGGTCTTGGTCTTGTTGCATCGAAATGAACACCTTTGCTTGATGCTCTACTGCGCTTGCTCCCTTTGCACCAAAGAGGAAAGAGGACAACTTGCACGGGCGTGGCGCCCTTTGGCGCCCTTAGTGCGTCATGGCTTGCGTCATGGGCACCTCGCGAGTACCCGCCTGATCTCTCCGCCTCCTCGCGAGCCAGCTGATGAGGCCGTGCAGAGGCTCCACGTCGTCCGCCCCGTCTGGCCCCCTGCGAGTCTTGAGCTTAATGTTGATGAAGATGGGCGTGATGGGCCCCCTTTGAGCCACGCTTGCGGGCAGCGGGCGAAGCAAGTCTTGGGACCCCACCCGCGTTCCCGAGCGTCGATTGTAGCCCAGACCCAAAGCGCCCGGACTTGGCTGACGGAGAGCGAAGGGGCAAGTCTGAGCCTTGAGCCTGTTTTTCAATGACCTTGGGCTCAGCGTGGCGGTTGATTGGGCGTGGGTAACGGCACTGTTCCCCGCCTCCTTATTTTGTGTCGTGCTAGGAAGACTACGTGGCACTTTTTAGCCGCTCCCCTTTCCATTGCTGCCGTCCCCACTCTTCCTCCTCTCGAACTCCAGCTTCTGCTCCCAATCCAATCTCAAACCTTCCTCCCCCCTTCCGTTGCCATGGCTCCAGCGAAGAAAGGCGGGAAAAACCCATGCCTCCGCCTCGCTCGCCGTCGTCGGCGGCCCCGCCGTCGATCGGTCAATCATACTCAATCAAGAGGGCACAGGCAAGGTCAGCTCGGCTTTGGCCACCATCTTCAGCGAATCTGCGGGTGGGCTGCGGCCTAACCTGCGTCCCGCCGCCATGTGAGGATAATCAATGAGGTCGATATTTTGCGGCATACAGTAGGCGAGGCTGGTTCCCCCTTCTCGATTTCTTCAATGCTGTACTCTCCACTATCGAGATCCATATGATGCACTTGGGTCCGGAATCCATCACTCTTCTTGCGGTCTTCGCCTTTGTTTGTGGCGATGATGGGCATACTCCCTCGGTTGCCTTGCTTGCGCCACTTCTTCTCTCTGCGCCTTGTTGGCCCCACCCAATGTTAAAGAGTGCGTGAGCTTCATTGCTGCATACGAAACAAGCGGCTTGAGGATTGAATTCACCCTTCCTCCGCTGCGCTGGGTTCCGTGGCGGTGGCTGTCGTGGGCGTGGGGGTGCCCAGCCCCTGTTGTCGGAGCCAACATCACCCGCTGTCCCCAATTCGGGCTGGGGCAGAGGCGCTCATGAGCCCCGGCTCGCCTTCTGGCGTCGCCCGCTCCGAGGCGCTCGGTGTGTGGCGCTTAAAGGTGGTGAAGGTTCCTCTTGTGCCGCATTGCCTCTCGGCGCCATTCACTGCGGATGTGGGCCTTGGTAGGCGTGAAGACGCATGAGGCTCAGGAGGAGGACAACGCTGAGCTGGAGAAGGTGCTCTTAGTCTTGTTGGGGATCCCAACCACTGGCGTCGTCACGGCAAGGGTGCTTTTACGTACTTTTGCTCAAGCGGGGGTGACTTTGTGAAGCGAGATGCCCATCTTGACGAATGGGGGCTCGCCCATGAACCTCATGAGGTCTCATGAGGCTCGGTGGTGGTGACTGCCCTTCGGTCGGCCCATGGCGGCTCTTCCTCGAGTAAGCGTCTGCGGGGAGGCCACTGAGCATTTGAGAGCCGAGGGGCCTCCCAGAAGTGGCGGTCCTAGGCGGCGCTTGAGGAGCAGCTCCACGAGGCCCAAGGCTGTCGTGGTTGGGGTGGCGAGCAGCTGCCCGTGGTGCCTGCAGGCTGAGGCCCCTGGGGCTCCGACTACCCTTCTTGGTGAGGCCACCGGCCCGGCGTGCGCCGGGGCAGCGCCCACAGCGCGGTCGTCTTGGCGCTCCTTCCTCGTTGCAGGTTGACCCCTGCGCTCAACTCTTGGAGTCGCTTCGCGTGGACTTGAGGCTCTCCGGAAGAAAGGAAGCTTAGGCGGCGATTACCCTTGTCGCTCTTTGAGCCTTGAGAAGTGCCGCTGGCGATGAGTAAGCTTTCTCTTTTATATTTTGATTCTCCTGTTGCTTTTAGTGATCCTTGCTCTGCAGGGCCCTTCCCGCCGGAGGTCACGGAGATGGCTGAGAGCCATCCCCAGGCTCCGCCTTCTCGCCATCTTGAGTACTCAGAGCAATTTGGGGCCCTTGTGGTGAGGCGGTCGGAGGCAGGCCATCTGGGCGCGCCTCCCGTCCCATGCGCATCTCGCGACCCTCCTTGCGAGCCCTCTCGTGGCATAGCTTGCCTGCCGTGGGCTTCTTGTCAGGTCATCGGCCGGGATTGGTGAGGCATTCCCTGCGCTCCTCTTTGGGGGATGGGCTGGCTCTGGCCGGGCTTCTAGGGGGCGTGCCCAGCCGTGGCGGGCGCCAGCCCCAGCCCCCGGGAGGAGTGCTGATTCGCGGCCCTCGGCGCTCGCTTTGGGAGGATGATGGTGTGGAAGGCGTGCTTGGCGCACGGGGAGCATCGCTATGCCCAAGGGTTTCTTGGGGCGGCTGATCGGTGAGCCTGCTTGGTGAGGAGCTTGCCCGATGAAGGCAGCGCGCCTCGGTGAGGGCTGCGCTGGCCGCGAAGAGCCTGTTGGTGGCGGTGTCGCCCTTGGCAGCACAGGCGTGATCTTGGCGATGGGAGGCCAAGGCGTGTTGGCGGCCTCTCGGGAGGTCGTTCTCGGGCCGTTGAAGAGAAAGCTCGAGAAGCTGACCCGGCGGAGGCCGGAGGAAGCCAGGCCTTGAACTCCTGCCCGTTGCGCTCCTTTGGAGGAGCAGGTGGAGCTCTTGCGAGGCAGCCTTACATCGATGAGGTGGCCTCAGGCGACCAATGAGCTTCGAGCGGGAGGCGGCCAGCTGGAAGGCCGCTGAGCAGCGCGCGAGTCGTCCTTTGAAACAAGGGGCGCTTGGTGGCGAGGCGGAGGATTATGTCGCTCTTGGGGAAGCCCGTGTCTGGAGGAGGTCGAGGCGTCGGGTGGTGATGGCGTGCTTGAACCTCGGCCTTGAGTTCGAGAAGGCTGGGGTTGATCGGGCTGAGGCGAAGGTAGGACCGCTGCCTTAAGGCCAAGCGGGAGGCGACACGGTGGGCGATGCTTTTCGGGCCGCCCTTGAGGTGGCGCGGAGGAGTTAACTACCTCCCGTGCGAGGTGCTTCTTCTTCGCCAATGTGTGGGCGAGGCTGAGGCCGTTCGCCCTGAGAATCTGACGAGATCATGGCCGGTAGAGTCTGGAGCATGAGCGGCCCCATGCTCCTGCAGCTCCGGGAAAACCAACACAGCCTTAGGTAACATCTGCGAGGTGGCTGTTGGCGAGCCGCCGCGCCAGTTAACTCGCCGGCAACCTTGAGTTCTTCACCGATGTGGTGACTTCGGTTGGGCCTTGCGATCGTTCGGGGCCGACAGGTTGGTGGAAGTAGAGGAGCGCGCCCTGCTCGGGCGCGCCTTTTCTCGCGTCTTCACCATCTCGAATATGGACCCCCGCCGACTTGAGCAGCCATCGCGATTACCCCAGGCCGTCCGGGCGACACTCCGCCTTGCCGGTGGAGGACAATGGGCGCCCTTATCGGGGCCTTTGCTTTAATAGCGATGGCGTGATCGTGGCTGTTGGCAAGGCGGCGTGGTGAAACGGCCTCGATGCGCTGGCGGCAGCGCAGAAGCGGCAGCGAGGCCGGCGACGCCGGTGACAATTCGGGAGGTGCCCACGAGGATGCATTGGAGGATTTATCCGTGGCCCGAGCACCGTTCTGTTTCCTCCACGAATAGAGCTCGGGTTTTGCCACAGCGGTCGTAAGAGCATTTGGGAGGAGCCCCTCATGTAAAACCTGTGTTCATTTATTAGTAGATGCTATACCACCGTCGCTTTGTGCCAGCGGCTGGCTGGTTTACCTTTGTCCGCCGCGGCCCAAGATACTTTGTGGAGGGCCGTGGCGTTTGGCGTCTCCGTCGAACCCATAGGATCTTGATAAAAGCCTCTGAGAGGATCGCGACAGTGGCGATCTGGGCTGCATAAGCTAGGCCCAACCCGGCTCGCGAGGGCTCTGAGGGAGGCAGGTGAGGCAAAATGCCCGAAGCGAGAGATTGCTCGAGCAGAGACTAAACACCCCTTCCCGGACACACGCCAAATCTCGAATTGAATCAACTTAAATTCAGCGGGGAAAGTGACAGCCAAAGGAAAAGCAATGAAAGCAAACCAAAAAAGGCCGCGTCCGGCACCTAGTCTAGTCTTGGATGTCTTCTCACGGCCTTGAGCTAAGTGCTGCCCTTTGGGCGTGGGAGGGAGCCCGGGGCTGAGGCGGCATCCACGAGACTACGGGGTGTGTACAGCCCCTCATTAATGCGTGAGAGTGTCAGGGCGGCGAGCTTCACGAGGCCTTGGGCCTTCTTCCACGAGTACCGGCCTTGCTTCATATCACAGAACGAGGGCAACCGCCTTGCGTCGCACTCTAGTGCCATCGGCGACGACCGGAAACGAGGACACCGCCGATGGGGTAAAGCGATGCCAGCCAGTTCCCCGACAACCAGGAGTCCTCCGCCGAGAGCAGGCCACGAGGCACCTCCCAGCAGAGGCCTACCTCTCGAACGCCTTCGAGCACTTGGCATGCAGTGATGCGGATCTTGGCCTCCTCTGGAGCCCGGTGCCGACCTCCCGGGTTAGGAGGCTGCGGGGCCAGGCGATCGCTTGATGTGGCGACCTCCACCTCCTGCGATTCATGATTAACGTATGTCGCTCTGAGAATTAGTGGTACCCGATAATCGCCGCTTCCAGCGTGGCGGTGGGGCCTTCACGGGGCTCTTGGAAGAGCTCAGCCACATCGCCTCGTACCCCCAGCCAGGCTGAGAGTGAGCCTTGTTACGCCTTACGCGTTGGTGCCACAGGGGGTGGTAGCGGCCCTTCTTGGCCGTGGGTGTGGCGAGTCCTTCTTCGTTGGCGGGGCGGAGGCAGCGTTGCGGCTGGCCAGTGCTGATAACCATTGGCGTTGGGTAGCCTTGGGGCCCTTGACGCGTGTGGAGGCCCAGGTTCCGCCCCTGGACCTGAGTTGGGAGCTGGGTGCGAAGGGATGAGCCACGAGGCGGTGAAGCCAGGAGCTACGCCACCGCTCTGCGCTTACGCGTCGCGGCCGCCTTCGATAGCACTCTGCACGGCGGTAGCTCCGGGCCACCGTGAGGCGGCCCTCGAGTTCGCTGCTCCCGTGAATGTCGGCATCGCGTCCGGCGTGGTTGGAGGCCCTCGCTGCCCGACCGCGCTGCCCAGCGGCGAGAGTTGTCGGCTTTGTCGGCGTCACATCGACCCGCGGCGCCCTGCGGACCCATGCGGCTGCTGCAATGGCATGGGGTGCCCGGCGGCGACTTCTGCGTGGTGGGCCAAACCGCCCGAGGACCGGGGTTGCCCTTTGGTTACCGGACATGATGAGGGAGCGATCACGGCCAGGACCGACGCGGCGGAAGGTGGATCCGGCGCACCCCTACCTAAGCGCCAAATGTCGGTTGGGTTCGGCGAGACCATTGAGAGGATTCGAACAGCAGGGGTGCGTGCGGAATCTCGCCCTCTACCTGCACCGCCACCTCGCTGGGATCTAAACTACGAAAGGAACAGCACAAGAGACCTGAGGGGTTTATACTAGTTCGGGCCACCATTGTGGTGTAATACCCTACTCTAGTTTGTGGTGTGGTGGATTGCCTCTTGGGCTGATGGTGATGAACAATACAAGGAAGAACAGCCTCGCGAGGTCTGTTCTTGGCGGTGGGATGAGCTGCTAGGAGGTTCGGTCCTCTCTCTCTCTCTCTCTCTCTCTCTCTCTCTCTCTCTCTCTCTCTCTCTCTCTCTCTCGATTCGGATCTCAGATCCCAGATCCCCCCCTTATTATGGTGGCTAGCTCTACTTATAGGCGGAGGCCACAGGTCTCTTCCCAAATATTGAGCGGGAAGGCGCCAACAATTGGCCATTTGAAGGCGAACACTGGTACACTTATCTGACTAAAGTTGGTCCTCACTTTGTCAAGGCTCTGGTGGTGGCCTTTGGGCTCCACAATGACTTCCTTCCTGCCGTTGGACTGGTCTTGGTCTCGTTGCATCGAAATGGGCGCCTTTGCTTGATGCTCTCGCCTGCGCTTGCTCCCTTTGCCAAAGAGGAAAGGAGGACACTGCTGGCTGGCGCCACTTGGCGCCCTTGGTCGTCATGGCTTGCGTCATGGGCACCTCGCGAGTACCCGCCTTGATCTCTCCACCTCCTCGCGAGCTAGCTGATGAGGCCGTGCTGAGAAGCTCCTGTCGTTGGCCCGTGAGGCTCAGCCCCTCGCGAGGTCTTGAGCTTGTGTTGATGAAGATGGGCGTGATGGGCCCCCCTCTGAGCCACGCTACAGGCCGCATGCGAGGCAAGTCACAGGGACCCCGTTCCCGAGAACGCCCGACGTCGGGCGGAGATATCATGGTGGAAAGCCCTTTATGTTGCGGATGAAGTTCGGGATCCTAAGTATGCTCAGTTGGACCAGCTGTGGAGTGCGGCAGATACTTATCTGGATTCGGCGGCAAGTGCCGCGGACGCGGTCGAACACTTCCGAGATCAAAAGGATCACGTAGTGGAAAAGCTTTTTTGGTCGCAGTTCCACAATCCAGAGCGCCCACTTCTAGTATCCGAGCGATTGGCCGGATGAGCGGAGCTGAATAGGTTATCCGGACTCGCCATGAAGGAAGTCGTGAGTCATTTGTGACCGGAGGGGCCTGAGCCGAAGAGTTATTTCGGTTTGGTGCAGCAGTTCCTTGGTGCGGTGCCCCATATCAATGCAATGAAGAGGTCAGCATGCATAGAGGGTGCGCGGATGGCTCTAGCCCGTGTCAAGACGTACTGGGCGGAGATGAAGACCACCGATGTTGCATCCCAAGATTGGGATGGGGCCGAGTACTGCAGAGCACTATTTTGAGGGAAGTTCTGCATGGCGCTCGTTTAATAGAGCCTTGATGCTCGAAGGACATCATGTTGAATAACATGTATAATTGTAAGACAATGTTTCGATGGAATATAAAAGCTTTTTGTACTTGTGCTTGCAAGAATTAAAATACCTCTGCGGGCCATTAATGTATATGTGTATATAACTCGAAAGATGGCAGTCTTGACTTCAGCCCCATGCATATAATGCGGGGTGTTACATAAAGCGCATTTTCACACTTGATCCAACGTCTTGGTCCTATAAAGGAGGTGATAGCGTAGCGAACTAGGCAACCGGACTATAATGCTTTATCACTTTCACTTAGCCATAGGAGTTTGACAGTGGGGCTACTATATAGCCCCTAGGGGCACCGCGCTCGCCCGAATTCAGGGCGCGTGTGTGCTTGACCGGGAAACGGCCCTTTGTTAATGCGGGGGAATCCTAAAGATTCCGGTGGGTCATCGAGTGGTTGACCAGTCTCACGCTACATCATGACAGTCAGTTTTCGGCTTTCTCTATTGAGGTGCTCGCCCGGCCAAACCGGGGCACAATCGCAGTAGTTCTCCTGGTGCCGCCTTAGCCGATAGAGCGGAACGTAAGGCAGAAAACACAAGATCCGGGCAAACCCAACATTTGACCGAAGACATGATTCGGAGCTGATACATATAAGGCCAAACTCGCGACGCCGAACACTCCCTAAGGTATTCGGTCTTTATGAAAACGGGCTGAACAACGCCCTTATTAATAAGCCCCGTGTCCAAATGCAGCAAAAGTTCGACATGGCCAATGCCAATACGCCAGCCTCCACCTCGCTTATAGCAAGAAACCGGGGATGTATCAACAAGAGACATAAAAAAAGGTTTACGCAGGTCTTAATCTGAAAAGAATCCTTGCAACGGGTCCCTCTGCGTCTGCTGCTGTGTCTCATTGTGCCGTATCCTGGACGGGTGTAGCACGGTGTTCATCTGTAAAAGAGAGGAACTTAGTTGAAAAAGATCGTGCGAAAATGTACGTTACATTAAATAAACAAAGTATGTTTTTTAAGAAATGAATAAAATTGAGCTTTATTGTCTCTTGTTGTACATGTGCGGAGCCCCTTGAACGGGGGTATGCGGCTAGTAAGCCCTTACGCCGGACTCGTCTAGCCGTGTCCGGGGTCTGAACGACCTGTTTAGGTGCTTTGCCTAATGAAGCCGGTTTAGTGTGTGGCTGTTAATGCAGCCGCACAATCTTCCGTGCTCGAGGAACACTCGATATTTCCCTTTAATGAGATGATGCCTCGTGGACCGGGCATTTTTAGTATAAGGGATGCATAATGCGGTATTGCGTTAAAGCGGGCGAAAGCTTCGCGTCCCAGTAGTGCTTGATAGCTGCTTGTAAATGGGGCGATGTGGAAGGTTAGCTTTTCGCGGCGGAAGTTGTCGGGTGAGCTGAACATAACTTCTAACGAGAGAGAGCCCGTTACAATGGGCATCTGGGCTGGCGTTACCCTTGAAAGGAAGTGTTGCTTTGGCGAATTGTTGTTGGGTCTATCCCCAGTTTGCGGATTGTGTCCTGATATATCAGGTTTAAATCACTGCCGCCGTCCATTAGGACTTGTGTAAAGTGGAGTCCATCAATTATCAGATCTAATACCAAGGCAGTCCAGCCTGCGTTCCGGATACTTCTAGAGTAATCCTAATTGTCGAAGGTGATTGGTTTTAACAACCAGTGGCGGGACTCCTCTGGGATAGGCCGTGTGTCGCGTATCTCTATGGGCGCCACTATTTTCTCCCTTTTTGTCACGTGAAGTGAATTTACTGTTTTGACTTCTTGTGGGAAGTTCTTTTGTTTTCCGGTGCTCTGCTTGTGGTGTTCATCATCGTCCTCGCTTGGTGTGTCGTGCCCCTTGTGTTCGGCGTTGGGTTTGCCGGATTGCTTGAAGACCCAACAATCTCTGTGGGTATGGTTTGCAGGCTTCCCGGGAGTACTGTGTATTTGACATATCTTGTCCAAGATTTTGTTTAAGTTAGCTAGCTCGTCCCTGTTATCCTTGGGGGGCAGCTTTTTCTAACTCTGCCGAGAGCTTTTGAATCCGGCGTTGACTGCCGTGCTCTTCGGGCTGTTTCCCTTGGTCCGGTGTTGGTCCTTGTTGTGTCGCGGTTTCCCGTTTCCATCTCTAACTTCGGATGTACTTGGGTCGCTGGTACGCATCTTGCCAACCAGCTGTCCTCTCCTAGCATAAGCGGGTCATGAGGCTTGTTAGTGCGGCCATTGTTCTTGGCTTTTCTTGGCGAGGTCTCAGCGAGCCATTCGTCTCGAATCTGTGTTTGAAAGCTGCTAAGGCTTGGCGTCCAGACGATCGACTATCTGGTTCTTTTTAGTAAGAAATCTGTTCCAGAGTTTCCGGGCTGACTCTCCGGGTTGTTGAGTTATGTGACTTAGATCATCTGCATCCGGAAGTCGGACATAAGTCCCTTGAAAATTTGCCCGAAAAGCATCCTCGAGCTCTTCCCATTTTCCGATGGTGTTTTCGGGAAATCTTTTGAGCCAATGCCGGGCTGGCCCTTTGAGTTTGAGGGGTAAGTATTTTATGGCGTGGAGATCATCTCCTCTAGCCATGTGTATGTGGAGGATGTAATCCTGAATCCAGACTCCAGGGTCAGTTGTTCCATCGTATGCCTCTATGTTTAGGGGCTTGAATCCCGTTGGAAATTCATGATCCAGCACCTCATCGGTGAAACATAGGGGGTGTGCGGCGCCCCTATATCTGGGCGTACCGCGATGTTCGGATATTTGATGTGTTGCATTGCTTACTAGAGCTTGCTTTCTTGGCCCATAGATAGATCTGGCTGGGCCATAATTTTGATGTGAATCCTTGTGCGGATCGCGTGCCGGCTTGTGTGCGGCGTCCTTTGCCGCACTGTGTTGGCCATGGGGTCGTTTGTCCAATCGGGTGGCTTCCTTATTATTTTTTGATTGCGGAGGCTCAAAGGCCTCATCATCAAATTCTGGCAATAATTTTCGCTTTGGATAGCTCTTTGTGTGGCGACTGTCGCCGTATTTGTCTGCAGTGTTGAGTACTTTGCTCCATCTAATTCTGAGTGCATCTTCCGCTGTTTTGAGCTTCCGCTTCTACTTTTTCAGGCTACGCGCAGTGGCGACGAGCCTTTTTTGGAGGTTCTTGTGCTCCAGCAACTTGTCCGGCGTGACGTCGTCCGGACTGTTGTCTTCGCCGGGGACGGGTTGTTTATCCAAGTTGCCCTGTTCGGACGGTTGCTCGATGGCTTGTTCGTCGTCCGCCGGTTCGCCCTGCTCTATGGTTGGGTCTGTATGGTTGTTTTCTCTGTCGAGGTGGGGTTTGGAGCGGCGCTTACGCCGCCGCTTTGATTGCTTTTCGAGGGAACGGTCCCTCCTTGCGTCCCTTTGTTCCTCGTCGTCGTTTCCTTTAGGTGTATCAACCATGTATACATCATGAGATGGGGTGGTTGTCCAGTGGCCTATAGGCGCTGGTTCCTGTTCATCTCCTACATCGTCGTCCATACCGTCGATGTCTTCGGAGTCGAAGTTAAGCATGTCGGTTAAATCTTCGACAGTGGCTACAAAGTGGGTGGTGGGTGGGCATTGAATTTATTCATCGTCCGCATCCCAACCTTCCTAACCATAGTCCAGCGGGGGCTCTCCTGATAAAGAGAGAGACTTTAGTGAATTCAGAATGTCGCTGAAAGGAGAGTGCTGAAGGATGTCAGCGGCGGTGAACTCCATTATCGGCGCCCAATCAGATTCGATTGGCAGGGCCGCGGAAGGTTCGGAGTCCGGCACCTTGGAGTCACGAGCTTCGCAAAGGACAGGTATGGTGTTCGGCTCGATCACCGTAGAGATTGCAGCCCCCGAGGCGGTGTCCAGCCACCCGTCCTCGATGGGCGCAGTCGGCTCCGAGCTAAGGATCGTAGCGGACACTGGTGCGGCCTCGGGACCTTTGCTCGCGGCGAGCTAGAACATGCCCATCATAACGATCTTGGCGCTTGGCTGTGGCTCGAAATCGTCGAAGATCAAGTCTGCGGGGACGTCGGCCGTGTAGTTCAAACTTCCAAATCTGACTGATGGCGGGCGCGAGCTTTCAATCCGCTCGGATGGCCAGCGAATTGGCCCGCGATGCAAAGCCACGAATCTGAAGATCTGTCCGGGAGAAAAGTCTCACCCTGGACCGCACCGTTGTTGATGATCGGAAGGAGCCATCGGGCCTAAAGGTGGCGACACGGAGGAACTCTCAATGAAAGCACCAATGTCGATGTCAAAACCGGCGGATCTCGGGTAGGGGTGCGGAATCGTGCGTCTAGGCGGATGGTAACGAGGAGACAAGGGACACGATGTTTTTATCCAGGTTCGGGCCCTCTCGATGGAGGTAAAACCCTACTCCTGCTTGATTAATATTGATGATATGGGTAGTACAAGAGTAGATCTACCACGAGATCAGAGAGGCTAAACCCTAGAAGCTAGCCTATGGTATGATTGTTGTTCGTCCTACGGACTAAAACCCTCCGGTTTATATAGACACCGGAGAGGGTTATGGTTACACAGAGTCGGTTACAATGGAAGGAGATCTACATATCCGTATCGCCAAGCTTGCCTTCCATTCCAAGGAAAGTCCCATCCGGACACGGGACGAGGTCTTCAATCTTGTATCTTCATAGTCCAGGAGTCCGACCAAAGGTCATAGTCCGGCCATCCGGACACCCCCTAATCCAGGACTCCCTCAACAGCATACAGCCCATCTCCCATTATTTCTAATAATTTACAGCCCATTTGCTAATTTTGAAGGTTTTTTTTGGAGCCCATATTATTTTTGTTAGCATTACAGCCCATCTTGTGGCTACGGTTAAAAATTATACTAAATTTTGCATATTTTAGTGCGGTCCGAACTGTTTTAATCCCAAATTTGAATCACATTCAAACTGATTTTAAAATAAATGTATATCAATATAAAATCCAACAAATTCTCCACGCATAAAATTAATGTAACTTAAAATCTCGAAATGAAAAAAAGATATTTGAAACTAATTGCGGTTTGATGTGTTTTAAAATGTACAACCCATTTCTCATTCTTGATGGGCCATTTTCTCGGCCAGCCAATGAAATCTCTCCTCGTCTTGAAAGATTTGCAGCCCAACAGGCCTGACAAAGCGACTTACTTGGCAAATAACAAAAATACTTGGCTGTGGCCGTGGACCCAGCTGTCAGCCTCTCCATGTACAGTACTCTTCCAATGGAAGTCGTTCCTTGACCACGTTGACCACGCCGCGCGGAGAGCACCACGGCGGTGGACGACGGCGAGGCCTAGGAAGGGGACGACATGGAGCCGGGGAAGACATGGCAGTGGAAGCCTGCGCGGAGAGGAGTACGAGGGTTCACTGGTTCGGCTGCGGTGTGAGGCTGCCGTCTCCGCAGGGCCTAGCCAGCGGTGGGAACATTAGGGGGCGGTGAGGCCTCCGCGGCAGCACATCCGGCCATGGAGGCAGGAGCATGAGGCACGACCGGCACTGGTTTGGGCGGCTGGATCAAGAAGACCAGAGGTTGAAGAAGCACTACGGCCGTTGGATGGACATCGTACGGTCACTGGAGCTAGAATCGTTCATATTGACTAAGTTGACAAAGCCCTTCGTCCCCGTCAACTTAGTAGGCCCACAAGTCAGCCACCCACCAAGGTGGGTCCCAACTAGCAGGGGGAGTATTCATTTTTTTCTGCGTAATAAGGAGGCACTTCCGGTGGGTCCGAGCTGACAACGGGGGACGTTTTTCATGAAATCGGTGGCCCGTCGGTGGGTCCCAGCAGTTAGGGGCAAATGCTTTTTTTGAAAATATGGTGGCCCGTCAAGTGGGTCCCTCTTGTCGATTGGAGGAATCATTATTTTCCGCGTAATAAGGAGGCACTTACTTGCTGCGGCCATGGACCCACCGAGACTCTCCACGTCAAAGATATACTTCGATGGAATTCGCCTTGACCACGTTGACCTTGCCGCGTTCCGTTGCATGCATGCGCCCATGGGCGTGGTGCGTCCCCACTGTCAGCCTCTCACGTACAGTCATCTTCCGATGACTCTCGGTTGTTGACCATGTTGACCACACCGTGCCGAGCGCACCTAGACTGGAACGACCCGGAGATGGGGAAGACGGGGCAGTGGAGTCGCAGATGGAGAGGAGTGGGAAACTTCATCGGTTGGTCTTGCGGCAGCAC
This sequence comes from Aegilops longissima, assembly GCA_021605205.1. Classification (NCBI taxonomy): domain Eukaryota; kingdom Viridiplantae; phylum Streptophyta; class Magnoliopsida; order Poales; family Poaceae; genus Aegilops; species Aegilops longissima. Next base: position 516,239,048 of record CM038678.1, read on the forward strand.
AGCTGAGGTGCACGGGAGACAGGAGCAAGAACAGAGGTTGAAGAAGGAGCACGGCTGTTGGATTAACATCCAACGGTCCAGCTGCTAGAATCATTTGTTGATTAAGTTAACAAAGCCATGCGTACACGTCCGCTTAGCAGGCCCACAAGTCAGTCACCAAATTTGACCGGTCCCAGCTGTCAACGGGATGAATAATTTTTTTCACAAAACAAGGAGCCACTTCCTTCCGTGCGAAGATACAGCCGGTGGGTCCCAGCTGTCAGGTGGAGGAAACATTTTTTTTCCAGCTTAATAAGGAGGAACTTTCCTTGCGTGCGACCATGGACCTCATGGGTCCCAGCCGTCAGGATCTCCACGTACAGTCCTCTTCCAATGACTCTCGTTTGTTGACCATGCCGCACCGAACACAGCGAGGCGCTGGACGACGGCGAGGCCCCGGACGGGAACGACTCAGAGATGGGAAAACGCGGCAGTGGAGTCGCAGAATGAGAGGAGGAGAAGGGTTATAACTGGTTCTGTTGCGGCGTGGGGCTGTAGTCTATGGAGAATAACAGCAGGTGTCGAGGGTTGGAGGGATAGCCTAGCCGACGGTGGGGTAGCGCTTCGCAGCGATGCGTGCTAAGCAGAGCTGCTAGCCGCCGGAGGCTGGACCAGGCGGTCCCGGCGACGCTGGAGGAAGAAGACGGGAGATTGAAGGTGCATGTCGGCTGTTGGATATAAATCCAATGGTTGTGGATGACACAATCATTTGTTGACCAAGTTGACAATGCCTTGCGTAGGCTTCGACCTATTGGCCCACATGTCAGCCTGCAAAAATGTGGCATATATTTAACCCATGTTTTCTAGAATGTACAGTCCATTTGCTGGGCTGGGTGAACAAATAATTTCGCGTCAATCAGGCCCATTTATATTTTCTAAGAAATCCCAGCCCATTTGCACTTCCTTGAAATACACGTATTAGGTGGGCTCGTTATATATATAATGTTATGTTAGAAGGAGCAATTAATATCAAAGAATAAACCGGAGAGGCACATTTTTTATATATATAATTAAGAAATTAGCGAGTTATTGCTCAAAATAAAAATGAGCGCGTTATTATTAAATTGGTCCTTAAAATCTTCGCAAGCTTTTGTACGCAATCACCAGGATTTTCCTTGCCTGTGAGTCAAAAACAACCAGGATTTTCCGTTAAACATTTACTTTTATAAGTTAATAACATGTGGGATGTTTTTATAATGTATATATAAGTCTCTATAAAATATTCGATAATAGTAATAATATAAATATGTATAATGTGGTTAGAAGGGAAAACATAAATTGGACACAACATTACTTTTATAAGAGACCTGCGTTTTATACCCGATAGTAGGCATACTAACAAGTTCACACACAAATACAACAGAAAAGGTAAACATTTCATATCAAACTCAGGTTCACAGGACACATTTATATTCATAGCCAACATTCACTATCAACAACTCAAAAGATTTATATATACACAAGCTCAGCATATCTATGCATCCAAATGATTGATAGATCACACGACAATATTCATACATAATTCACAAAAAGATTCAGATATACACATGTTCAAGATGTTTATGCATCCAAATGATTGAGATCACAGCCAATATGATCCATGGACGAACTTTAATTACCTAGGGTACAGACTGGTAAATGGTGTTCAATCGGAGTACTTCTTGCTAAAATTAGTTCTTGTACGAGTAAACTTTTGAGTACATAAGAGGCAGCCTGAGACAATCTAAACTTTGCTTGTAGGTTTATCCTCAAATAGTGGCCTCGTGCGAGGAGGTTTGAGCAACTTGGCCACTACTTTCATCCAACTAGTTTATTGGCTCATCTTGGTCCCAGTATCTCGCCAAAATTCTACATTGCAGGAGCGAGAAAGGAGGCGGTTGAGAAAATGAACCACCCAAATTTTTGTGCAGTTCAACTGAAATGGAGCATCCTTGGTGTGCGATCGATTAAGTGCCGATGAATATCTGCGTCAACCAACTTGTCTAGAATCTTTAGACTCCATGCCATATAGTTCGCTACCATATGTGCCGATAACCAAGAGGCACAAGTTGGGACCAAAGACTGGACTGCGTTTTTTTGGGCTATGCACCAAGAAATATTTTTGGCTTTCACTCTCCTAATACTTGGAGTTTGACAATTGGTTGACGCTGGTTGATACTCGAATGAATATAGGCACTTCTTGTCAACATCGTCCGTGATAGCCCTTTCGTAAAAGGGTCTGCCAGATTCTTAGCCATCTGGATATAATCCAACGCTATTACTCCGGAGTTTCTTGATTTTCTGACAGATTTCAATCTTCTTCTTATGTGCTTTGTGGATTTCATGTTGTCCTTTGAACTCTTAGCCTTGGCAATCACTGTTTGATTGTCACAGTTCATAAGGACAGCCGGCACTGGTTTATCAACCACCGGCAAATCCATCAAAAGCTCTCGAAGCCATTCTGCTTCGACGCATGATGTGTCTAATGCTGTGAGTTCTGCTTCCATAGTCGATCCGTTTATGCGAGTGAACTTTGGAGTACATAGGAGCAGCATAAGTACCTGTCCATCGATCATTTTGTGCAGTTCTCTGAAATCACCCGATGTAATGATTTGCCCGATTCAGGGCTCCAAATTACTCCTTTATGAAATCGGCAAACAGTAGCACAAAACCAAATTACCAATACATATGACAGGCACAATAATCAGGATAAAGACCAGTACCAACCTATGTGAGGTAGCATATCAATTACTATTTCCTTTGACTGGAAGTCGAGATAAGCCAAGCGACTGACAGCAAATGAAGAAAGCAAGCGGAGATTAGCGACTAACACGAAAGGACGGAAGCTATCGAGGCAATGAAGCACCCAAAGTTTTTGTGCAGTTCCACCGAAATCGAGCATCCCTGTTGGCACATATATTGAGAGAGTGAGGTTACTGTAATAGTGGGACTAGTTGATGAAGCATACACTAACAAATAGAAGCACCCTCATTATCTTAATGGGTAAAGTTAGCAACATAGTAGTCTTGCTTAAATAGAGGTATTAGTTTATTTAATCAGTGCCAATTAGCTCAACTCAACACTCAAAGCATTGCCATTTATCATAGGTTGCAAAACTTTAACGTGCAAAGATAAAGGAGTTTCTCATGACAGTAGCACGATACAAATAGAGATGACAGCAAACTAATATGGATGAAGGCCTTTGGCCCGTACCAACCTGGGGAAAAAAGCTTATTCCTGTAGTCCCATAAGAGATGATAAAACACTCACTGGAATCACACAATAGTATATATTTTTGTGCACTTCAAATGTATGGTTGAAATCACTCTTGTTTACCAATCTTTGGGATTATATCGAAGATTATCAAGAACTTCCAGAGAGTTAAAGCACTGGCTGGGATACAGTTCATTGTATTGTCTTGTGTAGTTCCACTAAAATGTATGATTGGCACAACATGATCTCTGTTTGCACAAGTAGGAACAAGGTGAAACCTTCATTAGCTTAGTGAGAAAGGATAGGAAGACATTAGCATATTACTCAAACAGTAGCATCAAATTCATGATGGACAATACGCAAAACATTGCCTCATTGAACCAATGGCAATAAATTGACATGCAAAACAATAGCACTATTATGTCATGACACTAATAATATTCCCTCCCTGCTCCACCACATGATTCACCTCCATAGACAAACATACACACGTACATGATTCAGCATAGGGTCCTACTAAAGATTTGTTTAACTCCAACAGGAAAATTAGGCAGTAATAAATTAGTGGTACTTAAGTACTCCTAATTAATTAAGTGAGACAGCAGAAGTGGAAGGGCTCCCTGGAGGATCGTCTCACATGTAAGGTAGTCGTTGCCGGAGCCCTTGAATGGCCTCGACTGAGGCCTCTGGCTTCAACAAGATCGCCTTGGCACTGTTTATTCTTCTTCTTCTTCCTCTTCATGCTCTGTTTCTCTTTCTCCTCACCAGTTGGTGAAACCAAGTACATGATTGGCCTTCTAATTCAGAATTGGTTTTGTCAGTGAGAGAGTACAAGTGTACTAGTAAAAACAGCATTATTTTCTCATGGCAGTCGGAAAATAGAGATGAACACATGCATTAAATATCATTCTTACCTAAAGGAAGGTTATGGCGCCAATATGGATGATGAGGATTGGAACACAGATCTCCCTTTGTGCAATTCCACCAAAATGAACCAACTGTTCCATTCTGACATTCCAGTTAAACAACACAAAAGTCACTTCTTGTAAGAAGAGTTTTGTGCAGTGCACCAAAAGGTCACAACAAAAACTGTGAATTGGATATCCTGTTTGCACTAAAAGGCCTGAGAGGAAACAATCGAGTCTCAAACAATTACAGGCAAAACATTTGGCTAAACTTGTCATGGCTTATAACAGTGGCATGGCTTCATTTTTACCAGAGGACATTAGATTAAGAACAGCTGGGATAGTGGGTGCACCAGCAGTCCAAAGACCATGTAATGTAAACAGGGGGCATAAAGTGGTGATTCATAGTTTGTTGCCCCGAGAAACAAACATCCAAGAAACATATCTGGGTTGGTCCCATTTTTGTTCACTCTAGCCACCTACTCCTATGTGTGGATAGCAAATCTAGTCCTGGTCATACCACTGTGTACAACGTTACCCCTATATTTCCCTTTTCGACCAAGAGACCGGTTGGATGACCAGTCAGTACTACTTTCACCCCCTTTCCTTCCTGTTTGTACCAAGTCCGATGTACATACTAAATTCCCCCACCCCCACTTTATTTCTTGTTTGAACCAAGTACAAGATTCGACTCCATGAAGTAGCTTTACCTCTAACAATAGAAGAAAAAAAGATGTGACGTTGGACCATCCGATCGAGAGGGGCTGAGAGGTAGAAAATGATGCACATGCAGCGACGTAGCGAGCTGGGGAAGTAGAGCTAAGGCGGTTTCGAACGAAGATATACCTGAAGGTCGTCGGGATGTGGATAGGTGGGCGGCGGGAGGCCGGATCCGCCCACGGCAACGACGAAGGGATCCTAGGACCTCCCGCGTCGGCGCTCGGCCAAAGATAATGGTGCGGCCGGCAGTGGGTCTCCTCCCTCGCTGTCGACGACGTCCTAAATGCTGCCCCTCCTCCTCTTCACCGGAGGAGGGGGATACGTCCGGATCTGTAACCAGTGGTGAGGATAGAAAGCCAGTGTTTTTTGAAGGGAGAAAGACAGTGTTACTACCCCTATCTTGTTTAGATCTGGAGAGGATGAGAGTTTGTGAATAGAGCAGCCCTAGCAAGCAAGCGCGGAGGCTCCGGCCTATATATAAGTAGTGGGGTAGTTTTCCTTTTTCACTCCATCAAAACAATCGTTTAAAATTGTGTACTACTACATGCCGGTCGCGGTTTTTTAGTTGTTGATTGTTTTTGAGATAGCTACCGCTTGTTCCAAGTGGTGTTACGGTGTGCCAGTCGCACTTTGTATCGTTCAAGTCTGGTACTACAAGTCCCTCCATTAAATGAACAACCACCCCTCGTAAAATTGTGAACAAGCCCACGGCTAAAATTAGCGGAAACATGGGTTGCCCCAACATGCATTATTATTTATATTTTCTACTCCTCCGTTCCTAAATATAAGTCTTTTTATTAGCCACACCTAAGACAAGAATTTTTTTATTAGCAGTGAACCCCACATGTCATAGACACAAAAATTGTGGAAAGATTCCTTAGGCAAGCCAAACTGTGTCTAACAATTTGAGCAACTCAGGTTAGGCAAGTGTGGCAAGTGTGGGAAAAATAATGTGGCAACATAAGACAAACATAGTCACAATCCAAACAGCCCGTAATTTTTGTGACATGCATGAAAATTTGGTTAGTTAAATTTATAGTCAAAATTTGGCAAGGTGCATCAAATCAACACATGCAAGTATCAAAAGGAAAGTCACGGCATGCATGCATGCGTTGTACTCCCTCCGTTTCCAAATATAAGTCTTTTTAGAGATTGCAACAAGTGACTACATACGAAGCAGAATATGTCTACTCCTACATACGAAGTAGCCCATTTGAAATGTGTAAAAAGACTTTTATCGAGTGCAGTGCTTTGATGTGTCGCGTCAACTCGTACAAGACCGAGAAATTTGATTACTACGACGCCCTCTCCCTCACGGACGAGCTCCGGTGCCTTAACTGCACCTGCCTTTGGCTGCATGACAGGTGGGCCAACCACCTGTTGGGCCCACCTGTCATAGACACAAAGGCAGGAGCAGTAAGTAGAAGCTTTCTCTACACGCTATCTCTCCCGCACGAGGTGGGCGGACATGCAGCGAAGGATTCGATCATCGTAGAAGTAGGAGTAACATCATTGTTCATCTTCTCGAAGAGGCGAAGAGCCAGCGCAAACCGAGCGTGGCGATTCTGAGCGCTCGCGTGGTGCGGTTCCTTGGAGTACTATCCAGGCTCTTGCATGAGACAAAATTTCTATTGTTTAACAATTAAACTCCATTATCCATTGGTTAATACTCATTCTGCATAGGTCCACGCGCTTAGCACCGTTTCCTCCTGGGGTCACCAATGTTTATTTGCTAATTAATAGCATTCCATGCAATGAACTAGCCATTGCAAGTCATTAAAAGCATGCACACCTCTCATCTCTTATTGGTTGATACGTATGTCAAGAAACAAGAAACAAGGTAGAAATTAATGCACCGCGACTAAGTGTTTTGGGACTATTTGGTTTTCGTAAGATGACTTACACACCTAGACGGAGGGAGTAGTATAGACCTGTAAACCGGAAAGGAGTATTTGCCTTTCTAGAGATTTCAACAAGTGACTAGACTACACCGTGTGCAGTACCCCCTCCCTTCCGGTTTATAGGGCTCAAATCTCAAATCTCATGAACCAAGGCATTTTGCGATTGGAGGAATGTACTGTATCTCGTACTTTACAAAACTACCCTAATTAAACTCATGCATTAATTACGTAGTTCTCTCGTTTTCCTCTCCGCCTTGGTCGCGGTGCACAATATTGAGCACTCCTATATGACTAGCCGCTCTATCTACATGCGGGACATTTCAAAGCATCCAGGCCCGCGTGCCATCCACCAAATCACAGCGAGGTGCTACAGTCGAGACTCACCTATCACCCCGGTGTGGCCGTCATGACCCGTCATATCACAAAACCCACACCTTTACCAGCAGTGGTAAGGTGGCCTCCAAGTTGGACTGGACGAAGCAACCATCATTTCATTGGAACGCTCGTTCAAGCCCTTTCTTCCCTTTCTTGAAGAAAACCTCACTCCAGGCTACTCACTTCTGCCATTTTCTTCTCTACCGACGAAGGAAAGGTGGGCGAATCAGTTATGCTGCTATATTTTCGTTCAATAATCTTCTTTTTGCAAAGCACCAACCGATTCTCACATCCTATTCTTTTCCCGTTTTCATTGCGATTGTGGTTTCCTTTTGATTGCTTTTTTTTGTCAGTTCATTGATGGATCCTCGGAGCACTAGGCAAAGAGTTGCGGTGGACAACCCATCGGAGACAGCGATCTCCGAGAAGCGAGCACCGACCAACGAGTTGACCATGTTGGCGGGCCAACCCATGGAGACGAAGAACTCCAAGAAACAAGCACCGCCAAAGAGTTGAGGACGTTGGCGGACGAACTCCTCAAAGAAAGTTGGAAGAACAGCAAGGGCCCCACCGTGCCTACCCGGGAACTCGATTGCCACCTATGTGAGGCTCAAGACCGAGTTTGAGGAGATAGTCGCTGTTGAGAAGCAGATTTCCCGGCAAGGTGATGGCCCCCATCGAGGACGAGGAGATGGCCCCGAGGGATGAGATCCCCGGTGAGCTGCACAAGGTAAAAATAATGGCTTATTACCATAGTTGTGGTTTTGATTATTTGCAATGTTCTTGCTTTTTGATTATTTGCAATGTGCTCGCTAATATGTTAGGGTTGTGCAGGTGCGGTGGTTGTCCTTGATGATTCCGATGTCGTGGTCCGTCCCTGTTGGCATCGCCCGGAGATCGATTCGATGCCGCTGTCCATCCTGTGGACATCGCCCGAAGATCGATTCGATGTCGCGATCGATCTTGTGGACATCGCCCGAAATCGATTCCCATGCCGCTGTCCGTCTGTGGTCATTGCCCGAGAGATCGATGACAAGAAATAGTTGGTCGCGCTAATCCTTCGTGGTAGTTTGCATTGCCCTGTGTTTAATTACCGAACGATGCGTGTTATCAAACCATCTTAGGGCTAGTGCACTTTGCCTTGTGTGGGCGGATCTTGCTACTTTTGTTTGATAGTGAATCATGCGATGAATCATGTGAACCCTCTCCGAGTTATGAAAACAGATGTATCCTCACCAGCTTTTGATGTAATATATGGCATGCTTAGATGTAATTTTGAACTGTTTATCATATTAGCGGGGCTTGTTTGATGATTCTTGGTGTTAGTAGGCTAGCTCTTGTGCGAGCTATAGTACTTGCAAAACACTCACCAAGAGAAACGTTGGGGCTGATGAGCTCGTGGTACGCTTATACTTATCCTCGTCGATCGACCAATAGCCCTAGCTCCTAAAATTGTAGGCTTAGCGATCAATCGGACAATAGTCGACATACATTCAGGCCTCATTTGGTTCATAGGGTAGGAAAATCGTAGCAAAAGTACAAAGAACGTGCAACACAAAATCATAGCGATCTTGAGAGCGTACTCCCTCCGTTCAAAAATAGATGACCTAGGCGGGCTAGTTTGGCCTAGTGGGTTTCAAAGATATGGCGTGGTACAGTGCCGTCCAGTCTTCGCGTGTGGTAGCAGTATTGCGGGTAAAGTAAGTTTTCTTGAAGAAGCGGAATTCAACGAAGTCATGATGGTTCCTTCGTCCGAACAACTTCAAGATGGGAAAGGTTGGGCCTGCGATCGACCGGGGTAGACCAGGATAATTTTGTGCATGGCGGTGGACCAGGATGGTCGACGTCCCACATGTCGGCGAATGAAAGTATTCTTTCCGATATAGAGGATGAGCAACGAGTATTCATTGTTTATTTTTTATGAAAGCTATTGTCTCCACTGTTACCACAGAGGAGTTGGTCAATGCCTCTCTCTCCTCCACATAAGCGGGGACTACTTGCTATGCATGCAGCGGGCACCTGGTGTCTTGAGGGGCCAGGGCGGTGAGAGCGGGCTCCGGAAGCGGTCCGAACTCCAGCATGGCCCACCTCACATTATCACCGTATATTTCTTGGAGTCCGCACACAGCGGGCGGGCGATCTCTTCTCCCTCCCCCGTTTCTCTCTTCTCAGCCGACGCCCGCCGAGCGATTAGATTTCGGCTATCGACGGTTTATTCAATTACGGTCCCACATGTCAGTGAAACTGCAAGACAACGCGTGTCCCCTCTGGTGAGCGGCGTGCGAGCCGGACTGTCGGGGTTGCGGCGCTGCGTCGAGTCGTAAGTGTGCGTCTTTTCCTTTAGAACTTGCGAAGCGTAACATTTTCGCGCGATCGATCGATAGAAATCCAGAACAAAATGACGAGGGCGGGGCTTTCCCGCTCGTTTGGCGGGCTAGTTCGAGTGATATGACGTGCTACAGTGCCGTCCACTTTCTCCATTTTTATGTAAGCATGAGTTTACACTCTTACGCGGGAGGAGTGCAAAACACCGCGGATCTGATTTTGATCGAGGGATAACTGTTCCCTGCCAAATAATGGACGATTGTTAGCGATTATAGCGTGATAGTTAGTGCATCTCTAGCGCTGGCCTACACCGGCATCTGTCCGAGGACACTGATGGATGCCATCTGATGTTGCCCACATACCTTTCGACAACTATATGAACTAACCGGACGAAATTCGTGCAAACAAAGCAAATTTCAAATTGACCGGATGAAATTCATTACATTTCGAGAACTTTTCCTATAAACTGGATGAAATTCATTACATATTTTGCACAAACCGTACTAAAACCTACTGTAAACCTAATCTAAACGATCATCGGGCCCCGACCACCATGTCCGGCCATGAACCCGAGAAAGCACACCATTGCCTTTGCCTCCTCCTTATCCGCCTCGATAACCTCCTCCTCCGGAGCACAAGGTTATGAAGATTTCCACCTCCACGTCGCCATCAAGCGGCCAATCGGCCGCCGATTTTTATCCCACCAAGCTTGGCGTCGACTGAGTGGAGGAGCGGTGGCCTTCCTAGGACCAGAGCGGTGGTGACCTACCGTGTACTACTCTTCCTCGCTGCCGGCTACGCCACAAGACGCTTGCCACCTTTGGTGGTCGTGGCGGCGGAGGGCGGCCGGGGGGGAGCCGGCGATCTCCTTCGTTTGCTCCTGCAACAGTACGTCGAAGAGAGCTTTGGAGTGTGCCCGGTGTGGAGCCGCCGATGTCACTTGTCTGCTCCTGCGACAGTATGTCCAAGAGAGCTTCGGAGCGCCAGGAGGCCATGGTTGAAGTGGTGCCGACAGAAGGAAGGGACCGGAGGAGAATAAGTGTGGGTCTTTGGCTATGGCTGGGAGCTGGCTCAAGTTAATATAGCGGGAAAATGGCAATGAGCCGCGGCAGACGGATGGGCAACTGGCGCCGGAGTAGGTTCGTCGGGCGTGAATGGGGACGCTGCTTCAGTGACTTAACTGCAGATGCGTTTGGGTTACTGACATGTGGGCAGAACGGGCGTCTGGCCTGCATGTCAGTGACACACCAATTTCACCTGCAGTTAAGTCCGGTGAATGCGGCATTGATATTCTGGAGAGACGGTGACCGTTTTAGGCGGGAAGTGCGCGCTAGCGATGGAAGGGGTTTCGGTGTGCAGTGGCACTAAGATCGGTCGCTCACGATAGTACATACTCCATACGATACTACCATAGTACCCTCTCTAGCTTAGGCTGTTTTATAGATTGTCGTTGTGATGGACGATATACATGAGCAAGGCGGTCCGAGTATGACAGTTGGTGTTGAGCCAGGTGAATACATGCTCGGCGTTCGCGTAGGCCTCCATCAAACGTCTAAACAGTAATGTCAGGCAACGCCGGGCGCAGGTGATGGGCTCGCCGTTTGCGTTGCGCCATGAGCAGGACTTTGATTTAGAGGCGGCGTGCATGCATTAGCATGCTTTGACAGCGTGATCGTGAGTGTCGGACGCGAAGTATTTCATTTTCATTTGGTCGACGAGGGTGCGTTGCAGCGATTTAGTCCGTGGTTTGATTCCCCACATACGCATAATTTTGGTTTTACAGAATTTTTCTCCATTGACAGTAGGCCCGCGTAGATAGATAAAGAACACGAGCTGATGAGGCGATGCGGACTGTTTGACTGGTCAACCATACAAATCTGGAGCTATCGCTGAGCGGTGACCGTATAATCACCATATCTCGTATACAATGATCAAAGTGAGCTATCAAGACAAGTTCGATGACCGCCAATGCATTTTACTCGGTAATAAATGACCATGATTGAAGGGGAATCCTAATTTGCTTCATCTTCTATCCTTGAGCTCTTGACAAACCAATGCACTATACGGTTGTCCGGCCACTCCACCCCAGAGCTCTCACCAAGCGTCGTTCATGCCACCGCACCGCACACTAACCGGTAAGGCAGCGATGGCATCCCGCCGCGCCGAGTTCCTCGCCGCCCACGAACGCACACAAAATGGTAGGGAAGCGATGGCATCCCGCCGTGCCGAGTTCATCGCAGCTCGCGACCTCACAACTATGTGGGAGGAATTTGAAGATGCCAAGGCCGAATGGGCGATAGAGAAATAGGCGGCCAAAGCACTCAAGAAAAGAGAGGCCCGCCGCCGCAAGAAAGAAAAGGACGCACGCGCTGCTGCGGAGAGGTCGACGGAGATCCAAGCATGGTGGGGTGTCGCCGACAAAGCCGGGAAGGAGAACGACGGCGTCTGGCCAACATGTGAGAAGTAGTAGTACTAGTAGTTAGCGTGTGTGTGCGTGTGCGAGTACGAGCATGTACCAAGACTACTAGTTACTACTGTAGTTTTTAGAGCAAATTACCAAGACATTAGCCTAGACTAAATGGAAACATTCCTATCCTATGCATCAAATGGCATCTCTTTCTCTATAGGAATTGAGATGCATGTCATCTCACTTCCTATGATTTTCATATTCCTATCCTATGAGCGAAAGGAGGCCTCTGTTGGAGTAAATCAGTAGCTAGCGATCTTCGCTGGTACAGTAGTTTTCTTCAAGCGCGGAATTCAACGAAGTCATGATGGTTCCTTCGTCCGAGCAACTTCAAAGTGGGAAGTGGGCATGTGATTTGACGGCTCATTAGTCATTGTTACTGCGGCGCGACGACTTGGTTGACTCTCCCTTGGAGTTCTGCGTGCATGGCAGGTGGACCAGGATGGTCGACGTCCCACATGTTGGCGAACGGAAGTATTCTTTCCGATATCGAGGAGCAAGGAAACCACGTGGTATAGTATCACTGCTGATTGGTTCGCAAAAAAATAGTATCACTGGCGATTTATAATTATTTTTTATTTCTGATGAATGCTAGCGTTTCAACTCTTACGACGAAGGGTGCCAAACACGGCACGTGTTGGATGTCCCACACGTCAGTGAAAGGAGTGGGACATGAACATCGTGGTAGAGCCCAGCATAAAAAAACAGCGTGGTAGAGCGTCTCCACTTCTTCCACTTCTGGGTCGGAGACCACACGTAGTAGTACTTAGTGGTATGAACGATACAAAGTGCGACCTGGAGAGAAAGACACGTCTAGTTGGAAGGTCTCGGGGCATACACGTAAACAAATATAAAAGTTAATATGTGCCTCCAACTAATATAGTAGTAGTAGAGTACTTAGGCACGTACTCCATAACATCACCGTGCATTGCACGTACAACATTAGTGGTAGTACGTAGTAAGAGACAAATGCCGCCAAGAGTTCCCTTCTCGACCTACTTTTGGGTGTTTGGTAGAGTGTATGGAGGGTGCATGAGTCCACACTAGTTTAGCACAAATACACTAGAAGCATGCATGAAGAGAGCATGCATGAAGAGGGTGTTGAGTTGAGCATGCATGAAGAGGGAACAACTATCTTTGAGACGAGAACGCAACCAAACACACCACATGTATGCCACGCATGTTCATACCATTTGTGCCTTTCTACTTCACTTACTGCGCTACATTACTCAGGTTCGTACGTCCACTCCTGGGTACATGTCCATCTCGTAGTTCCAGTCCCACATGTTCTTCATATAGATGGAACGATCGTTGCATAACACGTGCACCTTGATGCTAGATGTCTCGCGTGTTGGCAAAAGGATGAACAAAGCTCACGTAAAAAAATAGAGTGGAAGAACAATAGATTCCGGACGACCGAGAAGGAGCAAGGAACCTCGTGGTGGGCGTCCCGCTCATAATATTTAATATTATTCAGCGATATAAAATTAACCAATCATCTCCATAGTGGACTGGAAGGTACGAAACACGTAGCCCAAGTGTAGTTACATCATACTAGTACATGGCTAACCCACGCTATCACCATATTTCTTGGCTTCCGTGCGACACCTATCTCTAGTAATCCAACAGCATGTATCGCTTCTCCCTCCTCGTCTCTATCAAAGTGTGGCGGGCTGGCGTTTCTTCCGTCTATTGAGGTCGGTTAACTATCACATGTTAGCGTCATGCCAAGAGCATTCTAAAAAAATTCCTTTCACGTTCCGTTTTCAAAAATAAAAAAAATCCTTTCACGTCATTTAATTTGCTGTATGCTTTGAGCAACTTGCATGTCCTATCTGCTCTGTTTGATACTCTAACTTAGCTAGAGGTTAGACTAACTCATGACTAACCCTGAACTAACTGTAGCCAAAGAGGTGTTTGGGTGACAGGTTAGATTGACAATAAATGCACTTCATGGAGAGAGAAAAGTGATTTTTCAGTGGTCCCAATGAGAACTATCTCCGCTTAGCACCTCTTGGGTGGGATAGTTTTTTGGTGGGTTCGGTGCAACTTGCTCCAATTTAAACCCTCATGCTTGGATACTTTAGGGCTATTTGAGCCCCAACTAGCTCAAACTAACTCTAACCCATGGATCCAAACAGGGCCTATGGCCGATCTCGATCTTGAGCGATCGCGTGCACCGGAAGCGCCGCTCTCTCGACCGTCGCGCCACTTCAAAGCCGGCGCCCGGTGAGAGGTCGCCTCCGCTCTGGCGGGCATTAATGCGGCATCGACGCTCGTATGGCGCTGACCGTTTCATGCGGAAGCGCTACCGCAAGGGAGTATAGGTTTTGAACCGTTTGGTGTAGTAGTAATGGTAGTTTGCAAAACTACTCAATTATTGTATTCAGTTTCCTAAGAAATTATGGTAAAAAACCTTACTCCACAGCCCACTTCCCTTCTCCTTCCTGCTCGTGATTTACGTGGCCATGTTAACGTGGTTGTGTCAAAAAAATGTCACTTCTTGCTCGTGATTTGCGTTATATAATTACAAGCAAGATTCTCGTGCATTGCACAGAACATCAATATGCATTCTTTTACAAAACACCTGTTGTGATTGACCCATGCAGGAGTAATCCCATGTGTAAAAACTAATGATATCTCGAGAATTTTATCGGAAAACTGGTATCTCAAGAATGTCATCGAAAAAATGAAAGATGAGAGATAAGGCGAGGAGGAGTGGGCGTGGTGGTGGTGGTGGTCGGAATGGGCGGAGGCATGGGGATGGGCCAGGCGTCGGCAGGCGGCGGTGGCCACCATGCATGCTAGATTGTTCGAGACTTATTCCTTTTTAATTGCTGAGCAATGAGGTTGCGGAGATAATGATGTGGAGAGAGGTGCGGGTATCTTTTGTAAAATTATCATAGTTTGCTTTCTATCCGTCGATATAGATCATACGGTCTCATTACAAGATGGCAGGCACACCATCATCGCCAACTCGTTTTTTATAAGGGCAGATGATAAGTTTGCTGACTACTAAAGTAAAGTGGAATCTGTCCATGTTATGCAAGTAAATAAAGGTGATTGTTTATAATACGGGTAAGGTTGGATGAAGGGTGGTAGGAACAAATACTCCGCCTAGAGCATGTGTGTGTGAGATGGAGTCTTAGTGTTTGTGTGTGTGTGAGAGAGAGAGAGAGAGAGGAGAGATGGAGTCTTAGTTTGTGTGTGTGTGTGTGTGTGTGAGAGAGAGAGAGAGAGAGAGATGGAGTCTAAGTGTGTGGGGGGAGGGGTGCGTGTGTGTGTGTTTGTGTGTGTGTGTGAGAGAGAGAGAGAGATGGAGTCTTAGTGTGTGTGTGTGGGGGTGCGTGCGTGCGTGCGTGTGTGTGTGTGTGTGTCGCGGGGTCCTCTGTGGTGGATGTAATTTAAGTGTGCATGGCTTCATCATAGAGAGGTGATGTGTATGGCGAGAGGCCACCAACGATGGGGTGCGAGAGAGAAATGCCCGAGAGAGGGAAGAGAAGGTGCGTCTTGGCGTGAGAGGAGTCGACATCGAGAGAACGTGTTTGTTCGAGAGACACCGAGGAAGACTACTATATATCGATGGTGCATGTAGGCGGGAATTAAACAAAGGGATGGTCTTATTGGTTTTGGGGATATAGGGAAGAGTGAGAGGCGCGGGGGGGTAGCTAGAAGGAGATTGTTAAGTGTGAGTGTGTGTTTTCCCATCCAAAGGAAGTTATGTGCACAAAAGAGGAGAACGATTTGATGTGGCGTTAGGATTGAGGGTAATTAACTACGTATGGAGACATAGAGACCTTGAACGTGCATGTGTGAGAGGTATACATGTATACGTGGGATGTGTGTGTGTGCGCGCACGCGCATGATCGAGATAAAAGAAAGAAGACATAAGTCATAAGATCAACGACATGGGAGAGACGGGTCGGTATGACAATATGCATGCATGTGAGAATGCAGGAAGAAGGCCCGAAAATTGAGCATGTGTTTTTGTCTTTAAGAGATAGTGGCGTGGGCTGGAGCATGCATCTATGGCGGCGAGAGGGTGAGGCGCAACGATTGTGCAAAAGAGATCAACCTATAAATGCATATGTATGGAGAGACATATATAGTGTGGGTGATAGGAAGCAAGACTCCGTGCGAGAAAGAAATGTTGACGGAGAAACTACAGATAGATACAGAGATGGAGATGCTAGCTAGAGGGACATCCGTTAGTTTGGGTGTTGGAGATGACCGTCGGGTGGTTCAAAGGGTGAAGTTATATATGTGCGTGTGAGGGCACTTGACTGCATGTAGAGAGAAACATATGTAGTGTGCGTGATAGGAATCAAGAGTGAGGGCGAGAAAGAAGGTTGATGGAGAAACAGATAAATAGAAAGATAAAGATGCTAGCTAGTGTGCGTTAGAGATAGGAGTCGAGTGGATCAGAAGGCTGGGTTATGTGTGTGGGTGTGAGAGAGATAGAGAGAGGGTGCATGTGAGTCACATACAAACAGATATCAGAGAGAAATGAGATCCAGAGAGACGGAGTTTTGTGTCTCGAGAGAGAAAGATATTTCTAACGAGAGTGATAGCTAGAGAGACATATGAGGGAACACAAGATATCTCTAGGGAGAGAGGGTGTGTTTGAGCGACATACAAGAGAACAATGGAGAAATATGAGACCCTGGGAGACAGAGTTTGTGTTTGTGTGTGAGAAAGAGATATTGAAGAGGAAGAGTCGTAGGTTCTCATATCTAAGGAGCGAAAGACATCTCAGATGAGGGGTGTCGAGTGGCACACATGGGAATAGTTGAGAGAAATGAGACCCCAGGAGAAAAAGGTTTGTGTTTGTGTGAGAGAAAGAGATTCCACATGGAGAATCATAGCTAGAGACACATAGCAGGGAGCGAGATATACTTAGAGAGAGATAGAGTGATAAAGGTCGAGGGAGAGAGTACCGTCAGTGTGTTTTGAAGATAAAAGATCATTGTCGACATACAGGTAGCACGAGAGATGCCTGAGAGACGATGAATGTGTATAGGTCCAGAGAGATAGTCCTGTATAAGCATGAGTGATAGCTATATGAGACGAATATCTGGATTAAAGGGGATTCAAATATTTAAACTGGAGATCACGACATCGATAATATCATAACACAAATTGGTGTATCAAACATGCATATTCATTTGAATTTGGGCACACGTGTAATGTTATATAGTTTATCAATATTGGTGATCCATAGATTCTTCAATTACAAACAATGCATGGTTTATATGCAATTAATGTCTAAACGGTGTTTGAGAAGTGAAAAAAACCCGCATGAAACACACATTAATTGGAGACAGTTTGCGAGGAATGCATAAATTGGATTTCAACATAAAGTGGTTTCAAATATTTGAAAATCCAAATTGATGGATACAACCTTATGAATCTGAGATCATGCCATTTGTAAACCATATTTATGTATAAATGGTGTTGTGCTTTTGAAAGTATATATAAAAAATGATGTATATAGAATGTAATTCCAATTGAAAATGGATCCCGCCCGAAAAAAATTTAGTAGAATACAAAGGGGATTTGAATTGAGTTGGCACGGTAAACGTGCATTGTGCAAAATTTGAATGAAGTGGGGAAAGTCGCAGTAACCACCCAAAACCAAAATCTGTGAGATGGAAATCACTACTGCCTATCCCTACCACACAAAGCCTATCTGCTGGATTTTTTTAGGTTTTGATAGGGGTAGGTTTGTAATTTCACCCAAACGTGACATAACCTCCTCTCACCCGGATTCATACACGGTGGGCGCCAAAACACAGTGTGCCCTCGGCCGAAATCGACTCCCTCCCCGATTCATATTCATACACGGTGGGCGCCAAAAACAAACTCTAGTCGGCAAATATTCGGTGTATGCGAGATTACCGTCCTATCCCCAACCGACTAATGTTGCTGTGATGTAGTAGAAATTTGAAACGGGGGCTAAGTTTGTAAATTTCCTCGCATTTGAGACAAGCGCCCTACGAATACATGGTTCCCCCTTCCTCTCTACCTCCCTTTTCCCCATTCATACTCCGTGGGCGCCAAAACACCCTCTCCACCCCACCCTCCTCCGTCCGCCGCCTTCCGCCACCCCATCCACCGCCGTCCTCCTCCACCGTGCCGGAGCTAATATCCCGCCGCCGCCGTCCATTACAAGAGATCGACCTCTCTCATCCACGCCTTCGGACCGGGATCCTTGCATCCCGTCCTCTCGCTTCATCCCCGCCGTCGTCCACCTTGCCGGCGCCGCTCCTACGACCGTCTCGTCCACCGCGCCCCGCCGCCACCGTCTACCCTCCTAGATCTGCTTCCACGCCGCCGAGAGCCATCGCTACTGCAGCACCGTCAAATTCTCAGCAGAATCGTTGACAGCGCGCCGCACTGTGAGGCGGTACTCTTTCAGATCTGCTCAACTTATTTATCGCAGCAAGAAAATAGATCGCCACCGCTTTACTCGATTTCTTGTCTTGGTTGCGGTTGCCTTTGTCCGGTTTGCACCTTCAGGTCCGCCATGGCACGCTCAACACTATACTCCCAATGCTTATGGTTTTCCCTTTTTATATTCCACACTAGTTAAATCACAGTAGACTAAATTTCAAAATTGGGTCAGTCGATTTTCCAGAGCTCGCCGGAGTTCGCCGGTGCGATCCAAGGGGCTCGGGTGGTTGTGGGGCCTTGCCGAACGAAGAAAACTCGACACGGGTGGGGGTGGGGGTGGCGGAGGAACACAGGCGGTGGGGGCCGATGGTCCGGCCAGCGGCCCGTGCGGTGTTCTGTATGGGAAGAATTAAGAGACAAGGAAGAAGAAGGGTGAGGAGACGTAGGATCTTCATCCAACCGCCTGAAATGGTCGAGAGACAGCTGGGAGTTGCATTATTAATGCGCTCTGGTTCATCTTGTGTGGGCACTGCGCAACCAACATTTTATTATCCAAAATTTGCTTGCTCTTCTTTACCATGTTCGATGGTGCTGGCCTGTACGTGATCGATAGGCTTTCAATTACTAGCGGCAATACAACACCGTATTTTCAAGCCAGTTCCACTTTCCCGATTTATATATCGTGGTTATGGTGTACCCTATTATGTACACTATGATCTGCCTAGTTGTTTGTTGCTCTTGTTATCATGGTTTGGCAATAAACTCTGATATCGATATATTATGAACCTATCATCCGCCAGCTATCCTTACTTACGAGCCTATTTTTGTGTACTTGTGCGGATTATATAAATGCACACACGATATTACAGCACACATGAGCTCTCTCATCGTAATCCAGTGATAGCACATAAGTGTTTACAGGGCGCCCTATATTAGAATATCATCTCCATTACAAAGATAATCTCACAACTATTTATGTTTTCATGGTTCTCGATATTATACGCAATTACGGTGAATATCGAAATCCGTGCATCGAAGAATATTGTGGAACACTGCAATGACTTACAAAATTGGCACCAAGGCATTGAGTGCCATTCTGGAAGCAATGAAACTCGTACGCTCCCCACCTGTTGATTCTTGTTCAGAATATCATCCTAATGACTATTCTAACCTCGAGGAGTCAAAGGCAGATGGCCTGTCCTGTTCACCCATCAAGGTGCCTGTTCTAATTTGGCAAGGTTTTATTGATTGTGCGTATCTTGCATATGTTGTCTTGCATTTCTTCTACTTTGTTGCACCACCATCTGCTTAGTTTACTCATCATATAACTCGAGATGCCATGCCCATCCATTATCAATACATATTCCATCTGTCATCATACCATGTTTTTCCACTCAAATGTTGTTCTTGTGCATCGACATAAAAAAAGGGTGCGAACACGAAGGAGCACCAAAGAAGTCCTTGAAAACGTGGTGGTGCCGAGAAATCAGACATGCGCCCACTTATATTGGTTGTACAACCAAGACACAAAACATAGGACCGACTCCAGTGACTGTACCCATACTTCACCGCCACACCACTAGCCCCACCACACAGGACCTGCACTCCAGCAAAAGGTATACCGATTTCATTTGCCATAGCACCAGCCGTACCACGAAAAATCCCACTCCAGAAAAAGTACAGCAAGTCCACCGTCGAAGACCTATCCCAACTGCAGAGACGGCCAATTCCTGCAGATTGGAACCCCATTCCATTTATTCCCAGTTTAAAGACAATGCTTTCAATGTTGTTAGGGACTACGTGCATATATTCCCATCATGGGAAGATTATAGTGAAGACAAACACCATTTTCACATCTTCTGTCCAACTTACGTGTAAGTGCTATTATTCATGGTTATTATTTTCCTGTTTTCGCTGATCGAACACATCAATGATTTACATTACATTGTTGTAACTAGGTGAGGTCAATCTGGATAGTCATGACGAGCAAAGCTTGCTTGTGCTTTTCAAGGAAGCATTGCAGCGATGTCGGTGTTACCCGAGGAAATCACACTTTGATGGCAAGTCTATAAACGAATTTCTGGTGAAGTCTCCTGTGCTAAATTTAGAAGACATTGAATGGAAAAACCTTGTTATGCACTGGTCTCGTTCCCAGGATGAGGTACTGTCTATGAAATCACATGACAATTTGAACTTCTACTTTTCCGCATGTTCCTTACGGATCTTTTTTGCAGGAAATCTGCTCGAAGAAGAATTCCGGTTTGAAAAGAACGACAGGATATCGAAAATATGATGCCCGCTGATTTTCTCTTGTTAGTACATGTTGTCCTGTATCACTGTACTTGCATACATACCTGGTTCATTATCTGACAGCAATATGCATGATAGCTTGCTTATCAATTGTTCGCTCCAAATTATCTAATCTGTATGAATGGTTACATTAGTGTCGAATATATCCAATGCTAATGAATTTTTTTAGCTCTGCATTGTTCTTGTAAGTACATGATGTCCTTTATTAGTGTACTTATATTGACAGGTAGTTGTTCATGTACCATCACTCTGCAGCTTATTTTCCTTTGCCCTCCATTTTCTACACATCAGATCTATATTTACTCTTACCATAAGGTTGGTACTGAAGAAGTTTAGCTGTGCATTGCTCTTGGTTGTGCCTTTTGCCCGTATCGCTGCACATACATTTATAGCTACTTGGTTATGTAGCATCACTCTTCATCTTATCTTAAATATTCTCCATTTTTTCGTATATTATCACATCTATATTTACTCTTAACAAAATGTAGAATAAAGGGAATGCTTATGAAGAACATTATATGCTAAACTTCTTGAATTGCCCCCCCCCCATCAGCATGGACAAGGGCTTTATAGAGCCTGTCTTCACCAGTAATGTAAGTTTGTCCTTCTCAAGCCTTCAAACTTTGTTGTGTATATTTGGTTAGGCATGACTGCAACAGCTGTTTATTTTGGTGTTTGCATCAAATTGCATGTTTAAAGTTTATTATGTAGTTCATAAACAAAAGTTTGTCCTTCTCAATTTAAGTTTTCAGTTCTACAACCAAGTTCCTTCTTCATACCATGTAAATTAAACTATCTGAGCAAGTGATCTTCTTTTGCACTTCATGTATGCTTCATTCTTCATCCGTAATCCAAAGGTGTGGTGAACCTACCCACTACAAACACAATGTCATATTCTGCAATGTCTTAACTATGAACAATGTCATATCACCCGCAAAAAAATTCTACTACTCCTCCGTCTCAAAATACTTGTCATTGAAATGGATGTATCTAGATGTATTTTAGTTCTAGACACATCCATTTTGATGACAAGTAATTCGACGGAGGGAGTATTATTTAAACCGTCTCCTTATTTGCCAATCTGAAATGGGATAAATTGACAGCACACTAACCATTAATACTTATGAGTTCTTGATCTGTAATCCAGTGGTGTCGTGAAGCTGCCAACTCCTTCACAATGTCATTTCCTGCCATGTCTTGACCTGAACAATACCATATTGTGTTAATGCAATTTTAAACTATGTCACTTTATTCGGTAGTAAGAAATGTGATGAATGTGAGCACTGATACTTTTATGTGCAAAACCTGTCATCTATCTGCTTGTTTATATTTGAGTGAGGAAGATATAAGTGTTGAACAAGCGCTAGCCTCATCATCTTGCTCACCGCTTGCTTGCAGCTCCCAAAGAGGCTAACCTTTCTTGAACTCTATTGAAGTGTTGTCGGTTTTGTATATTATTTTGTCGGCGTGTTTATTTGCAATTTGGTGGCGATCTTTGATGCCCAAAGTATGTAATCTGCTTGTGCTTTATTATCATAGTGGCGAACTTTGATGCCCAAAGGATGTAATATGCCGTAATTTCTTTATTGTATAGTCTAGGTTTTTCTTATTCACGATGCTGCGGTTATTTTATCGATATATATCCTGTCTTCAAATAAACCGCCAAACCATAAAATTACGGTACATAATCGGTCGTCATGCAATCACGATGTATGATCCGCATCATGGGCCCCGTCAAACTTGCCCACTAGTAGATTCGGCCTTTGATAGGACGAGTAACCCCGCCCTCTTTTCGCAAGAAAACTCAATGGGCTTTAGGAGGTCGAGAAGTAGGTTGGACCTAAACGTGCGAATAGCTCACGGGCCGGCAGCAGCCCGAAATGGACCCCGCCCATGATTGTGCGAATCAATTCACGGGCTTTTAATAGGCCAAAGTTGTCTCGGTCCTTGTTTGGCCCAATCGGATATCGGCTGAAAGCAGGCGGATGCAAACCGGTCGTGAGTTAGGCCCAACTATATGACGGGCTTTTAACAGGCGAAATTAATATAGGGCGAAATGTTAAATGGGCCCTTAATAGGCCGAAACTAATATCTGGCCGAATTACTAAATGGGCCTTTAGCAAGTGGGCCCAAAAGCATAGCGTCTAGTCAACGGGCCGAATCGATATGGGCCATAATTGAGCCCAAAGCCTCTTAAAGGGCCGGACCTGATCTGGGCCGTGATTTGGCCCGAAAGTTGGAGGCTTTTACGGGCGGATCTTATATGGGCCATTATTAGGCCTTAACATGGCAAGCCATTAATGGACCGGATCAAATATGGGTGACATTTGGCCCAAAACATGGCAGCCGCCAATGGGCGGCCTACTAGGGTCCTCAAAATCTTGTGGGCCTACAGGTGGGCGAGCCCATTAATGTCGGCGAAATCTCATGGGCCTTTAGTTGGGCGGCCCATTATGACCATAAGAATTTTGTGGCCCTTTACCTGGGCCGGACCATTATGGCACACAAAAATCTTGTGGGCCTTTACTGGGCCGGCCTAATATGGCCCGCGAAATCTTGTGGGCCTTTAGCTGGGCCAGCCCATTATAGTCCGCAAAATCTCGTGGGCCTTTAACTAGGCCGGCCCATTATGGTCCGCAAAATCTTGTGGGCCTTTAGTTGGACCGGCCCATTTAAACTTGATGGGTCGTGCCACGTGTCGACGTATCATAGGCGCCTTCTGTCCAATGAGTGGATGACATCTGTCCCAACGATGAGCCAACACGTGTTTCCTCCAGCCAATGATGATTTTACACGTGGAAATTTCCCATTGGTCGGGGCTGTTAACGGGTTATCGGATCCAAAATCCGACCCGATAGCTTAACGGCGTTCCGTTACGGTGGATGCCACGTGTCGGTCACCCTTGACGAAAGCACTTCTGTGACACATGATTTATCGTCATGGAAGTGGACACTTCCATGATGATAATTTTGGTAATGTCATGGAACACTTCTCGACAACCACGGTATGACTATCTTGATTCTGTCATAAATTTGTCATGGATGTACATGCATGACAAAAAACGCGACCTACTGTGACAAAAACGTATCATCACGGAAGTGTATCTTTTTTGTAGTGAGAGGAGACTTGTATATTGTTGATATCTCTACAGGACCGCAACCAGCCGTGTGCCTACTTGCAAAAGCTTCAGAAGGCTGGCTATGGCATCGACGACTTGGTCACGCAGGCATGAGGAACTTGCACACGCTTGCGAAGAAGAAGCATGTCATTGGCATTGAGAATGTCAAATTCCTCAAGGATCACTTATGCGGAGCCTGTGAAGCTGGAAAAATGACCAAGGCCAAGCATCCAGCGAAGACTATCATGACCACTACTCGACCATTCGAATTGCTTCACAAGGACCTCTTTGGTCCTAATCATTACTCAGCGGTCACTAATGATGCATCTCTATATGTCTTTGTTATTGTTGATGATTACTCTCGTTACACATGGGTACACATTGTTACTTACAAACATGAAGTGCAGGAAGTCTTCAAACGATTTTCCTCGAGGGCTTCAACCAACTTTGGTGTGAAGATCAAGCACACCAGGAGTGACAATGGAACTGAGTTCAAGAATTCCGGTCTTGATGACTATCTTGATGAACTTGGTATTACTCATGAGTTATCTGCTCCTTATACTCCTCAGCAAAATGGCGTCGTGGAGCGCAAGAACATAACTCTTGTTGAGATGGCTTGCACTATGCTTGATGAGTACAAGACGCCTCGTCACTTCTGGATTGAGGCAATTTACACTGCGTGCCACATCATCAACATGGTATATTTTCACAAATTCTTCAAGAAGACTGCCTATGAACTCCTCACTGACAAGAAACCGAATGTGAGTTATTTAAAAGTCTTCGGTGTTGGATTAGAGATCCTCATCACAACGCTAAATTTGCACCGAAAGCACATGAAGGTTTTATGCTTTGTTACGGAAAGGACTCGCACACCTACAGAGTCTTCAACAATGTTCTTCACAAGATTGTTGAAACTGTAGATGTGTGGTTTGATGAAACTAATGGCTCGCAAAGAGAGCACCTACCTTCTGTGATAGATGAACCAGCACCTGAGGATTCTATCAAGTTCAAGGCGACTGAGGATGTCATTCCTACTGAAGAATCTGCTGAAGAATTCATTCCAGAACGTGAAGAACGTCGAGCTGAAGCACCTGAAGAAAATGCTGAAGAAAATGGTGCTGAATAAAATGATGATCAAATTCCTCGACGACAACCAGCTCATCCTCGCATTGCAAAAGAAGTGCAAGTTGACAAGATCATCGATGACATTGAAGCACTAGGTCCTCTCACACGCTCAAAAGCTTCACATTTATCTAACTTCTGTGGGCACTATGCTTTTGTCTCTATCACAGAGCCCACTAAGGTAGATGAAGCATTTTTGGAGCCTGAGTGGATTCAGGCCATGCAAGAAGAATTACATCAGTTCGAGCTCAACAACGTCTGGGAACTGGTCAAACATCCAGATCCTCGCAAGCATAATATCATTGGCACAAAGTGGATCTATCGCAACAAGAAAGATGAAAATGGCCTTTTCGTGAGGAATAAGGCACGACTTGTAGCTCAAGGCTACACATAGGTTTTAAAGATCCAAAGAATCCTGACAAAGTCTTCAGACTCAAGAAGGCCCTCTATGGCCTCAAGCAGGCCCCTCGGGCGTGGTATGATACTTTGAAGGAATTCCTCATGAAGAATGGCTTCACACCCGGTTCACTCGACCCCACTCTCTTTACTACTTATGATGGTGAACTATTTGTGTGCCAAATATACGTTGATGATATTATCTTTGGCTGTACTGACCAACGTTATAGTGATGAATTTGCCTATATGATGAGTGAAGAATATCAAATGTCTATGATGGGAGAGTTGAAATTCTTCTTAGGTCTTGAAATTCGTCAACATCGCAATGGCATATTCATATCTCAGGAGAAATACCTTAAGGATGTTCTGAGGAAATTCTGCATGCAAGATTGCAAAGGCGTCAAAATTCCTATGCCCACAAATGGCCATCTATGCACTGATGAAAATGGTATTGACTTTGATCACAAGGTATACCGCTCCATGATTGGTTCTTTATTGTACTTATGTGCATCTAGGCTAGATATAATGCTTAGTGTTTGCATGTGTGCCCGATTTCAAGCTACACCGAAGGAATCACAACATAAGGCTGTGAAGCACATTCTTCTATATCTAGCTCACACACCAACACTAGGATTATGGTACCCCAAGGGCTCTGCTTTTGATCTCATTGGATATTTTGACTCGACTATCTTTGGTGATCGTGTGGACCGCAAGTCAACATCTGGTACTTGTCACTTCCTCGGACGATCTTTGGTCCGTTGGTCCTCGAAGAAAGCAATCTGCGTATCACTATCTCTGCGGAAGCCGAGTACATTGCTGCTGGTTCTTCTTGTGCTCAATTGTTGTGGATGAAGCAAACTCTCAAGGACTACGGCATCAACGTGAAGAATGTGCCTCTCTCTGTGAGAATGAGAGTGCCATCAAGATTGCTCACAACCAGTTCAGCACTCGAAGACAAAGCACATTCAGATTCGTCATCATTTTCTTCGTGATCATGTGTTGAAGGCGACATTTCTATTGAGCATGTGAAGATGAAGAACAGCTAGCCGATATCTTCACAAAGCCCTTGGATCAGAAGAGATTTAGCAAGTTGCGGTGTGAGCTAAATATCTTAAAATCTTCGAATGTTCTTTGAAAAGGACAATCATCCTAACACTTATGCAAAATTGATGGCTTAGATGTGCAACACATGAAGAAACGTTTTTCTTCAATCAATGAAGAACAACACTCTAAGTGTGAAGAAATTAATGAAGAATTTGATTCTCGAAACCCTCGACAATTATGCAGCGGTGTCTGAAATCATCATTCTTATCTGCTGGGTCACGCCACCACAAAAGTTGAAAATCTTCAATTTGAGTTTTCCTCGGTTTTGAAATTCCTCGCTTTTTCAAAATCTTCAACTTTGCAAAATCTTCACTTTGGTTCCGTCGTTTTTCTTAATTGGCTATATATATATATATATATATATATATATATATATATATATATATATATATATATATATATATATATGGGTTTATGTCCTCTGACATTCACTTATGGATATTTCTTCAAGTTGTGTTTTCTGCTAAGTGAATGTGATCGGACCCTTCCCCCTCTATGCTATACTCAACCCAATCTATTCACAAATTCTTCATGTGCATTCTATTTGAAACTCGTTCAGAATCTTCACTGTGTCCTTGTCAGCTGAAGAAATTGCGAACGGAACGTTAAAACTAATCTTATCCAAATTTTTGGTTTTGCCGCTCAAACCGTTCCGCATCCCACGATAGATTTATCTATTCACCCACGATCTAACACGATCTCCACTTCTCAGTACGTGGGTGACACATGTCATGCGAAGGAGAAGGGTCAGGGTCACGTTCGTCCTAAATATTTGGGCGAACAGTTTTTCATTGCGACTATAAATACCCCCTCACCCCTTCCTCACTTCCTTTACTCCGCTCGACCTCTCTCTCCCGCTCGAGCTTCTCAAACCCTAGCGCTGCCGCTACTCCATCGTCGCCGGTGAGGAAGAGCTTCACTGCCTCGACCTCGTCGCCATCGTACTTCAGCGCCCGGCGCGAAATCTTCACTCTGCCGCCAGTGGTTGTCTTCCTCCGCCGAGTTAGGGCGTGGAAGATCTACACAGACGAACTTCACTTCTGCACCTCACAGTTCATCGTGTTCTTCGTCCAGGGTAATTAAAAGTTATTTTTACTGCCCTATTTGATTCAAATTTTCTCTACAAAATCTTCAACGGTGTTTTATTCTTCAAATCCTCACACACAAAACACCTCACTAGTCATCTGTTCTTGATTCATTTCTCTAAGCATCATTTTTCTTCAAGATTCCTCAATTGTGTGGATCTTCGATCTATACAACTCTGGAACCTAAGACAAAGAACGCTTAATGAAATTCTTCAAGACTCATCTGGTCAAATTCCTCAAACTTGTTCTTTTTTGAAAAACCTTCTGAGAACGCATATGACCTCTCCAAATTCCTCGCAACTATACTCTGTTCACACGTACTCATGCCCGTTGCTGAATCACTAGGTTCTCATCAACTTAACTCATTTGCAGTGTACCTTGAAGAAAAGTTGCATACTTCTTCAGAGAATTCGATTGTTCAAATTCTTCAACTGAAGAAAATGGCAGATGGTAAGAAGCCACAGAAAGGAGGAAAGAAGCCTGAGGTCATGACTGCTTTTGAGATCCCTAAGGACATTTACAAAGACTATCACTTTTTGATGAGGCCAAGTTTGGTAAGGAGAACAAAAATCAGCGCAAGGTACGATCTGAGAGGATTGAAAGGAGATGGGCAAGAGAATGGAGGGAGTACATGTATGTAACTCCAAAGTATATGAAGAAATTCGCTTAATCCTCCATGCCCAAGAGCTCCATTGGCACCGGCCAAGAGGTGACCCCACCGACATCAAGCGTGGTGAGGATTTTCCTGAAGAATGGGCCAAGCGCCAAGCCAAGTTGGCTAGACAAGCCAAAGAAGCAGTGAGGAAATTCAATGAAGACTCTGCTGCTGCTGCTGCCACTGAGGCCTCTGCCAAGCCTAGGAAATCCATGGCAAAGAAGCCCGCGTACAAGCAAAGTGCTTCACCAACAGTGCCCTCACGACCAAGTTCCTCAGCAATGCCCTCACGGTCAGAATCTTCAAAGCCCTCACGGCCAATTCCTCATGCTGCTCCTGCTCCTCCAAAGTCCTCAGCTGCTCCGGCAAAGTCCTCAGCACCTGTGCATCTGGCCACGTGCCAAAGGACTGCAGGCATCTCTATTGCCTCTGGTGTCTCAGCAAGTTCCTCAGCTGCACCAAATTCTTCATCAGGCCCCACTCTGCTGAAGACAAAGGCAACGGCTGGACGAGGTCCTTGGCCAAGTCCTAAGAAGAAACAGGTTGCCTTCCAAGTGCCATCTGATGATGAAGCTGATGATGATGAACTTGCAGAAATCATCAGAGACAGACAAGAAAAGACCGCTAGAGCCAAAGGCACAACTGTGACACTGCTATTGGATCCTAAGTTGATCCTCGATTACATTGATCTCTGCCATAAGGACCCAAACACTCCTATGCCTGATTTCAAATTGACTCCTGGTCAAAGTCACATGCTGACCCATTTTATCTCTGAAGATAAATGGAAATTTGAGAAGGCCAGGCAGATCAAGAAGGCTCAGTACAGGAAAGAGAAGTTCTTGAGGAAAAACATTATCTCTTTGACGACTGATGACTTTACAAAGATCCAGTCTGAAATCAAAGCCCTCAGCGATGACTTCGATGCTTATTATGCTGATTGGCAAGGAGCCAAAGTCAGGTTTGTTAAACTGGTGAGAAGTTCACCAATGTTGCAGCTCCATCGCAACAAGAAGTTCCTCGGTGAAGCTTACGCTCAGCCTCTTGAAGAACATGCCAAGACCACCGATGACTTTCGAGCTCTTTGAAGAAAATGTTAGTTCCAGGGCTGATGACTCCATACCAGCCACTGAAGAAATTGCCAGGGCATCCACTAGTGGTGCGCCTGAAGAAAATGAAGAAGTGAGGGCAAATGCATCAGTTGCGCCTGAAGAAAATCAATCAGATTCCTCAGCTCCTCCTGCGCCTACACCAACTCCTATCCTTCCATCTGCATCATATGTGAAGAAGACCAAGGCTGCAGAGAGAGCTGCAGTGAAGAAAAGGAAAGCATCAGCTGCTTCAGATTCTTCAGCTCCGAAGAAAATGAAGCCTATGACCAGCTCGTTTGAAAATCCCATTGATGTTGTTCCGATCTCCACCATGCCATCAAAGGACCTTGTTCCTTTTGGTGAAGAATATGTGATCCCTAGCGGATCTGATGAAGAAAATCATTCTACTGCTTCGTCAGAGCAGATTGATGAAGAAATTGAAGTGGATAAGATCCCTTCAACACCAATCATTTCCTCACCTATGCCTCAGTTCACAGCTGAAGAGGCAGGCATTGAAAAAATTGAAGAAGAAGACGTGGATATTGGGTGTACTATGCCAGTGATGAATGATGACTTTTGGGAAAGTCAGCACCCCAATTCCCCACTCTTCACCCCACTACAACAAATACCTCAGTCCCCTGCACCAACCGTTCAAATGGGCTCTGAAGAAACTCACCCCACCTCGTCTGTGCATGAAGAAATTCCAGCCACTAGTGTTGAAGAACCTGCTGCTGCTGATCATATGACAACGCAGACTGCAACTGAAGAGGAACCAGAAATTCCTCAGCCTGAAGAACCTGATATTGTGATTCCTGAGGTCGTGATGCAACTCACTGACACTCCACTGCCAAAGCCAAAGGATCCTTGTCACGCAAGCAAAAGTTCAAGGCTGAAGATTTCTTTAGCGAGCATGTGTTCTTCACAGATTACAACCCATATGACTCTGCTCGCATAAGGAATAGGCGTTTCTGGACTGCTAGTCAAGCCAATTTCTATTCCTCATGTGCACATGGAATCACTGCCGGGCTTCGACCCAGTCCTCAGTGTTCTTCATGACGATGGATTGTTAAACTTCTGCACTGACATATGTGATTGGAATGAAGAACTCATTCTTCAGTTCAATGCGACGCTGCACATCACAGGAGATTCTGAAGATGTGAACTCATGGGTCTTTGGATGGATGTCGAAAAATACTCACTACAAGCACCAGCAACTGATTTGCTTCGTGCCCTCCCACTCAGTCCTCCCCTTGACGGTGCTCGTTGCGTGTACAGTGAACCTGAGCTTACAAATCATTACATGCAAGTGCTGATGAAGCCTTTGAAGCTAGGGCAGGCCCCTCGAACCAAATTCCTCGTTAAGGAATTACTGTATGTGCCTCGGACTGTCTATCGCATTCTGACGAAGACAATGAGTCCTATCAAAGGCCACGACTCAAATGATGAAGAAGTCGTTGGCATCATGAAGAATATGCTTTTCAATATCATTCATGGCGTTCCCGTCAACTTCCATGATTTCTTCATGAGGACTCTGGCAAATATTGCTATGTCACCATTTGAGCTGAAGCCTTATGCACCGTGGATTATGAGATTCATCAGGACAAGGTCTTCACTCAATTACAAGGCTGACACTCTGAACCACTGCAGCTACTTGCCTCAGATTGAAGTCCTCAAACGGACATTTTCCTCAGCTGACGATAAAGGCAAGGCAACTGCTGTGATAGATGAAGGCATTCGTCCATTGGATGGTCAATTTCGCAAGGTTGCATCCTATTCAACCAATGATGACTCTGCCACACATGACGCTGCCGCCAACAACTCTGCCAAGCAAAATCCTCAAGCCACAGCACCAGGGTGATGACTGATCATGAGTTACTCCTCAGTCTTCATCAGAAAGTTGATCGCAATCATAAATGGGTCAAGCGTCAGTTTGGTTCAATTCTTCACAACATGACCTCAACACACAATGCATTGAAGAAAAACCAATACTACCTCCATGAAACCTTCAACCGTGCACAGGTTGTTACTGCTCATGTCTCAACGAAGAAGATCTGAAGAAAATGGGTCTGAAGGAAGAATTTGACTGGTCTGCACCTCCTCCGAAGAAATACAAGAAAGTCAAGGTTCCTTCCTTGGTGGCCAGCTCCTATTCTTCATCGCGCGACACTGATGAAAATGAAGATTTGGATGACACTGCGGTAGGCCCTACTACCACAACCGACCCCGACAACGCAGGCGCTCCTCCATCAACTTGATATTCTTCAGGGGCGTTAGTCCTCAGTTTCGATCATTTTGGTCATTCGATGACAAAGGGGGAGAAATTTGAGTTAGTCTTCAAGCGGGTCTATTATATGGGCGTTTTTTTTGCTAAGTTACAACTCTCGCTCTTCTGAAACTTTATTGGATCGAGTTGTAATCTTAAACCCGATGGTGCTCTGATACTTTTGATGTGTTCCTCTGCATGCTTATTCCTCGTTATATGTCAATACACGCATGCTGAATTACATCAGTCACCATATTTCATCATGCATTTCAAATTCTTCATATTATATGTCAAATGCGTGTATGAATTACAAGATATAGGGGTAGATCTCCATGATTCAACTCTTCAAGTGTGCATTGCCTCAAAAGCAAATTCCTCACTATGCACATGTTCAGGGGGAGTTCTTCTATATCTTGCAATCAAATTCCTCAATATCAGTATTTACACTTCATATGTTTATTCCTGTTGAAAACTTAACCTATATTGTCATCAATCACCAAAAAGGGGGAGATTGTAAGTGCATCTAGTGCCCCTTTGTGATTTTGGTGTATTGAAGACTTATAGGTTAAGGGTCTAATGTGTTTATGAGTGTACACAGGTCTATAAGTCTATGAGGAGTTTGATATTTACAGAGAAAGTCGACCCCTAAAAATGAAGTTCTTCAACTGAAGACTTTGGTATTCTGAAGACTTTCTGAAGACTTTGAAAGTGAAGAAATTGGAGTGACCTTGAAGAATTGGTATTCATTTGAGGAACATGAAGCGTGAAGACTTTTGTTTTCATAGTTTCATTTTCTCTTTCTTGAGTCATAGGAAACACCGTACTATTAAAGGGGGTCGAGGAAATACTAAGGAAAAATTTCCATGTGATGCTCAACTCAAAATCCTACACCTACCAATCCCTTCGAGTGAAGCCATTGGAAATCTCATACAGTTCAGTCAATTTCTTGATGGATGAGACGAAGTTCTTCTCGTCACCGAGAATTTGTTCGACCGAGGAGTTCGAATTCGCCAAAGATCGGATTGCCTACGATGAGGACATGATAGCCACGAGGAATTTGAACCTCAAATTTCCGACCGTTCTTTGTCTTCTTGGCCACCTGTCCCAAAATATCTTATCCACCTAACAGTCATATCATTGAAGGGCATTTATGTCTTATCATGTCAGGCTTCTCCCTAGGCTATAAATAGCCGCCCCTACAACCACTAGCTGGTTGGCTGCTCCGAGAGAAACTGACACTTGTCAATTGAGAGCACCCCATCCTCCGAGGACTTTGAGCGAAAATCATCAAGTGAGGAAAACCCAAAAGCAAACACCTACAAAGCCAAAGTGATTGAGCATCACTGAAGAGATTGATCACGTGGATCCGACGCTTGTTACCTTTGAAGACTGTGCTTCTTCTAGACGGTTAGGCGTCATGGTCTAGAGCATCCAAGAGGAATAGTGGATCACCGAGTGACCAAGTTTGTGAAGGTTTGGAAGTCGTCTGAAGACTTACCACGAGTGATTGGACGAGGTATGTGTGACCTTAGTTCAAGGAGAATCTGGTGAGGACTTGGTGTCTGAGCTGCATGCTCAGGGCGGGTGTCCGGACTGTGTGTCCTCGAGTTTAAATACTCGGCCGCTCCAACCGACGTACAACCGAGATAGCAGTTGGAACTGGTCTACCAAATCATTGTCTTCACCAAGCTTCTGGTTCTATTTCCTCAACTCTTTCATTTCCTCATTACTGTGTTAAGTGCTTCATCATATCTGTGTTTGAAGACTTTGACTGAAGACTCTCTCAATTTCCTCAGCTCAATTTCTTCAGTCTGTTTGTCTTCATCTTGTGTTATCTAGTGATTACGCTTTCTGTACTCTGTGCTTGTCTTCATTTCATCATGATGACCATGCCTGTATTCTGTTATGCTTACTTCTGAGTACTTATTCCGCTGCAAGTAGTTCTTCGCTAAGGAATTTCCTCACCGGCAAATTCCTCAGTGAAGAATTCATAAAAATCGCCTATAATCCAAGTGTTGGTGTGTGAGCTAGATATCGAAGAATATGCTTCACAACCTTATGGTGTGATTCCTCCGGTGTAGCTTGAAAACGGGCACACATGCAAAGACTAAGCATAATATCTAGCCTAGATGCACATAGATACAATAAAGAGCCAATCATGAAGCGGTATACCTTTTGATCGAAGTCTATACCATTTTCTTCAGTGCATAGATGGCCATTTGTGGGCATAGGGATTTTGATGCCTTCGCAATCTTCGCAATCTTCGCAATCAACACATCCTTGAGGTATTTCTCTTGAGATATGAAGATGCCATTGAGTTGTTCACGAATTTGAAGACCTAAGAAGAATTTCAGTTCTCCCATCATAGACATTTGATATTCCTCACTCATCATATAGGCAAATTCTTCACTGTAACGTTGGTTACTACAGCCAAATATAATATCATGAACATATATTTGGCACATGAATAATTCATCATCATAGGTTTTGGTGAAAAGAGTTGGGTCAAGCGAACCGGTTTTGAAGCCTTTCTTCATGAGGAATTCCTTCAAAGTATCATACCACGCCCGAGGGGCCTGCTTGAGGCCATAGAGGGCCTTATTGAGTATGAATACTTTGTCAGGATGCTTTGGATCTTCAAAACCTAGGGGTTGAGCAACATATACTTCTTCCTCAAGCTTACCATTGAAGAATGCACTTTTCACATCCATTTGATATAAGATGATATTATGATGGTTAGCATAAGCAAGCAATATGCGAATAGCCTCAAGTCTAGCAACAGGTGCAAAAGTTTCATTGAAATCAATTCCTTCAACCTGTGTGTAGACTTGAGCTACAAGACGAGTCTTATTCCTCACCACAAGGCCATTTTCATCTTGCTTGTTGCGGTAGATCCATTTGGTACTGATGAGATTGTGCTTGCGTGGGTCTGGTCACTTGACAAGTTCCCAGACATTGTTGAGCTCGAATTGATGTAATTCCTCTTGCATCGCTTGAATCCACTCAGGCTCCAGAAATGCCTCATCAACTTTGGTGGGCTCTGTGATAGAGACAAAGGCAAAATGCCCACAAAAGTTAGACAAATGAGAAGCCCTTGAGCGTGTGAGAGGACCTGGTGCGTTGATGTCTTCGATGATTTTCTCGAACTGCACTTCATTTGTAACACGAGGATGAGCGGGTTGACAATGTTGAGTAGGCTCAGCATTTTCTTCAGAGCCATTTTCTTCAGGTGCACCAGTTTGAGATTCTTCACGTTCTGGAATGACTTCTTCAGCAGATTCTTCTGTAGGAATGACATCCTCAGCAGCCTTGAACTTGATGGATTCCTCAGGTGACATTTCATCTAGCACACGAGGTAGGTGCTCTCTTTGCGAGCCGTTAGTTTCATCAAACCGCACATCTATAGTTTTAACAACCTTCTGGTGAAAAGTGTTGAAGACTTTGTAGGTGTGCGAGTCCTTTCCGTAACCAAGCATAAAACCTTCATGTGCTTTCGGTGAAAATTTAGAACTGTGATGAGGATCTCTAATCCAACATTTAGCACAGAAGACTTTGAAATAACTCACGTTGGGTTTCTTGTCAGTGAGGAGTTCATATGAGGTCTTTTTGAAGAATTTATGAAGAGATACCCTGTTGATGATGTGGCATGCAGTATCAATTGCCTCAGGCCAGAAGCGAGGAGGCGTCTTGTATTCATCAAGCATAGTGTGAGCCATCTCAACAAGAGTCATGTTCTTGCGCTCCACGACGCCATTCTACTGAGGAGTATAAGGAGCAGATAATTCATGAGTAATACCAAGTTCATCAAGATAGTCATCAAGACCAGTATTCTTGAACTCAGTCCCATTGTCACTTCTAATGTGCTAGATCTTCACACCGAAGTTGGTTGAAGCCCTCGAGGAAAATCGTTTGAAGACTTCCTGCACTTCAGTTTTGTAAGTGATGATATGCACCCATGTGTAACGAGAATAGTAATCAACAATAACAAAGCCATATAAAGATGATGCATTTGTAAATGTGGCATAATGAGTAGGGCCGAAGAGATCCATGTGAAGCAATTCAAATGGATGAGTGGTAGTCATGATAGTCTTTGAGGGATGCTTGGACTTGGTCATCTTTCCAGCTTCGCAAGCTCCACACAGATGGTCCTTGAGGAATTTGACACCCTCGATGCCAATTACATGCTTCTTCTTCGCGAGTGTGTGAAAGTTCCTCATGCCAGCATGACGTAGCCGTTGATGCCATATCTAGCCTTCTGAAGCTTTTGCAAGTAGACAAGTGGCAGGTTGTGGTCCTGTAGAGAAATCAACAATATACAAGTCTCCTCTCCTAAAGCCTTCGAAGACTTTGGAATGGTCAGTTTCCATGATCACAACACAACGATACTTGCCAAAGACAACAACCATATCAAGATCACAAAGCATTGAGACAGACATGAGGTTGAATCCTAAGGACTCGACAAGCATGACTTTGTCCATGTGTCGATCCTTTGAGATCGCAACCCTACCTAGACCCAATACCTTGCTTTTGCCTTTGTCAGCGTAGGTGATATGCTTTAGATGAGATGGAGATAAGGAAGTGTCCATCAATAAGTTCTTGTCACCGGTCATGTGATTTGTACGTCCACTGTCGAGGACCCACTCAGTAGCTTTGGGTTGATCATCCTGCAGATGAATTAGTGCATCTTACAAACTCATATACTTCATCAGTGAAGAATATGACATCAAATTCATCAATTGAATTTCATCAAGCAATACAATAGATATAGCAGTAGGAGGACGTGAGAAATGAATATTCATTTATTCATGATTAGCTTGCGTCCTTTCAAGCATATTTCAGGTCTCCAGCAAATTTTTCAGACGTTTAAGATCGTCTGGAGACCTGACCCTGCATAAGAGATTAGTTCTTTTTCTTCACCACCCACATCTGGAGTGGTGGCAAAGAGTTCATCATTCTGTGAGCTCCATACGAGAAAGGTGGCATAGAAGCCGGTCCACTTCGTTTCACAGAAGAGGGGTTAGAGCAAGCATATGATAAGCAGAGAAATTCTTCGAGGACTTATGAACATAATGATTTGAAGAATAATGCACATATTCATAGCCCTTAGATCTTCCCTGCGAAACAGAAATTTTAGCACGATGTTGTTCATATGAGGATTTGGATCCATATGAGGAATTTGATCCACGTGAGGAATTTGGTCTGTATGAGGACTTGGATCCATATGAAGATTTTGGTCCATATGAAGAATTTGATCTGGGGTCCCTATTCTTCACAGGTGGTGTCATGATGACATTCACCTAAAGACTTTCAAGGCACCTTTTGGGAACCTAGATTTTCTTCACAGGGGGACCATTCCTGCAGTTAGTGCCAACATATCTAGCAAATACTTCACCATTCTATTTTTTGAACAGTTTATAGTTGGAGTCAAATGACTCACCAGAAGAATATGAAGATTCACATGTAAAGCCAGATAAAGTGGATGGATCTACTGGAGGTCCCTTTGCAACAACTCATGAGGTTTTGGGATACTGCTCAGGTTTCCAGTAGGTCCCATCAGCATTGAGTTTCCTCTCAAAGGCAATACCCTCTTTCCTAGGGTTCCTGTTGAGGATCTGCTTTTTAAGCACATCACAAAGAGCCTGATGCCCTTTGAGGCTTTTGTACATGCCTGTCACATACAATTCCTTCAATCCTGCATTGTCAGTGATACTTGTGGTATCCTCGGATGAGGAATTTGTGACCATAGAGACAGTTGAAGAATTTGCAGCAATAGAAGCATTTCAACATTTAGGTGAAGAATTAGTAGATTCACATTCAATGCATTTCAAACATGGTGGAATGAATTCATCCTGAGTGGAACTTATCTGTTCAGCAAGCAATGAATCACGTTCCTTCTGCAGATCTTCACAACTCACCCTTAGCTTTTCAAGACCTTGCTTTCTTTGAAGAAATTCATAAGAAAGTTTCTCATGATCAGCTAAGAGAGTGTTATGATGACTTTGAAGGTTGTTAAACTTAGAATGAAGTCTCTGAAGATTGTCAGTCAGAGTTTGAGTTTCATCCATTTCTTCACCCAACAGGTCATCGCTTTTGTCTAGCATATTTTGAACCTTTTCAAAAGCCTTTTGTTGTTTCACAGCAATCTTAGCAAGTTTAGAATAGCTAGGCTTGAGATTTTCATCAGATTCATCCTCACTTGATTCAGAGGAGGGATATTTGAGTACTCTCGGTGTCAAAACCGGCGGATCTCGGGTAGGGGGTCCCGAACTGTGCGTCTAGGCGGATGGTAACAGGAGACAAGGGACATGATGTTTTACCCAGGTTCAGGCCCTCTTGATGGAGGTAAAACCGTACGTCCTGCTAGATTAATATTGATGATGTGTGTTACAAGAGTGGATCTACCACGAGATCAAAGAGGCTAAACCCTAGAAGCTAGCCTATGGTATGATTGTTGTCCGTCCTCGGACTAAAACCCTCCGGTTTATATAGACACGGATAGGGTTAGGGTTACACAGTCGGTTACAATGGTAGGAGATCTACATATCCGTGACGCCAAGCTTGCCTTCCACGCCAAGGAAAGTCCCATCCGGACACGGGGCGAAGTCTTCAATCTTGTATCTTCATAGTCTTGGAGTCCGGCCGATGATGATAGTTCGCTATCCGGACACCCCTAATCCGGAACTCCTCGGTAGCCCTGAACCAGGCTTCAATGACGATGAGTCCGGCGCGCATATTGTCTTGACATTGCAAGGCGGGTTCTTCCTCGAATAATTTATAGAAGATTGTGAACACCGGGATAGTGTCGGCTCTGCAAAAATAAATTCCACATACCACCGTAGAGAATAATATTACACAAGATCAATCTGTGACATATTTTGTGGCGTGGCGTCGCACCACTACCAAGTCTTTATTCAAATTATTTTCTTGTTCCACCTCGGTAGCGTTTAGCGGCGGTTTCTTGGCACGTCTTGTCGGCGTAGATCGTGTTCCCCTTATTCGAGGATTCCCATCAATATGGGCGTGGGTAACCCAACCGCGCCATTGATTGTGGCGCTTGGGAGATAGCGAGTTTTACCGGGCGGTGGGGACACATGTTTATGTCCGCCCATATAAGGGGATAAGGATCCACCCTTTCACCTACGCCTTCTTCCTCCTTTGCTCATCCTTTCCCGTGCACTAGAGCTCTAGCGCCCAAGTCCGCACTTTCCTCCTCAACCTTCTCCAACCATGTCAGGAGCGGGAGGCAGATGGATGGCCTCCTCCGTCACGAAGGGGCACATCACAAGACTGCGGGAGGCCGGATACTTGTCCAGCGATATCGCGCACAGGCTGCCCGACGCGGGGCAGCTTATTCCAACCCCCAGTCCCCATGAGAGGGTGGTATTTCTCCCCCACTTCCTCCGCGGACTAGGTTTTCCACTTCACCCATTTGTCCGGGGCTCATGTTCTACTACG
The DNA here is from genome assembly GCA_021605205.1 of Aegilops longissima. Classification (NCBI taxonomy): domain Eukaryota; kingdom Viridiplantae; phylum Streptophyta; class Magnoliopsida; order Poales; family Poaceae; genus Aegilops; species Aegilops longissima. Next base: position 516,277,960 of record CM038678.1, read on the forward strand.
GCCTAGACTTCCATGACTGGCCCAATTTCGTCCTCAACGTCTCGGCGTTTATAAATGCGTGTCTGAGGCCTTCCTCGCATCAGCCCCACTTGACTTGTGGCTCAAGACCTTGATGTCAAGCGAAGGTTGTGAAGGGCAGCCAAGCGGAGTCTTGGAGGCGCCATGGTTGGCAAGATGGCCAAAGTCCTATGGCTCAAGGGCTCCTTTGTGGAGACAATAAAGGGGTGGCAATCGGGTGGTTCTACACCACCGAGCCACGCGACCACTGAATGGGTGGCGGCCCCGAATTCAGATCTGGATTCCCCACGGCTCTCGTCATGGAAAGAGACGGGCTGAAGTGGGGGATTCGGAAGAGCTATCTGGACTCAAACACGCGTCCGGAACCTGGTGGACAAAAATCGCTGGCTTGTCGGCGTAATCCGGTGATGCTCATCCGCCGGATTCTCCCATGCCAACAACGGGACTTCAATTTGTGGGAGTTCGGTCCGGCTGCAGACCGAACCTTGAGCCGGCTCTTGATACCACGTCACGAAGATGCACGGAAGGTGTTGTTCAAGGGCGCTGAAGCCCCGCATCCGCTAACAAAGATCGCGGATACAGCTCGCGGCGTCAAGCCAGCGAGGTAAGTTATTACCCTTCACGGGACTCCTTTTCCATAGATTGACTCTCGTGGGATCTGAAAACTCCCTATTCTTGACAGTGTCGGCTGAAGGCGTCCGGACAGATTAACTATCCGGCTCCTTTGCGGAAGACCAGCGGACGCCCGATTGATGGGGCTGCTGGCTCGGCACCCATGTAGTGCCGAGAAGAAGGCCAAGAAGGAGGCTACGGAACTCGAAGGAGCACCCGGCGCCAGTGCCGTCGATTCTGAAGCGAGAATCTTCTCCTGAAGACGAGGAGGAAGAAGAAGAAGCTTCTCCCCAGTGAGGAGGAGAGGAAAAGGAAGGCCGCCCCAAGCGGGAGGCGGAGGGTCAGAAGGAAGAACCCTTCCTCCGGACTTCTCCACCAGCGTCGGCGACGATGAGGGGATCGGCCTCGAGGCCAAGCCCTGGCGAGATCGTAAGTGTCCGGATACCCGTGGCTTTTATTATCGCAGAGTGTTCTCTAATGTCGAACAATCGTGCAGCCCGCCCAAAGGCTAGTTAAATCGATTCATCGGCGGGTCCTGGGCTCGTCGGAAATGGAGAGTACTTGCTTCCGACCGCCTCCTCGCCTCATGCTGCGGACAACGCCACAAGCCGAGCTAGAAAGGGGCTTAGTCACGAGGAGGTGGCGCAGGAGGTGCCACAAGGCAACCTCCGGACTCGGTAGCGTGGGGGTAAGACCCCGGGGCTCTAAGCCCGACCCTTATGCAGGCTTCATGCGGAACCTTCAAGGTTCGAAGTCCGATAAGTGATTCCTTCGCAAGAAGAAGGTAAGACGCCAGTGTCCTTCGTCCCAACCGGAGGCACCGGATAGCTTCTTGGGCGCTCAACGGCGCCTCCATCGAGGAGGAGCAGCGCCTTTATTATGAGTGCGGTGATCCGGATTGTTCGATCCGCCAAGAGCGGGCTGACGAAGCATGTACCAGATCTTCTATCGGGCTTTGAGGTAAGAAATTTCAATATATGTAAATGGTACCGCATAGACGGTAGCCCCTCGATGCTCGGTTCGGTGTTGGAAAGAAAAGCGGACTGAGGATCTTTAAAAGATAAGCAGGAGTCATAAAAATATGTCAATATGGGATTGTAGGCTATCTTGCTTGACCTCCGCCCGTCTTGACTACGGAGTCAATACTTTGAAGGAAAACCTCGGCGGTCCGAGAACGAGCTCGGCCATGCCAAGCAGCTCGAGGAAAAAGAAGGTGAGTAATACCTTATGAAAATTGTACCTTCTGAGAAAAGGATTTGGTTGCAAGAAAAATGACAAGGATAACGTGGGTATTGTAGGGGCCGCTAACGAGGTGGCGACCACTGAAGGAGGCGGTGGCAGCGCCGAGCGGCGTATCTGACCAAACGCACCGAGCGAGAGAAGCAGGAGGCGCGGGTGGCGGAGGTACAGCAAGAGCTCTAGGATCTCGTGAAAAACATGAGAACTTGGGCGTGACTCGAAGACTCGAGAGTCCGAGCTTGCAACGACTCTTGAGAGTGCCAAAACCGCTAAGGCGAAGCCTACAAGGCCCTCCGGAGATTGAGGCGGTGAAGAAAATAGCAGCAGGTAAGGCATTTTTCATGCGAGTAAGCATGTGAGTGTTAATTACATTGCTTACCCGAATTGGAGCTCTCGAGGCGTTCGCAGAGCTTCCTTGCAGCGTGTCCGATGCTGCCTTATTCTACCGGGCTGAGGAGGGAGCTCAGCGGAGAAGGTCTTGGTCTCGGATCTTTGAGTCCGGACATCCAGTGCCCTTAGCGACCAGCTGAAGCAGCTAGTCGAGCTCCACAAGGCGGCCGAACAGGCCATGAAGGGCCTCATAGTTGGTTTGTGGCGCCTAAGGAGGCCATGCACAGGAGCTACTTGACTGGTCGGCGGCTGGTGGATGCGTGCCGTGGGTTGAAGTTATCAAGCATTCCGCTTGTATCGAGGTGCCGTCGGGCCTTGCCAGCGCAAAGGTGCCTGGGGCAAGATGGATGCCCGAAGCTCGTGGACGGACCCGCCACCGAGGGCAAGGAGCATCGCACGCCCGAGATGTATTATAAGAGTGTGTTTGAAGGCGCCCGCACTATTGCGGTGAGTGCTCCAAAGATGTAATATTTGAGTAGACTAGCATTTTGTTCTCTGTGCGCTGAAAACTTAGTTCATATCGCTAAGCAATGCTTGTTAATTTAAAATATTACCTTACAGTGCGGCTGTTTATCAAATCGAGAGATGGCAAGTCGTCGGCTTCACCCCCATGCCACGAGTTCTCGGGTGTTCGGGATAAACTTGGCGCTCTTGTTCCCATTTTGGGTCCATCTAGGGGCGCTCAACACAACGAACAAGGCAACGGACTTATAATGCTTGAACACTCTCACTTAGCCATAGAATTCTATAATTTTAAATTTCGTGAAGCCCCTAGTCTTCGGAAGGCGAATTTGGGGCGCTATCACGCCTTGGCGGACAGTATCCGGCTCCTCGCTCTAAGCGGCATAAGTCTTTAGGACTCGCATGAAAACCTCTCCAACAGCGACCGGTCTCTCGCCTCATCATGGCGGTCAGTTTAGCTTTCTCCTCGAGGCGTTAACCCACCGAACTGGGCGGAATCGCAGATGGTTCTCCTGGTGCTACCTTAGCCGATATAACGGAACGTAAGGTACCAAAACACGGAGCCGGGCAAACCCAACTATTGACCCAAGACATGATTGAAGCCGATGCATATAGTGCTATAAGTTCGGGTGCCGCACTTGTGAAAGTGTTCGACTCATCACACCATAACGCTGGAAACATAAGCCCCTGGTGTATATTAGCCGTACCAAAGTGTACGGATGCAACATGTCGTGAATGAACATATGTATGAAAAAGAAATGCAATTATAAGCAAAAGGTGATGCATTGTTTTATTCAATAAGTGCTGCTACGAATGCGAGCGATACAAATAGTCACGATAAGCAAGGTAGGAGACTGTTAAACATGTCCCCCTCCGGGGGTAGGCTGCAGATTGGTGTATGAAAATGCTCGTAATGGAGACCACCAGATATTCGTTGTAGCCTTTATCCTTCCTGGCTGTTGCATCGTGAGTTCGGCAGGTCTGCTGCCGGTCGGGGCTTCGACAAGCGGAGTCCTGTGGTTAAAAAGTAAAAGGTAAAAAGAAAAGAAAAAAACGACACACTTGAGAGCCCCTTGTGTGGTTGAGCAGCGATGGGTGTATTGTGGTGGTGCCCCCTCCCCATTCCCATGGTATCTTGAGGCGTAATGGTGTACGCGAAGGACCTGCTGACGTTTCGTGGGAGCTGGGGTTGGGGCCGCACTTGCTACCGTGCTCGGGCGTGCCGTGGTCTTGTTGTAAGTTACTCGGGCGTGCTTGGCTGTGTCCGGCGCTTAACGGCGGATTCGATAATGCCTTAAGAGCGCAGATTGCACTTCGCCGCGAGCGTAGATGTTCCTCCATGCGGAAGAGCGTTCGATGTTTCCGTTGACCGTAATGACTCCTCGAGGGCCTGGCATCTTGAGCTTGAGGTATGCGTAGTACCGCACCGCGTTGAACTTTGCAAACGCGGTACGTCCGAGCAAGGCATGATAGCCGCTGCGGAACGGGACTATGTCGAAGATTAACTCCTCGCTTTAGAAGTTATCCGGGGATCCGAAGACCACTTCCAGTGTAATTGAGCCTGTACAATTGGCTTCTACACCTGGTATGAGGCCTTTAAAGGTCGTTTTGGTAGGTCTAATCCTTGAGGGGTCTACGCCCATTTTGCGCACCGTATCCTAGTAAAGCAGGTTCAGTTGCCGCCGCCGTCCATCGGGACTCGGTTGGTGAAATCCATCGGCGATTGGGTCTAGGACCAATGCGGCGAATCCGCCCGTGGCGGATGCTGGTGGGGTGGTCCTTCGGTCAAAAGTGATCGGGCGGAGGACCATGGATTGAACTTGGGCAACTGGCTCCATCGCGTAGACATCCACGAGTGCACGCTCGCTCCCTTTTGGGTATGTGCGTTATGTATATCATGTTCACCGTCCGCTTTGTGGGGGAAACCTTACATCCTCTATTGTTCGGCGGTTGGGTCTCGTCCTCGTCATTGCTATGCAGCCCCTTATCATTGTTTTCGCAATTAACTTGCCTGCTTGAATACCCAACAGTCCTGTTGGTGTGGTTAACTGGCTTTTCGAAGTGCCGTGTATCGCACAAGCGGTCGAGTATTCGGTCCAAATTGGACGGACCCGGAGTAGTTCGTTTGAATGGCTTTTTCCGCTGACCGGGTTTAGAGCCTTCAAATCCGGCATTGACTGCCGTATCCTCAATATTGCCGCCCTTAGTGTGGCGTTTGTTTTTGTTACGACGTGGCCTGCCGTTTTGGTCCTTGAAGTCCGGACTGCCAGAATTTTTGCTGAGGTTGTTGTTGCGTGCTAGCCAGCTGTCCTCACCCGCGCAGAAGCGGGTCATGAGTGATGTGAGGGCTGCCATGGATTTCGGCTTTTCCTGTCCTAGGAGCCGGGCAAGCCACTCGTCATGGATGTTATGCTTGAAGGCGCGAGGGCCTCCGCATCCGGACGGTCGGCGATTTGGTTTTCTTGGTTAAGAACCGTGTCGAATTGTCGGCCGATTAAATCTGGCTGCTGAGTTATGTGGCTTAGGTCATCGCGTCGGTGGTCGCACATAAGTGCCACAGGAAGTTATCGAGGAATCGGCTTCGGTGTCCTCCCAGCTCCCAATTGACTCTGCTGGCAAGCTGTTGAGCCAATGTCGGGCTGGTCCTTTAAGCTTGAGGGGAGGTATTTGATGGCGTGAAGATCGTCACCAAGGGCCATGTGGATGTGAAGGAGATAGTCTTTGATCCAAACGCGGGTCTGCATTGTGCCATCATAGGATTCAATATTGGCGGGTTTAAACCCTTCGAGATTTGATGATCCATTACTTAAATGCATGAAGCATAGTGGGTGTCTTGGCGCCTCATGTCTCGGGCGATATCACGGCGGAGCTCAAAAGAGCTTGGTCTGTTTTATTCGCCCGGCGGACTTATCGTGTCCGCGCGACGGTTGTAAATCACGCACTGCGTGGCGCCCACGATCTATAGATCAATCTTGATTGTCTTGCCTTGTCCTCAATATATCTCGCAGGTCCGGGCGTTCCCCTTTGGCCGTGTGCTTTTTGAGCGATGCCAGGGTACGGTTCTAGTGAAGGGCCTAGAGGCCTCTCTGTCGCAGCCATGGGGTGGTCGGTCAGCCGTATTGTCTCCTGGTGATGCGGGTTCGTAAACCTCTTCCTCTAATCGGGGGAGCAGCTTGCGTTTAGGGTAGCGTTTGGAGGGGCGTTCGAGCTCATGCTCTTCGGCCGCGAGGACTTCGGTCCATCTGTCGGCTAGCAGATCCTGATCAGCTCTAAGCTGTTGCTGCTTTATCTTTAGGCTGTTCGCCGTGGCCATAAGCCTGCGTCTAAAACGCTCTTGTTCGACGGGATTCTCAGGCACGACGAATTCATTGTCGTCGAGGCTTGCTTCGTCTTCAGAGGGAGGCATATAATCCTCTACCTTTTCTTCTGCCGCTCTCTCTTGAGGGCTGGCGTCTTCATCCTCCTGCGATGGATCTTGCTGGAGTGGATTGTCTTCGGCGTTGTCCGGTGTATTGTTATCTCCGGTGCCGGAATCTTCATTCTTGTTGTGGCGGGATTTAGAGTGGCGCCGCTGACGCCGGCGCTTGGGCTGCTTCTTGGAGGGGTCATCCTCCGTTGTTCCATCGCCGTTCCCATCTTTTGGGATGTCCACCATGTATATGTCGTATGATGAGGTGGCCTTCCAGTGCCCTGTAGGCGCTGGGTCTTGGTCGTTTCCGACATCGTCGTCCATACCGTCGATGTCTTCGGAGTCGTAGTCTAGCATGTCGGTTAGGTCGTCGACAGCGGCTACCAAGTGGGTGGTGGGTGGGTGTCGAATTTCTTCGTCGACCGTATCCCAACCTTCCTGACCATAGTCCGGCCAGGGCTCTCCGGATAAAGAGAGAGACTTTAGTGAATTCAGGATGTCGCCAAAAGGCGAGTGCTGAAAGATGTCATGACCGTGAACTCCATAACGGGCGCCCAATCGGATTCGATCGGCAAGGGCGCGGAGGGTTCGGAGTCCGGATAGGAGTCCGGCGCCTTGGAGTCGGAGTCTTTGCAAAGGACAGGGATGGAGTTCGGCTCGATCGCCGTAGAGATTGTAGCCCCGGTGTCCAACCACTGCGTCCTCGGTCGGGAATCCGGCTCGGATTAAGGGCGGGCGGATCTTTCGTGCGGCCTCCGGGGCCTGTTCGGCTGCGAGCTAGATCATGCCCATTGAGGCAATGCAGCACGTTTGGCTCGGCTCAAATCCGTCGAAGATCAAGTCTCCGCGGATATCGGCCGTATAGTTTAAACTTCAAATCTTACGATGGCGGGCGTAGCTTCGATCTGCTCCGGATGGCCAAGCGGGTTGGCCCCATGATGCAAAGCCGCCCGAACACAAAGATCTGTCCGGGAGAAAAGTCTCACCACTGGACGCGTCGTTGTTGATGATCGGAGGAGCCATCGGCCTATCGGCTGACGACAGAGGAACTCTCAATGAAAGCACCAATGTCGGTGTCAAAACCGGTGGATCTCGGGTAGGGGTCCCGAATGTGCGTCTAGGCGGATGGTAACTGGAGACAAGGGACACGATGTTTTACCCCAGGTTCAGGCCCTCTTGATGGAGGTAAAACTCTACGTCCTGCTAGATTAATTTTGATGATGTGTGTTACAAGAGTGGATCTACCACGAGATCAAAGAGGCCAAGCCCTAGAAGCTAGCCTATGGTATGATTGTTGTCCGTCCTACGGACTAAAACCCTCCGGTTTATATAGACACCAGATAGGGTTAGGGTTACACAGAGTCGGTTACAATGGTAGGAGATCTACATATCCGTATCGCCAAGCTTGCCTTCCACGCCAAGGAAAGTCCCATCCGGACACGGGACGAAGTCTTCAATCTTGTATCTTCATAGTCTTGGAGTCCGGCCGATGATGATAGTTCGGCTATCCGGACACCCCCTAATCCGGAACTCCCTCAAGTACATTGGCACATTTTGCCATGAAGCAATAGGTGGGAGCGTAGTCATCATCGCCATCGTCAGCAGTGTTGGGGAAGTCATTTTCTTCAGAGTTGAAGATGGACTTGTTGATGAAAGCAGTAGCTAGAGCTAGGCTCGCCACACCAGAGTTTGACTCCTTAGGTGCATCCTCTTCCTCATTTTCTTCAGATTCAGCTTCCAAATCCATTTCCTTGCCAATAAATGCCCGAGTCTTTTTGGAGCAGCTCTTCTTGTGAGATGAAGACTTTGAAGATTTTGATGATGAGGACTTTGAAGATTTCTTCTTCTTCTTCGAGTCATCAGAACTGTCATCCTTGTATTTCTTCTTCTTTGATTCCTTCTCCCACTAAGGACAATCAGTAATGTAGTGACCAGGTTTCTTGCTTTTGTGGCAAGTTCTCTTCTTGTAGTCACAAGATGAAGAATCTGATCTCATGTCATCACCTCTTGAGGATTTACCAAATCGACCACGCCTTGAGAACTTCTGGAATTTCCTAACGAGCATTGCTAGCTCCTGGCTCGGTTCTTTAGGATCACCAAGGCTGCTACCAGAATCTTCACCTTCAGATTTAGAGACTGCCTTGGCCTTCAGAGCGCGAGACTGACCATAGCTTGGTCCGTAAAGATCTCTCTTCTCAGCTAGCTGGAACTCATGAGTATTTAGCCTCTCGAGGATATCAGTAGGATCAAGTGACTTGTAGTCTCCACGCTCTTGAATCATCAGCGCAAGAGTGTCAGATGAGGAATCGAGCAATCTCAGCAATTTCTTCACCACCTCATGGTCGGTGATGTCAGTGGCACCAAGCGCTTGAAGCTCATTTGAGATGTCAGTGAGGCGATCGAAGGTTTGCTGAACATTTTAATTGCCGAGTCTTTTGAAGCAGTTGAAGATATTGTGAAGAACGTCAACTCGAGAGTCACGTTGTGTTGAGACTCCTTCGTTGACCTTTGATGGCCTATCCCGGATAAGCTTTGCTTTCTCCGAAGCACTCACTCTGCCATACTGCCCTTTGCTCAGATGGCCACATATGATATTCTTCACTTGAGAGTCGAGTTGCTTCAATCTCTTCACATCAGCAACGTTCACGGAAGGAGTGATGGTAGGAACGCCATTTTCCGCAACGTACCAGAGATCGTTGTCAATTGCCTCAAGATGCATGCGCATCTTATTCTTCTAGTAGGGGTAGTCCTTCCTATCAAAGGTAGGACACCCTTCAGAGACCTTGATCATGCCTGCAGTTGACATAACTATAAATCCAGGTGGTTAAACCAAAATCACACACAACAAGGGAGTACCTTGCTCTGATACCAATTGAAAGTGCGTTATATCGACTAGAGGGGGTGAATAGGCAATTTTTACAAATTTGTCACTGAGGAATTTCAAGGTGAGGAAATTCCTAAGAAATGAACTACTTAGCAGCGGAATAAGTACTCAGATGCATGCATAACAGAACAGAAGCACAGTCATCATGATGAAATGAAAACAAGCACAGAGTACAAGTAGCGAGTAACCAGGATAAGCAGGCTGAAGACAAACTGACTGAAGAAATAGAATTGAGGAAATTGAGAAAGTCTTCAGTCAAAGTCTTCAAACAGTAACAATCAAGTACAACAGCATATGAATGAGGAAATGAAAGGGTTGAGGAAATAGAACCAGTGGCTTGGTGAAGACAATGATTTGGTAGACCAGTTCCAACTGCTATGATAGTCGTACGTCTGGTTGGAGCGGCTAGGTATTTAAACCTGAGGACACACAGTCCTCACCGTATTCTCCTTGAGCTAAGATCACACAGACCTCGCCCAATCACTCGTGGTAAGTCTTCAAGTGACTTCCAAAGCTTCACAGACTCGGTCACTCGGTGACCCACAATTTCCTCTTGGATGCTCTAGACCATGACGCCTAACCGTCTGGAGGATGCATAGTCCTCAAAGGTAACAAGCGTCGGTTCCACACAGGAACAATCTCCTCAGTGATGCTCAATCACTTTGGGTTTGTAGGTGTTTGGGTTTGGGTTTTCCTCACTTGATGATTTTTGCTCAAAGTCCCCACAGGATGGGATGCTCTCAATGACAAGTGTCAGTTTCTCTCGGAGCAGCCAATCAACTAGTGGTTGTAGGGGCGGCTATTTATAGCCTAGGGAGCAGCCCGACATGAGAAGACATAAATGCCCTTCAATGATATGACCGTTAGGTGGGTAGATATTTTGGGATTGCTGGCGCGTAGCACAGCAACGGTCGGATATTTGAGTATCAAATTCCTCAGGGCTATCATATTCCTCACTTGCAGGCAATCTGCACTAGCGAATTCCTAACTCCTCAGTCAGAACAAATTCCTCAGAGACCAGAAGATCTTCGTCTCTGTCACTAAAGAAATTGATTGAACTGTATGAGATTTCCAATGGCTTCACTCGAAGGATTGGATAGGTGTAGGATTTGAGATAATCATCACTTGGAAACTTTTCCTTAGTTTTACCTTGACCCCCTTTAACAGTACGGTGTTTCCTATGACTCAAGAAAGAGAATATGAAACTACGAAAACAAAAGTCTTCACGCTTCATAATCCTCGCATGAATATAAAAGTCTTTAAGGTCACACCAATTTCTTCACTTTGAAAGTCTTCAAGAAAGCCAAAGTCTTCAAGAAAACCAAAGTCTTCAGCTGAAGACATTCATTTTTAGGGGTCGACTTTCATCGTAAATATCAAACTCCTCATAGACTTATAGACCTGTGTACACTCCCAAAATCATTAGTCCCTTAACCTATAAGTCTTCAATACACCAAAATCACAAAGGGGCACTAGATGAACTTACAGTAGGGAACGACTTTCATTCTCTCTCTATCTTCTACTGTGGTCGGGTTTTGAGTCTTACTCAACTTCATACCTTACAACTCAGGCAAGAACTACTTCTTTGACTGATCCATTTTGAACTCCTTCAAAATCTTATCAAGGTATGAACTCATCAAAAGTCTTATCAAGCATCTTGATCTATCTCTATATATCTTGATGCCCAATATGTAAGCAGCTTCACCGAGGTGTTTCTTTGGAAAACTCCTTTCAAACACTCCTTTATGCTTTCCAGAAAATTCTACATCATTTCCGATCAACAATATGTCATTCACATATACTTATTAGAAAGTTTGTAGTGCTCCCACTCACTTTCTTGTAAATACTGGCTTCACCGCAAGTCTGTATAAAACTATATGCTTTGATCAACTCATCAAAGTGTATATTCCAACTCCGAGATGCTTGCACCAGTCCATAGATGGATCGCTGGAGCTTGCACATTTTGTTAGCACCTTTAGGATTGACAAAACCTTCTGGTTGCATCATATACAACTATTCTTTAATAAATCCATTAAGTAATGCAGTTTTGATATCCATTTGCCAGATTTCATAATATGTGGCAATTTCTAACATGATTTGTACAGACTTAAGCATCGATACGAGTGAGAAAATCTCATCCTAGTCAACACCTTGAACTTGTCGAAAACCTTTTGCGATAATTCGAGCTTTGTAGATAGTAACACTACCATCAGCGTCCATCTTCCTCTTGAAGATCCTGAAAGTGCATTATATCGACTAGAGGGGGGGTGAATAGGCGATTTTTATGAATTCTTCAATGAGGAATTTGCCGGTGAGGAAATTCCTAAGTGAAGAACTACTTGCAGCGGAATAAGTACTCAAGTAAGCATAAGAGAATGCGCACATGGTCATCATGATGAAATGAAGACAATCAAAGAGTGCGAAAAGCGTATACGAGGATAACACAAGATGAAGACAAACAAAGCTGAAGAAATTGAACTGAGGAAATTGAGAAAGTCTTGATCAAAGTCTTCAAACACAGATATGAATGAACACTCAACACGATAATGAGGAAATGAAAGGGTTGAGAATTAGAACCGATTAGGTTGGTGAAGACAATGATTTGGTAGACCAGTTCAAACTGCTGTCTCGAGTTGTACATCTGGTTGGGCGGCCGAGTATTTAAACTCGAGGACACACAGTCCGGACACCCAATCGCTGAGCACGCAGCTCGGGACACCAAGTCCTCACCGTATTCTCCTTGAACTAAGGTCACACAGACCTCGTCCAATCACTTTCATGGTAAGTCTTGAGCGACTTCCAAACCTTCACAGACTTGGTCACTCGGCGATCCACAATTCCTCTTGGATGCTCTAGACCATGGCCCTAACCGTCTGGAAGAAGCACAGTCTTCAAAGGTAACAAGCGTCGGATCCACGCAGGATCAATCTCTTGATGATGCTCAATCACTTTGGGTTTATGGGGGTTTGGTTTTGGGTTTTCCTCACTCGATGATTTTTGCTCAAAGTCCTCGGAGGATGGGTTGCTCTTAAATGAAAAGTGTCAAGTTCTCTCGGAGCAGCCAACCAGCTAGTGGTTGTAGGGGGCGACTATTTATATCCTAGGGAGCAGCCCGACATGATAAGACATAAATGCCCTTCAATGATATGACCGTTAGGTGGATAAGATATTTTGGGACAGCTGGCGCAACACAACAACGGTCGGAAATTTGACTCACAAATTCCTCGGGGCTATCATGTTCCTCCTTTGTGTAGGCAATCCAAGACCGCGAATTCCTAACTCCTCGGTCGTAACAAATTCCTCGGCGACCGGAAGAACTTCGTCTACATCCGTAAGAAATTGATGAAGCATGTGAGATTTCAAAGGCTTCACTCGAAGGATTTGTAGGTGTAGGATTTTGAGTTGTGCATCACATGGAAATTTTTCCTTAGTATTTCCTCGACCCCTTTAACGATGCGGTGTTTCCTATGACTCAAGAAAGAAAAACGAAACTATGAAAACAAAAGTCTTCATGCTTCATGTTCCTCAAATGAATACCAAGTCTTCAAGGTCACACCAATTTCTTCACTTTCAAAGTCTTGAGAAAGTCTTGAGAATATCAAAGTCTTGATCGAAGAACTTCATTTTAGAATTCGACTTTCTCTGTAAATATCAAACTGCTCATAGACTTATAGACCTGTGTACACTCATAAACACATTAGTCCTGTCGGATTTCGGGTTCCGGCAGACCCTTGAGGTTCGAACACTGGGGTGCGCGCGGTGATCCAACCCTCCACCGTCTCGCACCTCGCCAATCGCGAGGAACTAAACTACTAACGGATCAGCGCAAGAGACACAAGATTTATACTAGTTAAGGCCACCGTTGTGGTGTAATACCCTACTCTAGTTTGTGGCGTGGTGGATTGCCTCTTGGGCTGATGAGGAGCAATCTGAGGGAAGAACAGCCTCGCGATGGTGCATTCTTGGTGGGTGCGATGAACTGCTAGGTGGTGTTTTGTCGCTCTAGCTACTTGTTCCTTGATGAGGATTCGATCTCGTGCGGGGCGATCCTCTAGATGCCTCTACCACGGTGGCTAGCTCTACTTATATAGGCTAAGGCCTGGGCCTCTTCCCAAATGTTGGCGGGAAGGCGCCAACAATTGGCCATTTGAAGGGAACAGCGGGTACACTTATCTGACTAAAGTTGGTCCTTGCACGCCAAAGGCTCTGGTGATGGCCTTTGCTTGGGCTCCACGATGACTCCTTCTAGCCATTGGGACTGGTCTTGGTCTTGTTGCACCAAGCGGATGCCTTTGCTTGATGCTCTCGCTGCGCTTGCTCCCTTTGCACCAAAGAGGAAAGGAGGGCGCCTGCTGGCTGGCGCCTCGATGGCGCCCTTGGTCGTCATGGCTTGCATCATGGGCACCTCGCGAGGTACCCTGCCTTGAACTCTCCGCCTCCTCATAAGCCAGACTGACGAGGCCATGCACGAGAAGCTCCTTGTCGTCCGCCCAAGGCTTGGCCCCTCGCGAGGTCTTGAGCTGCGTTGATGAAGATGGGCTGTCTGGGCCTCCTTTGAGCCACGCCGCGGCATGCGAGCGAGCAAGTCTGGGACCCACGTTCCCGAAACGCCGACAAGAGCCCCGAGCCTGGCGCCCAAACTTGGCGGCGAGAGGCGAAAGGGCAAGTCTTGAGCGTCGCGGGCCCTAACAGCCTGCTGACCTTAGGCGACGCGTGGCGGTTGATTGGACGCGTCGCCTTTGCTTCCCCACGATGCCTCGGTAACCGCCCGGATTCGACAAGTCCACGCATGCGAGTTGATCATGATGATCGGTGATCGTGGAGGCCGACGGTTGGCCTTCGCCGGCTATAAGTACGGAAGGGCGCGCGCCCTTCCAGTCTATCCTTCTGCTTCTCCTCTTCCTCGCCTCGTCTGGTTGCCATGGCTCCGATCCGTCGGTTCTCCAACGAAGAGAAGGGAAAGGCTCCTCAAGAGGATCCTGACCTGCTCCCCCCAAAGAAGCGGCTTGCTCTCTGGTGTCAGGGCAGGAGCGCTCGCCAGGAGGCGCCCATGCCCTGGTGCGTGCGGCCGCCACCATGGTTTCCTCTTCCCTTGTACGTGCAAATTGGTGGCCCTAAAGGAGGTGACGCCGGGCGCCACGAGCGGCGCCGCCGCCGACGCCGGCGGGTCACGAAGGTGTGCGTCTTCCCCCCTGGAGTCCACACCGAGGGCTCTGCCGGGAGTTCGTGCTTGGCGTCGCCGCGCCTCCCAAGTCTTGGATCCGTCTTCCTTCTTTCTTCGCCTCCGTCGTCCGTGAGGGGCCCACAGGACTCTGGCTGCAAAGACGCCGGCTGCGGCACCCTCGCGACAGGGCAGAGGTCGCGGTAGTTCTCCGGGCGAGGTCTTCATGACACGAGGCTGGGCGAGGTCGCCTGGTCTGCAGGCGAGGGCGCCTCACGATCCACAGGTGTAATGATGGTGCCTCGGTGGTGTCCTTCAAGGTCTTCGACGGAGGGTCGTCGGCTGGAGTGCTGCCACAGGAGAGGTGGTGGGGTCCTGCTGTGGTGAGGCAGAGGCCGACCGCCCGCTCCTTGATAGCTCCTCGAGCGGCAAAGGCGCGGAGGATCCAGCGACTCCGCCGAGCTCTTGCGACGCCGGAGGCGACGCGACAGCTCTGAGCCTCGAGCTGCGCCGCTCCGGGCTGGGCGGGCTCGTCGGTCGTCGCCGCCCTGATCTGGATGGGGTTGGCTCCGGACCGGTGGCCCACTGTTGATGATGGCGTCTGTCGTGGTGGTCCCTGTAGATAGGACTCCTTAGGATTCGCGTCATTTGTTCCTCGTGAGGGCTTGGTGCTGTGCTCCGACAGGTCCCAGTCCCAAGGCGGCTTCAGCCGTCGCTGGTATGCCAGGTCGCGATGCCGTGGTCAAGGCCAGGAGGTGAGCGGCCGAGGTCCGTAAGAGCCTCACGAGTCGCGATGCTCGGGGGTCCCCTTGGCGCTCAAGCAGCCATCATTCGGTGAGAAAGGAGAGCAACCTTGCTAACACGGGGTTGCATTGAGTGTGGGGATGGTGTTGTGATGACTAGTGTGTCCGGAGGGTGACTTATCTCGAGGGTCAGGACAAAGCTTCCTGGTGCGGCGCTAGGTCCGTGCCTTGGCCGGCGAGAGATTGCATGGCGAGGTCGTTTCGTGCTCCTTGGAGGGACCCAGCAGGTTCACCACAAAAGGAACAAGAGCTCGCCGTGGCGATCGTTAGTCATGCCGTTAGTTGCTTTGGAGAGGCGCGAGAGGCCTCGCGAGTGTGTTGGGGCACCCCGAGCCAGCGCGGGACTCACGGGCCCTACCTCAAAGGCGGGTTGCGCTGGCTCTGAGCCTTATCTTGAGTGTGTTCCTGCAAATTTGGCGGATGCGGTGCTCTCGTCTTGGTCCGGCTCTCGGGCTGGTCTCGATCGTCGGCCGGCAAGCCAGTCGCGATGCCATGGACAAGACCCGGAGGGTGAGGGCGGAGAGCGATGAGGAGTCTGAGTCGTGATGCTCGGGCACCCCCTTTAGCGCTAAGCTAGGTTAGATGGCGCAACTCGTCCTCGGGTCCGGCTCTCGGGCTGGTTTCACCGTCATTTGGATAGCAGTGTCGATGCCATGGACAAGACCGAGGTGAGGGCGGAGAGCGGTAGGAGCCCTGAGTCGCGATGCTCGGGCACCCCCTTTACGCGCAAGCTGGGTCGATGCAGCAACTCTCGTCCTCGGGTCCGGCTCTCGGGCTGGTCTCACTGTCATTTGGCAAGCGGTCGCGATGCCATGGACAAGACCAGAGGGTGAGGGCGGAGAGCGGTAGGAGCCACTGAGTCGCGATGCTCGGGCACCCCGCCCCTTTAGCAAGCTGGGTTAGATGCAGCAACTCTCGTCCTCGGGTCCGGCTCTCGGGTTGGTCTCAGCCGTCATTGGCAAGCCAGGTCAGCGATGTCGTGGACAAGAACAGAGGGTGAGGTTGGAGAGCGGTAGGAGCCACGAGTCGCGATGCTCGGGCACCCCTCCTTTAGCGCATAAGCTGGGTTAGATGACTAAACTCTCGTCCTCGGGTCCCGGCTCTCGGGCTGGTCTCGACCATCGCCGGCAAGCCAGTCGCGATTCCATGGACAAGACCAGAGGGTGAGGGCGGAGAGCGGTAGGAGCCACTGAGTCGTGATGCTCGGGCACCCCCATTTAACGTGCAAGATTCCGCCACCCGGAAAAGGCACAAATAACAAGCATGGTGGAGCAAGAGCATAATCCTAAGGAAAAAGTAGGAAGGATACATGCAGCTGGGGTGGCCCGGCGGCTTGGGGATGATGCAGCCAGGGGCGCCCCCAACGAGATAGGCTAACGACATGAAATAAAAGGGATACATGCATGAGGGGCGGACCCACGCGGCCAGGGAATAATCTGACCTGAAGGCGCTCCAGTAGAAAATAAAACTTAAAGATGTCACTGGTGATGTTGGGGATGAAGGGGTGTTGGTGTAGCAGACTCGGTGGGCTGCGGAGCCGATCCTCACGAGCCCCAGGCCCAGGGGCCTCGGGAGGCTCGGGCAGCCCAGCGGCTCCTCGGGGCCATCTCCATCTCCGCCCGGGGTTGTGGCGTGCGACCTCTTGAGCCTCGGGATGGCCCTCATGAGACAGCAGTGCGCGGCAGCCGCGTTTGGCAGGCCATAAGGCATGCGTGCGTGGTGTGGGGCGGACCCTGCAACGTCCCACTCGCGAGGGCCAGGCGCTCTTGAGATCTTGGCTCGGTTGAGCCTGGTATGTCAATGCAGACGCTTGATCCACCATCCTCGCTGGATGGGGGCCACAGCTGGTGGCGGTGGCTGCCCTCATGACCCTTGTCTCCTGTAGCTCTGAATGGCCTTGCCGACAAACTCCCGAGGTTCGGCCCTCCTTGCCTTGCTCCTGCTTGCGGGAAGCGTGCTTGGCTCACGCCCACGCGGTGCCCAAGCGCCTCCCTCAAGACCTTGGCGAGGTCGGCGGCTGGCATCGCTCGATCAAACAAAGGGAACAATCATCAAGAATCTGATCTTGCTCTGAATCATCTACCAGATTAGCTCTTGGGATTTTTGATTGTTTTACTCTCTTTCAAACAGTAGACTTTTCAACCATTTTTGCTTGTGCTAGTGCTCCCAGAAATGAATGGATTTTTTGAGGGCGCCGGGTGCGCTTTCCTATGCGATGGAAGGAGGCTCCCCCTGGCCCGGCGCGGGCCCTAAGGGGCCTGTCTCTTGAGGAGCCGGGCCGGTCGATGTCTTCTTCTTCTTGGATGCGGCCTCGGGAGGCCTCCGCTATTGTGGTGCAGGTCTTCGGCGATGCGGCTGAAAGGCCAGCTCGAGGAGCACACTGCGTCTCTCTCTTCACGAGGGGCACCGTGATGACTCCGCCGCTTCGGCATCTTGAGGGCGTTGTAGCCATGGTGGGTTATGGCCATGAATTTGGCCAACACGGGTACCCGAGGATGGCGTTATGGGCGGCGAATGTGGGCGACGTCGAAGTCGATGAGCTCGGTGTGGTAGTTGTCGCGAGCCCGAAGGTGACAGGAAGGCGGACCTGCCCGATCGGGACCGTGGAGCCGTCGATGACTCGGAGAAAGGCTTGGTTGGCTGAAGCTGATCGTAAGGCACTTGAAGATTGTTGAATGTCTCCACGGACGGGGCGTTGAGCCTGCTCCACCGTCGATGAGGTCTTGGTGACCAACACGTTCTTGATGATTGGGGAGCAAAGCATCGGGAGAACTTCAGCTGTGGATGCGCACTTGAGCTGATCCGCTGAGCTGAATGTGATGGCGCATGCCGACCACCCGAGAGGGCGCGTGGACTCGAGCTTGGGAGGACTGCATTCGCTTCATGGGCGAACTGCTTGAAGATCTTGTTGAGAGGTCGGGCTTGAGCTCCGCCCAGGATCTGAGCGATCGCGCGCTTCTGAAGCCCCAGCCCTTCGATCTGATGACGGTCTTGATTCTCCTTGGCGGCGCGGCGGTGGAGGGAGGCCTCGTTCCCTGCAGGCGATCCTCGCGAGGCTGATCCCTCCAGCCTCCCTCGCGAGTGGGTCTTGCCAGCGGTCCTCGCGAGGTTGGTCGCGCCACCCTTGGTGCGGGCGCGGTCTTCCAGCGTCTGCATTCCTTCCTCCTCCTCGGTGTAGCCCGGTCCGCTGCGCTTCGGGCGTCTGCCGACTCCCCTTATCGCACGCCCGGAGCTCTTGACATTCATTGGTGTTGTGGGTGTGGAGGTCGTGGTACACACAGACCGACCGCCCTTGGAGGACTCGGGCTGATCTACGCCTCGCTTGGTGTGCGGTTCGGCCGCGATCGGCAGCCCCTTTACGCTTCACGTCCTTGGCCTTGGATTTCTTCTCTTGGGATCCGCGGCAGCAGCTCGAGGAGGAGGCGCCCTCCTCAGCCTGGCGCGCACTTGGTCGCCAAGTTGAACAGCTCGAGGAGGTGCACAGATCTTCATGCATCGCCAGCTCCTCCTTCATCTTGGCGTCGCGCCGCCGTCGGAGAAGGCGAGATGATGGCCTCCTCCGTTACCACAGGGATCTTGAGGCGCGCGTTGTTGAAGCGCTGGATGTACTTTGCGGGGTTTCCTTGGCTGCTGCTTGATTCGGCGCATGTAAACTACGGCGGTGGCGGTCGCGAGTACCACGGAAGTTAGCGATGAAGCGGTGCGCATCTCGGTCGAGAAGAGATCGTGCACAGGGCCGATTCAGGAGCAGTGCGGGCTCCGTCCTTGGCGCCATGGGAAACCAGTTCGCCATGACCTTTTCATCCTCACTGGCAGCCTCGATGCCCAGCTCGTAGAGCTAGAGGAACTCCGTAGGGTCAGCTGTGCCGTCGTAGCGAGGAGGCAGGTCTGGCTTGAATTTGGCAAGCCACGCAACGCTGCGCAGCTCGGAGGTGAAGGCGCGGCAGCCCGCCGTGGCCGCGGGGGGCCTCGGACGACAGAGATCTTGGTCTTGCGGGCCTCCCTGCACCGCGGCTAGGGGCAACGCAGGGTCTTGACGTGCCGGAGCGGGGAGCGCTCGGGCAGCTTCTTATGGGCGAGGAACTTCTTGACAGCTCTGCTCTTGCAGCGCGGCGCTGGCGGAACGCAGGTTCCGCCCGAGGCCGCGCGCTTGGGGCTGGCGCGCTTCTTGAGGAGGCGGCTGGCGCCCTGGAGCTTCATGACCAGCAGGGCGGTGCGGTGCAGCGAGACAGACGGTGCGGGCGCCTCTGAAGCGCGCAGACGAGCTCGGCGACTTCGGTCGAGCCATTCTTCGTAAACGTCGTCGGCGGGCGGTAGCGCAGGAGCTCGTTAGCGCGATGAGTGCAGCTCCGGCCTCCATGGCGCTGCTGGCGTGCGTGGCGAAGAACCAGCGGGGTGGCGGCGTGGCGGTGCGGCCGTCCCGCCTCATGGGCGAGTCTTGGGGCGACGCTTGCTGCTCGTTCCCCGCCGGGCCGGTGGCGGCAGGTGAAGGGGAACGACGAGGGCGCCCCCGACGGGAGCTGTCTGGGCGACATGGGAGGCGAGGGCGGCTCGGCATTCGGCGTGGGCCCGACGGGCGTCAGACATGGTTGCGATGGTCGGGGAAGAACGAGGCGACGAAAGGCAGATTCCGGCGCACCCCTACCTGGCGCGCCAAATGTCGGATTTCGGGTTCCGGCAGACCCTTGAGGTTCGAACACTGGGGTGCGCGCGGTGATCCAACCCTCCACCGTCTCGTACCTCGCCGAATCGCAGGGACCTAAACTACTAACGGATCAGCGCAAGAGACACAAGATTTATACTAGTTCGGGCCACCGTTGTGGTGTAATACCCTACTCTAGTTTGTGGCGTGGTGGATTGCCTCTTGGGCTGATGAGGAACAGTACAGGGAAGAACAGCCTCGCGAGGGTCTGTTCTTGGTGGGTGCAATGAACTGCTAGGTGGTGTTTTGTCGCTCTAGCTACTGGTTCCTTGATGAGGATTCCGATCTCGTACCGGGGGGGGGGCGATCCCTCTAGATGCCTCTACCACGGTGGCTAGCTCTACTTATATAGGCTAAGGCCCTGGGCCTCTTCCCAAATATTGAGCGGGAAGGGCACCAACAATTAGCCATTTGAAGGGAACAACGGGTACACTTATCTGACTAAAGTTGGTCCTCGCTTTGCCAAAGGCTCTGTGATGGCCTTTGCTTGGGCTCCACGATGACTCCCTTCCAGCCGTTGGGACTGGTCTTGGTCTTATTACACGAAGCGGATGCCTTTGCTTGATGCTCTCGCTGCGCTTGCTCCCTTTACACCAAAGAGGAAGGAGGGCGCTGCTGGGCTGGCGCCTCGATGGCGCGCCTTGGTCTTCATGGCTTGCATCATGGGCACCTCGCGAGGTACCACGCCTTGAACTCTCCGCCTCCTCATGAGCCAACTGACGAGGCCGTGCTCGAGAAGCTCCTTGCGTCCGCCCATGAGGCTTGGCCCTCGCGAGGTCTTGAGCTTCGTTGATGAAGATGGGCTGTCCTGGGCCTCCTTTGAGCCACGCCGCAGCAGCCATGAGCGAGCAAGTCCAGGGACCCCGTTTCCAGAACGCCGACAAGTCCCTTAACCTATAAGTCTTTAATACACCAAAATCACTAAGGGGCACTAGATGCACTTACAGATCCATTTATTCTCAATGGCTTGCCGATCATCGGGCAAGTCCACCAAAGTCCACACTTTGTTCTCAGACATGGATCCTATCTCAGATTTCATGGCCTCAAGCCATCTGTCGGAATCTGGGCTCATCATAGCTTCTTCATAGTTCGTAGGTTCGCCATGGTCTAATAACATGACTTCCAGGACAGGATTACCATACCAAACTGGTGCGGAACATGCTCTGTTCAACCTACGAGGTCCAGTAGATCCCAAGTTTCATGATCATCAACATTAGCTTCCTCTCTAGTTGGTGTAGGCACCACGGGAACGGATTTCACTGATGGGCTACTTTCCAATTCGAGAGAAGGTACAATTACAACATCAAGTTCTACTTTCCTCCCACTCACTTCTTTTGAGAGAAACTCCTTCTCTAGAAAGGTTTCGTTCTTGGCAACAAAGATCTTGCCTTTGGATCTGTGGTTGAAGGTGTACCCAATTGTTTCCTCAGGGTATCCTATGAAGATGCACTTCTCCAATTTGGGTTCGAGCTTATCAGGCTGAAGCCTTTTGACATAAGTGCCGCAACCCCAAACTTTAAGAAACGACAGCTTAGGTTTCTTGCCAAACCACAGTTCATATAGTGTCATCTCAACAGATTTAGACGGTGCCCTATTTAACTTGAATGCAGCTATCTCTAATCCATAACCCCAAAATGTTAGTGGTAAATCAGTAAGAGACATCATAGATCGCACCATATCTAATAAAGTACTGTTACGATGTTCAAACACACCATTACGTTGTGGTGTTCCAGGTGGCGTGAGTTGTGAAACTATTCCACATTGTTTTAAATGAAGGCCAACTCGTAACTCAAATATTCACCTCTGCGATCAGATCGTAGAAACTTTATTTTCTTGTTATGGTGATTCTCCACTTCACTCTAAAATTCCTTGAACTTTTCAAATGTTTCAGACTTGTGTTTCATTAAGTAGATATACCCATATCTGCTCAAATCATCTGTGAAGGCCAGAAAATAACGATACTCGCCGCGTGCCTCAACACTCATCGGACCGCATACATCGGTATGTATTATTTCCAATAAGTCATTGGCTCGCTCCATTGTTCCGGAGAACGGAGTTTTAGTCATCTTGCCCATGAGGCATGGTTCGCAAGTATCAAATGATTCATAATCAAGTGATTCCAAAATATCCATCTGTATGGAGTTTCTTCATGCGCTTTATATCAATATGACCTAAACGGCAGTGCCACAAATATATTGCACTATCATTATCAACTTTGCATCTTTTGGCATCAATATTATAAATATGTGTATTACTATGATCGAGATTCAGTAAACCGTTTACATTGGGTGTATGACCATAGAAGGTTTTATTCATGTAAACAGAACAACAATTATTCTCTGACTTAAATGAATAACCGTATTGCAATAAACATGATCCAATCATATTCATGCTCAACGCAAACACCAAATAACATTTATTTAGGTCCAACACTAATCCCAAAGGTAGAGGGAGTGTGCGATGGTGATCTTATCAACCTTGGAATCACTTCCAACACAAATCGTCACCTCGCCCTTAACTAGTCTCTGTCCATTTTGCAACTCTTGTTTCAAGTTACTAATTTTAGCAACTGAATCGGTATCAAATAACCCAGGGTTACTATGAACACTAGTAAAGTACACATTAATAACATGTATATCAAATATACCTTTATTGACTTTGCCATCCTTCTTATCCGCCAAGTATTTGGGGTAGTTCCGCTTCCAGTGACAATTCCCTTTGAAGTAGAAGCACTTAGTTTCATGCTTAGGTCCAGCTTTGGGCTTCTTCACGGGAGCGGCAACTTGCTTGCCATTCTTCTTGAAGTTCCCTTTCTTTACCTTGCCCTTTTTCTTGAAACTAGTGGTCTTGTTAATCATCAACACTTGATGCTCTTTCTTGATTTCTACCTTCGCTGATTTCAGCATCGCGAAGAGCTCGGGAATCTTTTATGTTATCCCTTGCACATTATAGTTCATCAAGAAGTTCTAGTAGCTTGGTGATAGTGACTAGAGAACTTTTTCAATCACTATCTTATCTGGAAGATTAACTCCCACTTGATTCAAGCGATTGTACTACCCAGACATTCTGAGCATATGCTCACTGGCTGAGCTATTCTCCTTCATCTTGTAGGCAAAGTACTTGTCAGAGGTCTCACACCTCTCGACATGGGCATGAGTCTGAAATACCAATTTCAGCTCTTGGAACATCTCATATGCTTTGTGGCGTTCAAAACGTTTTTGAAGTCCCGGTTCTAAGCCGTAAAGCATAACGCACTAAACTATCAAGTAGTCATCATACCGAGCTTATCAAACGTTCATAACGTCTGCATCTGGTCCTGCAATAGGTTTGTCACCTAGTGGTGCATCAAGGACATAATTCTTCTATGCAAAAATTAGGATAATCCTCAGATCATGGACCCAGTCCGCATCATTGCTACTATCATCTTTCAACTTATTTTTCTCTAGGAACATATCAAAAATAAACGGGGAGCTACATCGCGAGCTATTGATCTACAACATAGATATGCAAATACTATCAGGACTAAGTTCATGATAAATTTAGTTCAGTTAATCAAATTACTTAAGAACTCCCACTTAGATAGACATCGCTTAAGTCATCTAAATGATACGTGATCCAAATCAAATAAACCGTGTCCGATCATCATGTGAGATGGATTAGTCATCAATGGTGAACATATCTATGTTGATCATATCTACTATATGATTCACGTTCGACCTTTCGGTCTCCAGTGTTCCGAGGCCATGTCTATACATGCTAGGCTCGTCAAGTTTAGCTCGAGTATTCCGCATGTGCAAAACTGTCTTGCACATGTTGTATGTGAACGTAGAGCATATCACACCCGATCATCACGTGGTGTCTCAGCATGAAGAACTGTCGCGACGGTGCATACTCAGGGAGAACACTTATACCTTGAAATTTTAGTTAAGGGATCATCTTATAATGCTACCATCGAACTAAGAAAAATAAGATGCATAAAATATGCACATCACATGCAATCAAAAAATATTTGACATGATATGGCCATCATCATCTTGTGCTTTTGATCTCCATCTCCAAAGCATCGTCCTGATCTCCATCGTCACCGGCTCGACACCTTGATCTCCATCGTCGTGTCGTGGTCGTCTTGCCAACTATTGCTTCTACAACTATCTCTACCGCATAGTGATAAAGTAAGGCAATTACATGGCGTTTGCATTCCATACAATAAAGAGACAACCATAAGGCTCCTGCCGGTTGCCGATAACCTTTACAAAACATGATCATCTCATACAATAACGTATATCACATCATGTCTTGACCATATCACATCACAACATGCCCTGCAAAAACAAGTTAGATGTTCTCTACTTTGTTGTTGCAAGTTTTACGTGGCTGCTATGGGCTTCTAGCAAGAACCGCTCTTACCTACGCATCAAAACGACAACGGTGTTTTGTCAGGTTTGCTGTTTTAACCTTCAACAAGGACCGACTGCAGTCAAATCTGATTCAACTAAAGTAGGAGAAACAGACACCTGCCAGCCACCTTTATGCAAAACTAGTTGCATGTTTGTCGGTGTAACCGGTCTCATGAACGTGGTCATGTAAGGTTGGTCCGGGCCATTTCATCCAACAATACCGCTGAATCAAAATAAGACGTTGGTGGTAAGCAATATGACTATCACCGCCCACAACTCCTTGTGTTCTACTCGTTCATATCATCAACACATAGACCTGGCTCGGATGCCACTGTTGGGAAACGTAGCATGCAATTTCAAAAAAATTCCTACGCTCATGCAAGATCTATCTAGGAGATGCATAGCAACGAGAGGGGGAGAGTGTGTCTACGTATCCTCGTAGACCGAAAGCGGAAGCGTTTGACAACGCAATTGATGTAGTCGAACTTCTTCTCATTCTGACTGATCAAGTACCGAACGTATGACACCTTCGAGTACTGCACACGTTCAACTCGATGACGTCCCTCGAACTCTTGGTCCAGCAAAGTGTCGAGGAAGTAGATGAGTTCCGCCAACACGACGGCGTGGTGACGGTGATGGTAAAGTGATCCGCGCAGGGCTTCGCCTAAGCACCGCTAGAATATGATCGAAGGTGTAATCTGTGGAGAGGGGCGCCGCACACGGCTAACAGATGTTGTTGTGTGTTCTAGGCGCCCCCTCCCCATGTATATATAGGTGGGAGAGGGAGGGGATCAGCAAGGGGGTTGCCCCAAGTAGGAGGAATCCTACTTGGGCGCCTCCCCAATTCGGCCTCCCCCCTTTCATAAGTTTCGGAGGGGGAAGGAAGGAGGATGGAGGAGGGAAGGAAGGGGGAGGCCGAGTCCCTCCTCTTCCTTCTCTCTTCCCTCTTTCCTTCTCCTCTGGTTCGGCCCATATGGTACTGGCTGTTGCGTTTCCCCTCTTGGCCCATTAGGCCCATATCTTTTGCCGAGGGTGCCCGGAACCCCTTCCGTTGACCCAATATGTACCCGTACCCTCCGGAACACTTCTGGTGTCCGAATACTATCGTCATATATATCAATATTTACCTCTTGACCATTTCGAGACTCCTCGTCATGTCCGTAATCTCATCCGGGACTCCGAACAACATTCGTTCACCAAATCACATAACTCATATAATACAAAATCGTCATCGAACGTTAAGCGTGCGGACCCTACGGGTTTGAGAATGATGTGGACATGACCGAGACACCTCTCCGGTCAATAGCAATAGCGAAACCTAGATGCTCATATTGGCTCCTACATATTCTACGAAGATCTTTATCGGTCGAACCGTTATGACAACATACGTTATTCCCTTTGTCATCAGTGTGTTACTTGCCCGAGATTCGATCGTCAGTATCTTCATACCTAGTTCAATCTCGTTACTGGTAAGTCTCTTTAATCGTTCTGTAATACATCATCCCGCAACTAACTCATTAGTCACTTTGCTTGCAAGGCTTCTTATGATGTGCATTACCGAGAGGGCCCAGAGATACCTCTGCGATACCCAGAGTGACAAATCCTAATCTCGATCTATGCCGACCCAACAAACACCTTCGGAGATACCTGTAGAGCATCTTTATAATCACCCAGTTACATTGTGACGTTTGATAGTACACAAGGCATTCCTACGGTATCCGGGAGTTGCATAATCTCATAGTCGAAGGAATATGTATTTAACATGAAGAAAGCAGTAGCAATAAAACTAAAAGATCATTATGCTAAGCTAACGAATGGGTCTTGTCCATCACATCATTCTCCTAATGATGTGATCCCGTTCATTAAATGACAACACATGTCTATGGTTAGGAAACTTAACCATCTTTGATTAACGAGCTAGTCTAGTAGAGGCTTACTAGGGACACGGTGTTTTGTCTATGTATCCACTCATGTATCTAGTTTTCGGTTAATATAATTCTAGCATGAATATTAAACATTTATCATAATATAAGGAAATATAAAATAACAACTTTATTATTGCCTCTAGGGCATATTTCCTTCAAATAGGTGGTCGACACCTATTCTCATTTGGCGCCACATGTCGTGGTAAATTCCCGAGGGTAATCATGATGGGGATATCACACATCATTGGTAATCCAATGGGATGCATATGAAGAGAGGTTTTATTTGGGTTTAGGCTCTCAAGGATGAGGTAATCCCCATACTTCCTGATTTTGTGCATGTATTGCTCTAGTACCATATAAGAACAAGGGTTTGTGTGAACAGATGTTGCAAATCATGAGATCACATCGGTTGTGTGGATGTGAGATTGTGTAAGTCCCACTCGAGGGTCCCCTTCCTTGCCTTATATAGCACAATTAAGGCTAGGGCTACATGATCCGAGTCAGTTACGATCTACCTGACGGTGTCCTTGATTAGGGGGTGCACACCACGTCGGCCCGCCATTCATGGGTCACCCTGAGGACCCACCGATAGATGAAGAATGGGCCACGTAGGCCGTGGCCCTCGGTGTGATCAAGATGGAATCCTCCGAAGACTTGACGTATACTTCAAGGCACATTCAAATGATCGACATGTTATCCCTAGTTGTAACCCAGATACTTGTAGCCCTAGATATTCTCGGTCCCTATATAAGCCGAGGGGTTTAGTTTATAGAGGCAAGGTTTTAGAGATTAAACCTCACACATACAATCTCTGGGTAGATCATCATGTACTTTGTACCCCATCCACAATCAATATAACAAGAGTAGGATGTAGGGTTTTACCTCTTCGAGAGGGCCTGAACCTGGGTAAAAACTGTGTCCCTTTACTTCATGTTACCATCGTGCCAAGATCACCAGCTCGGGACCCCCTACCCGAGATCCGCCGGTTTTAACACAGATACTACCTAATATAAATAGATTGAGCTAGATCCTCAAAGATTCGTTGATTGTATTCCAAGTATATGATGCGCCTTGACATACTCATTGGGCTTCCGAGTCATTGACCTAGGCTGCCGCGTTGTGATTGGGATGACTCTTTCTTCTTTTCCTATACCCCGAGGTCATGCCATCATCACCACCGAATCGAGGATAGGGGACCACCAACAATAGTTATCTCTATTACAGTGGGAAGTAGGAAGAATGTGTCATGACCTGTGACAGAATTTGTTTGCATGGTATTTGTTTATGGGCAAGATCAACAATACAAGTATAAGGATATCAAGTGGAATGGACTCAGATTATGACAAAAATATGACCAATGAAACATGTCCTAAGTGAGATCGCGTGGTGGATGTTTGGCTAGCTTGATGTGGTGCTTTGAGGCAACTCTCTCGACCAAAACTTTGATTTCTCATAACACATAGGCACACAGATCTCTTCCGTGTTCTCAAAAAAAACATGCCCTGAG
The DNA here is from genome assembly GCA_021605205.1 of Aegilops longissima. Lineage (NCBI taxonomy): Eukaryota > Viridiplantae > Streptophyta > Magnoliopsida > Poales > Poaceae > Aegilops > Aegilops longissima. The sequence continues at coordinate 516,305,469 of CM038678.1, forward strand.
TGTTATTCCATAAATAAATAAACAAATGTAAGATATATTTCATTTGATTAAGACAACGCCTTTGTAAACAATTACTCTATTAATTTTCAATTATTTTGATTTAAAATGGCATGGCAAATAAGTTCTTTTGAAGAGGAATACATCGACATTAATTATATGTTTATATTTACTCAAATGATAAGTGTCATACGTGCGTCATGAAGCAACATGGTCCAAACGCTTCTATTAACATACATTTTGCCACATCAAACATATGACATCAGCGGAATCTTTTTGGTTGTTCGCATTTAAAAATGGTTTATCTCTTAAACAGAAAGTCTGATTAAAAATCCTTTTTCATCATTAATTCCGTTTCGAAGAGTTCTTCACGAGTAGATCCCATATTGATATGTTTCTACGAATTTTTTGAGGCCAAAAGTTGCCATGATTTTACACTGAAGTTGCCATGGTCTTTACACTAAAGTTGCCATGATATGTTTCATCTATTTTTCTTTTTCTAGATTTAAAGCTACCATTGTATTTCAACTATTTTTCTCGGTAAATTTTATTAATTGACTATGACAATTTTTAGTAATTAACAACGACAGATTTAATTTGTTAATCATGGCAATTTTTAGTAACTCATTATAGCAAATTTAGTTCATAAATCATGGCAATTTTAGTTTATTAACCATGACAATTCTAGTATTTTGACCATAGAATTTTTTTTTGGTATATGGCAAATTTTAGTACATGTGTCATGTAAAATTTAAGTAATTCACCACGCGTTTTTAGTTTATGGTTCATGGAAAATCTGAGTCATTAACTATGCATTTTTAAAGTAATTGACCACATATTTCTTTTTAGTTATGACCCATGTCAAAATTATTTCATGGATCGTGACAAATTTTAGTAATTCACCATGGCAAGTTTAGTTTCTTAATTACTTTTTTATTACATGTCAAAATTTATTTTAAACATAAAAGAAAAAGTAGTTCAAATATATCATGACAATTTCAATGTAAACATCATGGCAATTGATGTGCAATAGACATGATAACTTTTGACCGTCAAAAAATATATTCGAAACATGTCGATATGAAATCTAGTTTTGAAGTCCTTGTCACGATGGATTTAATGGTGAAAACGGATTTTCAATCAGATTTTTTATTTAAGAGATAAAACATTTTCTAATTTAAAAACCCAAAAGATTTTCACGCTGACATCATATGTTTTCATCCTTGTTTGCATGCATGTGTGAAAGAATGAAAAAGCCCGACATGTCACAATGGGTGGCTAGAAGGGCATTTGGCCGGAATTGCTTCGTCCCACAGGTGTGACGCTTATCAGGTTCCTATATTTATTGATATCTAAATAAAATGTGCCTTTTTAAAAACTAATGCGCCTTATATTTTCGGGTATTGAAATGCCATGCCACCATTTTTTCCACCTTTGGAAAGAGATTGCACGTAGCTATCCCTTTTCAAACTTGCGCCTAGCTTTGATTTATACTGTAACTACAACGGTGTAAACGTTGAAATCAAGATAAGCCTATTCTGTCATTTTGCGTCCGAGGGAGAATCAAAGGAGGGATACGTGTTCCACCGGCGCAGATCTCCATAACAATCGTACTCCGATCCAGGGACGTGGCGGCTTTTCCTGCTCTTTACTTTCTCTTTTAAAAGCGATTGCACATGCTCGTGTCATTGTTTGTACGAAACGGACTACTGTGTGCAACCATTTCCCACATTTCATAAACGAGCCCACGTACACTGCATGTATGTACTGGTAAAACTTAAGCAGGTGATTTTCTTTATACTCAGGCTGCTACCGGCGACATGGTGGTTAGCATCAATGAACTCAGCTCTTCCTGGCAGGCAGGTCAGGTCACGGGACCAGGTGTCGAGCTCCACTCGTCGTCATCGCATCGGTCGACGACTTAAGTGGCAGCAGCCACCTCTACCTTTGCGCTAAACCCTCTCGTGCGGTACGATGATTAAGGCTAACCCGCTCCAAATCGCAGGCCACGAAAAATTCCTCCCTTGGAGCTTTCCCCTTTCCTCCTTTTCTACTCACTCTGCAGGGCCCTTTTTACTTGGTTTAATCGCTTGGGTGGTCCTCTTTACGCGGGCAGGCACTGTGGGTTGTGCCGTGCGCAGTGGCCAGGGGACAGCGGGTGGTGCCCCTGCTGTGAGCAGTAAAATCTATTGGCCTGACGATGACACTGCGATCCATACGAGTATCCATCCATCTCTCACACCGTTTTTGTTCGTTGTGCATATAAATATTACACTACTTATAAGGCTGTGTGTTCTTCATTCAATCCTCAACATGGATACGCCCGCATGATTTTTCAAGTTATTTACTGCAGGTTTCGGACGCTGTGTCATTAGCAGATTCGTGCCTGGCTGTATCGGGCAGCACAAGATTGAAAACACGGTTGAGCGATAACAAAGGCGAGGTCGAGGAGCTGTGGAACCAGCCAGTTGAATATGCGCAGTTCGTGCAAGCGTACAAGCAAACTGCCCTTGGTTTGCGGCCGATGTTGTCCACAACCACAAGCACAAGTAACTCAGGAGACCACGCGAACCATATCGTGCTTGTGCTTCTCTCCAAAACCAAGGCCACTCGAGCTTGCAATCGGAAAGCAGCTGTTCTGGTTCTGGGATGTTTACGCCTAGTCACATGCATATCGCCGGTCGAGTGCTTTGAGAATCACGAGTGGCTTTGCTTCCTTTTGTTTTCTTTCGAGATAAACAGCGTAGCTTTATTTCATGTGGCAACGTTTTTAAAGGGATATACAAATTAGCCTCCTCACAAAGTGATGGTGGAAGTTGGAAACACAACAAGGGCTGTGACAGGACGTAATCCGAGCCAAGTACCTCAAAAAAGACACGGTTGTATCGGTGAAAACCAAATTTGGTGATTCTCCGATTTGGAAAGACATTATGAAAGTCAAGGAGTACTACCTTGCTGGTAGGAAGGTAGTGCTGAAATCTGGTAATCTTGCTAGAGTGTGGGATGACTCTATTAATGATAAACCTCCCTTATGCATTCAATTTCATGTGCTTTATGGCATTTGCAATGATCAAGAGATCACAGTAGCAAATTTTAATAAAGACGTGGATGACACCTTCTTTAGAAGACGCCTCCACTCTCCCCTCTCCCCTGTTGGATCAGTGGAGAGAAATGCAAAACGTTGTGGGGGCTTGGCCGATAGCTAATGAACGTTGTGCGGTCCTTGGGGAAAAAGAAGAACAAGTTCACTACTAGATCAGTCTATGAATATCTGCAAAGGAATATTGCTAGGTGTAACTATAACTGGATTTGGCAAGCTAAAATTCCGCTTAAAATTCAAATGTTCCTGTGGCAGCTATTTCAAGATTCTGTCTTGACTAGAGATGTGATGAAGAGGTGGAAATGGTTGGGGAATCCATCCTGCTCCTTTTGTGCTAACAGAGAATCCTCCGAGCACTTGTTCTTCACATGTCCAGTGGCAAGAGTCATGTGGAGAACTATTGGATGTGTACTGGAAACGGACCTATGTCCGAACAACATATGACAATATTTTTCCTGGTGCTATACGTTTCTCCCAGATGGGGAGAAGTTCCATACTTTTGGCTTAGCTGCACTTTGTTGGGCTATGTGGAATAGTCATAACAGAGCCACCTTTGAATTCAAGAATCTGAGATCTCCTTTTGATGTAATCTACTCTGCTTATGGTTATCTTACTTATTGGGTAGGTCTGATGATGGGAGAAGAACGTGAGGCAATGGAGCGTGGAGCTAAGATGTTGAGGATCAATGCTATGAACATGATGCGTATCTGCGCGGCACCGGGAGGGATGAACTGAAGAACATGATGGGGCTTTTCAGTCGTGATGTGGCCTTTTCTTCTTTGCCTGGGACATGCTGGCCTGTCCTGTTGCTTTTGGAGTAGTTAGCTTGGCTGTGTGAGTGGATTTATGCTCCTGCATGAGCACTTGTCGTTGCCTTTCTTTGATACTTGCTTTGGATAGCATGTCGATCCGGTAATTTTGTGTAGTTGATATGGTGTCACTGGGTATTCGCCCCGCAATGAACTGCCCGATGACGGGTGTTGATTGTGGGTTTCCCAGTGATGATTTGAACTCGCTTTCCCCTTTCTTAGTTTCCTGGATGGGCTTTGAACTGTTGTATTTCCGTTATGTGAGTAATGGAAAGGGGTTATGCCTGGTTCAAAAAAAAGGATACACAAATGTCTTGGGGTGCAGATAACCAAAGATGGCGACCAACATCAAGGGAGGAAGCCATCTTTGCTTGCCTACGAGCTTCTCCATTTCTGCTACCCTCTTCATGGCAAAAACGACATGTCAGGAAAGAAGTTATGCGAGCATTGGTCTCCCTTAGAGCCTCTCTAGCAGACTCGTATAATGACTCGACCCGCAAAATAACCATCAAAATACGGATCCGCGCGAAAATACTACCCGATCAGACACTGTTAACGCGTCGGGCCCATATAAAAATTTGAGGGGCGTGGTAAAATCACATCTCCAACCCGCGAAAACGCAAGTTTCCCCCTCGACCCGACGGTGCCCCGTATCCTAGAAAAGCGGTTGGCGGGAGGGACATTTCAGCCCGCGCCCGTTCCCCACCCCGTTCCACACCCGCTCGCCATTGGTTCTGCTCGTCCGCCGCCGGCGATTCCTGCCAAATCTGCGGACGGAATCACGCCGTGGAGGCGCCCCTCACCCTGTTCCACCTAGCCGCTTCACCGGCTCCCCGGATCCGCCGAGCCTTGCCGCTAGTCGCCGTCGCCGCCCCAGGATCCACCGCCGTAGAGCCACCGCCCTGAGCTGAGCCGCCCCTAGTCGCCCTCGCCGCACCGCGATCCACTGCCACAGAGCCACCACCCCGAGCCACCGGTGAGTATTTGTGCTTGTGCTTTGGGATGCGCTATGCATAGTTGGTTCATGCGGCGTTCGTATTTGTGAATTTAGATGGATTTGAGCCCTCGCGTCAAGTTTTTGCTCGAGGATTCGTCCGATTCGGACGACTCGGATGTTGAGACGCGGCTCGAGAACCATCGGCAACAGATGTTGGTGATGGCCCTCGCCATGAAGGAGCACGAAGGTGAGAATCGAAAGAGACGGTGAGGATCGATCGTCGGCCGTCTTTGCATTCTTCGAAATCTCCATCTCGGGAACGAGATGTTGACGCAAGACTACTTCGCCGACAATCCAACATATCCGCCGCACCTCTTCCGGAGAAGGTACCGAATGCGCCGATCCCTCTTTGTAAAAATAGTGCAAGCTTGCGAGGCCAATTGTCGGTATTTTACTCAAAGAAGAAATGTCGCGGGCTTGAAGGGATTTAGTGCATATCAAAAAATCTCGGCAGCTATGTGGGTAATTACATACATCATTCCGGCTGACTATGCCGATGAGTATCTTTGCATTGGTGAAGATACTACAATTGAGTCAGTGCATAGGAATGCCAAAGTGATCATCCGTGTCTTTGTTCCTGAATATCTTCGGGCACCCAATGAGGAAGACACAAAAAAATTGATGGCATCAAGTGAGAGAAGAGGTTGGCATGGCATGCTAGGAAGCATTGATTGTATGCATTGGACATGGAAAAACTGCCCGAAGGCATGGCAGGGAATGTATTGTGGCAAGTCTCATGATGCAACAATTGTGCTAGAGGCCGTAGCATCCGAGAATTTATGGATTTGGCATTGCCTTTTTGGTATGCCGGGTACTCTCAATGATATCAATGTGTTGCAACAGTCTCATTTATTTGCTAGGCTTGCTAGTAGTGATGCTCCTGCTTGCAACTACACTATCAATGGGCATGAATACACAAAGGGATACTATCTTGCAGAAGGTATCTACCCTTCTTGGTGCACATTTGTCAAGAGCATCAAAGACCCCAAAACTAGGAAAGAATGTGAATTTGCAAGGGTACAAGAGGTAGCCCAAAAAGATATTGAAAGAGCATTCGGGGTTTTGCAATCTAGGTTTGCCATTGTTCGTGGTCTTGCTCATTTTTGGGACAAGCGATCCTTGAAAAACATCATGACATGTTGTGTTATTCTTCACATATGAATCTCGAAGATGAGAGAGGCATGAACTTGGAGTTCTTCTACGACAATGTGGGTAGCCGTGTCAAACCAATTAGAGACCCTAACTGCATTAGAGCATTTCTTCAGACCTACCGGGATATTGAAAATGCAAACACCCACTTTCAGCTTCATGAGGATGTCATTGAGCACCATTGGCAAAGGGTTGGGCAGGAACACATTCCATTTTGCATTCATTTCATTTAATTCATGTGTGATTTGTATTCGGGACAAGTTTTGTATTGAATTATTTAGTTTGCTTCGGTGATTTCAATAATTATTGTAATTTGGATGATTTTTTATTGTAGTATTGACATTTTATATTATATTGAATTAATAATTATGAATATGTGGCATACGTGTCAAATTCAGATAAAAACCCATCTGTTTTGCGGACCGGCACACGCACCGGCCCGTGAAACCATTTTTTCGTGAACTGTAAACGAGTTTTGTGGGTCGGCATTATACAGGGTCTTATAGAGATGCTCTTAGGACCATGCAATGACCACCGAAGTTCTTCGCCGTCTCGAGCTCCTGTATGACTGTCGGATGGTCGGATGAGACGTAGAGCTTTTCCAACCGAAGATCTTCGCGCATAGCGAGCGCTTCTCTGCATGCGTATGCCTCTAATGTTCTAATGTTTACAGGTCAGTCAGTCAATCGAACACCAGCACTGATGCGCCTTGATATCACACAATGCTCGTCTTGTTAGACCACCCCCACACAGCTCGTCTTTCAAAGAGCAGCAGCCCTGCAAGCCTAATAGAACCTTGTTTCCCTCCCCTATTTGCAGTCTTGCAATGCGTCATCAACATTCAACTTCATATCTCTGGGTGGCATCCCGCTGCTTTTGGAGATTTGGACTATGCGAGGTCCATTAGAGTCATCCTATCGAGCAAATCGTCTACAAACTCCCACACAGGCTGGCCTAGGTAGCCTGTAACTCTTCCTCGTTCCCAGAAAACCGATAACTCTTGCAGGCAAGACACAAATTAGGTGCTCCTACTGAAAAGTTAAAGGTTGTCCTTTCTCGGAAGATTTTACAAGACAAATTATTTAAATTCGATTAAAATATATATACTACAAAAAGATCATGTGCTATAAAAAGTGTATTTATATATCATAGAATAGTGATAATCTTATTAAAAGTATTAACAATACATTCGTTCATGAATTTAGACATCAAGTTTAAACAACTCTTCGTAAAATTCAAAATTATTCATGAATTTAAAATATACATGAATTCAAAAAGTGAAGAAAAAATAACAAGGAAAAAGGAAGTAAACAGCAAAGAAGAAGGATCCACATGAAAAAACACAAAACCATAGAAAGCCAGGACCAAAAGAGGACTGCTCATAGCTACCAAATGGGACGACCATCCTCGCACGCATTGTGTGACTTGGCCCGTATTTTTCGCCACATGTGTAGAGTAGGGTTTGCCTTACCATCGATGGCTATGATATTTTTTTGGGGTGTTACCATGCTTTATTCGACTGAAACTGAAAGTGGCAAATACATAAAGTCTGGGGTATTTAACAGCCATAGATTCACCCCGAGTCTAAGGTAACAGAAAATCTCGCTAAATTATGTGGCTCCCAGATATTTTTTCACTTATCGTGCAAAATGTGTACTTCTTCAAACTCCATCATCATCTTCTTTATATCGTGAATAATTGGACTGCACCTAGGAGACCCATATAGTAGATAGTTAACTAATGACGCGATGTCGGAGGAGATGTGTATATTGGTCAATTGAAGATCATGCGCCAACACAAACGTCTCCCTCACCGCAATAGCTTCTAGACTCTCGGTTTGCACCATATCATGTACCACCAATGCAGACGCACGTGTGTATCCTCCGCACATGAGCCTTTATCTCGATGCCGCCCTGCAACAACGACGTTGTGTTTCATACACGCCTACATGGGTTTCTTCCACGCTCCCCTGATACATCTCCAACGTATCTATAAATTTTTATTGTTCCATGCTATTATATGTGACGCCCCCGATTCAATCGTACACTAATCATGCACGCAAACATGTACGATCAAGATCTGAGACTCATGGAAAGATATCACAACACAACTCTAAAAACATAAATAAGTCATACAAGCATCATCTTACAAGCCAGGGGCCTCGAGGGCTCGAATATAAGAGCTCGATCATAGACGAGTCACCGGAAGCAACAATATCTGAGTACACACATAAGTTAAACAAGTTGCCATAAGATGGCTAGCACAAACTGGGATACAGATCGAAAGAGGCGCAGGCCTCCTGCCTGGGATCCTCCTAAACTACTCCTGGTCGCCGTCAGCGGCCTGCACGTAGTAGTAGGCACCTCCGGTGTAGTAGGAGTCGTCATCGATGATGGCGTCAAGCTCCTGGGCTCCAGCATCTGGTTGCGACAACCAGGAAGAAAGGAAACGGGGGGGAGGGGAGAGGGAGAAAAGCAACCGTGAGTACTAATCCAAAGTACTCGCAAGCAAGGATCTACACTACATATGCATGGGTATCTGTGTAAAGGGGCAATATCAGTGGACTGAACTGCAGAATGCCAGAATAAGAGGGGGATAGCTAATCCTATCGAAGACTACGCTTCTGGCAGCCTCCATCTTGCAGCATGTAGAAGAGAGTAGATGGTCAGTTCACCAAGTATCATCGCATAGCATAATCCTACCCGGTGATCCCCTTCTCATCGCCCTGTGAGAGAGTGATCACCGGGTTGTATCTTGCACTTGAAAGGGTGTGTTTTATTAAGTATCCGGTTCTAGTTGTCATAAGGTCAAGATACAACTCCGGGTCGTCCTTTTACCGAGGGACACGGCTATTCGAATAGATAAACTTCCCTGCAGGGGTGCACCACATTACCCAACACGCTTGATCCCCTTTGGCCGGACACACTTTCCTGGGTCATGCCCGGCCTCGGAAGATCAACACGTCGCAGCCCCACTTGGCACAACAGAGAGGTCAGCACGCCGGTCTAAATCCTATGGCACAGGGGTCTCGGCCCATCGCCCATTGCACACCTGCACGTTGCGAGGGCGGCCGGAAGCAGACCTAGCCTCCCTAATACAAGAGCAGGCGTTCCAGTCCAATTCGGCGCGCGCCGTGCTACCTCTTGAGCACTGCGTTGGTTTTCCCTTGAAGAGGAAAGGGTGATGCAACAAAGTAGCGTAAGTATTTCCCTCAGTTTTTAAGAACCAAGGTATCAATCCAGTAGGAGGCTACGCGCGAGTCCCTCGCACCTACAAAAACAAATAAATCCTCGCAACCAATGCGATAAGGAGTTGTCAATCCCTACACGGTCACTTACGAGAGTGATATCTGATAGATATGATAAGATAATATTTTTGGTATTTTTATAATAAAGATACAAAGTAAAATAAAAGCAACGGAAATAACTAAGTGTTGGAAGATTAATATGATGGAAGATAGACCCGGGGGCCATAGGTTTCACTAGTGGCTTCTCTCAAGAGCATAAGTATTTTACGGTGGGTGAACAAATTACTGTTGAGCAATTGATGAATCGAGCATAGTTATGAGAATATCTAGGTATGATCATGTATATAGGCATCACGTCCGAGACAAGTAGACCGACTCCTTCCTGCATCTACTACTATTACTCCACACATCGACCGCTATCCAGCATGCATCTAGAGTATTAAGTTCATAAGAACAGAGTAACGCTTTAAGCAAGATGACATGATGTAGAGGGATAAATTCATGCAATATGATAAAAACCCCATCTTGTCATCCTCGATGGAAACAATACAATACGTGCCTTGCTACCCCTACTGTCACTGGGAAAGGAGACCACAAGATTGAACCCAAAGCTAAGCACTTCTCCCATTGCAAAAAAGATCAATCTAGTAGGCCAAACCAAACTGATAATTTGAAGAGACTTGCAAAGATAACCAATCATACATAAAATAATTCAGAATATTCAAATATTGTTCATAGATAAACTTGATCATAAACCCACAATTCATCGGTCTCAACAAACACACTGCAAAAGAAGATTACATCGAATAGATCTCCACAAGAGAGGGGGAGAACATTGTATTGAGATCCAAAAAGAGAAAGGAAGCCATCTAGCTAATAATTATGGACCTAAAGGTCTGAGGTAAACTACTCACACTTCATCAGAGAGGCTATGGTGTTGATGTAGAAGCCCTTCGTGATCGATGCCCCCTCCGGCGAAGCTCCGGAACAGGCCCCAAGATGGGATCTCGTGGGTACAGATGGTTGCGGCGGTGGAATTAGGTTTTTGGCTCCGTATCTGATTGTTTGGGGGTACGTAGGTATATATAGGAGGAAGGAGTACGTCGGTGGAGCAATGATAACCCACAAGTGTAGGGGATCGCAACAGCTTTTGAGGGTAGAGTATTCAACCCAAATTTATTGATTCGACACAAGGGGAGCCAAAGAATTTTATCAAGTATTAGCAACTGAGTTGTCAATTCAGTGACACCTGGAAACTTAATATCTGCAGCAAAGTGTTTAGTAGAAAATTAGTATGATAGTAGTGGTAACGGTAACAACAGTAACGGAAGCAAAAGTAATATTTTTGGTGTTTTGTAGTGATTGTAACAATAGCAACGGGAAAGTAAATAAGCGTAAACCAGTATATGGAAAGGTCGTAGGCATTGGATCGGTGATGGATAATTATGCCGGATGTGGTTCATCATGTAACAGTCATAATCTAGGGTGACACAGAACTAGCTCCAATTCATCAATGTAATGTAGGCATGTATTCTGAATATAGTCATACGTGCTTATGGAAAAGAACTTGCATGACATCTTTTGTCCTACCCTCCCATGGCAGCGGGGTCCTAATGGAAACTAAGGGATATTAAGGCCTCCTTTTAATAGAGAACCGGAACAAAGCATTAGCACATAGTGAATACATGAACTCCTCAAACTATGGTCATCACCGAGAAGTATCCCGATTATTGTCACTTCGGGGTTGTCGGATCATAACACATAATAGGTGACTATAGACTTGCACTCGGGCCCTAGTGACAAACATTAACCATAGCAAAGTCATAGCAACATCAATCTCAGAACATAGTGGATACTAGGGATCAAACCCTAACAAAACTAACTCGATTACATGATAAATCTCATCCAACCCATCACCGTCCAGCAAGCCTACGATGGAATTACTCACGCACAGCGGTGAGCATCATGAAATTGGTGATGGAGGATGGTTGATGATGACAACGGCGACGAATCCCCCTCTCCGGAGCCCCGAACGGACTCCAGATCAGCCCTCCCGAGAGGTTTTAGGACGCGGCGGCGGCTCCGTATCACAAAACGCGATGATTTCTTCTCTCTGATTTTTTTCTCCCCGAAAGCCAATATATAGAGTTGGAGTTGGTGTCGGAAGGTCACCAGGGGGCCCATGAGGTAGGGGGGGCGCCCAGGAGGGGGGGCGCCCCCCACCCTCGTGGACAAGGTGTGGGCCCCCTGGTCTTCATCTTTGGCGAATATATTTTATTATTTTTTCTAAGATGTTCCGTGGAGTTTCAGGTCATTCCGAGAACTTTTGTTTTCTGCACATAAAACAACATCATGGCAATTATGCTGAAAACAGCGTCAGTCCGGGTTAGTTCCATTCAAATCATACAAGTTAGAGTCCAAAACAAGGGCAAAAGTGTTTGGAAAAGTAGATACGACGGAGACGATCAACTCCCCAAGCTTAAACCCTTGCTTGTCCTCAAGCAATTCAGTTGACAAACTGAAAGAGAAAAAGAAAAACTTTTACAAACTCTGTTTGCTCTTGTTGTTGTAAATATGTCAAGTCAATATTCAAGTTTTCAGCAAAGATTATAACTAACCACATTTGCAATAATTCTTAGGTCTCATGTTTACTCATATCAATGGCATAATCAACTAGCGAGCCATAATAATAAATCTCGGATGACAACACTTTCTCAAAACAATCATAATATGATATAACAAGATGGTATCTCGCTAGCCCTTTCTGAGACCGCAAAACATAAATGTAGAGCACCTTTAAAGATCAAGGACTGACTAGACATTGTAATTCATGGTAAAAGAGATCTAGTCATAGTCATACCCAATATAAATTAATAGTGATGAATGCAAATGAAAGCTGCGCTCTCCAGCTAGTGCTTTTAATAAGAGGGTGATGACTCAACACAAAAGTAAATACATAGGCCCTTCGCAGAGGGAAACAGGGATTTGTAGAGGTGACAGAGCTCGATTTTGAAATAGAGATAAATAATATTTTGAGCGGCATACTTTCATTGTCAACATAACAACTAAGAGGTGGCGATATCTTCCATGTCACACACATTATAGGCGGTTCCCAAACAGAATGGTAAAGTTTATACTCCCCCTCCACCAACAAGCATCAATCCACGGCTTGCTCGAAACAACAAGTGCCTCCAACATACATCAGGTCCCACGGGGAGTTTTGTTTGCAATTATTTTGATTTAGTTTGCATAAAGCATGGGACTGGGCATCCCGGTGACAAGCCATGTTCTCGTGAGTGAGGAGCGGAGTCCACTCCTCATGAGAATAACCCGCCTAACATGGAAGATAGGGACAGCCATAGTTGATACATGAGCTATTCGAGCATACAAAACAGAATGTTTATTTGAAGGTTTAGAGTTTTGCACATACAAATTTACTTGGAACGGTAAGTAGATACCGCATATAGGAAGGTATAGTGGACTCATCTGGAATAACTTTGGGGTTTAAGGAATTGGATGCACAAGCAGTATTCCCGCTTAGTACAAGTGAAGGCTAGCAAAAGACTGGGAAGCGACCAACTAGAGAGCGACATCAGTCATGAACATGCACTAAAATTAATAAACATTGGATACAAGCATGAGTAGGATATAATCCACCATGAACATAAATATCGTGAAGGCTATGTTGATTTGTTTCAACTACATGTGTAAACATGTGCCAAGTCAAGTCACTTAAATCATCCAAAGGAGGATACCAACCCATCATACCACATCATAAACGTTTTAATAGCATGTTGGCACGCAAGTAAACCATTATAACTCATAGCTAATCAAGCATGGCATAAGCAACTATGATCTCTAATTGTCATTGCAAACATGTTTATTCATAATAAGCTGAATCAGGAACGGTGAACTCATCATATTTACAAAAACAAGAGAGGTCGAGTTCATACCAGCTTTTCCCATCTCAGTCAGTCCATCATATATCGTCATAATTGCCTTTCACTTGCACGACCGAACGATGTGAATAATAATAAGAGTGCACGTGCAATGGACTAAGCTGGAATCTGCGAGCATTCAATAAACAGGAGAAGACAAGGCAATATGGGCTCTTGGTTAAATCAACAATAAAGCATATAAGAGCCATTTCAACCATTTAATTATGGTCTTCTCCTATCGACCCCCAAAGAAAAGAAAAGAAATAAAATTATTTACACGGGAAAGCTCCCAACAAGCAAAAGAAGAACGGGAAATATTTTTGGGTTTTCTTTTTAATTATTACTACTACAGCAAGAAAAGTAAACTACTACTGATTTTTTTGTTGTTTTCTTAAAGTTTATTAAACACACAAGAAGAAAGCAGGAAAAAGAAAATCAACTAGCATGCATATTACAGTGAAAGAGTATGAGCACCGACATCTAGCAATGAGTGTGTGTGAACATAAATGTAATGTCGGTGAGAAATACGTATTCCCCAAGCTTAGGCTTTTGGCCTGTTGGTTCATTACCGAGGATAGCCCGGCCGATACCCGTAGGTGTAGCTGGGTCGATATGCGATGCAGCGGCTATCGCCTCCTGAGCTGCAGCGTGGCGTCGAGCTGCCTCTGCTCTCCTCTCGTACTCATCTGCCTCCTCTCTGGTAATAACATATCTTCCTTTTGCCTGAGAATCAAAGAAGGCAGGAGCAGGAAGAGTAATACGGACAACATGCCGTTTGTTAAAGATTAGTCGATACTGGAGAGGTGACTCAGTCCTCTCGACAAACTGGTGGGAAACCATATAATCAAAATCTAAATAAGTAGGGGGTAACTCCATATCACCCTCACGAATGTCTATCTCAAGAAAATTAGCTAAGCGGGTTGCATAAATTCCTCCAAAGAAATCTCCATTATATCTATTATGATGCAACCTACGAGCTACCATGGCTCCCATATGATAAGATTGGTCTCCTAACACAACACTCATGAGAATGCTGAGATCAGGGACACACATGTGACATGCTTCATCCTTAGCATTTATGCACCTACCGATGAAGAGAGCAAAATAATGTATAGTAGGAAAGTGAATGCTCCCTATAGTGGCTTGCGTTATATCTCTAGATTCCCCCACAGTTATACTAGTAAGAAAGTCTCTAAATTCAAATTTACGGGGATCAACAGTACTACCCCATTGTGGGAGTTTGCAAGCAAAAGTAAAATCCTCTAAGTCCATGGTATAAGATTTGTCATAAAGATCAAACATGACAGAAGGGGAATTACGCGAAGATGAAAATTCAAACCTCCTCACAAATGAACTAGTGAGATCATGATACTGTGGGCATTTGTCTGCTCGCAGTCCACAAGACCGGCATTACGCAAATATGTGTTAAATTCTTCTTTGATTCCCGCTCGATCCATAAAATTTTCCGAAGGTCATTCACAGGGCCTCACGGGAGCGTCCCTTGGGGGCTCCTCATCGGCATCGCGCATTGCAAGCCTAGGGCCTTGCTTCCTTGAAGAACCACCTTGGAACATCTTCCTAAACATATTGTTTTCTCTGAAAAATTTCTGAAATTTTTAGTAACTTCAAACAAAAGTGAACCAACTTCAATAAAATTGATAGCAACTACTCCTACAAGTGACTAGAGCCTATATCATGCATTAGCACTACTTGGAACCATATAAAATTTGACATGCAAGCTCAAGAACATGGTCACCTATGCAGCACAAATTTGCAATGAACAAAGCACTAGAACAAAAACTAATTGGACCAATGGAGGAGTCACATACCAAGGAACAATCTTCCCAAGCTGTTTTGTGAGAGGTGCTTTAAGCAAGGAGATTGAAAATCACAACAACGGGGGTTGGAACTCGTGTTTGAGCTGGTTATTCGTGTTTGTGGGAGGAAGAAGAAGAGGATGGGTGCAGGAATAAATGGAGGAGGGCCACCGTGGGCCCACGAGGCAGGGGGCGCGCCCAGGGGGTAGGGCGCGCCCCCCACCCTCGTGGCCAGGTGGCAGCTCCCCCCACGGTAATGTTTGCACTAAAAATCCTCAAATATTCCCGAAAAAATCATATTAAATTGGCATGGCATTCTAAGGACTTTTATTTTCGGGATATTTTTATATTGCACGGATAAATTAGGAAATAGACAGAAAAATACTATTTTTACTTTATTTCAACTAAATAACAGAAAGTATAAAGAGGGTACAGAAGGTTGTGCCTTCTAGTTTCATCCGTCTCATGATCATCCAAAGGAATCCACTAACAGAATGTTTATTTGAAGGTTTAGAGTTTGGCACATACAAATTTACTTGGAACGGTAAGTAGATACCGCATATAGGAAGGTATAGTGGACTCATCTGGAATAACTTTGGGGTTTAAGGAATTGGATGCACAAGCAGTATTCCCGCTTAGTACAAGTGAAGGCTAGCAAAAGACTGGGAAGCGACCAACTAGAGAGCGACAACAGTCATGAACATGCACTAAAATTGATAAACATTGGATACAAGCATGAGTAGGATATAATCCACCATGAACATAAATATCGTGAAGGCTATGTTGATTTATTTTAACTACATGTGTAAACATGTGCCAAGTCAAGTCACTTAAATCATTCAAAGGAGGATACCACCCCATCATACCACATCATAACCGTTTTAATAGCATGTTGTCACGCAAGTAAACCATTATAACTCATAGCTAATCAAGCATGGCATAAGCAACTATGATCTCTAATTGTCATTGCAAACATGTTTATTCATAATAAGCTGAATCAGGAACGATGAACTCATCATATTTACAAAAACAAGAGAGGTCGAGTTCATACCAGCTTTTCCCATCTCAGTCAGTCTATCATATATCGTCATAATTGCCTTTCACTTGCACGACCGAACAATGTGAATAATAATAAGAGTGCACGTGCAATGGACTAAGCTGGAATCTGCGAGCATTCAATAAACAGGAGAAGACAAGGCAATATGGGCTCTTGGTTAAATCAACAATAAAGCATATAAGAGCCACTTCAACCATTTAATTATGGTCTTCTCCTATCGACCCCCAAAGAAAAGAGAAGAAAAGAAATAAAACTATTTACACGGGAAAGCTCCCAACAAGCAAAAGAAGAATGGGAAATATTTTTGGGTTTTCTTTTTAATTATTACTACTACAGCAAGAAAAGTAAACTACTACTGATTTTTTGTTGTTTTCTTAAAGTTTATTAAACACACAAGAAGAAAGCAGGAAAAAGAAAATAAACTAGCATGGATATTACAGTGAAAAGTATGAGCACCGACATCTAGCAATGAGTGTGTGTGAACATAAATGTAATGTCGGTGAGAAATACGATTCCCCAAGCTTAGGCTTTTGGCCTAAGTTGGTTCATTACCGAGGATAGCCCGGCCGATACCGTAGGTGTAGCTGGGTCGATTGCCATGCAGCGGATATCGCCTCTGAGCTGCAGCGTGGCGCCGAGCTTCCTCCTCCTCCTCTCGTACTCATCTGCCTCCTCTCTGTAATAACATATCTTCCTTTTGTCTGAGAATCAAAGAAGGCAGGAGCAGGAAGAGTAATACGGACAACATGCCATTTGTTAAAGATTAGTCGATACTGGAGAGGTGACTCAGTCCTCTCGACAAATTGGTGGGAAACCATAGAATCAAAATCTAAATAAGTAGGGGGTAACTCCATATCACCCTCACGAATGTCTATCTCAAGAAAATTAGCTAAGCGGGTTGCATAAATTCCTCCAAAGAAATCTCCATTATATCTATTATGATGCAACCTACGAGCTACAATGGCTCCCATATGATAAGATTGGTCTCCTAACACAGCACTCTTGAGAATGCTGAGATCAGGGACACACATGTGACATGCTTCATCCTTAGCATTTATGCACCTACCGATGAAGAGAGCAAAATAATGTATAGTAGGAAAGTGAATGCTCCCTATAGTGGCTTGCGTTATATCTCTAGATTCCCCCACAGTTATACTAGTAAGAAAGTCTCTAAATTCAGATTTACGGGGATCAACAGTACTACCCCATTGTGGGAGTTTGCAAGCAAAAGTAAAATCCCCTAAGTCCATGGTATAATATTTGTCATAAAGATCAAACATGACAGAAGGGGAATTACGCGAAGATGAAAATTCAAACCTCCTCACAAATGAACTAGTGAGATCATGATACTGTGGGCATTTGTCTGCTCGAAGTCCACAAGACCGGCGTTACGCAAATATGCGTTAAATTCTTCTTTGATTCCCGCTCGATCCATAAAATTTTCTGAAGGCCATTCACAGGGCCTCACGGGAGCGTCCCTTGGGGGCTCCTCATCGGCATCGCGCATTGCAAGCCTAGGGCCTTGCTTCCTTGAAGAACCACCTTGGAACATCTTCCTAAACATATTGTTTTCTCTGAAAAATTTCTGAAATTTCTAGTAACTTCAAACAAAAGGGAACCAACTTCAATAAAATTGATAGCAACTACTCCTACAAGTGACTAGAGCCTATATCATGCATTAGCACTACTTGTAACCATATAAATTTGACATGCAAGCTCAAGAACATGGTCACCTGTGCAGCACAAATTTGCAATGAACAAAGCACTAGAACAAAAACTAATTGGACCAATGGAGGATTCACATACCAAGGAACAATCTCCCCAAGCAGTTTTGTGAGAGGTGCTTTGAGCAAGGAGATCGAAAATCACAGCAACGGGGGCTGGAACTCGTGTTTGAGCTGGTTATCCGTGTTTGTGGGAGGAAGAAGAAGAGGATGGGTGCAGGAATAAGTGGAGGAGGGCCACCGTGGGCCCACGAGGCAGGGGGCACGCCCAGGGGGGTAGGGCGCGCCCTCCACCCTCGTGGCCAGGTGGCAGCTCCCCCCACGGTAATTTTTGCACTAAAAATCCTCAAATATTCCCGAAAAAATCATATTAAATTGGCATGGCATTCTGAGGACTTTTATTTTCGGGATATTTTTATATTGCATGGATAAATTAGGAAACAGACAGAAAAATACTATTTTTACTTTATTTCAACTAAATAACAGAAAGTGTAAAGAGGGTACAGAAGGTTGTGCCTTCTAGTTTCATATGTCTCATGATCATCAAAAGGAATCCACTAACAAGGTTGATCAGGTCTTGTTAACAAACTCATTCCGATTAACATGGAACCGGAGAAATTTCGAATGACACAATGTTACCTCAACGGGGATATGCACATCCCCTATAATAAGAATATTATATTTCTTCTTGACAGTAGGAAGAGGAAATTCAAAACCTCCAAAAATAATCGATGGAACTTTTCCAATAGAGTTGATGCTATAAACTTGAGGTTGTTTCCTTGGAAAGTGTACGGTATGCTCATTACCATTAACATGAAAAGTGGCATTGCCTTTGTTGCAATCAATAACAGCCCCTGCAGTATTCAGAAAAGGTCTTTCAAGAATAATAGGCATACTATCATCCTCGGGAATATCAAGAATAACAAAGTACGTCAAAATAGTAACGTCTGCAACCACAACAGGCACATCCTCACAAATACCGACAGGTATAGCAGTTGATTTATCAGCCATTTGCAAATATATTTCAGTAGGTGTCAACTTATTCAAATCAAGTCTATGATATAAAGAGAGAGTCATAACACTAACACCGGCTCCAAGATCACATAAAGCAGTTTTAACATAATTTCTTTTAATGGAGCATGGTATAGTGGGTACTCCTGGATCTCCAAGTTTCTTTGGTATTCCACCCTTAAAAGTATAATTAGCAAGCATGGTGGAAATTTCAGCTTCCGGTATCTTTCTCTTATTGGTAATGATATCCTTCATATACTTAGCATAAGGATTTGTTTTGAGCACATCAGTTAATCGCATACGCAAGAAGATAGGTCTAATCATTTCAGCAAAGCGCTCAAAATCCTCATCATCCTTTTTCTTGGATGGTTTGGGAGGAAAAGGCATGGGTTTCTGAACCATAGTTCTCTTTCTTTACCATGTTTCCTAGCAACAAAATCTCTCTTATCATAACGTTGATTCTTTGATTGTGGGTTATCAAGATCAACAGCAGGTTCAATTTCTACATCATTATCATTACTAGGCTAAGCATCATCCTGGACATCATCATTAACATTTTCACTAGGTTCATGTTCATTACCAGATTGTGTTTCAGCATCAGAAATAGATATATCATTTGGATTGTCAGGTGGTAACCATAGAAGTTTGCAAAGTCCTATCATTTTTCTTCTTCTTCCTTTTAGAAGAACTAGGCACATCAGTATTATTTCTCTGAGAATCTTGCTCAATTCTCTTAGGGTGGCCTTCATGATACAAAGGTTCCTGAGTCATTCTACCAGTTCTAGTAGCCACTCTAACAGCATAATCATTTTTCTTACTATTCATTTCATTAAGCAAATCATTTTGAGCCTTAAGCACTTGTTCTACTTGAGTGGTAACCATAGAAGCATGTTTGCTAATGAGTTTAAGTTCACATCTAACATTAGCCATATAATCACCCAAGTGTTTAATCATATCGGAATCATATTTCAACTGTCTACCAAAATAAGCATTAAAATTTTCTTGTTTGACAATAAAATTATCAAACTCATCCAAGCATTGTCTAGCATACTTATAGTGAGGAATATCACCTTCATCAAATCTATAGAGAGAATTTACCTTTACTACCTGTGTCGGGTTATCGGGATCAGGAGATTCTTCAATAGGTAATGGATCAAGATCATATGTTTCTTCAACAGGCGGTAGATTAAGGCCATGTATTTCTTCAATAGGAGGTAAATTCTTAACATCTTCAGCTTTAATACCTTTTTCTTTCATAGATTTCTTTGCCTCTTGCATATCTTCAGGACTGAGAAATAGAACACCTCTCTTCTTCAGAGTTGGTTTAGGAATAGGCTCAGTAATTGGCTCTGGAGCTGGCTCAGGAGATGACCACTTATTTTCATTTGTCGACATATTATTCAATAGAATTTCAGCTTCATCCGGTGTTCTTTCCCTGAAAAGAGAACCAACACAACTATCCAGGTAATCTCTGGAAGCATCGGTTAGTCCATTATAAAAGATATCAAGTATTTCATTTTTCTTAAGAGGATGATCAGGCAAAGCATTAAGTAACTTGAGAAGCCTCCCCAAGCTTGTGGGAGACTCTCTTCTTTAATTTGCACAAAGTTGTATATTTCCTTTAAAGCAGCTTGTTTCTTATGAGCAGGGAAATATTTAGAAGAGAAGTAATAAATCATATCCTGGGGACTACGCACACAACCAGGATCAAGAGAATTGAACCATATCTTAGCATCACCCGTTAATGAGAACGGAAATATTTTAAGGATATAAAAGTAGCGAGATATCTCATCATTAGTGAACAGGGTGGCTATATCATTTAATTTAGTAAGATGTGCCACAACAGTTTCAGATTCATAACCATGAAAAGGATCAGATTCAGCCAAAGTAATTATATCAGGATCAACAGAGAATTCATAATCCTTATCAGGAACACAAATAGGTGAAGTAGCAAAAGCAGGGTTAGGTTTCATTCTGTCTCTAAGAGATTCTTTACTCCATTTAACTAACAGCCTCTTAAGTTCGTATCTATCTTGGCAGGCAAAAATAGCTACAGAAGATTCCATATCAAAAAGACAACCCTCAGGAATAGCAGGCATATCTTCATCATCACTTTCATCAATATTATCAGTTTCAATAGTTTCTTTCTCTCTAGCCCTAGAAATTTGTTCATTAAGAAATTCACCAAGGGGCACAGTAGTGTCAAGCATAGAAGTAGTTTCATCATAAGTATCATGCATAGCAGAAGTGGCATCATCAATAACATGCGACATATCAGAACGAATAGCAGAAGCAGGTTTAGATGTCGCAAGCTTACTCATAACAGAAGGTGAATCAAGTGCAGAGCTAGATGGCAGTTCCTTACCTCCCCTCGTAGTTGAGGGATAAATTTTTGTCTTAGCGTCTTTCAAGTTCTTCATAGTGTCCAGCAGATATAAATCCCAAGTGACTCAAAGAATAGAGCTATGATCCCCGGCAACGGCGCCAGAAATTGTTCTTGATAACCCACAAGTGTAGGGGATCGCAACAGCTTTGGAGGGTAGAGTATTCAACCCAAATTTATTGATTCGACACAAGGGGAGCCAAAGAATTTTCTCAAGTATTAGCAACTGAGTTGTCAATTCAGCGACACATGGAAACTTAATATCTGCAGCAAAGTGTTTAGTAGCAAAGTAGTATGATAGTAGTGGTAACGGTAACAACAGTAATGGAAGCAAAAGTAATATTTTTGGTGTTTTGTAGTGATTATAACAATAGCAACGGGAAAGTAAATAAGCGTAAACCAGTATATGGAAAGCTCGTAGGCATTGGATCGGTGATGGATAATTATGCCGGATGCGGTTCATCATGTAACACCATAATCTAGGGCGACACAGAACTAGCTCCAATTCATCAATGTAATGTAGGCATGTATTCCGAATATAGTCATACGTGCTTACGGAAAAGAACTTGCATGACATCTTTTGTCCTACCCTCCCGTGGCAGCGGGGTCCTAATGGAAACTAAGGGATATTAAGGCCTCCTTTTAGTAGAGAACCGGAACAAAGCATTAGCACATAGTGAATACATGAACTCCTCAAACTATGGTCATCACCGAGAAGTATCCCGATTATTGTCACTTCAGGGTTGTCGGATCATAACACATAATAGGTGACTATAGACTTGCAAGATAGGATCAAGAACTCACATATATTCATGAAAACATAATAGGTTCAGATCTAAAATCATGGCACTCGGGCCCTAGTGACAAGCATTAAGCATAGCAAAGTCATAGAAACATCAACCTCAGAACATAATAGATACTAGGGATCAAACCCTAACAAAACTAACTCGATTACATGATAAATCTCATCAAACCCATCACCGTCCAGCAAGACTACGATGGAATTACTCACGCACGGCGGTGAGCATCATGAAATTGGTGATGGAGGATGGTTGATGATGACGACGCCGACGATCCCCTCTCGGAGCCCCGAACGGACTCGGATCAGCCTCCCGAGAGGTTTTAGGGCTTGGCGGCGGCTCAGATCGTAAAACGTGATGATTTCTTCTCTCTGATTTTTTCTCCCAAAGCCAATATATAGAGTTGGAGTTGGCGTCGGAAGGTCACCGGGGATCACGAGGTAGGGGCGCGCCAGAGGGGGGCGCCCCACCCTTGTGGACAGGGTGTGGGCCCCTGGTCTTCATCTTTAGCGAGGATTTTTATTATTTTTCTAAGATGTTCCGTGGAGTTTCAGGTCATTCCGAGAACTTTTGTTTTCTGCACATAAAACAACATCATGGCAATTCTCTGAAAACAAAGGTCGATCGGGTTAGTTCCATTCAAATCATACAAGTTAGAGTCCAAAACAAGGGCAAAAGTGTTTGGAAAAGTAGATACGACGAAGACGTATCAAGCAACATGGGGCCCACGAGGGTGGAGGGCGTGCCTGGGGGGGGAGGCGCGCCCCCTACCTCGTGGCTTCCTGCTTGATTTCTTGACGTGGGGTCCAAGTCCTGTGGATCATGTTCGTTCCGAAAATCACGTTCCCGAAGGTTTCATTCCGTTTGGACTCCGCTTGATATTCTTTTTCTGCGAAACTCAAATAGGCAAAAACAACAATTCAGGCTGGGCCTCCGGTTAATAGGTTAGTCCCAAAAAATAATATAAAAGTGAATAATAAAGCCCAATAATGTCCAAAACAGAAGATAATATAGCATGGAGCAATCAAAAATATAGATACGTTGGAGACGTATCAAGCATCCCCAAGCTTAATTCCTGCTCGTCCTCGAGTAGGTAAATGATAAAAACAGAATTTTTGATGTGGAATGCTATTTGGCATAATTTCAATGTAATTCTTCTTAATTGTGGCATGAATATTCAGATCCGAAAGATTCAAGATAAAGGTTCAATATTGACATAAAAATAATAATACTTCAAGCATACTAATTAAGCAATTATGTCCTCTCAAAATAACATGGCCAAACAAAGTTCATCCCTACAAAATCATATAGTTTAGTCATGCTCCATTTTCGTCACACAAGAATGCTCTCATCATGCACAACCCCGATGACAAGCCAAGAAATTGTTTCATACTTTAGTAATCTCAAACTTTTTCAATGTTTACGCAATACATGAGTGTGAGCCATGGATATAGCACTATGGGTGGAATAGAATATGATGATGGGGTTTATGTGGACAAGACAAAAAGGAGAAAGTCTCACATCAACGAGGCTAATCAATGAGCTATGGAGAAGCCCATCGATTGATGTTAATGCAAGGAGTAGGGATTGTCATGCAATGGATGCACTAGAGCTATAATTATATGAAAGCTCAACAAAAGAAACTAAGTGGGTGTGCATCCAACTTGCTTGCTCATGAAGACCTAGGGCACTTGAGGAGGCCCATTGTTGGAATATACAAGCCAAGTTCTATAATGAAAAATTCCCACTAGTATATGAAAGTGACAAAACAAGAGACTCTCTATCATGAAGATTATGGTTCTACTTTGAAGCACAAGTGTGGTAAAAGGATAGTAACATTGTCCCTTCTCTCTTATTATCTTATTTTTTTGGGCCTTCTCTTTTTTTATGGCCTTTCTCTCTTTTTTTTATTCCTCACTTGGGACAGTGCTCTAGAAAAACTAGATGATTCCCCGCGCGTTGCTGCGGGAACATATGCATACAAATCAATGTAAAAATAAACCATGCAAAATTGAATCACTAAAGTTTGCAATTTACTCATTCCAATGAAGTTTTCATGAGTTAAATTCTAAGTATCTCTTGAAGGGATGCACTGAACCATCACCTTTAGAAATAGATATTATGTATCCAACAAATGGTACCATGATGGGAGCTAAACAGAAAATAAGTAGACAAACTGTCGAAAACATAACCCAAATTGTGATTGTATTTGGTCTTTCCAGGAAAACCGAAGACATGACACTCAGTCACGGCTCATAGACGAATATGATGTCAGCTCATCAATGTATAATTCAAGAGAAAATGCCACATAAAGGAGGGAACAATGACAATACCGATAATCAGTTAAACTCAGCGGGCGACCCAAACGGCTAGATCTAAAAGTCAATGCAATACGCATCTAATCTTTCGTCCGTGTTATCTCCATTCTAGTTGAACCTCCTTTGTCTCCTGGCTCCAATGTCGAGTGCTGAAAACCGGACCAATAAAATCAAAGGCAGGAGTTGTGCTTTAACTGTATATTCAGTCACATTACAGGAAATAATGCTAACCTACACACACACATGCACGCGAACGCACACGCGCAAACGCTCACACACACAGTACAGGTCAGAGCTGCATACTGAATGGTAGTTATAAGATAAACAACAACTAATTCCTGATTATGAAACTACATAAAATAAACTAAAAAGATATGAGAGCTTGCAGGACTGCTAAGAAAATATATTAGGATGTTAAAATAACTGTACCAGTGGTGCCAGGAGGTATAAAGAGCAGACTGGGTCAGCATTATGAAATTGGTTCTTGATTACACTTTTCACTGCATACAGATCAAACTAAAGGGACACACAAATATCACATTGACAATTTATCCAAGATGAAAGAAATATGAACTCTTGGCAACCTATTGATGGAGACTCATGTTTTGTGTACGACCAATCAGATAAAATATAATCTTAGCTTTTCACTACAAAGGAAATTTGACAATTTGTTCTCAAGATTTGATCAGGGCAACAAACTGGTCTGGCTAATAGAAAGCACACCAAGAAAAAAATTGTACTAAACGATTTATACATTCAAGTTGTAGTAGTAAAAGGAAGAGGATAAGAAACAGTTATACCTCTTCCTTCTATTTATTTTGTTAGATGTTCTTATTTTGTCATTATAAAAAGTATATTATTTTAGATGAGAGGAAGGGTGCGATGTGTCTCTTGATTTTCACCACCACATTCAGCTAATGTCTGAAACACAACACAAATAAGAACACAATGAATACCTCATTAACCCCCCAAAAACCTATTGCTAAGATCATCTCATCAGTAATCATCATCTGAAAACTGCAGAAATTAACCGAGAAGTAAGTAAAGAACTACTATGGCGAAGTGCTGATTAAAACTTACGAAAACTCAATAGTCTTGTTGCCACCGAAATCTGAATAAATGTACAAATTTGCTAGCGCAGGCCCCAGGTTGCTACACGCAAGAAGCAATGACGTGCATTTTACTGCTGCAGAGAGAAGAAAGAATGCAAGCAATTAAGGGGATATGGCATGAGATACATAAATACATCATGAACTAAGCCTTCAGATTACACGTGGGCTTTTCACCTCCCATAACCTAATGTTCCTGAACATCAGCATCACTTATGGTTTCCGCACATCTGCAAGAACTAACCTATAATTGAACCAATATATCATGACATGTTCCAAGAAAACAACCGGGCATGCAAAAAAATATTCTCTTGGATAACCAAACAGAATACCACATCAAAGCAATAGAAAAGAAGAATAACTTACAAACTGTGTGATTTCTAATATCCCAGCCCAATTGACATGGAAGCTAGAGGGATCAACTAAGGAGGATAAGAATTAGAAGGAAGATGCTTCCGACCTCCATCATAGATATCAGAAGGATTTTGTCACCCAGGGTGATGTGTCCATCGTCTTTTGGCCCACAGTACAGGTAGCTATTGAAGAGCACATGGAGAACACTTTCACCTTTTCCTCTGCTAAATCTTCAATGGGGCTCGGAATAAGATGACATACAGTGTAAACGCTGGAGTCGAAGTCGTCCAACACCTGAGGAATTTGAAATTTGTGATTCAATCAGCAATATCTCATAGAGAATGGCGAGGAGAGGGGAGGGAGTTGCTCAGATGTTCACCAAATGCAGCAATATGAGCGCCCTTTGGTAGAAACTCACCCATACCGGAGAATGATGGTAAGAAAATGAGATGAGGCAGAGCACCGACATTAAATGGAATCCATCAGTTTCTTGTGGAGATGGTGGGGAGAGGAAGTGGAGCGTCAAGCATCAATTACAATAGAAGGGTTTTTTAGATGATTATTTGGTGGTCGTAGATGGCAATTGAGAAATAAACATTGTGGGCCATTTGGAGCTTTGGGATGCGCAGTGGTTGAAGCAAATAGCTGGTGTGAGCTAAGGAAAAAAAATCTGAAGAACAACAGGAGCACAAAACCTTCGTCGCCGAGTTGAAGCACAACACGAGCACATGACCTTCACCTTGGTAGCAAGCACCTCGAAGCAAACAGCAAGTGCCAAGAAAATTACGATTAGCACATCACAACACCAAATATTAAGCTAATCACAACCCAAATGGAGAGACCAGCAAGCATAAACACCTCAAGCTAATCACCAGAAGGAGAACAGACGCTCACGCTCTTCTTCAGGTTGGGCTTGCGGCATTGATGGCGGCAGCGAGGAACAAAGTAACACCGTGCGCACAGGCTCAGCCCACTGTGTGGAGATGGCCGCAATGTATCAAGCGCGTTCGAGGCCGGAGACGCGAGGACTGCCCGGGGCAGACCAGTAGCGTGCGCGCATGCTTAATTGACTGCAGGGGGATGGCCGCATCTCCTCCGGCTGCCGTTCATGCGGGCCTTGACGGCGGCAACGAGGAGGCGGCGGGAGGGGGGATGGCAGCGAGCTTCTCATCCCGCAGGAACCGGGGACGCGATTGGATGGTTGTCTCCGATTCTTCCGAGGCCGTCGGTGCATGGATGACCCGGAGCAGAGCAATGACGTGAAGGGGCTCCTCTGGCTCTAACTACCGCTGTGGGGAAAGTTTGGGGGGAGCCGGCCCACCGGGATCTCGTGCTGGCGGCGCACCGGAGTGGAGACAGGGGAAAGCGGGGAGGGGGTCAGGGAGGAAAGCGGGGTCCTACTCGCAGAAAAATAAAAGAAATCGAGGCCGATGGGCTGGGCTGGATTTTTGTCATCGTAAGGGAGGAAAGCGGGGTCCTACCAGAGCAGTAACTGA
The DNA here is from genome assembly GCA_021605205.1 of Aegilops longissima. Taxonomy (NCBI): domain Eukaryota; kingdom Viridiplantae; phylum Streptophyta; class Magnoliopsida; order Poales; family Poaceae; genus Aegilops; species Aegilops longissima. Next base: position 516,332,775 of record CM038678.1, read on the forward strand.
AGCCACCGTGTGCAGTAACTGAAGCCAACGTGTTTGTTGTTTGCTATGGTGTGGCCCGCTTGTAAGCCTCTAGTTAAATGCTGACGGGGCAGTCCTGCTGATGTGGATAGCCTGCATGTTAAGAGAAATAGGTTAGTGGGGATGAGCTATTTAGGTATTATAGATGATGATCATCACACTTCTATTTATTTACAACTCAATGATTACAACTCGATACTAGAACAAAGTATGACTCTATATGAATGCCTCCGGCGGTGTACCGGGATATGCAATGAACCAAGAGTGACATGTATGAAAGAATTATGAACGGTGGCTTTGCCACAAATACTATGTCAACTACATGATCATGCAAAGCAATATGACAATGATGAACGTGTCATGATAAATGGGATGGTGGAAAGTTGCATGGCAATATATCTCGGAATGGGTATGGAAATTCCATAGTAGGTAGGTATGGTGGCTGTTTTGAGGAAGATATAAGGAGGTTTATGTGTGAAAGAGCGTATCATATCACGGGGTTTGGATGCACCGGCGAAGTTTGCACCAACTCTCATTGTGAGAAAGGGCAATGCACGGTATCGAAGAGGCTAGCAATGATGGAAAGGTGAGAGTGCGTATAATACATGGACTCAACATTAGTCATAAAGAACTCACATACTTATTGCAAAAATCTACAAGTCATCGAAAACCAAGCACTACACGCATGCACATAGGGGGATAGATTGGTAGGAAAAGACCATCGCTCGTCCCCGACCGCCACTCATAAGGAGGACAATCAAATAACACCTCATGTTTCAAATTTGTTACACAACGTTTACCATAGGTGCATGCTACGGGACTTGAAAACTTCAACACAAGTATTTCTCCAATTCACAACTACTCAACTAGCACAACTTTGATATCACTGCCTCCATGTCTCAAAACAATCATCGAGCATCAAACTTCTCTTAGTATTCAACACACTAATAAGAAAGTTTTTACTATTCTTGAATACCTAGCATATTAGGATTATTTAAGCAAATTACCATGCTATTTAAGACTCTCAAAATAATCTAAGTGAAGCATGAGATATCAATAGTTTCTATAAAACTAATCCACCACCGTGCTCTAAAAGATATAAGTGAAGTACTAGAGCAAAAACTATATAACTCAAAAGATATAAGTGAAGCACATAGAGTATTCTAATAATTTCCAAATCATGTTCGTCTCTCTCAAAAGATGTGTACAGCAAGGATGATTGTGGTAAACTAAAAGCAAAGACTCAAATCATACAAGACGCTCCAAGCAAAACACATATCATGTGGTGAATAAAAATATAGCTCCAAGTAAAGTTACCGATGGAAGTAGACGAAAGAGGGGATGCCTTCCGGGGCATCCCAAAGCTTTGGATTTTAGGTGTCCTTAGATTATCTTGGGGGTGCCATGGGAATCCCCAAGCTTAGGCTCTTGCCACTCCTTGTTCCATAATCCATCAAATCTTTCACCCAAAACTTGAAAACTTTACAACACAACACTCAGCAGAAAATCTCGTGAGCTTCGTTAGCGAAAGAAAATAAAAGACCACTTCAAGTTACTGTAATGAAATAATTCTTTATTTATATTTGTGTTAAACATACTGTATTACAACTTCTCTATGGTTTATAAACTCTTTTACTAGCCATAGATTCATCAAAATAAGCAAACAACACACGAAAAACAGAATCTGTCAAAAACAGAACAGTCTGTAGTAATCTATAACTAACGCAAACTTCTGGAACTCAGAAAAATCATCCAAAATAGGAAGACCTAGAAAATTTTTTTATTGATCAGCAGCAATTGGAATCAATATTTTATAACGTTCTGGTGATTTTTAACAATTATTCTCGTGAACAGAAAGTTTCTGGAAATTACAGCAAGATCAAATAACTATCATCCAAGAAGATTCTATAGGTTTAACTTGGCACAAACACTAATTAAAACATAAAAATACATCTAAACAGAGGCTAGATCAAATATTTATTCCTAAAAAGAAGCAAAAAGCAAAAAAAAACTAAAAATAAAATTGGGTTGACTCCCAACAAGTGCTATCGTTTAACGCCCCTAGCTAGGCATAAAAGCAAGGATAGATCTAGGTATTGCCATCTTTGGTAGGCAATCCATAAGTTGCTCTCATGATAGACTCATATGGTAACTTTATTTTCTTCCTAGGGAAGTGTTCCATGCCTTTATTTAATGGAAATTGGAATCTAATATTCCCTTCCTTCATTTCAATAATTGCACCAATCGTTCAAGGAAATGTCTACCAAGAATAATAGGACATGAAGGATTGCAATCTATGTCAAGAACGATAAAATCTACGGGCACATAGTTCCTATTTGCAACAATAAGAACATCATTAATTCTTCCCATAGGTTTATTAATAGTGGAATCCGCAAGGTGCAAGTTTAAAGAGCAATCATCAAAATCACGGAAACCTGGCAAATTGCACAAAGTTTTTGGAATCGTGGAAACACTAGCACCCAAATCACACAAAGCATAGCATTCATGGTCTTTAATCTTAATTTTAATAGTAGGTTCCCACTCATCATAAAGTTTTCTAGGGATAGAAACTTCCAACTCAAGCTTTTCTTCATAAGATTGCATCAAGGCATCAATGATATGTTTGGTAAAAGCTTTATTTTGACTATAAGCATGAGGAGAATTTAGCACGGATTGCAACAAAGAAATACAATCTATCAAAGAGCAATTATCATACTTAAATTCCTTGAAATCCAAAATAGTGGGTTTATTAATATCTAGGGTTTTGTTCTCTTCAATCCCACTTTTGTCGATTTTAGCATAAATATCTAAAAACTCCGAATTTATGGAACGCCTTCTAGGTAAAGGTGGATCATATTCAGTCCCATCATTATCAAGATTCATATTGCAAAACAAAGATTTAATAGGGGACACATCAATAACTTTTAGATCTTCATCTTTATTTTCATAGAAATTTGAAGAACATGCTTTCATAAAACAATCTTTCTTAGCACGCATCCTAGCGGTTCTTTCTTTGCAATCATCAATGGAAATTCTCATGGCTTTGAGAGACTCATTTATATCATGCTTAGGAGGAATAGATCTCAGTTTCAAAGAATCAACATCAAGAGAAATTCTATCAACGTTCCTAGCCAATTCATCAACTTTAAGCAATTTCTCTTCAAGCAAAGCATTGAAATTCTTTTGTGAATTCATAAATTCCTTAACACTAGTCTCAAATTCAGAGGGCATCTTATTAAAATTTCCATAAGAATTGTTGTAGGAATTACCATAATTATTAGAGGAATTACCAGGATAAGGCCTAGGATTAAAGTTTCCTCTATATGCGTTGTTACCAAAATTATTCCTACCAACGATATTCACATCCAAAGATTCGTTATTATTATCAATAAAAGTAGACAAGGGCATATCATTAGGATCAGAAGAAACACTTTTACTATCAAATAATTTCATAAGTTCATCCATCTTTCCACTCAAAACATTAATTTCTTCTATTGCATGCACTTTTTTATTAGTAGATCTTTCGGTGTGCCATTGAGAATAATTAACCATAGTATTATCTAGGAATTTAGTAACTTCTCTAAAGTGATTTTCCATAAAAGTTCCTCCCGCGGCCGAATCTAAAAGATTTCTAGAAGCAAAATTCAATCCGGCATAAAATTTTTGTATAATCATCCACAAATTCAAACCATGCGCGGAGCAATTACGTATCATTAATTTCATCCTCTCCCAAGCTTGTGCAACATGTTCATGATCAAGTTTCTTAAAAATTCATAATATCGTTTCTAAGAGAGATAATCTTAGCGGGAGGAAAATACTTAGAGATAAAAGCATCTTTGCACTTATTCCAAGAATCAATACTATTTTTAGGCAAAGACGAAAACCAAGCTTTAGCATGATGAAAGTGCAACTATCCCTAGGTGGTTTGGGTAATTCCTAACAACATATAGCTCATTGAGCTAACACTATTTCAAGACTAATATTTCAGGAAAGCTCAATGATTGGCATGGCATGGACTAGAGGATGTGGAACCCCTTCAAGATGCTAAGGACAAAAGGATTGGCTCAAGCTCAAAGCTCAAGACTCTACATTTTCTATTTTAGTGATCCAAGATCACATTGAGTCTATAGGAAAAGCCAATACTATCAAGGACGGATGAGGTGTTGCTTAATGGCTTGCTTGCTCAAAGTGCTTAGTGATATGCTCCAAAGCCCTCAACCACTTTCTCACTTCCACATATGACCTAAACCAAAAGTCAAACCCGGCCCCACCGATTCTTTCCATCCGGCGCCACCGAGTTCAGATGTCATAGCCACTGCCACAAACCCTAGGCAAATTGGTCTCACCGATAGGGATCTCGGTCTCACCGAGATGAGATTGTAATCTCTCTATTTCCCTTCGTAACGTTTCGGTCCTATCGAGATGAGCGATCGGTCCCACCGAGATTGCAATGTAAACTCTCTGTTTCCCTTTTGTAACATTTCGGTCTCACCGAAGTGAGCGAATCGGTCCCATCGAGTTTACCTGACCAACTCTCTAGTTAGCTTATTACCAAAATCGGTCTCACCGAGTTTGTGTAATCGGTCTCACCGAGATTGTGTAATTGGTCTCACCGAGATTACGTTATGCCCTAACCCTAACCATATCGGTCCTACCGAGTTGCATGTCGGTCCCACCGAAAATCCTAACGGTCACTAGATTTGTTGAATCGGTCCGACCGAGTTTAACAATTCGGTCCCACCGAGTTTGGCAAGTTGTGTGTAATGGTTAGATTTTGTGTGGAGGCTATATATACCCCTCCACCTCCTCTTCATTCGTGGAGAGAGCCATCAGAACATGCCTACACTTCCAATACACATTTTCTGAGAGAGAACCACCTACACTTGTGTTGAGGTCAAGATATTCCATTCCAACCACATAAATCTTGATCTCTAGCCTTCCCCAAGTTACTTTCCACTCAAATATTCTTTCCACCAAATCCAAATCCTGTGAGAGAGAGTTGAGTGTTGGGGAGACTATCATTTGAAGCACAAGAGCAAGGAGTTCATCATCAACACACCATTTGTTACTTATTGGAGAGTGGTGTCTCCTAGATTGGCTAGGTGTCACTTGGGAGCCTCCGACAATATTTTGGAGTTGAACCAAGGAGTTTGTAAGGGCAAGGAGATCGCCTACTTCGTGAAGATCTACCGCTAGTGAGGCAAGTCCTTCGTGGGCGACGACCATGGTGGGATAGACAAGGTTGCTTCTTCGTGGACCCTTCGTGGGTGGAGCCCTCCGTGGACTTGAGCAACCGTTACCCTTCGTGGGTTGAAGTCTCCATCAACGTGGATGTACGATAGCACCACCTATCGGAACCACGACAAAAACATCTGTGTCTCCAATTGCGTTTGAATCCTCCAAACCCTTCCCTTTACATTGTTGCAAGTTGCATGCTTTACTTTCCGCTGCTCATATACTCTTTGCATGCTTGCTTGAATTGTGTTAAGATTGCTTGACTTGTTCTAAAGTTGCTAAAATCTGCCAAGAACTAAAATTGGGAAAGGCTAGATTTTTATTTGGTCAAGTAGTCTAATCACCCCCCCTCTAGACATACTTTCGATCCTACAAGTGGTATCAGAGCTTTGGTCTCCATTTGCTTTGATTTCCATAGCTTTTGGTGGTCATAGCCTTGGTTTCACAACCTAGGAGAGTATGGCGTCTAGCGAGGGAAATTGCCACCGTAGAGGTCCTTACTTTGATGGTACTAATTTTGCTAGTCGGAAGCATAAGATGAAAATGCATATTCTTGGACATAACCCCGCCGTTTGGGATATTGTGTGTATTGGCTTGCAAGGTGAATTCTTTGATGGGAAAGAACTGAACCGTGAAGCTACCGCGGAAGAGTTGAAGATGCTGCAATACAATGCTCAAGCTTGTGATATCCTCTTCAACGGATTGTGCCCCGAAGAATTCAAAAAAATTAGCCGTCTTGAGAATGCAAAGGAAATTTGGGATACTTTGATTGATATGCACGAAGGTACCGACTCCGTCAAGGAATCCAAATTGGATGTGCTTCAAAGTCAACTTGACAAGTTCAAAATGAAGGATGGTGAAGGTGTCGCTGAAATGTACTCTAGGCTTGCTCTTATCACAAATGAGATCGCCGGCTTAGGAAGTGAAGAGATGACCGACAGATTCATCATCAAGAAGATCCTAAGAGCCTTGGATGGAAAATATGATACCGTGTGCACATTGATCCAAATGATGCCCAATTACAAAGATCTCAAGCCAACGGAAGTCATTGGAAGAATCGTTGCTCATGAGATGTCACTCAAGGTTAAGGAGGAGCTCCATAACAAGTCAAGTGGTTCTTACAAAGCCTCATGTGAAGCTCCCACATCATCAAGTGAGAAACAAACCTTCAATGAAGAATTGAGCCTAATGGTGTAGAACTTTAACAAGTTCTACAAGAGTAGAAACAAAGAGAGAAGTTCCAAGTCAAGGTCCTACAATGACAAAAGATCTTCTAGTCGAGAGCGTAATTGCTACAATTGTGGAAAACCCGAACACTACTCAAATGAGTGTACGACCCCCTACAAAAGAAGAGAAGATTCTCCCAAAAGAAGAAGTAGAAGAGAAGAATCACCATCAAGAGAGAGAAGGAGTAGGGATGATCGTTATGAACGAAGACCCTCATGGAGAAGCAAGGATTCGGAAAGGAAGGACAAGTCATCAAGGAGCTACACAAAACGAAGACATCAAGCTCATGTTGGTGAATGGGTATCCGGCTCCGACTCCGACAATCACTCCGAGAGAAGCTATCACTCCAACTCCGAATATACTCAAGATGAAGGTGTTGCCGGTCTAGCACTTGTATCAACCAACTCCTACGACATATTTGATTCACCAAATGAAGGAATTGGAAGATGCTTCATGGCCAAAGGTCCAAAGGTATCACACCCCGAGTATGTTGATTTCAATAGTGATGAAGTGACTTGTTAGGTGATGATGATTTACTTGTTGACAACTCTAGTGATGAATACTATGATGAAACGTCAATTAATCATGATAATCGAGATAAAATGAATGACAATGATAAGGAGAAGATTGAGTCTCTAACTAAAGAACTAAACACTCTTAAGTTAGCTCATGAAACTATCTTAGGAGATCATTGAGAACTTTTAAGGACTCATGAGAAATTACGTTTTGAAAAGCTCAACCTTGAGCAAGAGCATGAGTTCTTAAAGGCAATCAATGATGATCTTCACAAGAAAAGTTCTTCTTACATTGCCAAGCGTTTACTCTTATCCACTTACATGCCTCAAGTCAAGTCTAGTAACAAGAACAAGAAAGATTCTTCCTCTAGTAGTAAAAATAATCATGCTAAATCCAATGTTGTTGCTTCTAGTAGCTCTCTTGATTCCACTAATGATTCTCTTAGCCAAGTTACACTTGAGCAAGAAAATAGCTTATTGAAGGGAATTATAGAGAAAGGTGTCTACAAGAGCCTTGCCGGGAGTAAGCAATTCGAGGAAATTGTACGCAAGCAAGGAAGGCACTGGAAGAACCAAGGTGTTGGTTTTGAACGAAAGTTCAATGCCAATGGAGTTAAGTGGGAAGAAGATCAATACCCCAAGACGAAGTTTGTTCCTCAACAAGAGAAGTATGATCCTACTTCTTTCAAAGGGACACAAGCTCAAGATGATCTTCCACCACAAGACAACAAGGAAAAAGGCAAGGACAAGCTTCAAGAAGGAATTGATGCATTTGAAGAAGCTCCTAAGGCCTTGGTCAAGTGGGTTCCCAAGACTACATCAATTTCCACTTCATCAAGTACGACTACAACTCTGAGGATTCCCATCAAGATGGTGTGGATCCCAAAGAAGAAGAACTAGAGAGTTCTTGAGGGTGACTCCGCCAACATACTTCACTCTTATCATTTTGGCAAGAACAAGTGCAATCAACCTCCACATCTTGCACTAGTTCAAGGAGTCACAAACCCTCTTGTTGGTAAGACAAGGGACAAGGTAACCAAATGCTTTCATAGACATCGTCTTGTGTATGCATCACTCTATGTCTATGGATATTCCTTGTTTGTTCCTTGTGGGACTAACCCGTGTAGGTATTGAAAGTGCAACTCACTCCAGAGGGTTGCTCCAAATGATCTACATCAACATTGAGCATCTACATCTTCAACACCTACATGAAGTCATCATCGACAAAACCCAAGGTTAGTTCATCCCTCTTAGGGGGGATCTCACATCTAGGGGGATCTTTACTGTAAGAATTGAGCTAAAGCAACTCTAATGGTGTGAACACAACAACACTTTATGTAAAAGTGGTAACCCCACTTGTGCTTAAATGATGAGTATGACCTATGATCAAATGTTCTCATTTGATTCCTAAGTCAATATACTCATATATAGATGACCTAGTCATCGCCAATTGCTTGATAGATGCTAGAATTGTTTGTGCACGCTTTGCCACATATTTCATTTTCCATTTTATTGGGTGAGCATGTTGGTTGCATAATTTACTCATTCGAGGACATCCACCTGTTGTTTTGATTGTTTGGCTCCTCTTTTTCTTTTTCCAAGTGGATGAACAAGAATGCCTAAGAACCTTCTCTAGCTATCTATGCTCTTCTCATCTCAAACTCTATTCATGCTGCATCACAAAGTTTGATCAAGTCAGATTCGAACCACTCTGTGTGAGGAGCACTCGGTGTCCCCGATTCGTCATAGACTTAAACTTCCAAAACTTCTTTGTGCATTTCGGTCTGACCGATTCATCCATTTCGGTCATACCGAGATCACTAAGTCGATCTAGGTTTTCAATCTCGGTGCAACCGATTTGAACTTTCGGTCACACCGAGTTTCAGTAACTGCTTGCAGTTATGAATCTCGGTGCCACCGAGTTGTTCCACTCGGTCACACCGACAGGGTCAGGCTATATATTCCCACGGGCCAAAATTTGGAAAACTTTCCGAACCTCTTCACCCGCGCTCAGCCTGCTCTGCCTCCATGGTCTCCAGATCGTCCTCCTCGTCGCCAACCGCCTCCAGTCGCTGGTCTACGCCGCCGTCAACATGATCGTCTTCGTCGTTGCCGCCGTAACAAGTCCATCGCTGCACTAGGGTATGGACTTGATCCTTGTGCTGATCTCTTTCCGATTCCCCAGCACATTGTTTTGCCATGTATCTTGCCACGATTGAGATCACTCTATCCAATGAAAACACTCCGTAGATTAGTTGTGGATTGAAAATTTAGGGTTAGGTTTCCGCCGAAACCATCTCGGACCGACCAAATTGTTGAAATCGGTTCCACCGATTTGGCTCAGGCCATTGCACATGTGATTCTCGGTATGACCGAGAATTGCAAATCAGTGTGACCGAGTTCAAGTCTTTGTGAAACCCTAGCAGTCTTGGTGCCACCGAACTGTGACTCGGTCTGACCGAGTTCACTAGTTTAGGTTCCAACAGCTGCTTCGGTATCACCGATATTTCAAATCGGTAGATCCGAAATGCTTTCTGTGGAAAACTAAAACTAAGTTTTTGATTCATTCTTTTGCAAAAACCTCTGCACTTTGTGATGCTCATCCACTCTACCTCATCTATAAACTATTCACAGGGTCAGCTGTCAGTGTTTGCATCATGTCAAATCAGAGTGACAGTCAGAACAAGTCTCAGGAGCAGGTTCACATTAGTGAGGGCACTAGTCCCTCTAGCAGCTCAGATGATGGAAGCAGGAGCACACCCAACAACTTGCCAAAGGCTGCCACGAGAGCCAACAAGAAAAGAACCTCAGATTCAGAGGATGAGGACTATGTGGCTGAGGAGGAAGAAGCTACCTCAAAGAGGAAAGTGCTGAAGAAAGAAGTTGGCACAACAGCTCCACTAAAGCCAGGTCTGAAAACAAAAATGGCAGCAAGAAGAGTTCCAATGTCCAAAGCCAGAGCTTCAACTGTTGAAGCCTCAAAAACTGTTGCTGAAGAAACTGGAGATGGCAAGAAAAAAAAAAGGGTCAAGAAGACCATGGCCAGAGTAATTGGGAAGCCCTCAATGATGGAAGATGAAGAGGAAGAGGTTGCTGCACCAGCACCTAAGGCACAGAAGCTTATGGGAGATGTCATAAGATCAGGGGCTGATCCATCTAAGCCCAAAGAAGCTCCCAAGCCAGCTGCTCCAAAATCTAAAACTGCACCCAAGAGGAGCACCAGGAACATTCCAGCTGCAGAGAAGAACAAGACCCCAGTGCCTGAAGCTGCTATAGAAGAAAAAGATGATGAGTCACATGTCTTGAGGAAGCTGAAGCCAAAAATTCCAGATCACAATGATGCTCATCTAGTAGCTGAGAACATGAAGTTAAGAAAGGACTCGGGATTGAGGCTATGGAGAGAGTCAGATCCATATGCCACCAGAAGGAGAACTGCTGTGGATTACAGGTTCCATACCAAGGAACAGCGGGACTTCTATGAGATAGTCTTGCTTGACAAGAAGCCAATAGTGTGTGACATGAGATGGGTCAACTAGGAGTACATCAAGGAGAACGAAGAACACTATCATGGAGTCTATGATAGTTTCAAAGCTTGTGGAGTTGATGAGTTTGTGGCTCAGAAGCTCACAAAGTGGAATGATGAGCTTATCATGCAGTTCTACTCCACAACTCACTTCTACCCAGATGGAAAGATTATCTGGATGTCTGAAGGCACTAGGTACCAGTCAACAGTTGCAAAATGGGCTCAGTTGATCAATGCCCCAAAAGAACAAGAAGATGACTTGGATGTCTATGCCAAGAAGAAGAAGGATCACAACTCCATGGCTAGCATGTACAAGGAGATTCCTGATGCAGATCTTGAGACTCACCAGCTAGGATATGTGAAACACTTCCTGTCAAGACTACCCACAATCAAATGGATCCTCGGGCACACACTTCTGCCAAAGTCAGGCGATCACAGAATGATCAGAGGTCACACCATAAATTTGCTGCACATTTTTTATGTCCCACAAAAGTTCAAGGTCATGAACCTAATTTTGGAAACCATAAAGAGGACAGTTGCAGATCAGAAGAGGAGTTGTGGGTATGGCCCACAGATTCAGGAGCTGATCAACTCCAAGATGGGCACTGGCACATATCTCTTGGACAAGGAGCACCTGCCCATCTACCCAGACTTTGAGGATAACACTGTTGTGATGGATGAAAATGAACCATCTTCTGTGCAAGCACAAGCAAAGAGGGAGAAGGCAAAGACTGAAAAGTCTGCAAAGATGCCAACCATGGATGAGGCATCTCAGTATCTTCTGAAGAGCAAGCAAGATCAGCTTGGCTACTTGATTGCCTCCACTCTGAGAATTGAGGAGGGACTGGCCACCCCGACTCAAAACCAGAGAGCTTGGAGAGGATCATGGAGCAGAAGTTCTATGACTTAGATGTGAAGGTCACTGAGATACAGTCTGTTGTTGAGCAACTTCAGGAGGAAGTGCAGGAGAAGAAGGGCAAGACAACCACTGATGCTTTTGCCAGAGTGCCCCGAGAACAGAGGTCTGCTGCTATGCCTGTCACAGACACCAGAGCAACTTCATCTGCACCATCTACAGCTTCAGTGCCACCAGCTCCAGCATCTACTCCTCCAGCACCATCTACATAGACTGATGCCTTCATTCTTGGAGTTCTGTCTACACCACCACCTGAAGATCAAGCCTGAGTGTCGATCTAGCACTATGCATTTTTTATGAACTTTTTGGTAACTTGTTGCCAAAGGGGGAGAAAATGTATAGATCATAGGCTTCGAGAGAGAGTTATGTTTTTGTTCTCTCTTGCGTTTCTCCTTGGTGGTTGAACTTTGTTATTTGCATGTTTGAGATACTTTATGCTTGCGTGTGATACTTGGATGATCATGTGTTTGATCATATCCTACCTTAATACTTGTTGGATGACATTATCCTTTTATATCCCATATGATCACTCACTTTGCTTGGTGATGAGTGCATGTATTTATTTATTATCATTTTGAGCGCTCCACCAAGGTGTATGTGACATGGAAGAGTAACCCATGATCCTACCTCATTGTGCATTTGCAGTCCAAAGCAAATCTTAAACTATGCACAAATTTAGGGGGAGCTCTTACTTTTCACATACTTCTCAAAGCGACAATGTGTTTCACTCTTATTGTCATTTGTCGAAGCTTTGATCTATATGTTGTCATCAATTACCAAAAATGGGGAGCTTGAAAGTGCAACTATCCCTAGGTGGTTTTGGTAATTCCTAACAACATATAGCTCATTGAGCTAACACTATTTCAAGACTAATATTTCAAGAAAGCTCAATGATTGGCATGGCATGGACTAGAGGACGTGGAACCCCTTCAAGATGCTAAGGACAAAAGGATTGGCTCAAGCTCCAAGCTCAAGACTCTACATTTTATATTTTAGTGATCCAAGATCACATTGAGTCTATAGGAAAAGCCAATACTATCAAGGAGGAATGAGGTGTTGCTTAATGGCTTGCTTGCTCAAAGTGCTTAGTGATATGCTCCAAAGCCCTCAACCACTTTCTCACTTCCACATATGACCTAAACCAGAAGTCAAACTCGGCCCCACCGGTTCTTTCCATTCGGCGCCACCGAGTTCAGATGTCATAGCCATTGCCACAAACCCTAGGCAAATCGGTCTCACCGAGATGGGATTTTAATCTCTCTGTTTCCCTTCGTAACGTTTCGGTCCTACCGAGATGAGCGATCGGTCCCACCGAGATCGCAATGTAAACTCTCTGTTTCCCTTTTGTAACATTTCGGTCTCACCAAAATGAGTGAATCGGTCCCACCGAGTTTATCTGACCAACTCTCTGGTCAGCTTATTACCAAAATCGGTCTCACCGAGTTTGTGTAATCGGTCTGACCGAGATTACGTTATGCCCTAACCCTAACCATATCGGTCCTACCGAGTTGAATGTCGGTCCCACCGAAAATCCTAACGGTCACTAGATTTGCTGAATCGGTCCGACCGAGTTTAACAATTCGGTCCCACCGAGTTAGGCAAGTTGTGTGTAACGTTTAGACTTTGTGTGGGGGCTATATATACCCCTCCACCTCCTCTTCATTCATGGAGAGAGCCATCAGAACATGCCTACACTTCCAATACACATTTTCTGAGAGAGAACCACCTACACTTGTGTTGAGGTCAAGATATTCCATGCCAACCACATAAATCTTGATCTCTAGCCTTCCCCAAGTTGCTTTCCGCTCAAATGTTCTTTCCACCAAATCCAAATCCTGTGAGAGAGAGTTGAGTGTTGGGGAGTGTCGGTGTCAAAACCGGCGGATCTCGGGTAGGGGGTCCCGAACTGTGCGTCTAGGCGGATGGTAACAGGAGACAAGGGACACGATGTTTTACCCAGGTTCGGGCCCTCTTGATGGAGGTAAAACCCTACGTCCTGCTTGATTAATATTGATGATGTGTGTTACAAGAGTGGATCTACCACGAGATCAAAGAGGCTAAACCCTAGAAGCTAGCCTATGGTATGATTGTTCTTCCCCCTACGGACTAAAACCCTCCGGTTTATATAGACACCGGATAGGTTAGGGTTACACAGAGTCGGTTACAATGGTAGGAGATCTACATATCCGTATCGCCAAGCTTGCCTTCCACGCCAAGGAAAGTCCCATCCGGACACGGGACGAAGTATTCAATCTTGTATCTTCATAGTCTTGGAGTCCGGCCATGACGATAGTCCGGCTATCCGGACACCCCCTAGTCCGGGACTCCCTCAGTATCCCCTGAACCAGGCTCCAATGACGATGAGTCCGGCGCGTTGATTGTCTTCAGCATTGCGAGGCGGGTTCCTCCTCTGAATACTTCATAGAAGGTTTTGAACGCAAGGATAGTGTCCGGCTCTGCAAAACAAGTTCCACGTAACACCGTAGAGAGAATAATTTTTGCACAGATCTGCTGACGTATTCCGCGGCGTGACATCACACCACGGCCAGGCCTTTATATGAATCGTTTTTTATTGTTCCACCTCAGCGTGTTTAGCGAGGCGGTTTCCTTGGCACGTCTTATCAAAGCGTAGATCGTGCCCCCTTATTCCGGGATTCTCATCAATACGGACGTGGGTAACCCAACCATGCCCGTTGGCCTGCCTTCTCTATCGAAGGCGAGTCCTAATCGACCACGGGGTAGGCTCTTGGTATTCAAGCTCTTTATGATGAGACCAAGGCCCTCTTCTTCTTTACACCTCCATCGAGTTCGCCTCGCGCCGAGTTCCAACACCCAAAGCTTCAGATTCAGCGCCGGACTTTCGACGATGTCTGGCTCCGACCAGCACGGCCGATGGATGTCTTCCTCCGTCACAGAGAAGATGTGCTAAAGCTGCGAGACGCCAGGTATCTGACCGGCGAGATCTCGCATAGGCTGCCTTCTCCAGGGCAGGTCATTCCCACTCCTGAGCCCGGCGAGATCGTGGCGTTCGTGTCCCACTTCCTTCGGGGTATAGGCTTCCCGACGGACCCCTTTGTGCGGGGGCTCATGTTTTATTATGGGCTTGATTTCCATGACTTGAATCCGGAGTCCATCCTCCATATCTCGTCATTCATTGTCGTATGTGAGGCCTTCCTCCATATTACCCCCCACTTTGGATTGTGGCTCAAGACCTTCAAGGTGGAGCCAAAGATGATCAAGGGGCAGCAAGCGGAGTGCGGAGGGGCGGTCATAAGCAAATGTGCTGATGCTCCGTGGCCCGAGGGCTCTTTTCAAGAGGAGCTTGGTTGGCAACGGGAGTGGTTTTATATCACCGCTCCCAGGGGCACCAAATGGGCGGCGCCCCGCCTTCCGCCAGTCCACCACAGCGGCTGGCATCATGGGTCAACAAGGCTCGACTGGGGCCGCCCAAGGACGCCTCCCTGCTGCAGGCCGTATTCAAGATCTCCGGAAAGAGGATCAATCTGGTTGCAATGGCGCAGGTTATGGTGATCCGCGCCTTCAGCCTCTGAACGCCGCCCCCTCCGCCTGTGGGAATTCAATCCGGAGGGACCACGAGCTCTCCAAAATTTTATGGGCATGACGCCTGTGGAGATGTATAAACTGTTCTTGGATCACAAGAGAAGTGTCCGGACTTGACCGAGGACGCAGGACTAAGCTGCAATCGCCTGAGATGCTCAAGTAAGTAGTCCTGTAACGGACAAGCTGTTCATTCATCTATTTCATATATATATATATATATATATATATATATATATATATATATATATATATATATATATATATATATATATATATATATGTCCTTTAAAGGAGCCGTTTCTTGAACAGCGAAAGGATAGCCAAGGCAAAGTTAATAAGGTGTCCGGCTCCCCTCCCTGAGACCATGCCGGATCCCATGTTGACCAAGATGTTGAAGGTCGCACCTTTTGAAGAAGGCGAAGGGGGGAGCGGGGAAGCAACCGCCTCTGCGAAGGAGGATATCAAGGAAGGAGGGATTAAGGGTCCCACCTTCCGAGGAGAGAAGAGGACCGCTTCGGAAGATCCGGAGGTCAAGGCCTCAAAGAGGGGGAAGGAATCTTGGCGGAGAGTCCGCGCTGGGAAGTAACCCAGCCGCATTATTTCCCCAAGGGGATCAGCCCTCCAGCCAGCCGTAAGTAAAAAAGAAGGGGTCTTGTAAATAAGGAACATCCCTGTATTTATTCATGAGGATAACCGAAATTGTACCTTGTAGTTCGGACTTCAGCCCTTCTCAGCAGAGCTCGTCTTCGGGGGATCTTCTTCCGGAGATGATGGAGAGCGAAACGCCTCCACCTGTCGCACCCTCATGTGAGGCGGACGACCCGGAGGTGTCGTCGCGGAGGGTTCCCCCAAGTCCGGCGGGGCCGGAAGGTCCGGCGCCAAGTGGCGTGCGGTCGGAGGAGCTGAAGGATCTGCTCGGGCGAGCGGCTATTTCAGAGGATCACCGTGCTCTAATGGGTACGGTGATTGAAAGAATTGCATCCACGGAGAGCGGATTGCATGAAGCCGTCAGAAGCTTACTGACAGGGTTTGAGGTACGCAAAAATGATGTACCTTCTGATAGTTATGCATATAAAATGCGCCCTGTATAGATAGTAGCCCCTGAGACTTGGTATGTTGTCAAAATTGACAATGTGTCGAGGATCAAATTCTCAGTTATAACATATCACCGCTCCTGAACAGGTGGCGGGGCGTCCGGAGGCCAGCCGGACTGCTGAATATGCCGAACTAAAGCGGCAACTTGACGAGGCGGATGCGGACATCGCGCTGGTCTATAAACGGTTTGACGAGTCACAAGGTATGCGACCTCTATGCGGACACCTTGTAAGGGAGCTTGACGCCCATGTCTTACTGTTTGTATGCTTAATACAGATGGTGCCGCTGCCGTGGAGGAGCTGCGGGCAGAACTCGCCCGAGCGAAAGAGCAAGCCAGAATTAGTAATGCGGCCGTTGTAAAGGCGGCCGAAGAGCTAGAAGCTAAACGGGCTGCTCACTGCCGAAGCAAAGAGGAGATGGCCGATATGGCCAAAAAGTTAAGGAATACTACCGACGCTGCGCCGTTCTTGAAAAGGAACGCAAAGCGGAACAAGAGGGCCTAAAGAAGGCCGCCGAATCCAAGAATGCCCAATCGGCTTTGAGAGCTGCCAAGGAGGAGCTGAGTCAGGCCGGGCAATTGCGGCTGGAAAACCGTTTCGCCATGGAGAGAAATATACTGATTGAGGGAGCGCGGATGGCTCTTGCCCGTGTCAAGACATACTGGGCAGAGATGAAGGCCACTGACGTTGCATCCCAGGATTCGGACAGAGGCCGAGTACCTGCCGAGCACTACTTTGAAGAAGTCCTGCCGGGCGCTCGACGCAGTGCTCGAAGGATATTATGTTTAAATGACATGTATGATTTGTGAAAACAATGTTTCTATGTAATATAAGTGCTTTTTATACTTGTGCGTTCAAGTAGTAAACTACTCCCTCTGCGGCCGCTTATGTATATGTGTATATAACTTTGAAAGATGGCAGTCCTTGGCTTTCAGCCCCCACGCACATAGTGCGGGGTGTTTGCAAAAAAGCGCTTTTTCACACTTAATCCAACGCCTTGGTCCTGTTAAGGAGGTGATAGCATAGCAAACCGAACAACCGGACTATAATGCTTTATCACTTTCACTTAGCCATAGGAGTTCGAGGGTGGGGCTACTATATAGCCCTCGGGGCACCGCACTCTCCCGAATTGAGGTGCGTATGTGCTGACCGAAAACCGGTCCTTCGTTAGTGCAGAGGAATCCTAAACATTCCTGTGAGTCATCGAGTGGTTGACCAGTCTCTCGCTATATCATGACATCAGTTTTGGCTTTCATCGAGGTGCTCGCCCGGCGAACGGGCACAATCGCAGAGTTCTCCGGTGCCGCGTTAGCCGTGAAAACGGGCGTAAGGCAGCAAAACACAGGAGCCGGGCAACCCAACATTTGACCAAAGACATGATTCGAGCTGATGCATATAAGGCCTAACTCGAGACGCCGAATACTCCCTAAGGTATTCGGTCTTTATGAAAATGGGCAGAATAATGCCCTAAGCCCCTGGTGTCCAGAATCCTTGCAACGGGTCCCTACTGCACGTTTGCGCCTGTGTCTCCGTTGTGCCGTATCCTGGAAGGGTGTAGCACGTTGTTCATCTGTAAAAGAGAGGAACTTAGTTTGAAAGAAAAAGGGTCGTGCAAAAGGTGTACTTAATATTAAATAAACATAAATGCAGTTCAAGAATTAAATAAAATTGAGCTTTATTGTCTCTTGTTATACATGTATGCGCCCCTCGTATGGGGGTATGCTGCTAGTAGGCGCTGACTGCCTAACCGAGTCCGGGTTTGAATGACCGATTCAGGTTCTTTGCCTAGCAGAGCCGGATAGCTGTGAGGCTGTCAAGGCAGTCTCCCGTTCTTCCGTGCTCAAGTGACACTTAATACTTCCTTTTAATGAGATGATGCCGCGTGGACCGGGCATTTTAAGTGTTAGAGATGCATAATGCGGCATTGCGTAAAAGCGGGCGAAAGTTGTACGCCTCAGTAGTGCTTAAGGGCTACTGCTGAATGGGGCGATGGGGAGTGAGCTTTCATGACGGGGTTGTCGGATGAACCGAACACAACCTCTAGTGGTACAGAGCCTGTATAATAAAGAAGGCCCGCATCATTCCTTTGAAGGAAGTGCTGCTATAGCTAATTTTGGTAGGTTCTATCCCATTATGCGGACGGTGTCCCGGTATGGCAGTGCCGTCTTTGTGTGTTATCACATGAAGTGAGTTCACTGTTTTGACTTCTAGTGGGAAAGTCTTTTGTTTTCCGAGTGCTGCTTTTGGGTTTCGTCACTTTCACTTGATGTGTCGAGCCCTTGTGTTCGGCGTTAAGTCGGCGGACTGCTTGAAGACCCAGCAATCTCTGTGGGTATGGTCTGCAGCTTCCGGAGGTACCATGTATTTGGCACGATCTATCCGAATCTTGTTTAGGTTGGATAGCTCGTCACCGTTATCCTTTAGGGCGGTGTTTTGTTGTTCGCCGAGAGCTTTTGAATCCGGCGTTGACCGCCGTACTATTTGGGCCATTTTCCTTATTCCGACGCTGATCTTTTCTGCGTCGTGATTTCCCATTTCCATCCCTGATTTCGGATGTACTCGGGTCGCTGGTGCTGCATCTAGCCAGCCAGCTATCTTCCCCTGCGCAAAAGCGGGTCATGAGGCTTGTTAATGCGGCCATTGTTCTTGGCTTTTCTTGGCCGAGGTGTCTAGCGAGCCATTCGTCTCGGACGTTGTGTTTGAAAGCTGCTAAGGCTTCGGCGTCCGGACAATCGACTATTTGGTTCTTTTTAGTAAGGAACCTGTTCCAGAATTTCCGGGCTGACTCTCCGGGCTGTTGAGTTATGTGACTTAGATCGTCTGCGTCCGGAGGGCGGACGAGGTCCCCAAAATTTGCCCAAATGCATCCTCGAGCTCTTCCCAGCTTCCAATGGTATTTTCGGGAGGCTCTTAAGCCAATGCCGAGCTGGCCCTTTGAGTTTAAGGGTAAGTATTTTACGGCGTGGAGATCATCTCCTCTAGCCATGTGTATGTGGAGGATGTAATCCTCAATCCGCACTCTGTGGTCTGTTGTTCCGTCAGATGCCTCTATGTTTACGGGTTTGAATCTCACCGAAATTCATGATCCAAAGACCTCATCGGTGAAACATAGATGTGCGCACACCTATATTTGGGTGTGCCGTGGTTTTCGGAATTTTGGCGTGTTGCATTGCTTTGACGAAGCGTGCTTTCTTGGCCCATAGATGGACCTAATCGGGCCATCCTTTTGATGTGAATCCTTAGGCGGATCGCATATTGGCTTGTGTGCGGCACCATTCGCCGCTCTCTTTTTGCCGTGAGGTCGCCCATCCGACCGGTGGCCTTCTTGCTTTTTAATTGTGGGGCTCTAAGGCCTCCTCGTCAATTCAGGCAGTAGCTTTCTTTTGGGTAGTTTTGTTCGGCGGCTGTCGCCGTACTTATTTGCGGTGCTGAATACTTTGCTCCATCTAATCCTGAGTGCATCTTCCGCTGTTTTGAGCTTCCGCTTCTGCTTTTTCAGGCTACGCGCAGTGGCGACGAGCCTTTTCTGGAGGTCATTTTGCTCCAATGGTTTGTCCGGCGTGAGGTCGTCCGGACTGTTGTCTTCGCCGGGGACGATTGCTCGATAGCTTGTTCGTTGTCCACCGGTTCGCCCTGCTCTATGGCTGGGTCTTTGTCGAGGCGGGACTTTGTTCGGTGTTTACGTTGCCATTTTGACTGCTTTCCGAGGGGTTTATCCTTCGTGGCGTCCCATTGTTCCTCGTCTTCATTTCCTTTAGGTGTGTCCACCATGTATACATCATGGGATGAGGTTTTCCAGCATCCTATAGGTGCTGGTTCATTGTTGTCTCCTAGATCGTCGTCCATACCGTCGATGTCTTCGGAGTCGAAATCGAGCACGTCGTGTAAACTTAAGATAGTGGCTATGAAGTGGGTGGTGGGTGGGCATTGAGTTTCTTCATCGTCCGCATCCCAACCTTCCTGTTCGTAGTCCGGCCAGGGCTCTCCGGATAAAGAGAGAGACTTTATTGAATTCAGGATGTCGCCAAAGGGCGAGTGCTGAAAGATGTATGTGGCCGTGAACTCCATAACGGGCGCCCAATCGGATTCGATTGGCAAGGGCGCGGAGGGTTCGGAGTCCGGAGAGGAGTCCGGCACCCTGGAGTCGAGGTCTTCGCAAAGGACAGGGATGGAGTTCGGCTCGACCGCCGTAGAGATTAAAGCCCCCGAGGCGGTGTCCAACCACTCGTCCTCGATCGAGGAATCCGCCCGGATTAAGGGTTGAGCGGATTCAGTGCGGCCTCCAGGCACCGTCGCCGCAGAGCTAGATCATGCCCATCGAGACAAGGCGGCGCTGCTGCTTGCGCTCGAATCCGTCAAGATCAAGTCTCCGCGATATCGGCCGATAGTTTAAATCTTCAAATCTGACTGACGGCCAGGGCGAAGCTTCGATCTGCTCCAGATGGCTGCGAATTGGCCCGCAGCAAAGCCGCCGAACACGAAGATCTGCCCGGGGAGTAAAGTCTCACCCTGGACCGCGTCGTTGTTGATGATCAAATGTCACGCCCAATATGCGACCCTGTCCAAAAGGAACTCGACGGTCCCACCAAGGATAGACCCGCATATTGAAACGCTTTTGCAAGGTGGATATCATTACATCAACATTACATAATAGTGGGGATACATACATAAGGCACAAATGCCACAAGAATACAACAACATCATGTACAAGATCAACATCCGACTACGGATGAAACATAAACAAAGCTCAAACGACATCCACCTCTGCTAGCCCAGGCTGCCGACCGAACCTATCCCCGATCGAAGAAGCGTAAGAAGAACTCCAACACAAGTAAACATCGCCTCACGCCATGATCATCGCATAACCTGTACACGCAATCGGTGGTGTAGTAATCAGTGAGCCACGAGGACTCAAAGAATCCCATTACCATGGGTATCAAGACTAGCAAAGCTTAAAGGGAAAGGAAGGGTAAAGTGATGAGGCTGCAGCAGCGACTAAGCATATATGGTGGCTAACATACGCAAATGAGAGCGAGAAGAGGAACAAAGGAACGGTCGTCAACTAGTAATGATCAAGAAGTGATCCTGAACTCCTACTTACGCCGACATAACCCGAAACCGTGTTCTCCTCTCGATCAACCCGAAAAGAGACACCCACGTTACGCATACGGTTGGTGTATTTCGAAGGGTTTGCTTCAAGTTAACTACAACCGGATATTAACAAATTCCCATCTGCCACATAACCGCTGCACGGCTCTCGAAAGTTTATACCTGCAGGGTGTCCCAACTTAGCCCATGATAAGCTCTAGCGATCAACGAAGGATATTCCTTCTCCCGGAAGACCCGATCAGTCTCGAATCCGGCTACAAGACATTTCGACAGCAATAAAACAAGACCAGCAAAGCCGCCCGGATGTGCCGACAAATCCCGATAGGAGTCGACGTACCTCGCTCTCGTGGCACACCGGATGAGCAGTCCGCACAACTAAAACCAGACCTCAAGTTTCCTTGAGGGGCGCTGCAGGTTCTAGTTCGGCCAAGACTCGAAGGAGCACTGGTCCGGGGGTTAAAATAAAGATGACCCTCGGGCTCCTAAACCCAAGGGAAAAGGGCATAGGTGAGGCAAATGGTAAAACCAATGTTGGGCCTTGCTGGAAAAGTCTTATTCAAAGCGAACTGTCAAGGGGGTCCCATAAATCACCCGACCGCGTTAGGGACGCAAAAATCCGGGAACATAACACCGATATGACGGAAACTAGGGCGGCAAGAGTGGAACAAAACACCAGGCATAAGGCCGAGCCTTCCACCCTTTACCAAGTATATAGATGCATTAATTAAAATAAGATATATTGTGATAACCCAACAAGTAAACATGTTCCAACAAGGAACAACATCTCCATGTTCCAACAAGGAACAACCTTCATCTTCACCTGCAACTAACAACGCTATAAGAGGGCTGAGCAAAGCGGTAACATAGCCAAACAATGGTTTGCATAGGAAATGTGTCAAAGGTTAGAGGCTGACATGGCAATTTGGGATGGCTTGCTAAACAGGTAATAGGTAGCGCAGCATAGCGATAGAACGAAGCAACTAGCATAGCAATGATAGTAGTGAGATCCAGGGTAGCGGTCATCTTGCCTGAAATCCCGCAAGGAAGAAGAACGAGTCCATGAAGAAGATGAAGCCACGAAGACGAACGAATCCTCACGATCGCAACGAAACGGGAACTAACAAGAAGAAGCACACAACATAGTAAACACACCACACATGAACAAGATATGATGCACAACAAGCATGATGCCTGACAAAGCTACATGAAGCTACTCATGGCAAGAGATGATGCAAACAATAGCAACACATCATGGCAAGTTTAAATGAGGCCGGGAACAACATAGAACAATTCTGGTAAGTCCTCAAATGCAAATTTCGAAATTGTTCCAGATCTGAATAAACTTTATGTTCAAGTTGTTAAACAGCAAGTTAAGATGCACCACGATGATCTACACGAAATTCTAGTCAAGTTACATATAAAGTTCATTAGATTCGGAGCTACGGCCTAGAAGATATGAGCAAAACAATTTAAACATGGCATTGATGCAAAATGCATACAAACATCAAGCAAACACCTCAAAACAAGGATGCAACATGATAATATGAAGCTACATGCAATTCTAAGCAAGTTTCATATAGAGCACACTCAAAACGGAGCAACGGTTCAACACATACACCCTATACAAGACATGACAACAATCTATCCAAAACAGCAACTAGGCATATTGCAAGCATCAAAACAACAAGCTACAGCACCATAACATGATAACAAAAGGCATGGGCATGATTTACAAGTAAAGCATGACAAAACATGAACACTGAGCTATCTCCATAAATCACTAGAACATGCTCAAAATGACATGGCAAGAATGCAAATAATAACAGTTTCAGTCATTAGCAGAAATAACATCAGGTTGCAATGTTTAGAGCTATCAAACAACATGTTACAGGAACTTATGATGGCAAACAAAGGCATGGCATGATACTATTAAATGCATATAACAAAAGTCCCTTACTGACCATGAGCCAAAAAGGATCAGAAAATATGATGGCACCCACGTAAACATGGCAAGTTATATTACAGATTCATACATGGCAGGAACACCAATAAGTAGGCATGTTGGTGAGCTTGAACCACTCACCACAGAGCAATAAATGGCATGGCAAGGCAACTCACAGTAAGAAGACATGGCATAGAAGCTATACATGGCAAGAACAGCATCATAGCATACACGGATCAACTACAACAACCTTGGCAAAATTGAATAACATGTAAACAACCTGCCAGGAAACATTTTATAGCAAAAGTAGAGCTCGATTGACTCAAGCCATGGCACTCCATAATTGCAAACAAGAGCATGGATGGATAGATAATAACCATATGTTCAAAACATCCTCACTGAAGTATCTCAAAATAAGCATGGATCTCTCGGTAGCATCAAGTATACATGGCATAAAAATATCAGGAAAACAGGGGCTGAAATCAGCAACATCATGAAGCCTAGTTTGCATGCTTGTGCTAGTCACCACAGAGATTAGAAAAATACATGGCATACACCCCTGTAAAGATGGCATGGCATATTACAAAACACATGTAGGACTCAAGATCATAGGGTGCACACAACAATCATGGCAAAAATGACAAAAGTGCATGTTCTGATAAGAATCTGAAACTAACATCACATAGCCCTCTTCTAACAGCATTTCGGGCATCAAGATGAGCTCAAATGAAAATGATGCAATGAGATGAAATGATCTACTCTTCGAAGCGAACAATTTGACATATTACACGCACGAAACGGAGCTACGGATGCAGAGTTATGGCATGATGAAAATGCATGAAAATAAATGACAGATTCGGGACTTAGTGGAAAATCAACCTCTCCGAGAAGTCAACGGGATTGGACGGAGCGGGATGACGAGATCCGGGACGCGGGACGCCGCGTTTGGATGGCCGGGCGGGTGGATCTCATCCCACCCGCCGGATCCGCGACGAGGCGGCGGCGGCGGCGGCGGGCGGGGAGGGAGGCCGCCGGGCCTGGGCGCCGGAGGGGCGGCGGCTCGTCCCCGCCTTGACGGGCGGCAAGCACTTGGGCGAGGCGCACGGGCGGAGCCGAGGCGGAGCGGCGGCGGCGCGGCGGCGCCGGACGGCCGCGGGAGGCGCCGCCGGCGGCGGCGGGACGCTGCCGAGCGAGGAGCGCGGAGGCGCTGCGGGCGCTTCAGCCGCAGCCCAGCGGCGGCGCTGGTGCCCGCGACAGGCTCAAGGCGGGCCGCTCTGGGCGGGTGGCGGCGCGCCATCGGGCGCTGGGCGGCGGCGGGCTTTTGTCCGCGCGGCGGACATGTCCGGTCTTGTGCGGAGGAATTTTAGGGTTTCGGGATTTGACCGCGATTTTGGAGGAATGTGTTTATATAGGTAGAGGAGCTAGGAGACTCCAAATGAGGTGCGGTTTTGCCACGCGATCGTGATCGAACGACCGAGAGCATGGAGGGGTTAGGATGGGTTTTGGGCCACTTTGGAAGGGTGTTGGGCTGCAATACAAAAGAGGCTTTTGCGGTTACCGGTTAACTGTTGGAGTATCAAACGACCTCCAAATGGCACGAAACTTGACAGGCGGTCTACCGGTGCTATACCAAGGCCGCTTGGCAAACCTCGTTCCATTCCGAGAAAGTTTAACACCCGCATACGAAAAAGAGGTAAAAGGGGCGCCGGAGACATAGGAGTGCCGGATTGCAAAACGGACAACGGGGAAAATGCTCGGATGCATGAGACGAACACGTATGCAAAATGAAATGCACATGATGACATGATATAAAATGCAAATGATGACATGGCAAAATGTAACACGCAAGCAAATGACATGGCAATGCTGACGAATAACTGGCGAACACCTGGCGCATCGAATCCGGGGCGTTACAACACTCCTCCACTAACAAGAGATCTCGTCCCGAGATCTTAGGACCGAGACGGAAGGGAAAAAGGATGAGTTGAAACAAAAGCTCAAGATAAGAAGCAAAGAATCGAGAGCACTCGAGAAGAAGAGAGGAACGACGAGAATGACGAGAATCGAAAACTCACTGAATCAGATAGACTATGAAACGACTCCGGTTATAACGAGATAAGAAACGAATAATACTGAAAGGATTTAGGCAGCACTCCGGTTGAACGAGGACAGAATAGAACACGAACTTCACAAGATAGAATGACACTTGACGACATAAGCAACGCAATACCTCTGGA
Organism: Aegilops longissima; assembly: GCA_021605205.1. Taxonomy (NCBI): domain Eukaryota; kingdom Viridiplantae; phylum Streptophyta; class Magnoliopsida; order Poales; family Poaceae; genus Aegilops; species Aegilops longissima. The sequence continues at coordinate 516,358,152 of CM038678.1, forward strand.
AGAATTGAAAGAATGGAGTGAAAAGAACGGAGAAGAAAATGACAGCTTGTGCCACGAATGAAATAGAAAGCAACCTTAGAAGAAAAGATTGAATGGAGTTGTTGAGAAAATTCAACAACGAAAGAATAAGCTTGTTGTGGACTTATGGAAAACATCTCAAAATTATAAGGTGATAACCGGCCACAAGCGGAAATGATTGGATAGCTAAAAAGAACGAAGAAATGCAAAACTCCACTTCAAAAGAAATACGGAGAATTAATTGCACTTCGAAAATCAAGGAGGAAAGATTCTTGAGCTCCTTCGATAAGAATCTTGATGAACTCTTGAAGAATGAATGGAACCATGAAGAACCACCCTGAAAAAAAACTCCGGTGACAAAAGGATGATGAGATAAAATGAAGGAAGAAAGAATACGATGAGCCTGCGATGAATTAGATGGAGGATTCCGGCGAGATGGCCGATGAAATTGAACTCCGGAAAAGAAAAGATAGAGAACACTTGGAACTAGAATTTATTCCTCACGAACAAACTCTGAAGGAGGGGATTAAACACTTGGATGAAATAAGAATAAGATTTATTGTATGCTTATCCTTTATCAAATTAAATTGATGACAAACAATGGATTTTGCATATTACTTATTCTTCTTGAAAAAGAATTGAGAAGTGACATATCGCAAACTTGAGAAGGTCTTCATGAGCCACCGGTAGGATTGGAAAGAACGAATGAATAAAAATGATAATCAAGGAAAAGAATCTTGAACGAACCATCGTTAGAATTTGAAAATGACTGATGAAAGAGAATGAATCACCGGGAAGAATTAGAAAGCACAAAGATACTTGAGGGAATTAAAATGCAAGAGAACAAAGAGATCGCGAACTGGTAGAAGAATACTTGAACGAAGCACCGGATGAATATTGAGACGAACGAAGGGGCACGGATATAGAATAATTGGAGAACGACTTTGAAAACTTGGAACGAAGAAATCTTCCGAAAGGATGGTCTCCGGATGATCGAGACGGAAAACAACTCCTGAAATACTCCGGATGGATGAAAAGAATTGCACAACTGGAAACAACTAGATAGGATAACATCGAGCTAGCACCAAGAATCTCCGGGGGAAAAGACAAGATTTAGAGGAAAAAAACTCTACTTCGGTGTTCAGAGGACGACGATAAACACCACCAAAATAACTGAGGTACTCCGGTAGAATGAAAAGCAAATAGGTTGAGTCAACAATGAAATGGTTCGAAATCGATCTTGAAAAGGCATCTGACTGATGAAATTCATTCTTACGTCAAACTCCGAAAAGAATTGAGAATTACTCCGGGGAAATTAGAAGAGTCAGGTAAGATCCTGGGAAAAGACCTGTGGGTTAGGGCCCACTGAAGAGATAACACCGTTGAAAAAGAATGTTGAATAGATAGATGATTTGCCAGAACAATTGAAATATTTGAATGAGGTGACAACCTCTAATTAATTGGAACACAGACGAATCTCCAGAGAAGTCTTGACCGGAAGGATACACTGGCGAGAGGCGAACGAGCAGGGAAAACACTTCGAGGAAAAGAATATGATCGACAACGAAAAACTTGAATTGAATCCACCGGGGAAGAAAAAGAGTTGAAGAATGTCAAACGAGACGAGAAAACACCGGTTGAAATAATTGAGGGAAGACTGAAGAGGCTCCGTACGAATGAAATTGATGGTCGAAAAAGACTGAGGCTCCGGGAATAAGAGGGTGGGAGGGCGGGAAAACAAAGGCAACTTGGAAGGGGAAAACGAAGAATATCTTGAAGAGAAAACACCTGTTGAAATCATTGAGGAAAGAAAACAAAGACTTCGCACGAGTAGGAAGGATACTCAATTACGGACTCCGGTTCCGAGAAGAAGAACAGGGAGGGCGGGTGGGAAAAGAAAACAACTGAGGATTGAATCAAAGATGAAGAGGCTCGAGTCAACTTGACGATAAATGCACCGGATGCAAAGAGCTGAGGAACAACGATCGAAAAACCAACTGCGTGAACCTAAAGAAAAATTTTGAAGGGGAATAAGAGTAATTCAAAACACCTACGTGAAGATTCCTTACCAGAGCGACGAAGGGGCAGAGGAGTAAAAAGAATTCCTACTCTTCGATATAACTAGACTCAGAAAACAGTTTTCTTCTAGACTCAACAACGGCCAAACTACACGATCAATCAAGGGGGCTCCTAGGGTCGGTCGAGGCTCTGATACCAACTTGTCACGCCCAATATGCGACCCTATCCAAAAGGAACTCGACGGTCCCACCAAGGATAGACCCGCATATTGAAACGCTTTTGCAAGGTGGATATCATTACATCGACATTACATAATAGTGGGGATACATACATAAGGCACAAATGCCACAAGAATACAACAACATCATGTACAAGATCAACATCCGACTACGGATGAAACATAAACAGAAGCTCAAACGACATCCACCCTACTAGCCCAGGCTGCCGACCTGGAACCTATCCCCTGATCGAAGAAGCAGAAGAAGAACTCCAACACAAGTAAACATCGCTCTCACGTCATGATCATCGCATAATCTGTACCTGCAACTGGTGGTGTAGTAATCTGTGAGCCACGAGGACTCAGCAATCCCATTACCATGGGTATCAAGACTAGCAAAGCTTAAAGGGAAAGGAAGGGGTAAAGTGATGAGGCTGCAGCAGCGACTAAGCATATATGGTGGCTAACATACGCAAATGAGAGCGAGAAGAGGAACAAAGGAACGATCGTCAACTAGTAATGATCAAGAAGTGATCCTGAACTCCTACTTACGTCAGACATAACCCAGAAACCGTGTTCTCCTCTCGATCAACCCCGAAAAGAGACACCCACGGTTACGCACATGGTTGGTGTATTTTAGAAGGGTTTGCTTCAAGTTAACTACAACCGGATATTAACAAATTCCCATCTGCCACATAACCGCGGGCACGGCTCTCGAAAGTTTATACCCTGCAGGGGTGTCCCAACTTAGCCCATGATAAGCTCTCGCGATCAACGAAGGATATTCCTTCTCCCGGAAGACCCGATCAGTCTCGGAATCCGGCTACAAGACATTTCGACAGCAATAAAACAAGACCAGCAAAGCCGCCGGATGTGCGGACAAATCCCGATAGGAGTCGCGTACCTCGTTCTCGTGGCACACCGGATGAGCAGTCCGCATAACTAAAACCAGACCTCAAGTTTCCTTGAGGGGCGCCGCAGGGCTCTAGTTCGGCCAGCACTCGAAGGAGCACTGGTCCGGGGTTAAAATAAAGATGACCCTCGGGCTCCGAAACCCAAGGGAAAAAGGGCATAGGTGAGGCAAATAATAAAACCAATGTTGGGCCTTCTTTGGAAAAGTCTTATTCAAAGCGAACTGTCAAGGGGTCCCATAAATCACCCGACCGCGTTAGGGACGCAAAATCCGGGAACATAACACCGATATGACGGAAACTAGGGCGGCAAGAGTGGAACAAAACACCGGGCATAAGGCCGAGCCTTCCACCCTTTACCAAGTATATAGATGCATTAATTAAAATAAGATATATTGTGATAACCCAACAAGTAAACATGTTCCAACAAGGAACAACATCTTCATGTTCAACAAGGAACAACCTTCATCTTCACCGCAACTAACAACGCTATAAGAGGGCCTGAGCAAAGCGGTAACATAGCCAAACAATGGTTTGCATAGGAAATGTGTCAAAGGTTAGAGGCTGACATGGCAATTTGGGATGGCTTGCTAAACAGGTAATAGGTAGCGCAGCATAGCGATAGAACGAAGCAACTAGCATAGAAATGATAGTAGTGAGATCCAGGGTAGCGGTCATCTTGCCTGAAATCCCGCAAGGAAGAAGAATGAGTCCATGAAGAAGATGAAGCCACGAAGACGAACCAAGCGTAGACGAACGAATCCTCACGATCGCAACGAAACAGGAACTAACAAGAAGAAGCACACAACATAGTAAACACACCACACATGAACAAGACATGATGCACAACAAGCATGATGCCTGACAAAGCTACATGAAGCTACTCATGGCAAGAGATGATGCAAACAATAGCAACACATCATGGCAAGTTTAAATGAGGCCGGTAACAACATAGAACAATTCCGGTAAGTCCTCAAATGCAAATTTCGAAATTGTTCCAGATCTGAATAAAATTTATGTTCAAGTTGTTAAACAGCAAGTTAAGATGCACCACGATGATCTACACGAAATTCTAGTCAAGTTACATATGAAGTTCATTAGATTCGGAGCTACGACCTAGAAGATATGAGCAAAACAAGTTAAACATGGCATTGATGCAAAATGCATACAAACATCAAGCAAACACCTCAAAACAAGGATGCAACATGATAATATGAAGCTACATGCAATTCTAAGCAAGTTTCATATAGAGCACACCCAAAACGGAGCAACGGTTCAACACATACACCCTATACAAGACATGACAACAATCTGTCCAAAACAGCAACTAGGCATATTGCAAGCATCAAAACAACAAGCTACAGCACCATAACATGATAAAAAAAGGCATGGGCATGATGTACAGGTAAAGCATGACAAAACATGAACACTGAGCTATCTCCAGAAATCACTAGAACATGCTCAAAATGACATGGCAAGATTGCAAATAATAACAGTTTCAGTCATTAGCAGAAATAACATCAGGTTGCAATGTTTAGAGCTATCAAACAACATGTTATAGGAACTTATCATGGCAAACAAAGGCATGGCATGATACTACTAAATGCATATAACAAAAGTCCCTTACTGACCATGAGCCAAAAAGGATCAGAAAATATGATGGCACCCACGTAAACATGGCAAGTTATATTACAGATTCATACATGGCAGGAACAACAATAAGTAGGCATGTTGGTGAGGTTGAACCACTTACCACAAAGCAATAAATGGCATGGCAAGGCAACTCACAGTAAGAAGACATGGCATAGAAGCTATACATGGCAAGAACAACATCATAGTATACACGGATCAACTACAACAACCTTGGCAAAATTGAATAACATGTAAACAACCTGCCAGGAAACATTTTATAGCAAAAGTAGAGCTCGATTGACTCAAGCTATGGCACTCCATAATTGCAAACAAGGGCATGGATGGATAGAGAATAACCATATGTTCAAAACATCCTTACTGAAGTATCTCAAAATAAGCATGGCTCTCTCGGTAGCATCAAGTATACATGGCCAAAAAATATCAGCAAAACAGGGGCTGAAATCAGCAACATCATGAAGCCTAGTTTGCATGCTTGTGGTAGTCACCACAGAGATCAGAAAAATACATGGAATACATCCCTGTAAAGATGGCATGGCATATTACAAAACACATGTAGGACTTAAGATCATAGGGTGCACACAACAGTCATGGAAAAAATGACAAAAGTGCATGTTCTGATAAGAATCTGAAACTAACATCACATAGCCCTATTCTAACAGCATTTCGGGCATCAAGATGAGCTCAAATGAAAATGATGCAATGAGATGAAATGATCTACTCTTCGAGACGAACAATTTGACATATTACACGCACGAAACGGAGCTACGGATGTAGAGTTATGGCATGATGAAAATGCATGAAAATAAATGACAGATTCGGGACTTAGTGGAAAATCAACCTCTCCAAGAAGTCAACGGGATCGGACGGAGCGGGATGACGAGATCCGGGACGCGGGACGCCGCGTTTGGATGGCCGGGCGGGTGGATCTCATCCCACCCGCCGGATCCGGCGACGAGGCGGCCGGCGGCGGCGGCCGGCGAGGAGGGAGGAGGCGGCCGGGAGGAGGAGGGAGCCGCCGGAGCGCGGGCGCCGGAGGGCGGCGGCTCGGTCCCGGCCTGGGGCAGGCGGCGGGCGGGCCGAAGCCGACAGGCGGAGCTAAAGCGGAGCGGCGCAGCCGGGGCCGCGGCGGGCAACACCGGACGGCATGGAGGCGCCAGCGGGCGGCGGGACGCTACGCCAGGGAGGAGCGCGCGAGGCGAAGCGAGCGCCGGCGCTGGAGGCGGGAGGCGGCGCGGCTGGCCCGCGACAGGCTCAGGCGGCCGCGGCGAGGCGGTGGCGGCGTGCACGCGTGGCGCTGCCATGGGCGCGGGGCGGCGGCGGGGCTTTGTCCGGCGCGGCGGACATGTCCGGTGCGGCGCGGAGGGAATTTTTAGGGTTTCGGGGGATTTGGACTGCGATTTTTGGAGGGGAAGGTGTTTATATAGGTAGAGGGAGCTAGGAGACTCCAAATGAGGTGCGGTTTTCGGCCACGCGATCGTGATCGAATGACCGAGAGCATGGAGGGGGTTAGGATGGGTTTTGGGCCACTTTGGAAGGGGTGTTGGGCTGCAATACAAAAGAGGCTTTTGCGGTTACCCGGTTAACTGTTGGAGTATCAAACGACCTCCAAATGGCACGAAACTTGACAGGCGGTCTACCGGTGCTATACCAAGGCCGCTTGGCAAACCTCGTTCCATTCCGAGAAAGTTTAACACCCGCACACGAAAAGAGGTTAAAGGGGGCGCTGGGAGACATAGGAGTGCCGGATTTCAAAACGGACAACGGGGAAAATGCTCGGATGCATGAGACGAACACGTATGCAAAACGAAATGCACATGATGACATGATATAAAATGCAAATGATGACATGGCAAAATGCAACACGCAAGCAAATGACATGGCAATGCTGACGAATAACTGGCGGACACCTGGCGCATCGAATTCGGGGCGTTACATCAAAGGAGCCATCGGGCCTGTTGGTGACGACACAGAGGAACTCTCAATGAAAGCACCAATGTCGGTGTCAAAACCGGCGGATCTCGGGTAGGGGGTCCCGAACTGTGCGTCTAGGCGGATGGTAACAGGAGACAAGGGACACGATGTTTTACCCAGGTTGGGCCCTCTTGATGGAGGTAAAACCCTCGTCCTGCTTGATTAATATTGATGATGTGTGTTACAAGAGTGGATCTACCACGAGATCAAAGAGGCTAAACCCTAGAAGCTAGCCTATGGTATGATTGTTCTTCCCCTACGGACTAAAACCCTCCGGTTTATATAGACACGGATAGGTTAGGGTTACACAGAGTCGGTTACAATGGTAGGAGATCTACATATCCGTACGCCAAGCTTGCCTTCCACGCCAAGGAAAGTCCCATCCGGACACGGGATTTAAGTCTTCAATCTTGTATCTTCATAGTCTTGGAGTCCGGCCATGACGATAGTCCGGCTATCCGGACACCCCCTAGTCCGGGACTCCCTCAGGGAGACTATCATTTGAAGCACAAGAGCAAGGAGTTCATCATCAACACACCATTTGTTACTTCTTGGAGAGTGGCGTCTCCTAGATTGGCTAGGTGTCACTTGGGAGCCTTCGACAAGATTGTGGAGTTGAACCAAGGAGTTTGTAAGGGCAAGGAGATTGCCTACTTCGTGAAGATCTACCGCTAGTGAGGCAAGTCCTTCGTGGGCGACGGCCATGGTGGGATAGACAGGGTTACTTCTTCGTGGACCCTTCGTGGGTGGAGCCCTCCGTGGACTTGAGCAACCGTTACCCTTCGTGGGTTGAAGTCTCCATCAACGTGGATGTACGATAGCACCACCTATCGGAACCACGACAAAAACATCCGTGTCTCCAATTGCGTTTGAATCCTCCAAACCCTTCCCTTTACATTCTTGCAAGTTGCATGCTTTACTTTCCGCTGCTCGTATACTCTTTGCATGCTTGCTTGAATTGTGTTAAGATTGCTTGACTTGTTCTAAAGTTGCTAAAATCTGCCAAGAACTAAAATTGGGAAAAGGCTAGATTTTTATTTGGTCAAGTAGTCTAATCACCCCCCCTCTAGACATACTTTCGATCCTACACACGATCTGTAAGCGAAAAGGGAAATAGCTTCAATTTAACAATATCATTGTCAACATCTTTCTTCTTTTGCATATCACACAAATCAATGAAGCTATTTAGATGAGTAGCGACATCTTCACTAGGAAGGCCGACGAATTGATCTTTCATGACAAGATTCAACAAAGCAGCATTGATTTCACAAGATTCAGTGTCGGTAAGAGGAGCAATCGGAGTGCTAAGGAAATCATTATTGTTGGTATTGGTAAAGTCACATAATTTGGTATTATCTTGAGCCATCGTGACAAACAAGCAATCCAACACACGAGCAAACGAGAAACAAGCGAAAAAGAGGCGAACGAAAAAGAGAGGGCGAATAAAACGGAAGGGTGAAGTGGGGGAGAGGAAAACGAGAGGCAAATGGCAAATAATGTAATGCGGGAGATAAGGGTTTGTGATGGGTACTTGGTATGTTGACTTTTATGTGAACCTCCCGACAGCGGCGCCGAAATCCTTCTTGCTACCTCTTGAGCACTGTGTTGGTTTTCCCTTGAAGAGGAAAGGGTGATGCAGCAAAGTAGCGTAAGTATTTCCCTCAGTTTTTGAGAACCGAGGTATCAATCCAGTAGGAGGCTACGCTTGAGTCCCTCGCACCTACACAAACAAATAAATCCTTGCAACCAACACGATAAGGGGTTGTCAATCCCTACACGGTCACTTATGAGAGTAAGGTCTGATAGATATGATAAGATAATATTTTTGGTATTTTTATAATAAAGATGCAAAGTAAAATAAAAGCAACGGAAATAACTAAGTGTTGGAAGATTAATATGATGGAAGATAGACCCGGGGGCCATAGGTTTCACTAGTGGCTTCTCTCAAGAGCATAAGTATTTTACGGTGGGTGAACAAATTACTGTTGCGCAATTGACAAAATTGAGCATAGTTATGAGAATTTCTAGGTATGATCATGTATATAGGCATCACGTCCGAGACAAGTAGACCGACTCCTGCCTGCATCTACTACTATTACTCCACACATTGACCGCTATCCAGCATGCATTTAGAGTATTAAGTTCATAAGAACAGAGTAACGCTTTAAGCAAGATGACATAATGTAGAGGGATAAAATCATGCAATATGATAAAAACCCCATCTTGTTATCCTCGATGGCAATAATACAATACGTGCCTTGCTGCCCCTACTGTCATTGGGAAAGGACACCGCAAGATTGAACCCAAAGCTAAGTACTTCTCCCATTGCAAGAAAGATCAATCTAGTAGGCTAAACCAAACTGATAATTCGAAGAGACTTGCAAAGATAACCAATCATACATAAAAGAATTCAGAAGATTCAAATATTGTTCATAGATAAACTTGATCATAAACCCACAATTCATCGGTCTCAACAAACACACCGCAAAAGAAGATTACATCGAATAGATCTCCACAAGAGAGGGGGAGAACATTGTATTGAGATCCAAAAAGAGAGAGGAAGCCATCTAGCTAATAACTATGGACCCGAAGGTCTGAGGTAAACTACTCACACTTCATCGGAGAGGCTATGGTGTTGATGTAGAAGCCCTCCGTGATTGATGCCCCCTCCAGCGGAGCTCCGGAATAGGCCCCAAGATGGGAGCTTGTGGGTACAGAAGGTTGCGGCGGTGGAATTAGGTTTTTGGCTTTGTATCTGATCGTTTGGGGGTACGTAGGTATATATAGGAGGAAGGAGTACGTCGGTGGGGCAACGTGGGGCCCACGAGGGTGGAGGGCGCGCCTGGGGGGGGGGGTAGGCGCGCCGCCCTACCTCGTGGCTTCCTGCTTGATTTATTGATGTGGGGTCCAAGTCCTCTGGATCATGTTCGTTCCGAAAATCACGTTCCCGAAGGTTTCATTCCGTTTGGACTCTGTTTGATATTCTTTTCACTGAAACTCAAATAGGCAAAAACAGCAATTACAGGCTGGGCTGCGGTTAATTGGTTAGTCCCAAAAATAATATAAAAGTGAACAATAAAGCCCAATAATGTCCAAAACAGAAGATAATATAGCATGGAGCAATCAAAAATTATAGATACGTTGGAGACGTATCACGCCGTTGAGTCGCTGACGTCAAGAAAGCTTCGGCTGATACCACGACGTCGAGTGCCCATAACTGTTCCCGCGTACTTTGTTAGTGCGTATAGGCCAGTGGCCAGACTCAGATCAAATACCAAGATCTCGTTAAGCGTGTTAATTGATGTAACTGCGGACGCCGACCAGGGCCAGGCCCACCTCTCTCCTAGGTGTTCTCAACCTGCCCTATCGCTCCGCCACAAAGGTTCACTCAAAGGGCCGTCGGGACAAACGTCCTTTCGGTCCCAATCCGTGAATCACTCGCGGGTACTCTACGAGCTGACCTGACTTTATTCACCACATGTATCATATTATGTATATAAGTATACACCCGTGATCACCTCCCGAGTGATCACGGCCCGATAGTATAGCATGGTAGACGGACAAGAATGTAGGGCCAATGATGGAATACTAGCATCCTATACTAGGCATGTAGGATTGCAGGTAAAGGTAACAACAATAGTAGTAAGGACAGGCTATGCATCAGGATAGGAATAACGGAAAGCGGTAACATGCTACACTACTCTAATGCAAGCAGTAGAGAGAAGGAATAGGCGATATCTGGTGATCAAGGGGGGGCTTGCCTGGTTGCTCTGGCAAGGAGAGGTCATCATCGATGTAGTCGATCACGGAGGTATCGGCAGCGGTCTCGGGGTCTACCGGAAAGAAGTAATGGAGGGGGAACACAATAAATAACAGAGCAATCAAAGCATCACAAAGCTTAATAAGTAAATACGAAGTGCTAGGTGTGCCCTAACGCAGTACTAGGCGATACCAAAAAAGGGGAGAAACTTCCGGGAAAGTATCCCCGATGTTTCGCGTTTTCGGACAGATGAACCGGAGGGGGGAAGTTGCGTGTTTGCTATGCTAGGGATGTGTGGAGGACGAACGGGCTGCGTATCCGGATTTGTCTCGTCGTTCTGAGCAACTTCCATGTACAAAGTATTTTCATCCGAGTTACAGATTATTTTATATTAATTTCTAAAGTTTTGATTCATTTTCTAGAATTACTGAAATTCTGCTAAGTCCTCAGTTTTAAACATCATTTAGCTGTTTTCCAGAGGCCATAACTAGTGTTCTATTCATCCTATGAATTGGTGCCTTATAACAGTATTGATCACTTTCCTGTGTTATACAAGATGGTATCAATTGCATCATTGTTAGATCCCTGTGACTTGTTTATTTTCTGGTCCAAAGTTGCTATGGCAGTATATCTGTTTTTAGTTCTGCCAGTTAACAGGACATAGACTTTTGTCATTTTCATAGGAATTAATCCAGGGAACTTTTTGGATTTGGTCCAATGGAAAGAACTGAACCTTGACAAGTGTACTACCCGCAAATATTTATTTTAGCTATGTTGAGCTTTGTTTAGTTCCTGTTTTCAGGCTATTTAGCAGGCTAACTAGTGCAGTTTTAGAAAAGCTATCGGCTACTACAGTAACTGGATGTTACTGTAGCAGCGCTGCTCTAGTAGCAGCAGCATTACAGCAAGTAGCAGCATGCGCGCAGGGCGGCGATGCGGCAGCAGCAGCAGGGGCCAGCGGGAGGAGCGAAGGCAGCAGCGCCGGCGAGATGGAGCGGTCGGGCGAAGGCGGGCGGTTGCAGCCCCGAGCTGTTGCTGTCGGGCCGAGCGCCGACTGTGGCACCGGCGAAGCGTCGCGATCTGGCGATGGTGGCGCTTCTGTCGGCGGCGTGTGGGGCGCTTCGGCGCGAGGCTAAACAGCGGCGTGGCCACGGGAGCCGGTAATAAAGCAGTCTTGATGCTGCAGCGTAGCAACAAATGCAAGATGGGCGGCGGCGCAAGCATGCTGAACAGCAGAGTAGCAACGGCGGGCGCGAGCGCGGACGGGCGCAGCCAGGGTGCAAGGCAGGGGCGGTGAGGTGCGGTCAGTCGTGGTCGGCGCTGTCCAGGCATGGGCAGCGCTCGGGTGCAGGTGGGCATGGCTACCGTGCACTAGCGGGAGGGGGGGTGAGTGGTGTTACGGTGTGCGGGCTCGGGGAGGGCTCGACGGCGATGGGTTCCGGCGACGGTGACGGCGATGCAGAAGAGGAAAATGACTCGATCTCAATGTGGTGATGGCTCCCGGGTCAGTGCGGAGCGGCTGGACACGACGGCTAGGCGCGAGGACGACGGTGGCTATGCGTACAACAAATCCATGGTGACGAGGGCGTTCGAGCGTGTGCGGGGAGGTGGATCTGGGGCGAAAGGGGGAGAGTGGGGGCGTCTAGGGTTAGGGTTTTCCCGGGGGATGGGGGTTTATGGGGAGTGGGGTGGGGCGCGGCTGGGCCGGCCTGGTTGGCTTGATGGCCAGCTGGGCCGCGGCCTAGTAGGGGGGGTTCCTTTCTTTTGCTTTGTTTTTACTTTTTATTTATTCTACCTTTTCTGTTATAGTTTTGTTTCCTATTATTTTAGTTTTAGTAAAATATATACTTAGTATCTATATTAGTATTTCAACTTAGTCCATACTCAAAAAGTCTAGTCCTCAATTAAATTAGTTTGACATTTTATTAATTACAAAAGGTATTTAAATAATTGTTTTTGCTGCTGTTTTATTCATCTCATAGTATTTAAACATTTTTTTGAAGGTGTGGTTTCTCCACCATAATTATCTATGCAATATTTGGTTCACTCCGAGCATTTTAGTTTTAATATTTGAAAACTTTTTTTGTTTGCTTGATTTTAGATTTGAATTAGAATCTGTTTCGACCTAACGCGAGAATAGCAATAGTAATCGAAGTGACGTGGCATCATTAGTAGAGAATTACTGTAGCCTTATTATCCGGGCGTCACAATTCTCCTCCACTACAAGAAATCTCGTCCCGAGATTTAAGAGGTTGATTAAGGGGGAAAGTTCTAGTTACGAAATGCTAACGGATCTTCTCGGTCTTGGTTGCTCTTCTCAAAGAGTTTGCTCCATGAGGTTTATCCCTCCATTCCTCTACTTCTGTGCGTCGGGATGAAGTTGTCATCCTTTCTTTGGGAACTCCATCGTACTTACGTAAAATGATAAGGGGTAACTCAAAAGAATGGAACTCTGCACGATTGCTTATCCGGTAGATAACATTAGGGAAGGTGGCGAAAAGTAACTCTCGAATTGAAACTTAAGAAATTATCGAGAGCAAAGTAAGAAGGTCCAAAGTAGAAGTTTCAAGCGCATAGGCAATCGTTCGTTGCCTGATATGAAATGTGAAAGGGGTTTAGAGCAATGGAAATAAGTATTGCGTCTAATTCCATAATAGATTACTGGGAAAGTGACCTCGTGAATTACATACGAAGTCAAGCACGAGGAATAAATTTGGCAATAGGGGTGTACAGGAGAGTCAGGTTTCAATTATGTGGAACTTGTGGGTTATGGGCCCGTCATGTGGGTTAAAGTAGGAAGGGCAGTGACATCTTGCATGGTCATGATAACAAGGCATGTCAGCGGGTAGCTTGTCAGTTATATGTCAGCAACAACATCGGTACCAAGGGCGAGGGACGAAGAGAACCATTCTCCTGCTCGTTGAACGAGGCGGACCAATAGGCAAAGTTCTCATCCATCGGTGGTTTCCGGAATGTCATCAACAATAGTAACAGGGTCTTACCGACACGATTATACACCCAGGTGTTTACATAAGCAGAAGAATATTACCGCTTAGATCATATAGACCACCAGAAAGGTTAAACAAAACAGTGGAGAGGAAGATATGATTATCAGATTAAACAGAAAAATGGAAAGGAAAATGTGTTTAAACACATATTTCAAGGGTATATCCTTCCCAAGGACAAGTAGAGCATGATATCCATGACAGGATATAATGTAGAAAACTCTTTAGGTAAGGGGAGAGAAATTTCAGGACATTACCCATACAACGGTGTTTGGATAATTCAACAGGAAACATTTAGCATTGGGCTTCAAATATTCTTGTTGAAAATCGGAGTACCATAGGCATGCTTCAAGATAACATTGACATGATCATTAGGTGAAGATTAGACTTTGGAAACACAAAGGATCCATCAGGAATAAGTTATAGAATAAGTCTTACAATTTCCTCATGGAAGAATGGATAACCTTGCCGAAAAGGAATCTATATCAATAGGGCCTCCGGACAGGTGTGCTAGGCATGACATCACATTACCGGGTCACATAAAGACCAATGTTATAACTCTTGGAAATATGTTCCAACCATCATATCTGACCAAGATTCAGATCTGATTGGTGTCAGGATAACCCAGACTCAGGATGTCCGAGAAGAAAGGTGCAACACAAATTGTCGAGATGACGTTGCAAGATTCTAGGGAAATGAAAAATGGAAGCAAGTTCTGATACAATAGTTCATCATTAAACCAAGGAGAGGATGAGGAGGTGGCTGATGGACTCAGCGAAAATTCATCGAGATTTCCAAAAAGATGGATTTCCACAATTAGGTGAACAAGGAGATAACATTTGTCAGATCAAATGATATAATGAGGTATGCTCGAGGAAAACATACACAATTAAACATTGGTTGAAAGGTGCACCCAAAGTATGGGTTTAGGTAGCATGATCAATGTTAGAATGGTGATTCCATAACCAATGGTCTAAGAATGAAAAGTCAACCATTAACTTCAAAGCAACAGGGTTGCTTAGAAGTTTTGGATTTGCACATCATAGTTCAATTGTCGGTTTTCCGGTTAGAAACAACACGGGACCAAGGAATGAACGGAGATGGCAAGAAGTATCACTTGTATCAAGAATTCTTAAGAAGTGGTGAAATCTCACGACAACCTCGGCATAAAAGATGGTAATACTCCAAGGTAAAGAAGAACAAATGCTGGATAGCAAGGAACTCAAGATATAACACAAAACACGGACAAGTTTGTGTTGAGCGGAAGGCAATAAAGTGGTCGATGATAATACAATTCATCGAGGGAAAGGATGGTATTTCTCATCATGAATTCAATTGATATCCAGGAAAATCCCAGAATGCTAATGATGATCATGATACATTTGTTAAGAGATTTCATGAAGATGTAATTGATCGGAGATGACATCAAGTCAAAGGAATGATGAAGCAAAAGGTTATTGGAACCACGGGTATGACACAAATTCGAAATCAAGCTTGCTATTCAATGTGAAATGGTATTACAGGGAAGATCGACGTAAGGTTAGCTCACCGTCGAAAGTTGTGCTCCGGGAAGAAGGACCAGGTGGCACAGTCTAAAATTTAGCACGATAATGATATAGCTGATTAGGCAAGGAATGAATTGAAAGATTATTTAACTCATAAGCAACAAAGGTTACTTAGAGTTATTGAATCAGAGTGCGGAATTGATTCACTTATCAGTGTTCTCGGTTGACGACAACCCAGAACCCAGGAAAATTGGAATCGGTGAGAAATAACAGTTGATGAAGAACCAATAAGAAGCTATGCAGTTCCATGATAATCTTGAGATACCTGAGTGTAATACTCGACGGTAGATCAAAGTAAAGGTTGGATAGATGTATTGATATGCAGAAGACAAGTACTTTAACTTGTCAGAGAAAAGGGGTCAAAGGGGAACAATATGGTCAGAACCACATTGGTAGATGATCAAATCACAGATACAAGAACTTATAACAAGGGGGTAACTATTTTACGAGAAGGGTAAATATTTTACGAGAAGCTTCCATGATAAGATCTGCACCGTGTCCATGGGCATGAATGCAAAGTTCAAGGTCGACTCCCACTTCTCCAATGCATGACCTTTCATCCACTTCTCATTTTCGAAGAAGTTGTAGTGTTGAAATTTTATCTGGCAAAATACCAGAAGAGTATGACTCGTGAAAACTTCCGAGTTCACACATATTAAGGACGGCATAGGCTCAATCCATCGGGGTATCATGGAAACATATACTACATGCTTCGGAGTAAATAGTACAAGCTCGAAAGTAGAGTATGGTTATCAAAGCAGAGGATACCAATTGTCAAAGGCATTATATATCAAGGAAAGAACTTCTCGAGGTTTTTGTATACTGAGGGAGTCCTGGATTAGGGCGTCCTCGGACTGCCGGACTATATACTTTGGCCGGACTGTTGGACTATGAAGATACAAGATTGAAGACTTTGTCCCGCGTCCGGATGGGAATCTCCTTGGCGTGGAAGGCAAGCTTGGCAATTCGGATATGTAGATCTCCTCCCTTGTAACCGACTCTGTGTAACCTTAGCCCCCTCCGGCGTCTATATAAACCGGAGGGTTTAGTCCGTAGGACAAGAACAATCATAATCATAGGCTAGCTTCTAGGGTTTAGCCTCTACGATCTCGTGGTAGATCAACTCTTGTAATACTCATATCATCAAGATCAATCAAGCGAGGAAGTAGGGTATTACCTCCATCGAGAGGGCCCGAACACAGGTAAACATTGTGTCCCCGCCTCCTGTTACCATCCGCCTTAGACCCACAGTTCGGGACCCCCTACCCGAGATCCGCCGGTTTTGACACCGACAGTGGTGCTTTCATTGAGAGTTCCACTGTGCCGTCACCATAAGGCTTGATGGCTCCTTCGATCATCGGCAATGATGCGATCCAGGGTGAGGTTTTTCTCCCCGGACAGATCTTCGTATTCGGCGGCTTCGTACTACGGGCCAACTTGCTTGGCCACCTGGAGCAGATCGAGAGCTACGCCCGTGGCCGTCAGGTCAGGTTTGGAAACTTAAACTATACTATCGACATCCGCGAAGACTTGATCTTTGACGGATTCGAGCCCATGTCAGGTGCGTCGCACAGTCATGACGAGCATGACTTAGCTCTGCCGTCGGACGGTGTTCGGGAGATCACACCCGTGGCCACTCCGGCCCTAAATCCAGAGCAGATTACGCCGTCCGAGGACGGTGGATGGACCCCACCACGGAGGCCGCACACTCAGCAGCGATAGAGCCGAATACTGACTTCACCTCCTACGAGACCCGTGTTGCCGGATCCTTGGATTCGTCCCCGGCCACGGGCCCCGAACCGCCTGCGTCCGTACCTATCGAATCTGAGTGGGAGCCGATCATGGAGTTTTCCTCCGCGGATATCTTTCAGCACTCACCCTTGGGCGATGTGCTAAATTCATTAAGGTCTCTCTCCTTGTCAGGAGGCCCCTGGCCAAACTATGTTCGGCTCGAGTGGGAAGCGGACGACGAAGAAATCCGTTCCCCACCCACCACCCACCTAATAGCCACTGTCGACAACCTAACCGACATGCTTGATTTCGGCTCCAAAGACATCGACAGTACGGATGACGATGTAGGAGAAGAATAGGAACCACAACCCACAGGACGCTGGACTGCCACCTCATCATATGATATATACATGGTGGACACCCCCAAAGAAAGCGATGGTAATAAGGCAACATAGAATAATCCCCTTGAGAAGCAATCTAAGCCCCGCCATAGCAAAAATGGCGATACCGGCACAAGAGAAAATAACGCTACGAATAGTGCCGAAGACGAAGACAACCCCCTCCAGCCAAGTTTCGAGCAGGAGGATGAGCAAGCTAGCCCTAAGGAACAGGCAGCAGACGGAGAATCAGAGGATGACAATTACATGCCTTTCTCCGAAGACGAGGTGAGCCTCGGCGATGAAGAATTTATCGTGCCTGAGGATCCCGTCGAACAAGAGCGCTTCAAGCGTCGGCTTATAGCCACAGCGAAAAGCCTGAAGAAAAGCAACAGCAGCTTCAAGCTGATCAAGACCTGCTAGCGGATAGATGGACTGAGGTCCTGGCGACCGAGGAATACGAACTCGAGTGCCCAACCAAAAGTTACCCAAAGCGCAAGTTGCTACCCGAACTCGAGGAGGAAGCATTAAAGCCTACGCTTCCAGCGTATGATATGGCTGACCGGCCACCTCGTGGCCGAGACAAAGCGGCATATCAGGCCAAAGTCCAGCCAGCACCCCGCCGCCAGTCAAACAAAAATACCAAGGCCCGGGGTAACACGCAGGACCTGCGAGACGTATTGGAAAACAAAGCAGGACATGCAAGATCGATCTATGGATCACGCGGGCGGGCCCTAACGTGTAACGACGACCGTCACGCCGGATACTAAAAGCAAATCCGGCCGGGCCGAATACAACAGACAAGACTCATATGAACTGCGCCGTGATATAGCCCGGCACAGAGGCGCCGCACACCCCCTATGCTTCACTGATGAAGTAATGGATCACGAATTCCCAGAAGGTTTTAAACCCGCGAACATTGAATCATATGATGGTACAACAGACCCCGTGGTATGGATTAAAGATTTCCTCCTCCACATCCACATGGCCCGCGGTGACGATCTACATGCCATCAAGTACCTCCCATTAAAATTCAAAGGACCTGCTCGGCATTGGCTCAATAGCCTGCCGGCAAACTCCATAGGCAGTTGGGAGAATTTGGAGGACTCATTCCTTGACAACTTCCAGGGCACTTATGTGCGACCACCTGATGCCGATGACTTGAGTCACATAATCCAACAGCCAGGGGAATCAGCCAGGAAATTCTGGACTCGGTTCCTAACTAAAAAGAACCAAATTGTCGACTGTCCGGATGCCGAGGCCTTAGCGGCATTTAAGCATAACGGAGCAATGCACCAAGGACATTATATTTCCATGAATACAATCATGTTGTCCTTTGTAAAGTTGAACAAGGTCATGTCTAGTATTTATTGCCTTTTATATAAAAGTTTATCCTCTTGTGCGGCCGTTTTATATATTAATCCTGAGAGTTGGCCAGTCGTCGGCTTCTGCCCCCATGTAGGATGTACGGGGGTGTTCGGGATAAACCTGATCACTCTTTATCCCAATTTTGGGTCCTTCGAAGGAGGTGTTCAGCACAACGAACCAGGCAATCGGACTATATGGCTTTATCACTCTCACTTAGCCATAGGAGCTTTAGGAAGGAAGGTAGGCGTAGCCCCTGGTGTTCGGAAGACCGCACGAGGGGCTCTTATAAGCACCTGATCAGAAGAAAAACCAATCCATCGCATGCTGCATTGGTTATGGCATTATGCGGGAGAAATCCTTAAAGATTTTACAACCTCTCGAACAGCTAACCAACTCTTGCCGTATCATGATAGTCAGTTTTCGACTTTCTCTACTGAGGTGCTCGTCCGGAAGAACCGGGACACAATCGCAGTAGTTCTCCCTGTGCCGCTTTAGCCGATATGGAGGAACGTAAGGCAGCAAAACATGGGAGCCGGGCAAACCCAACATTTGACCCAAGACATGATTCGGAGCTGATGCATATAATGCTATAAGTTCGGGGTGTCGAACTTCCATGAAGGTGTTCGGACTTTTATTGCCATATTATGGGTAAAATGAAGCCCCTGGCATATTTAGGGCATATCACGGTGTACAGATGCCACTTGACAAAAGAATTTCAATAAGAAATATCAGCAGATAAGCGTCGTATAAATCCACATATTGTATTTGAATAGTACGTCGATGCATATAAGTACAGGTAATGTGATAAAAAAGAAATATGACTGTGGAACCTGCTGAGACCAGGGGGAAGAAGCTGTGTGCGGATCCGGAGTATAGTCAGATGATCATCGCAGGGAATATCTAAGGATTCCCTTGCGCGTTCAAGCTGCCTCCATATCGCCAGTCCTGGTCCACGCAAAGGTGAACCTGCAAGGAAAATGTAAGAAATGCTTGTGTGCTGCAGAGCGGTTGAGCCGCGGTATGTGGCCTGTCCTGGCCTTCGCTGGGGTGTTTTTAATTAAGCTCTGGACGAGCCATTTTACTCTGCCGCGAAGCAGTTCAGAGTCCTTTGGCGGTGTCCGGGAGCCTGACCGTCCACTCGAGGTTCGATTGAAAGGTGCCACTCATTGCTTCCGCTGTTAATGCAGCGGTATACTCCTTGGTACCAAGGGAAAGTTCGGCCTTGCCATTAACCGTGATGACGCCGCGCGGACCGGGCATCTTGAGGCATAATGTGGCACCGCATTGAATCGAACGAACGCGGTTCGCCCGAGCAGTGCCTGATAATCACTACGAAAGGGGATGATGTCGAAGATTAACTCTTCGGCACGGTAATTGTCTGGTGATCCAAAGACTACCTTAAGGGCGATGGAGCCTGTACAACTGGCCTCCACACCTGGTATAATACCTCTGAAGGTGGTTTTAGTGGGTTTGATCACCGAATGATCGATGCCCATCTTGTGCACTATGTCCTGGTAAAGCGGGTTTAGACTGCTGCCTCCGTCCATAAGGACTCGTGTGAGGTGGAACCCGTCAATTATTGGGTCGAGGACTAGTGCGGCTGGATTGCCCATATTGGTGTTAACCAGATGATCCGTGCGGTTGAAGGTGATCGGCCTGAGTTTATATTGTGGGACGACTGGTTTCGTTAAGTCGATATCCCTAAGGGTGCGCATCCGGTCCGGGTTGGGAGTGTGGGTGCCGTTTACCACGTTCACCGTTTGGATTTGTGGGGAAAATTTATTTTGCCCTCCTGTACTCGGTGGTCTGGGCTCCTCGCCGCCATCATCGCTTTGAGACCCCTTATCTTTGTTTTTGGCGCCTGACCTGCCGGCTTGTTTGAAGACCCAGCATTCTCTGTTGGTATGATTGGCTGGCGTTCCCGGGGTGCCATGAATTTGGCATGGGCGGTCGAGTATGCGGTCCAGACAGGACGGACCCGAATTATTACTTTTGAGTGGCCCCTTCCGCTGGCTGGACTTAGAGCCACTAAATCCGGCATTGACTGTCGTATCTTTGGTGTTTTCACCATGTTTGTGGCCCTTGTGTTTGTTGCATCGGGGTTTGGCGTTGCTATCTCTGGCCTATGATGTGCCAGGGTTGCTTGTTGTGCAGTTGCTGCGAGCCAGCCAGCTATCTTCGCCCGCACAAAAGTGGGTCATGAGTGTCGTGAGGGCTACCATGGACTTCGGCTTTTCTTGGCCGAGGTGTCGGGCGAGCCACTCGTCGCGGATGTTGCAAGGCAGGATCCTTTCAGGACACTTTCATAATATAATTCGGTCTTGCGGTGCTCCTTCCCCTCGGGCGATCCCTCGGTCATCAGCTTTTCAGCATCCATCTTCCCCCAGTGCACCTTTGCACGGGCGAAGGCCATTCGAACACCCTCTATACAGACCGACCGCTTGATGACGTCAAGTCGAGGGCAGGCACCCACAAGCCGCTTCACGAGCCCGAAGTAGCTGCTTGGAATCGACTCGGTGGGCCATAGCCGAATAATCAAATCCTTCATGGCTAGTTTGGCTGCCCTATGCAGTTCGATCAGCTGTTTCAGTTGATCGACGAAGGGCACCGGATAATTCGGTGCCAGATACTGCGACCAGAAGAGCTTATCTGTAGTGTTCCTTTCTTCAGCTCGGTAGAATTGGGCAACATCCGATATGCTGCGGGGCAGTTCCATAAACACCCCTGGAGAAATCCGAACCCAAAATTAGAAACATGATTTTCTCCTCAAATACTTTATTTACATGGAAAAGAGCCTTACTCGTTGCAATCTTCCTCGCCTCTTGGATCTCCTGCAGGGCGTCTTAGGTTTCCCCCTGGGTATCGCGCGCAGCCTGATGAGCCCTGGTGAGTTCGGATTCTTTCTCCGTTAAACTCTGCTCCAAGGCCTCGCATTTCTTAACGACTTCTTGAAGCTCCTGCTCAGCTTTAATAACCTTGGCCTCGTGCTTCTCACGAAGAGCCTGCTCTGCGGCTGCCTTTTCCTCGGCCTCGGCCACAGCCTTCTTAAGAGCCTCGACTTCGGTCATCGTCCCTAGAGAAAATCATGGAACATATTTTATCATATTGGAAATTCATTCGCACCAAATGCGAACAAGGCTTGTGCATACCTTGCTTATCTTCCAACTGCCCTTTCAACTGGCCAAGTTCTTCTTTGGTCCGCTCCAGACTTTGATTCAGTCCGGAGACCTTCGCAGTATGAGAGGCAGCAGCCGCTACAGACGCTTGCTTATAAAAGAGAGATAGATGTCACAAAATGAGTCTTCCTACAAACATAAAATTTGATCCTCTGTCCAGTTCTTTCTTTCATCGAACAGTGTATCAGGGGCTACTATCCATACTATGAGATTCTTTGAAACCTCATAAAACATACCTCAAAGCCTCTTATAAGGCTGATGCAGGCTTCATTCACTCCACTCTCAGCAGACTGAATCTTCACAATCACCGCACCCTTAAGGGCACGGTGTTCATCGATGATTGAGGCGCTCTTCTGCGCCGCCAACAAAGCATCTGGCACCTCTGGTTGGACAGAGATTGCCGGTGGAACAGGCACGCGCCCTCCATCCGAGGGAGGTCGCCTGCTTAATTCTGGAGCCGTATTGGTGTCCGGAATTGCGTCCGGCTGGGAGCTGGATTCAAGATGGCTCCCGCCAACGACTCCCATGGGAATCTTCTCCCCCATGTCTCCGGCCCCTGAAGTTTGACCTCCAGGTGCCGCTTTCACAATCTCTTCCTCCCCTCCTTGGTCGGGTCCTTCTGGGACGAGGCCTCGGTGTTATCCACATGTTTCGAGGAAGGAGCCTTCGGGGGTGTCCCACTCTCCGTAGCATCCGAGCTCAGCAAATCCTCTGATGAGGATTGTTCGGTGCGGGACCTCACCGGACTACAAAAAAATATGGCTCAGGGTAAAATATTACGCCATGATGTGACTGGACGCATAAATGTGTTCGGATTTTATACTCACGAGTTCACCAGGGGTTGGGCCCTGGGATCCGACGCCGGGCTGTTGTCGGCGGTAGTGGACTCTTCCGGAAGAGGAGCTTTTCCCCTTTTAGGTGACTCGGCCTTCAAGTGTATGGAGGCCGCCCTCTTCTTTCTTCCCCTTGCTGGGGATTCGTCTTCCTCCTCCTCCTCGTCCTCTTCGGAGGCAGAACGGGCATTGGAACCTTCAGATATTGTGTCTGAAGTGCCGTGGCGACGAAGGCCACCCCGGGTCTTTTTGGCCTCCTTCTCGGCCTTCTTCTTCGGTGCCTTGTACGGTGCCGGGACCAGCATCTTCGTCAGAAGTGGGTCGGCTGGTCCTTCGGGTAGCGGGGCCGGATAGTGGATCCGCTCCGCCTTCTTCGTCCAGCCCTAGGGGAGTTGAGGAAAACATACTAAGCATTTCCTTTGGGTTATGCGGATGAAACGTAAAATAACTTACCGAGCTTGCAGGGCGGGACAGTTGGTACCCGTGGTCCTCGGCCGAGTCCGACCATGATTTGTCGGACTTGAAAAGCACCTTCCAGATGTCTTTGTGCGAGGAGCCAAAGAGCTCTCGCAGGGTCTGGTGCTTGGCCGGATCGAATTCCCATAGATTGCAAATCCGGTGTTGACAAGGCAAGATTCGGTGAACTAACATCACCTAGACTACATTGACGAGTTCGATGTCCTTGTCTTCCATATCCTTAACGCGTGTCTAGAGCACCGATAGTTCGTCGGATGAAGACCAGTTCAGGCCCTTTTTAGGCCAGGACGTAAGCCGTAGAGGGGCTCCGGATCGGAACTCGGGAGCAGCGGGCCATCCCGTGCCGCGTGGCTCAGTGATGTAAAACCACTGCTGCTGCCACTCTTTGACGGAATCATTAAAAGTACCTGTCGGCCATGTGACGTTGGGCATCCTTCTCACCATAGTGCCCCCGCACTCGGCGTGCTCGCCGCTCACCACCTTGGGCTTCACATTAAAGATCTTCAACCGTAAGCCGAAGTGCGGCGAGATGCGGAGAAAAGCCTCGCACACGACGATGAATGTTGAGATGTTGAGGAAGGAATTGGGGGATAGATCATGAAAATCGATCCCGTAATAATACATGATGCCGCAAACGAACGGGTGGAGGGGAAACCCTAGCCCGCGGACAAAATGAGGGAGGAATACAACCCTCTCGTGGGTCCGGAGCAGGGACGATCTGTCCTGCCATCGGGAGACGGTGGCTGATTTTCCTGGCCAGGTACCCGGCCTCCCGAAGCTTTTTAATATCCTTCTCCCGGACGGTAGAGGCCATCCACTTGCCTCCTGCTCCGGATCCGAACATTTTCGAAAGGCCTTTGTGGGCGGAGAAGATGAATGCTCGGGCGCTGGAGCTTGAGCGAAGCGGAATGGATCAGGAAGAAGAAGGCATGGGTGCGAAGGGGAGTCCTTATCCCCTTATAAAGGCAGCAGCGCCTTCCCACTTGCATGGTAAAACTCGCTTATTCCCCAAGCGCCATGATTAATGGCGCGGTTGGGTTACCCACACCCGTATTGATGAGAATCCCGTGATAAGCGGATACGATCTCTGCTTCGACAAGACGTGCCAAGAAAAACGGTTCAAATAATGACAGGGCCATGGCGTGATGTCAGGCTTTGAAAGTTGTCAGCAGATTAGATTTGTGGAAATATTATATTCTCTACGGAGGTATGTGGAATTTGTTTTGCAGAGCCGGACACAATCCTTGTGTTCAAATTCTTCTATGGAGTATTCGGAGGAGGAACCCGCCTTGCAATGACGAAGACAATCTGCGCGCCGGACTCATCGTCATTGAAGCTTGGTTCAAGGGCTACTAAGGAAGTCCCTGATTAGGGGGTCCTCGGACTGCGGACTATATACTTTGGACGGACTGTTGGACTATGAAGATACAATATTGAAGACTTTGTCCCGTGTCCGGATGGGACTCTCCTTGGCGTGGAAGGCAAGCTTGGCAATTCAGATATGTAGATCTCCTCCCTTGTAACCGACTCTGTGTAACCCTAGCCCCCTTCGGTGTCTATATAAACCGGAGGGTTTAGTCCGTAGGACAACAACAATCATAATCATATGATAGCTTCTAGGGTTTAGCCTCTACAATCTCGTGGTAGATCAACTCTTGTAATACTCATATCATCAAGATCAATCAAGCAGGAAGTAGGGTATTACCTCCATCGAGAGGGCCCGAACCTGGGTAAACATTGTGCCTCCCGCCTCCTGTTACCATCCGCCTTAGACGCACAGTTTGGGACCCCCTACCCGAGATCTGCCGGTTTTGACACCGACATATACGAAGGAAACTGTCGGATGATATTTCAACAAAGGATCCGACGGTCCATAGCGAAGCTGATGTGAGTATCGGCACACAACTAGAGGAAGAAACAATGCCAAGGCATTGGATTATAGAAGCAACTTGCTAATTTAAAGCTCACATGTAAAGGAATTATGATTTCCAAATCAAATGATCAGAAGCAAACGCTCTGATTAAGGATGGATAAGTTGAGTAAGCTTAGGGGTAAAATCGACAACAATTTGATTGGTCAAGATTCAGCTCATGTTTAAAATGACGTCTGATCCGAAAGGATGAATTCTAGGATCTGATTGAGGATTGCGAGCATTCACAACATATTGAATCAATGGACTCAAAATGATAGTGACAAAGGCTGCCAATAAGATTACTATACTTATGGGATTAACCATAATGCAAGCAAGCAAGAATTTCAAGAGCAATCGACCGCTTAGGGTTTTCGGAAGATCGAAGGGTATTTAGGAGACTTGTGTGAAATACGTGAATCAAATGGGGATGAGCGATACTCGATAAGTGCGAGAATTATCCGTAGGGGTATTCAGGTGACAAAGAACAGCAAGGCAGTAAGCTCAAAGGATTCCCGGAACAATAGAGAGAATTTCAGGGTATCTTGTAATAACAAGATCAACTGGGAAACATTGTATGAATGGCGAGTATACGTGGTTATCCATAGGGGTTTATCGATGGAAGGGAATTGCAAAAGCGACGCCATAAAGTCCCGAGAGAACATCGGAGAGTAACTTCGAATTCTTCTGGTGCAGCAGACGACCATCTGTAATAAGGGGATCTCCGAGAGAAAGTTGTTACGAGAACCTAATGTTAGAGTTTAGCGAATTCATTTAACCCAGAGAGATCAGAGTCCCAGAGTATAGACGAGGAGTAAAAGATCCTAATACCACCCAATGGCAACGTGGGCCCGTAAGGCACACAACCATGTTAGTAAAAGTTTGGTAATGACTAGACTCAACTTCGACCAAGGAGTTTGGAAGGGGGATTCCTACAGGCAGTCGGCTCTGATACCAACTTGTGACGCCCCAGATTCAATCATACACTAATCATGCACGCAAACGTGTATGATCAAAATCAGGGACTCACGGGAAGATATCACAACACAACTCTAAAAACATAAATAAGTCATACAAGCATCATATTACAAGCCAGGGGCCTCGAGGGCTCGAATATAAGAGCTCAATCATAGACGAGTCAGCGGAAGCAACAATATCTGAGTACAGACATAAGTTAAACAAGTTGCCATAAGATGGCTAGCACAAAGCTGGATACAGACGAAGAGGCGCGGGTCTCCTGCCTGAGATCCTCCTAAACTACTCCTGGTCATCGTCAGCGGCCTGCACGTAGTAGTAGGCACCTCGGTGTAGTAGGAGTCGTCGTCGACGGTGGCGTCAAGCTCCTGGGCTCTAGCATCTTGTTGCAACAACTAGGAAGAAAGGAAAGGAGGGAAGAGGGAGAAAATCAAGCGTGAGTACTCATCCAAAGTACTCGCAAGCATGGATATACACTACATATGCATGGGTATCTGTGTAAAGGGGCAATATTGGTGGGTTGAACTGCAGAATGCCAGAATAAGAGGGGGATAGCTAATCCTATCGAAGACTATGCTTCTGGCAGCCTCCATCTTGTAGCATGTAGAAGGGAGTAGATGGTAAGTTCACCAAGTATCATCGCATACCATAATCCTACCCGGCAATCCCCTCCTCGTCGCCCTGTGAGAGAGTGATCACCGGGATGTATCTAGCACTTGAAAGGGTGTGTTTTATTAAGTATCCGGTTCTAGTTGTCATAAGGTCAAGGTACAACTCTGGGTCGTCCTTTTACCGAGGGAGACGACTATTCGAATAGATAAACTTCCCTGTAGGGTTGCACCACATTACCCAACACGCTTGATCCCCTTTGGCCGGACACACTTTCCTAGGTCATGCCCAGCCTCGGCAGATCAACACGTCGCAGCCCCACCTAGGCACAACAGAGAGGTTAGCACACCGGTCTAAATCCTATGGCGCAGGGGTCTGGGCCCATCGCCCATTGCACACCTGCACGTTGCGAGGGCGGCCGGAAGTAGACCTAGCCTCCCTAATACAAGAGCAGGTGTTCCAGTCCAATCCGGCGCGCGCCGCTCAGTCGCTGACGTCAAGAAGGCTTCAGCTGATACCACGACATCGAGTGCCCATAAATGTTCCTGCGTAGTTGGTTAGTGTGTATAGGCCAGTGGCCAGACTCAAATCAAATAGCAAGATCTCGTTAAGCGTGTTAATTGATGTAACCGCAGATGCCGACCAGGGCCAGGCTCACCTCTCTCCTAGGTGGTTTCAACCTGCCATATCGCTCTGCCACAAAGGTTCACTCAGAGGGCCGTCGGGACAAACGTCCTTTTGGTCCCAATCCGTGAATCACTCGCGGGTACTCTACGAGCCGACCCGACTTTAGTCACCACAGGTATCATATTATGTATATAAGTATACACCCGTGATCACCTCCCGAGTGATCACGACTCGATAGTATAGCATGGCAGACAGACAAGAATGTAGGGCCAATGATGGAATACTAGCATCCTATACTAGGCATGTAGGATTGCAGGTAAAGGTAACAACAGTAGTAGCAAGGACAGGCTATGCATCAGGATAGGATTAATAGAAAGCAGTAACATGCTACACTACTCTAATGCAAGTAGTAGAGAGAAGGAATAGGCGATATCTGGTGATCAAGGGGGGCTTGCCTGGTTGCTCTGGCAAGGAGAGGTCATCATCGATCTAGTCGATCACGGGGGTATCGGCAGCGGTCTCGGGGTCTACCGGAAAGAAGTAACGGAGGGGGAACACAATAAATATCAGAGCAATCAAAGCATCACAAAGCATAATAAGGCAATATGCGGTGCTAGGTGTGCCCTAACGCGGTACTAGGTGATACCAATAAAGGGAAGAAACATCCGGGAAAGTATCCCCGATGTTTCGCGTTTTCGGACAGATGAACCGGAGGGGGAAAGTTGCATGTTTACTATGCTAGGGATGTGTGGCGATTTAACGGGTTATGATCTGGATTCGCTCTCGTTGCTCGAGCAACTTTCATGTACAAAGTATTTTCATCCGAGTTACAGATTATTTTCTATTACATTTTAAAGTTTTAATTAATTTTCTAGAATTACTGAAATTCTGCTGAGTCCTCAGTTTTAAACATCATTTAGCTTTTTTCTAGAGGCTATAACTAGTGTTCTATTCATCCTATGAATTGGAGCCTTATACCAGTATTGATCACTTTCCTGTGGTCTACAAGATGGTATCAATTGCATCATTCTTAGATCCATGTGACTTGTTTATTTTTTGCTCCAAAGTTGCTATGGCAGTATATATGTTTTTAGTTATGCCAGTTAACAGAACATAGACTTTTGTCATTTTCATAGGAATTAATCCTGGCAACTTTTTGGATTTGGTCCAACGGAAAGAATTGAACCTTGACAAGTGTACTACCCGCACATATTTATTTTAGCTATGTTGAGCTTTGTTTAGTTCCCGTTTTGAGGCTGTTTAGGGGGTTAACTAGTGCAGTTTTAGAAAAGCTAGCAGCTGCTACAGTAACTGAATGTTACTGTAGCAGCGTTGCACTAGTAGCAGCAGCATTACAGCAAGCCGCAGCACGCGCGCAGGGCGGCGATGCGGCAGCAGCAGGGGCCAACGGGAGGAGCGAAGGAAACAACGCTGGTGAGATGGAGCGGTCGGGTGGAGGCAGGTGGTTGCGTCATGAAGCGGCAGGCTGGCCGAAGGCCGATCGCGGCACCGGCGAGCGTGCGAGACGGCAACGGTGGCGCTGCAAGCTGGCGAGCGTGCGGGTGCTCGGGCGCGGGGCCAGGCAAGCGAGGGCGCAGCCACACGGGAGCCGGTAGCAGCGCAGCGGCATGGCATAGCAGCAAATGCAGTGGCGGCGGCGGCAATTGCACACGAACAGCAGAGTAGCAACAGCGGGCGCGAGCGCGGACGGGCGCGGCCAGGGTGCAAGGCAGGGGCGGTGAGGCGCGGTCACTCGTGGTCGGCGCTGTCCAGGCATGGTCAGTGCTCGGGTGCAGGTGGGCATGGCTACCGTGCACTAGCCGGAGGGAGGTGAGGGGTGTTAGGGTGTGCTGGGGTCTCCAGGAGCACGTTGTCGTGCTTGGCAACCATGGAAAAGGCCTCTGGCCATGGCAACTACATGGGGCGGCGGTGATAGGAGCTACTAGCGACGGCAGGGGCATGTTATAGCTCGGGCTCGAGCTTAAGAAGATGCAGGGGAGGAAGCGAAGCTCACAAGGGCCCTGTAGAGGTGCACAGCAGGCTCGCGGAGGGCTCGACGACGACGGGTTCCGGCGACGGTGACGGCGATGTAGAAGAGGAAAATGACTCGATCCCAACGTGGTGATGGCTCCCGGGTCGCGTTCGTTGGTGTAGAGGGCGTAGTTGAGCAGTGCAGAGCGGCTGGACACCACGGCTAGGCGCGAGGACGACGATGGCTACACATACAACAAATCCATGGTGACGGGGGTGTTCGAGCGTGTGCGGGGAGGTGGATCTGGGGAGAGAGGGGGAGAGTGGGGGCGTCTAGGGTTAGGGTTTTCCCGGGGGGTTAAGGGGAGTGGGATGGGGCACGGCTGGGCCGGCCTGGTTGGCCTGATGGCCAGCTCTCGGCCGCCCAAATAGGGGGTTCCTTTCTTTTGCTTTGTTTTTTACTTTTTATTTATTCTACCTTTTCTGTTATAGTTTTGTTTCCTATTATTTTAGTTTTAGTAAAATATATACTTAGTATCTAAATTAGTACTTCAACTTAGTCCATACCCAAAAAGTCTAGTCCTCAATTAAATTAGTTTGACATTTTATTAATTACAAAAGGTAATTTTTTAATAATTGTTTTTGCTGCTGTTTTATTCATCTCATTGTATTTAAACATATTTTAAAGGTGTGGTTTCTCCACCATAATTATCTATGCAATATTTGGTTCACTCCGAACATTTTAGTTTTAATATTTGAAAACTTTTTTTTGTTTGCTTGATTTTAGATTTGAATTAGAATCGGTTTCGAACTAACGCGAGAATAGCAAAAGTAATCGAAGTGACGTGGCATCATTAGCAGAGAATTACTGTAGCCTTATTACCAGGCATCACATTATATTATCTGTTTTGGAAGTTTTATATGCATTAATATGCTATTTATTGTTTGTGGGACTAACCTATTAACCAAGAGCCTAGTGCCAGTTTTTGTTTTTTCGTTGTTTTTGAGTTTTATAGAAAAGGAATGTCAAATGGAGTCCAAATGGAATAAAATTTTTGCGATGATTTTTCTTGGACCAGAAGACGTCCAGGAGACTTGGAGAGGGGGCCACAAGCCTCCTAGGCGCACCCCGGGGGCGCGCCCTGAGGGCTTGTTGACCCTTTGGGTGTCCTCCAACCCTAATCTTTGCTCCATAAATACCCAAATATTCCCAAACTATCAAAGAGATACACCAAAATACTTTTCTGCCGCCGCAAGCGTCTGTTCCCATGAGAACCCATCTTGGGGCCTTTTCCGGCACCCTGCCGGAGGGGGACTCGATCACGGAGGGCATCTACATCAACCTTGCTACCCTTCCGATGAAGCGTGAGTAGTTTACAATGGACCTAAGGGTCCATAGCTAGTAGCTAGATGGCTTCTTCTCTCTCTATGATCTTCAATGCCATGTTCTCCTCGATGTTCTTGGAGTTCTATCCGATGTAATTGTTGGGGAACGTAGTAATTTCAAAAAAATTCCTACGCACATGCAAGATCATGGTGATGCATAGCAATGAGAGGCGACAGTATCACCTACGTACCCTCATAGACCATAAGCGGGAGCGTTATGACAACACGGTTGATGTAGTCATACGTCTTCATGATCGACCGATCCTCAGTACCGAACATACGGCACCTCCGCGTTCAGCACACGTTCAGCTCGGTGACGTCCCGCGAACTCACGATCCAGTAGAGCTTCAGGGAATAGCTTTGTCAACACGACAGCGTGGTGACGGTGCTGATGAAGTTACCGACGCAGGGCTTCGCCTAAGCACCGCTACGATATGACCGAGGTGGATTATGGTGGAGGGGGGCACCGCACACAGCTAAGAGAGATCAATGATCAACTTGTGTGTCTATGGGGTGCCCCTTGGCCACGTATATAAAGAAGTGGAGGAGGGGGACAGGGCCGGCCCCTATGGCGTGCCCTGGAGGAGTCCTACTCCCACCGGGAGTAGGATTCCCCCCTTCCATGTAGTAGGAGTAGGAGAGAAGGAAAGGGAAAAGAGAAGAGAAGGAAGGAGGGGGCACCGCCCCTCCCCCTAGTCCAATTCGGACTAGGCCTTGGGGGCCGCGCAGCCTCCCCTCTCAATTTCCCCTAAGGCCCAATAAGGCCCATATACTCCCCGCTAATTCTGTAATTCTCCCATCCAAAAATACCCAATCACTCGAACCTTTCCGATGTCCGAATATAGTCGTCCAATATATCGATATTTACGTCTTGATCATTTCGAGACTCCTCGTCATGTCCCCGATCTCATCCGGGACTCCGAACTACCTTCGGTACATCAAAACACATAAACTCATAATACTGATCGTCACCGAACGTTAAGCGTGCGGACCCTACGGGTTCGAGAACTATGTAGACATGACTGAGACACGTCTCCAGTCAATAACCAATAGCGGAACCTGGATGCTCATATTGGTTCCTACATATTCTACGAAGATCTTTATCGGTCAAACCGCATAACAACATACGTTGTTCCCTTTATCATCGGTATGTTACTTGCCCGAGATTCGATCGTCGGTATCTCAATACCTAGCTCAATCTCGTTAATGGCAAGTCTCTTCACTTGTTCCGTAATGCATCATTCCACAACTAACTCATTAGTCACATTTCTTGCAATGTGATACGTCTCCGTCGTTTCTATAATTTTTTATTGTTCCATGCCAATATTATTCAACTTTCATAAACTTTTTGGCAACTTTTTATACTATTTTTTGGGACTAACATATTGATCCAAAGGCTCAAATGCCGTTCCTCGCTGCATTGCATGTTTTGGTTCCGCAGAATATCCATATCAAACAGAATCCAAACGGGATAAAAACGAACGGAGAATTATTTTGGAATATTTGGAAAATCTATGAGAAAGATCAACGCGAAACGGTGTCCGAGGTGGGCACGAGCGTGCCCCTGACCCTCGTGGGCCACCCGTAAGGCGGTTGATGCCCTTCTTCTGCCGCAAGAAAGCTAATTTTTGGAAGAAAAAAAAATCACGGCGAAGGTTTCAGTCCAAGCGGAGTTACGGATCTCCATATATATACGAAACGGTGAAAGGGCACCAGAAGAGAACGCAGAAACAGAGAGAGACAGAGAAATAGATCCAATCTCGGAGGGGCTCTCGCCCCTCCCATGCCATGGAGGCCAAGGACCAGAGGGGAAACCCTTCTCCCATCTAGGGAGGAGGTCAAGGAAGAAGAAGACGAAGGGCCCCCCTCTCCCCTTCTCTTCCGGTGGCGCCGGAACGCTGCCGTGGCCATCATCATCATCACCGCGATCTTCACCAACACCTCCGCCATCTTCACCAACACCTCCATCACCTTCCCCCCTCTATCTACAGCGGTCCACTCTCACGCAACCCGTTGTACCCTCTACTTAAACATGGTGCTTTATGCTTCATATTATTATCCAATGATGTGTTGCCATCCTATGATGTCTGAGTAGATTTTTGTTGTCCTATCGGTGGTTGATGAATTGCTATGATTGATTTAATTTGCTTATGGTTATGTTGTTGTCCTTTGGTGCCCATCATATGAGCGCGCGCGTGGATCACACCATAGGGTTAGTTGTATGTTGATAGGACTATGTATTGGAGGGCAAGAGTGACAGAAGCTTCAACCTAGCATAGAAATTGATGCATACTGGATTGAAGGGGGACCAATATAACTTAATGCTATGGTTGGGTTTTACCTTAATGAACGTTAGTAGTTGCGGATGCTTGCCAATAGTTCCAATCATAAGTGCATAGATTTCCAAGTAAGGGATGACATGCTAGCAGTGGCCTCTCCCACATAAAACTTGATGTAGGTCTAGTAAAGTAGTCGATTGCTTAGGGACAATTTCGCAACTCCTACCACCACTTTTCCACACTCTCTATATTTACTTTAGTTGCTTCTTTACTTACAACAGCCCCTAGCTTTTATTTACGCTCTCTTTATTTTCTTGCAAACCTATCCAAAAACACCTACAAAGTACTTCTAGTTTTATACTTGTTCTAGGTAAAGCGAACGTCAAGCGTGCGTAGAGTTGTATCGGTGGTCGATAGAACTTTAGGGAACATTTGTTCTACCTTTAGCTCCTCGTTGGGTTCGACACTCTTACTTATCAAAAACTGTTACGATCCCCTATACTTGTGGGTTATCAAGACCTTTTTGTGGCGCCGTTGCCAGGGAGCAATAGCGTGGGCTGAATATTCTCGTGTGTGCTTGTTTGCTTTATCACTAAGTAATTTTTATTTGCTGTTCTTAGTTGTTCTATATCTTTAGTTATGGATATGGAACGCGAAATACCAAATAATTAGGTGTACTTGCTGCGCATGGAGATGGGGAACCTCCTAAAACCCTCGATGCTCAATATGTGAAAAATATTATGTACCACTTTGACAATCCTGAGAAAACCTCATTCAATTTGGTAATGGGAGTAGCGTTGGATCAACGTGAATACTTTAGGGATTTTCGCTTGACACAAAAAGGGAAACTATTATGGGATTAAATTTATATATTGAAGTGGTATGCTCGGCAAGTGTGCTTGAGTTATGATTATACTTGTTGCTCTAGGATGAAGGCTCCACACCTTCCCTTTTCATGCAAATTTAATGATAATAAAACCTTAGCTTCTTATGCTAATGGTATATATGATTACTATAATGTGGAACAAATAGAAGAATTTGTTGCTTTTATGGGTGCTTATGAAATTGAATCTATGTTTAAAGAGTTTGAAGATTTTGATGATGCTGTTTATAGATTTGAAAATTTAGCTATCCTTAAATATTGCTATGAGAATTATGAATACAATTACGAAATTAATGCACTTATTGAGAAATTCTCCGCTGTCCAAGTAGAGACTAATATTTTGCAGGAGTCTATGGAAGAACAAATTACTGAAACTGTGAGATCATTGGATGAAAAAGATGATGAGGAGAGCGAAGAACAAAAGGAGGAAGAGCGGATTAGCTATCCGTGCCCACCTTCTAATGAGAGTAACTCTTAAACTCATACATTGTTTAATTTCCCTTCGTGCTTACCGAAGGATGAATGCTATGATGATTGTTATGATCACATTGATTCTTTTGAAATATCCCTTTTTGATGATGCCTGCTATGCTTGTGGCCAAGATGCCAATATGAATTATGCTTATGGAGATGAACTTGCTATATTTCCTTATGTTATGAATGAAATTGTTGCTATTGCACCCACGCATGATAGTCCTATTATCTTTTTGAATTCTCCCAACTACACTATATCGGAGAATTTGTGCTTATTAAGGATTATATTGATGGGTTGCGTTTTACTACAACTGTCGGTGTCAAAACCGGCAGATCTCGGGTAGGGGGTCCCGAACTGTGCGTCTAGGCGGATGGTAACATGAGACAAGGGACACGATGTTTTTACCCAGGTTCGGGCCCTCTCGATGGAGGTAAAACCCTACTCCTGCTTCATTAATATTGATGATATGGGTAGTACAAGAGTGGATCTACCACGAGATCAGAGAGGCTAAACCCTAGAAGCTAGCCTATGGTATGATTGTTGTTCGTCCTACGGACTAAAACCCTCCGGTTTATATAGACACCGGATAGGGTTAGGGTTACACAGAGTCGGTTACAATGGTAGGAGATCTACATATCCGTATCGCCAAGCTTGCCATCCACGCCAAGGAAAGTCCCATCCGGACACGGGACGAAGTCTTCAATCTTGTATCTTCATAGTCCAGGAGTCCGGCCAACGGTGATAGTTCGGCTATCCGGACACCCCTAATCCAGACTCCTCAAGAGCCCCGAACCAGGCTTCAATGACGATTTAGTCCGGGCGCGATATTGTCTTCGCATTGCAAGGCGGGTTCCTCCTCCAATACTTCATAGAAGATTTTGAACACAAGGATAGTGTCCGCTCGCAAAACAAGTTCCACATACCGCCATTGAGAGATAACTTTTGCACAGATCTGCTGACGATTCAAGGGTGACATCACACCACGGCCAGCCTTTATACGAATCGTTTTACTGCTCCACCTCAGCGCGTTTAGCGAGGCGGTTTCTTGGCACGCCTTATCGAGCGAGATCGTGCCCCTTATTCCGGGATTCCCATCAATACGGACGTGGGTAACCCAACCGTGCCATTGATTACGGCGCTTGGGAGATAAGCGAGTTTTACTAGGCTGGCGGGGAACGCATAGCTTTGTCCGTCCATATAAGGGGATAAGGATCCACCTTTTCACCTACGCCTTCTTCCTCCTTTGCTCATCCATTTCCACGCACTCGAGCTCCAGCGCCCAAGTCCGCACATCCCTCCTCAACCTTCTCCAGCCATGTCCGGAGCGGAGGCAGTGGATGGTCTCCTCCACACGGAGGGACAAGTCAAAAGCTGCGGAAGGCCGGATACTTGTCCAAATGACATCGCAAGACAAAGCTCCCGACGAGGGGCAGCTTATTCCCGCCCCTAGGCCCCATGAGAGGGTGGTGTTCTCACCCACTTCCTCCATGGACTAGGTTTTCCACTTCACCCATTTGTCCGGGACTCATGTTCTACTACGGCCAGGATTTCCACGATCCGCCCCGAACTTCATCCTCAACATCTCGGCATTTATCGTCGGTGTGCGAGGCCTTTCTTCAGATCCAGCCCCACTTCGCTTATGGTCAAGACCTTCAATGTCAAGCCGAAGGTAGTGGGCGGCCGCCAAGCCGGAGTGTGGAGGTGCCATGGTTGGCAAGATGGCCAAAGTCCTATGGCTCGAGGGCTCCTTTGTGGAGACCATAAAGGTGGCAATCGGGTGGTTCTACATCACCGAGCCGCGCGACCCTCAATGGGCGGCGGCCCCCGAATTCCGATCTGGCTCCCCCACACGGCTCACGTCATGGAAAGAGACGGGCCTGACGTGGGGTGATTCGGAAGAGCTATACAGACTCCAAACCTGCGTCCGAAACCTGGTGGACAAGAATCTCAAGCTTGTCAATGTAATCCAGGTGATGCTCATCCGCCGGATTCTCCCATGCCAGCAACGGGCCTTCAAATTGTGGGAGTTCGATCCGGCACAGCACCAAACTCTGAAAAGGCTCTTCGACACTACGTACGAAGATGCCTGGAAGGTGCTGTTCAAGGGCGCCGAGGCTCCCACATCCGCTACCGAAGATCGCGGATTCAGCTTGCAGCGTCAAGCCAGCGAGGTAAGTTATTTTACCCTTTATGGGACTCTTTTTTCATAGTTTGACTCTATGCGGATCTAAAACTCCCTAACCTTTGACGGACTGATCAAGACGTCCGGACAGATTAACTGTTCGGCCCCCTTGCTAGTAAACCCAGCGGACGCCCGATTGACGGAAGCTGCTGGCTCCGCACCTCACGTGGTGCGGAGAAGAAGGCCAAGAAGGAGGCCACGAGGACTCAAGGAGCGCCTCGACTCTGTGTTGTCGGACTCATCGTCCGACGACTCTGGCGGAATCCTCCCCGAGGACGGGAGGAGGAAAGAAGCCTCTCCCAGCCGGGGAGAGAAGAAAAGGAAGGCCGCCCCAACTGGGGAGGCCGAAGGGTCCAAGAAAGGAAGGACCCTTCCTCCGGACTTCTCCACCAACGCCGACAACGACGAGGAGGAGTGGCCACCAAGGGCCAAGCCCTTGGCGAGATCGTAAGTGTCCGGGCTCCGGAATAGCTTATGACTTTTTATTTCTCGCATAGTGTCTTCTAACGCCGAATATAACCATGTAGCCCGCCTAAGGACGAGCTCGCCGCTTCGTCGAGCGGCTCCCTGGATTCGTCGGATGTGAATAGCACTTCACTTCCGACCGCCTCCTCTCCTCGTGACGCATTTACACCGCGGTGGAGTCCCAAAGGGCCCAGCCAGAGGAGGTGGTCCCGAGGCGCCGCAAGGCGACCTCCCGACTCCGGCGCAAGGGGCGAAACGCCAGAGGGCTCTAAGTCCGGCCCTGTGCCGGACTCCGTACCGGAACCTTCAGTGGTTCCGAAGTCCAGCAAGCGGCCCTTCGTAAGAAGGGTAAGATCTACGACGCCGGTGACCTCCGTCCATCCGGAGGCACCGGATAGCTTCTTGAGGCGCTTAACAGCGCCTCCATCAACGAGGAGCACCGCACTGTTATGAGTGTGGTGATCCAGAAAGTTCACTCCACCAAGAGCGGGCTGACTGAAGCCTGTACCAGCCTTCTAACAGGCTTTGAGGTAAGTTTAGAATATGTAAAAATATTACCGCATAGACAGTAGCCCACGATGCTTAGTTCAAGGTTCAAAAGAAAACGGACTGAGGATCTAAAAAGATATACGCAGGAGTCTAACATAAGTATGTCAATATGGGAATGCAGGCTGCGCTACTGACCTCTGCCGCACTGACTGCGGAGGTCAATGCATTGAAGCAAAGCCTCGAGCGGTCCGAGAATGAGCTCAGCCTTGCCAAGAAGCAGCTCGAGGACAAGGAAGGTAAGTAATACCTTATTAAAGTAATACCTTATAGAAAGGATTTGGTTGCAAAAATGACAGGACTAACGTGGGTATTGTAGGGGCCATGAACGAGGTGGCGACCTTGAAGGAAGCGGTGTCCACGGCCGAAAGCAAAGCAAAGCGCACCGAGCGAGAGAAGAAGGAGGCGCGGGTGGCGGAGGTGCGGCAAGAGCTCCAGGCTCTCGTGGAAAAACACGAGAGTTTGGAGCGTGACTCGAAGACTCGAGAGTCCGAGCTCGCCTCGGCTCTTGAGAGTGCCAAAGCCGCTAAGGCCGAAGCCCAAAAAGCCCTCCAGGAAATTGAATCATTAAAGAAGATAGCGGCGGGTAAGGCATTCTTTATGCAAAGCAAGCATGTGAAAGTGAATTATCTATTACTTACCCGAATCCGGAGATCGCCAGGAGCGTTCATAGATCTGCCCCGTAGTGTGTCTGATGCTGCCGCGTTCTACCGCGCCAAGGAGGGGAGCTCGACGGAAAAGGTGTTCTGGTCTCTGTATGCTGAGGTCGGACATCTAGTGCCCCTGAGCGACCAGCTGAAGCAGCTGGTCGAGCTCCACAAGGTCGCCGAACAGGCCATGAAGGGCCTCATAATTCGGCTGTGTCCATTGGAAGCCATGTCTGGGAGCTACTTTGGGCTAGTGCGGCTGCTGGTGGATGCCTGTCCATGGATTGAAGTCATCAAGCGCTCCGTCTGCATTGAAGGTGCCCATCGGGCCCTTGCCCGTGCTAAAATGCACTGGGGCAAGCTGGATGCTGAGAAGCTTGTGATGGACGGGCCACCGAAGGGCAAGGAGCATCGCAAGCCGAAATGTACTATGAGGGCGCCTCAAGGGTGCCCGCTTTATAGCGGTGAATGCTCCAAAGATGTAATTTTTAATAGACTCACATTTGTTATCCCAGACGCTGAAAACTTGTTCATATGCGCTAAGCAACGCTTGAATTTAAAATATTACCTTACATGCGGCCGCTTATCCAATTTGAGAGATGGCAAGTCGTTGGCTTCAGCCCCCATGCCACGAGTGCTGGGGTGTTCGGGATAAACTTGAGCGCTCTTGTTCCCATTCTTGGGTCCTTAGAGGGAGGCTCTCAATGATGAAGTCATGTACCTGGGGTAGGGTCATAGACCTGCCCAAAGGTACCCTCCACAAGGACACTCACAAGAGAAGTAGCCTTCCAGTCGACCTGGTAGGTTTCCACTCGATGATTCAAAGACACTGACTATGAAGACCCACTCGACCACCAGGGGTCCAAGAGCCACTCGGTACCCAAACGGTCTGTAGTTAAATAGTCTTTATGACCTTAATGACACTTTATGTAAGGCGTTACTAGTAACGCCTAGCTTTAACGCACCTTAAACCCTCTACTACGTGGGCTGGCTGGGGTCCTGACGCACTCTATATAAGCCACCCTCCACAGTAGAGGGGTTCGCACTCGTAACACATACGATATAATCCAATCGACCGCCTCCGGGCTCCAAGACGTAGGGCTGTTACTTCCTCCGAGAAGGGCATGAACTCGTAAATCCCTTGCGTATACAACTACTCAATAGCTAGGATCTTGCCTCTCCATACCTACCCCCCATTCTACTGTCAAACTTAGAACCACGACAGTTGGCGCCCACCGTGGGGCAGGTGTTCTAGCGATTTGTTGGAGAAGTTGGGATTCTTTCGATCTCGCTTGGTGGAGTTCGGTCGACGGCCACGAGATCCGTCTCGGTGCGCTCACGTTAAATCGACGACGACTCTTGGCTTCAGGAGGCTCCACTCGACGTGGGCCGCTCCCGTCTGCTGGGCGACGACTTTCTGCGATGTGTCCACAAGGCGTCCTCCTCGGCAACCGTCGACCCAAGATGGGTCGGCTCTCGCGCTGTCTTCACTCCTAGTCTCCCACCGCGCAAGCGCCCGGTCGGTCGAGGCTTCAGCGGTGGGTGAGGCATGCGGTGGCCCGCCATCGGTCATCCCCAAGTCACGGCGACGATCCCGATTTAATCTCTACGTCCCTGCTCGACTGCCGACCGGCTCCGTAGAGATGCGTCCAATGCGATAGCAATGACCGGGCGGCAGAGGTTCTCGATGGTCGATGGACCACGCAGTCCCCACGATTCACCCGCACCAACGGAGGTGGCGGTGGAGACGATCCGAGCAAGCCCACGAAGAGTACTTGCCCGAGCCTCTCACTTCGCTCCGAGGGAGGAGCTTCGCCGTCGAACATGGATGCACTTCACACTCCTATCGTTGGAGAAACCCCGAGGCTCGCGCTTTGGAGGTTGCGCGCTATTAACCTGGCTGAGCGCACTCGACTGGAGAATCTTCAGCGAGTACTCGACGAGCGTACGCGACCAAGGGTTCCAGAATCCAGTCGACGCCAGCTCTTTCAACCGCCAACTCAGGTATATCGAACTCCGATTCAGAATTTAGCAGCTGCCACCAGATAGCGAGTCAATTCATCCTTCCCACCGGAGGCGGTAGAGGTTTGCAGCAAATCAGGGATTTGCTCCGGCGGCGGAGATCAAAACTCAGTTGTATCCTAGTCGCGGAACAGGGTTCACAGCCGATCCGTCGCTGCGAATTCAGTCCAGTCGGCCCATAGTCCAAGATCGCCCCCGAGGCGTGAAGAACGTGGGGGCCGGCGTGATGATCAATACAAGGGCCGCGAGCAGTATGAGCACTGATTCGATTGCAACGATCGACGTCGAGTGCCCACTCCTCCCCCAAGGGGTGGATCATACGCTCCTCGGCAGTGCTGGGCGAAGAGTTCCAGTCGACCCCAGGGAACCAGGCTTTGATGCGAGATCTATTATCGTGCAAGGTTTGGTCGACAGGAACAGAGCTCATCGAGACGGCCATGATAGAGATGTTCCTTCCAGCAGCAGAGTTCATGTCTCGGGACCAGAGTGTTTCAAAGAGAGCCATCGAGTCGCAGTGATTCCTCCCAACTTCAGGTTGGCGATCGGAGTCGACAAGTTCATCGGAGAATCCAAGCGACACTTGGCTTGAAGATTACCGAGTGGCGGTTCAGATCGGCGGTGGCAACGATGAGGTAGCCATGAAGCATTTGCCTCTTATGTTGGAGGGTTCAGCCAGGCGTGGTTGAATCGCTTAGCACCCAAGAAGATTTACACTTGGGAAGATCTTGCCCGAGTGTTTGTCAGACTTTGAAGGAACTTTCAAACGACCAGCAGGTTTGACGGAGTTGCGATCGTGTGTGCAAAAGTCGAGTGAAACTTTGAGAGATTATATCCAGAGGTGGATCACTTTGCACCACACAGTCGAGAATGTATCTGATCACCAGGCAGTCTGTGCCTTTAAAGAAGGTGTCAAGAACAGAGAATTGAGTTTGAAATTTGGTCGAACCGGAGATATGACCCTGAGTAGGATGATGGAGATTGCCACCAAGTATGCAAATGATGAAGAAGAGGCTCGACAGATCGTCCGACGATCCAAGGCCTTTACAGTGATCAAGGGACAATTGTTCAGAGAAAGCGTGACTGGAGTCGGCCAGAAGTGCATCACGCCAGAAGAAGGTCAGATAATTCTTCAGGATATCCACTCGGGGACCTGTGGCCATCATGCGTCCTCTCGGACCATTGTGGCTAAAGCATACCGAGCGGGATTTTACTGGCCAAAAGCAAACGAAATGGCAAAAGAAATAGTTGACAAGTGTGAAGGATGTCAGTTCTATTCCAACATGTCGCACAAGCCCGCCTCAGCCTTGAAGACCATTCCACTCGTCTGCCCTTCGCTGTTTGGGGATTGACATGATTGGACCGTTGAGAACTGGCAGAAGCGGCTTCACTCATTTGCTAGTAGCAGTCGACAAGTTCACCAAGTGGATCGAAGCCAAGCCCATCAAGAACCTCGATGCATGCACTGCTATCAGTTTCATCAGAGAGTTGATATTCAGATATGGAGTTCCGCATAGCATCATCACCGACAATGGGTCAAACTTCGATAATGACAAGTTCAAAGCCTTCTACGCCTCTCAAGGCACGCGGGTCGACTATGCTTCAGTGGCTCATCCTCAATCGAATGGACAAGCAGAACGAGCAAACGGCCTCATTCTCAAAGGGCTGAAACCACGGCTGATGCGTGATCTCAAGCACGCAACAGGAGCTTGGGTCGATGAACTTCCATCAGTTCTCACGGGATTGAGGACCACTCCTAATCGGTCGATCGGGAGAACTCCATTCTTCCTGGTCTATGGAGCTGAAGCAGCTTCTGCGAGTGACCTGCTTCACAATGCGCCTCGAGTCGAGCTATACTCAAGAAGAAGCGGAACAAGCTCGGACAGATGCAATCGACCTCTTGGAAGAGGAGAGAGAATGGCCCTAATCCGCCGACTATCTATCAGCAAGACTTGCGCCGGTTCCATGCCGAAATGTGAAGAGTCGAGCCTTCCAAGAGGGAGATTTAGTCCTCCGAGTGGATCAACAGAAACCACACAAGCTCGCCCCACTTGGGAAGGTCCTTCATCGTCACAAGAGTCCTCCACAACGGAGCATATCATCTCTACAACGTTGATCGCCAGATCGACGAGCCTCGAGCTTGAACGCGGAGCTGCTCCGCCCCTTTTACACTTAAAACTCACTCGGTTGAGATGTAATAAAAGTACTTTTGTAGTTTGTTTATCTAAGACAAGAATGTTATAATTTTCCTAGTGATTTATATTGCTTTTTGTTGAAATTTCCCCCAGTGGGTGGCTTAGCTGCGAATTCGATTCGCCTAAGTTTGTAAAAAATCCTTTCCGAGTGCGAGCCAGCCTCTCACTGGGGGCTTAGCTGCGAATCCGCTCGCCTAAGTATTCAAAATCCTACCGAGTGGCGAGCCAGCCTCCCACTGAGGCTTAGCTGCAGTCCAAGTACTCGCCTAAGTATTTAAAATCCCACCGAGTGGCGAGCCAGCCTCCCACTCGGAGGCTTAGCTGCAGTCCAAGTACTCGCCTAAGTATTCAAAATCCTACCGAGTGGCGAGCCAGCCTCCCACTCGGAGGCTTAGCTGCAGTCCAATTACTCGCCTAAGTATTCAAATCCTACCGAGTGGTGAGCCAGCCTCCCACTCGGGGGCTTACAACAGCCCAAGGATTCGCCTTAACATCCAAAGTAATAAAAATCCTACCGAGTGGAGAGCAAACCTCCCACTCGGGGGCTTAGCTGCAGCCCAGTGCTCGCCTAAGTAATAAAAATCCTACCGAGTGGAGAGCAAACCTCCCACTCGGGGGCTTAGCTGCAGCCCAGTGCTCGCCTAAGTAATAAAATCCCACCGAGTGGAGAGCAAACCTCCCACTGGGGCTTAGCTGCAGCCCAGTGCTCGCCTAAGTAATAAAAATCCTACCGAGTGGAGAGCAAACCTCCCACTCGGGGGCTTAGCTGCAGCCTAGTGCTCGCCTAAGTAATAGAAATCCTACCGAGTGGTGAGCAAACCTCCCACTCGGGGGCTTAGCTGCAGCCTAGTGCTCGCCTAAGTAATAAAAATCCTACCGAATGGAGAGCAAACCTCCCACTGGAGGCTTAGCTGCAACCTAGTGTTCGCCTAAGTAATAAAATCCTACCGAGTGGAGAGCAAACCTCCCACTGGGGCTTAGCTGCAGCCCAGTGCTCGCCTAAGTAAGGAATTCATCCCAATCCGCAAGGACGACGAGGTGCAGGTCGACTGCTACCTCCTCCTTTGGAGCTTCGCCACAAGTACAACGTGCGGTTCATCACAATCCGCAAGGACGACGAGGTGCAGGTTGACTGCTACCTCCTCCTTCGGAGCTTCGCCATAAGTACAACGTGCGGTCCATCCCAATCCACAAGGACGACGAGTGCAGGTCGACTGCTACCTCCTCCTTCGGAGCTTCGCCACAAGTACAACGTGCGGTTCGTCCCAATCCGTAAGGACGACAAGGTCGATCGCGATCAGGTTCCATCTCTACCGCAGGATAGATGAAGCACAAGTCGATTGGAATTTCGACGGAATATCTTCCGAATGAGGAATAAAGTTCTCTTGAAGGCAAACAAAGCGTGTTAAAGGAAAAATCAAGTTCGGATAAACGTCCTACGGATCCAAAGGTGCTTAGGCGTTACGCCTGTTAAAGTTTATCGATTCATGAAACCACTCGGCATTCCGAGGCAAATTTAAAGTGGGACTTAGAAGTTTTTACTCCTCCGTGGAGGACCGAAGGTGCAACAAACTGGTCGAGGTCGATTCCGTCGGCAATACAGGTAGCAGCAGCGATGAAAGTCTCCATGAAAGATCTGAAGTCGTGCTTCCTGGTATTGGCAACCTTGAGAGACACCAGCTTATCCTCTTGCGCTTCTTTGCTGTGGACACGAACCAGAGATAGAGCAACATCAACACCACACCTGGCAGAAGACTTTTTCCATTCTTGCACTCGACTTGGAATCTCATTCAGTCGAGTCATCAGGGATTCAAGATCATTCTGAAGAGTCTGTTCTGGCCAGAGAGTCGAGTCGATCCGCGACACTGCAACTTTCAGTCGAGCAAGATAATCCACCACGCTAGCAATGCGAGACTCCATTCGGAGCACATTCATAGCAGCTTCTTCCTTCACAGGAGAGTTGATGGGGTCCAAGCTAGTTTCCACTCGACTGGTTTCTTCTTCAAAGTTTTGGCAGAATTCTGAAAACACAGCTCAGACTCAAAATAACGATCATGTGATGAGCCTGTGAGAGCAAGACAGTAAGATAAAAGAGATTACCTTCAAGCATGAGAAACATCTTCTTGGCGAGCCCTCCAAGATAAATCTCCAGGTCATTTCGCTTCCCCGCCAGTTGGCCAGCCTTGTCAGACAGAACAATCTTGTCGTTCTTCAGTCGACTAACTTCCTTGTTAGCCGCATCAAGAGCAGCTTTCAGCTTGGCATTTTCATCTTCGAGTTTGTCGACTGAGGCAAGCTTCTCTTCAGCGAGCTTTGTTTTCTCCAAAGCCGCCTACATTGCCTCTCGCAAGGTCAAGGTCCTTCTTCTTCAAAGTCTCTTCCAGTTTATCTGCAAAGCAACAATGAGAATAGAGTTGAGAATGAGCAGAAAAACAAAGGCAGTCGTCAAAAATTCTCACCAGCTATACCTTTTGCTTCATCCTTTGCCTTCTACAAATTCTCCTGAGCAAGCTTCAAATCGAGGTTGAGCTGGATCTGCTTGTTCTCTAACTCAGTATAGCGAGCCACAAGCTCGCAAGATTTCTACAATGAGTCAACCAACGAAAGACATCAAAGACAGATCACCTCCGAGTGATTAAGGAAAAATAGTAGCATTTCTAAGACTACAAATAATCAAAACATTCGACAAGAGTCTC
The DNA here is from genome assembly GCA_021605205.1 of Aegilops longissima. Classification (NCBI taxonomy): domain Eukaryota; kingdom Viridiplantae; phylum Streptophyta; class Magnoliopsida; order Poales; family Poaceae; genus Aegilops; species Aegilops longissima. Next base: position 516,403,096 of record CM038678.1, read on the forward strand.
GGGACTACACCCAGCGGGTGCACTCAGCGTGCCCCCACTGGTTTACTAATTTGGTTCACCAACACCAAAAGAGGCAAAAGTTATGATTCTAAAACCATGGCTAATTGTCGTGTCAGTCAGCAGCGATATATATATATATATATATATATATATATATATATATATATATATATATATATATATATATATATATATATATATATATAGCTCTTTAGACTATAGTCGATCAGCACGCATGACCATAGTCTCGGGGACTACACCCAGTGGGTGCACTTAGCGTGCCCCCACCGGTTTTACGGTTCCATTCGACTTGGTCCGTCCAGGTCGAGTGAAGAAGATCACAGCATAAAGACTATAGCCGACTACACGCAGTTGACCATAGTCTCGGGGACTACACCCAGTGGGTGCACTCAGCGTGCCCCCACAAAAGTTCAATCGACACACACACCCAGTGGGTGTACAGATATGGAAATCTCCAGAAGGAAGCAGTTTCAGGTAGCATATCCTAACAAAGCAAGCAACGACTGACTTACTTGGACATTGCTGTGGAGAGCTGAACTAGCATCATAGGCCGCCTGACTAGCCTCTCGGACCGCTTTCACCTGCTCCATCATGATCCCCGCTTGGCGTATGGCCTCCTTAGCAGCACTTACTTGGTCTTCCGGGACGTGGTGTGTAGCAAAGAGAGATGGTGGATCAACAGTCGACGAAGTGGGTCGGCACTTGTCAGCGGTACAGCGAAAGACACAGAAGTCCGAGTGGGGTTGCCTCCCTCAGAAATCAGCGTCTCAGGAATCGCCACGACTTGAGCAGCCTTGCCAGCAGGCACTCTCTTGTTCTTCCTCTTCCTCAATGGCGCTTCCTCGTCATCATCGGGGAGATCAATGATGTCAGGCGGAGCTACAAGAAAGATTCAGAAGTAAACATGGAAGTCCAATCGACTAAAAGCGAAACCTCAGGGATCTTACCAAGGTTGGAGGTGGCCGCATCCTCCATTTCCTGATCTTCGTGCTTGGTGGAAGTCTCGGAGGTAGCGGCGCTGTAGATTTCAAGAATCGGCTGATCAGTCATCAAGTCGACCAAAAGTTCACTCATGTTGAATAAGGAAATACAAGGTTCTGTTGGTTACCCGGAGATGGTGGGGATGACCATTTGCATCTTGGGCAGGGCCTTCGCCGGCTTTGACGACGTCGCTCGAGGTTGCTTCGGCGGTTTCTCAGTCGGCGCGGGAGAAGTTGTCCTAGGTCGCTTCGTCAACTGCCCGGTGGGCACAACAGCTTTACCTCGCCCAGCCGCCGGGTCATGCGTCAGCTTGGACCTTCCCTCCGAGCGAGGAGGATCGATGTCTTCCTCCTCTTCCTCCTCCTCCTCCTCCTCGTCATCAGAGCTATCATCCTCCTCATCCTCCTCGCCGTTGGACTCCCATTCCTCCGGACTTTCACCTCCACTTCCTTCTTCTTCTTCGACTGTTTCCTACACCCCGTTGGGCATCGAGTACATCTCAGTGGTGACCTAGAAGACAACAAAACAAGACGAAAGTCAGTCGATGAATTGGCATCAAAACAGAATGAATGCAGCAGAATCACAGTCGAAGATAAGTGGTTATACCTTGTCTGGTTGGTAACTCTGGTCGAGTGGTGGAATCCTCCTAGCTCCGCGAGGGTTGTCTTTGTTTCCTGTGATGGCAGTCATCCACTTCTCCAGCGTGGCGTCATCGACCTCCTCTGGATGGACCCATCCGTACCAGAGTACATCCACATCGGATGACCTCGGTATTGAAGTGGCTGAATACGCCGTCGGAGAAAAACCTCCAGGAGATCCATGCCGGTCACCCCATCGCGAATAAGCTGGACTACACGCTCCATCAGCAACTTTAATTGGGCCTTCTCCTCTGGTAACACCTTCAGGGAAGATGGCTTGTTCACTCGACTCATGGAGAAAGGAGGAGCCCACGACGGCCTCGCGTCGGCTGGTCTTGGCAATAAACCAGGTCGATTGCCACCTCTAACCGAGTCGGGAGAGTCATAGCCGAAAGGCGCTCTTCCCCCTCATCTGGACCCCGAGTCCCCCACACATCTGGATTACTTGGGTCCTCTCGTCATTCGGGCTCGTTTTCTTCACCGTCTGAGAGTGACAAGTGAATATGTCCTTGAAGAGACCCCAGTGCGGTCGACAACCCAAGAAATTCTCGCATAGCGAAATGAAAGCAGCAAGATAGACAATGGAGTTCAGAGTGAAATGATGGAGTTGCGGTCCAAAAAAGTTCAAAAACCCCCGGAAAAAAGGATTTGGCGGCAGAGAAAACCCCCGATCTACGTGGGTGGCCAGGAGGACACACTCACCCTCTTCAGGCTGCGGTTGCCACTCCGTGCCCGGAAGCCTCGCCGACCCATGGGGGATCAGTCCTTCATTGGCCAGATCGGCGAGATCCTTCTCGGTGATGGTCGAGCGGATCCAGTCTCCTTGGACCCAGCCCTGCGGTAGCTTGGACCGCGAAGAGGAGCCGCCCCGACTGGGCGCTCTCCCCTTGGCCTTCGCCGCCGCCTTCTTCACCAGTTCCAGGGCTGCGGACTTCTCCTTCACCATGGTCGCCGGCGAGGCAAGTACCGAGCTTGGCTGGATGCATTTAAGAGCGCGCGAGAAGGTTTGGAGGCGAAGAGAGGAGAAGTCCGAGGTCGCACTGCTCAAAATGCCCCGTCCAACGCTTTATATGGGGCCGCTTCGAGTGGTCTGACCGTAGGCCTGAGCAATCCCATCACAATCCCAAGCGGCGCGCGCATCGATACGTGGCAAAAAAGGCGGCACGAAGATCGAGGCGTCATCGTCTTATCCCATCCGAAAAGCCATGGTTTTCTCGCCGCGCGCTTCCCAAAATTCGGATCCCGCAAAATCCGCTAACCGCAGAGCAACTCGTCAGATAACAGATTTCCTCCGATCCGTCGCTCGAAATCCTCGTGTTCACGGAGTTCACTCGACAAGCGTGAAGAATGGATCAAGGCGATCGAAAGAGAAGTTGATGCCATCACTAAAAGGTCGTTGATCCGAGTAAGACGACTCACAACACGAAGAACAGGTCGGAAAGATTATCAACTCCTTCCTCACTCAAACCTCGATCCATTCGGGGGCTAATGATGAAGTCATGTACCTGGGGTAGAGTCATAGACATGCCCAAAGGTACCCTCCACAAGGACACTCACAAGATAAGTAGCCTTCCAATCGACCGGTAGGTTTCCACTCGACGATTCAAAGACACTCGACTATGAAGACCCACTGACCACCAGGGGTCCAAGAGCCACTCGGTACCCAAACAATCAGAGTTAAATAGTATTTATGACCTTAATGACACTTTATGTAAGGTGTTACCATGAACGCCTAGCTTTAACGCACCTTAAACCCTCTACTACGTGGGCTGGCTGGGGTCCCGCGCACTCTATATAAGCCACCCCTCCACAGTAGAGGGGTTCGCACTCGTAACACATACGCATATAATCCAGTCGACTGCCTCCGGGCTCCGAGACGTAGGGCTATTACTTCCTCCGAGAAGGGCCTGAACTCGTAAATCCCTTGCGTATACAACTACTCCATAGCTAGGATCTTGCCTCTCCATACCTACCCCCCATTCTACTCTCATACTTAGAACCACGACACTCAACGCAACGAACAAGGCAACCGGACTTATAGTGCTTGAACACTCTCACTTAGCCATAGAATTCTATAATTTTATATTTTGGCAAAGCCCCTAGTATTCGGAAGACCGAGTTCGGGGCGCTATCCACGCCTTGGCCGGACAATGCCGACTCCTCTCTCTAAGCGGCATAAGTCTTTAGGGACCCGAAAAAACCTCTCGAACAGCGATCGCTCTCGCCCTATCATGACGGTCAGTTTAGCTTTCTCCTCGAGGTGCTCAACCCAGCTCAACCGGGGCACAATCACGTGGTTCTCCCAGCGCCACGTTAGCCGATATAACGGAACGTAAGGTACCAAAACATGGGAGCCGGCAAACCCAACTATTGACCCAAGACATGATTCGAGCCGATGCATATAATGCTATAAGTTCGGGTGCCGCACTTGTGAAAGTGTTCGGACTTATCACACCATACTTTTGGGGTACTTAAGCCCTCGGTGTATTGGCCGCACTAAAGTGTACGGTGCAACATGTCATGAATGAACATAGATAAAAAGGAGTGCAATAATAAGTGAAAGCTATGTATTGTTTATTCAAAAGGTACGCAATGAAAGCGAACGATACAAATAGTGCGATAAGCAAGGAATGGGACTATTTAATATGTCCCTCTCCGGGGGTAAGCTGCGGATGGTATGTAAAACAGGTATAATACTCGTAGTAGAGACCACCGACACTCGACGTAGCTCGCTTCCACGGCTGTTGCATCGTGAGTTCGGCAATTCTAGTGCCGGACAAAGCTTCGGAAAACGGAGTCCCGAAAGTAAGAGAAAAGAAGAAAGAAAAAGAATGACACAATCAGAGCCCCTCAGTGCGGTTGAGCCGCATGCAGGCGTGCGTGGTCATGCCCCTCCCCTTATGCCCATGGTATCTCCAGAGCGTAGTTATGTACGCGTAGCACTGGCTTTGCAATTTTGCGAGGGCTGGGGTTGGGGCCGGATTGCTACATGTGCTCGGATCGTGCCACGTGGTCTTGTTGTAGGTTACTCCGGGCGCGCTTGACGGTGGCCGGACGTTCAATAGCCGGACTCGACAATTGCTGTAAGAGGCTGCTTTGCACCTCCGCCGCGAGGGCCGCCGTGTGCTCCTCCATTCGTAGAGAGCGTTCGGTGTTTCCATTGACCGTGATTACTCCTCGAGGGCCTGGCATCTTGAGCTTGAGGTACGCGTAGTGCGACACCACATTGAACTTCGCAAATGCAGTTTGTCCAAGCAGTGCGTGATAGCCGCTGCGGAACGGGACTATGTGAAGATTAACTCTTCGCTTCGGAAGTTATCCGGGGATCCGAAGACCACTTCGAGTGTAAATAAGCCTGTACAATTGGCCTCTACCCCTGGTATGACGCCTTTAAAGGTCGTATTTGTGGGTTTAATCCTTGAGGGGTCTATGCCCATTTTGCGCACTGTATCCTGATATAGCGGGTTCAGGCTGCTACCGCCGTCCATCAGGACTCGAGTGATGTGAAATCCGTCGATGATTGGGTCAAGAACCAATGCGGCGAATCCGCCGTGGCGGATGCTAGTGGGGTGGTCCCTTCGATCGAAGGTGATCGGGCAGGAGGACCATGGGTTGAACTTCGGGGCGACTGGCTCCATCGCATATACGTCCCTTAGTGCACGCTTCCGCTCCCTTTTGGGTATGTGGGTTGCGTATATCATGTTCACCGTCCGCACTTGTGGGGGAAGCCCTTCATCCTCTATTGTTCGGGCGGCCGGCTCCTCCTCGTCATTGCTATGAAGCCCTTGTCGTTGAGTTCGCATTTAACTTGCTCGCTGTTTGAAGACCCAACAATCCCTGTTGGTGTGGTTGGCTGGTTTTCGGGGTGCCATGTATTTGGCACGAGCGATCGAGTATTCGGTCCAGATTGACGGGCCCTGAGTATTTCTTTTGAACGGCTTTTTCCGCGACGGGTTTAGAGCTCGAATCCGCATTGACTGCCGATCTTCAGCATTATCGCCAAGCACGCGGCACTTGTGCTTGTTGCGACGCGACCTGCCATTACTATCCTTGGTATCCGAACTACCGGGGTTTTTGGTCAAGTTGTTGCTACGAGCTAGCCAGCTGTCCTCTCCGCGCAAAAGCGGGTCATGAGTGTTGTGAGGGCTGCCATGGATTTCGCTTTTCCTGTCCTAGGTGCCGCAAGCCACTCGTCATGGATGTTATGTTTGAAGGCTGCAAGGGCCTATGCATCCGGACACCAACGATTTGATTTTTCTTGGTTAGGAACCGTGTCCGTAATTGTCCGCCGATTCTTCCGGCTGCTGAATTATGTGGCTGAGGTCATCGGCGTCTGGTGGTCGCACATATGTGCCCGGAAGTTATCAAGGAATGCGGCTTCCAGGTCCTCCCAACAACCAATTGATTCTGCTGGCAAGCTGTTAAGCCAATGCCGAGCTGGTCCTTTAAGCTTGAGTGGGAGGTATTTGATGGCGTGTAGATCATCGCCGCGGGCCATGTGGATATGGAGGAGGTAGTCCTCGATCCAAACCGCAGGATCTGTTGTGCCATCGTATGATTTGATGTTTACGGGTTTGAAACCCTCGGGGATTTGATGATCCATCACTTCGTTTGTGAAGCATAGTGGGTGTGCGGCGCCTCTGTATTGAGCTATATCACGAAGCAACTCAGATGAGCTTTGTCTACTGTGTTCGACCCGGACGGAATTGTTGTATCCGGCGTGACGGTTATCATCATGTGTCGTGGGGCGCCCACGCGATCCGTAGATCAATCTTGTTTGCCTTGCCTTGTCCTCCAATATGTCTCGCAGGTCTGGCGCGTTTCCCCATGCCTTGGTACTTTTCGAGCAACGCCGGAGTGCGGCTTGAATGGAGGGTCTAGAGGCCTCTCTGTCGCGACCACGGGGTGGCCGGTCGGCCGCATCATGCGCTGGTGATGTAGGTTTGGGTGATGCTTCCTCTAATTGGGGTAGCAGCCTGCGTTTTGGGTATCTCTTGGAGGGGCGTTCGAGTTCGTACTCTTCAGCTGCAAGGACTTCAGTCCATCTGTCAGCTAGCAAGTCTTGGTCAGCTCTAAGCTGCTGCTGCTTTTTCTTGAGGCTGCTTGTCGTGGCCATAAGCCTGCGTTTGAAACACTCCTGTTCGGCGGGATCCTCAGGCACGACAAATTCGTCGTCGTCGAGGCTTGCCTCATCTTCAAAGGGAGGCATATAATTATCGTCCTCCACCTCCCCGCCCGCCGCCTATCATGAGGGCTGGCTTCTCCCTCCTCCCGTGCTGAATCCTCGCTGAGGGGGTTGTCTTCGCACCGTCCGGTGTTATTATCTCCGTGCGGAATCACCGCTTTTGCTGTCACGGATTTAGAGCGGCGCCACGACGCCGGGCGCTTGGGCTGTTTCTTGAGGGTCATCCTTCGCTGTTCCATCGCTGCTCCCATCTTTTAGGATGTCCACCATGTATATGTCGTATGACGAGGTGGCCTTCCAAAGGCCCAGTAGGCGCTTAGTTCTTTGTCTTCTCCAAAGATCGCCGCCCATACCGTCGATGTCTTCGAGTCGAAGTCGAGCATGTCGGTTAAATCATCGACAGTGGCTACAAAGTGGGTGGTGGGTGGGCGTTCAATTTCTTCGCTGTCGCATCCCAACCTTCCCGACCGTAGTCCGCCAGGCTCTCCGAATAAAGAGAGAGACTTTAGTGAATTCAGGATGTCGCCAAAGGGCGAGTCTGAAAGATGTCCGCGCAGATGAATTCCATAACCGTGCCCAATTGGATTCGATTGGCGGGGCGCAGAGGGTTCGAGTCCGGAGAGGAGTCCGCACCTTGGAGTCACGGTCTTCGCAGCGACAGGATGGAGTTCGCTCAATCGCCAGAGAGATCGTAGCCCCCGAGGCGGTGTCCAACCACTCGTCCTCAATCGGCGGAGTCGGCTCCGAGCTAAGGGTCGAAGCAGACGCTGGTGCGGCCTCCAGGGTGCTGTTCGGCGGTAGAGCTAGATCGTGCCCATCGAGACAGTGCAGCGCGCTTGGCCGTGGCTCGAATCCGTCGAAGATCATGTCTCCGCGGACGTCGGTTGTGTAGTTCAAACTTCCAAATCTGACCTGATGGCCAGGGGCATAGCTTTCGATCTGCTCCAGATGGCCACGTGAATTGGCCCGCAGTGCAAAGCTGCCGAATACGAAGATCTGTCCGGGGAGAAAATTCTCACCTTGGACCGCGTCGTTGTTGATGATCAAAGAAGCCATCGGGCCTAAGAATGACGACACAGAGGAACTCTCAATGAAAGCACCAATGTCGGTGTCAAACCGCGGATCTCGGTAGGGGTCCCGAACTGTGCGTCTAGGCGGATGGTAACAGGAGACAAGGGACACGATGTTTTACCCAGGTTCGGGCCCTCTCGATGGAGGTAAAACCCTACTCCTGCTTGCTTAATATTGATGATATGGGTAGTACAAGAGTGGATCTACCACGAGATCAGAGAGGCTAAACCCTAGAAGCTAGCCTATGGTATGATTGTTGTTCGTCCTATGGAGTAAAACCCTCCGGTTTATATAGACACCGGATAGGGTTAGAGTTACACAGTCGGTTACAATGGTAGGAGATCTACATATCCGACGCCAAGCTTGCCTTCCACGCCAAGGAAAGTCCCATCCGGACACGGATGAAGTCTTCAATCTTGTATCTTCATAGTCCAGGAGTCCGGCCAACGGTGATAGTTCGGCTATCCGGACACCCCCTAATCCAGGACTCCCTCAACCACACATGATGATTTTAATAGATATAATACACACGTGCTTGCTGCTCCTACTTGCAATTATTATGAGAGAGGAACTACATCTCCGCCTTTTATGTTTCCAACACAATAAAATTGCAAGAAACTGCCTATGCTATGCATTGGCCTTTACTTTGTGTGCATGAATTGTTCTTTTATGACATGCCGATGCATAGGAAGAGAGTTAGACTTCGTTGTTGCATTATATATGTTACTCTGTGCTCACTACTAAATCACAAATCATTGCTAATTAAAATTGGCTTTGATATACCTTGGGATCCGGGTGGATTCACTACTTGAGCACTATATGCCTAGCTTAATGGCTTTAAAGAAAGCGCTGCCAGGGAGACAACACGGAAGTTTTAGAGAGTCATTTATTTCTGTTGTGTGCTTTTATAAAGTTTAGGAATAAAAATAATGTGCCCAGGTTTGCCTTTAGGATGTTTACAATGCTTGTTGGTTTGTGCGGTGCAGGACAGAAACTTTGGCTGTAGTGCGCGATTTTTAATTTTTCACTGGAACGTCAAATGGTTCTGATTCTTTTTGCACTGTCTTTCTATACAACTTTTTTTGCTAATTTTGGAAGAATTGTTCAAGTATCATGGGTATGGTGAATGTTCAGATTATTACAGATTGTTCTGTTTTAGACAGATTCTGTTTTTGATGCATAGTTTGCTTGTTTTGATGAAACTATCAAATTATATCAGTGGATTAAGCCATGAAAAAGCTATATTACAGTAGACACAATGCAAAAACAAAATATGAATTGGTTTGCAACAGTACTTAGAGTAGTGATTTGCTTTATTGTACTAACGGATCTTACCGATTTTTCTGTTGAAGTTTTGTGTGGATGAAGTGTTCGATGATCGAGGAGGTCTCGATGTGAGAAGAAGGAAGAGAGGCAAGAGCTCAAGCTTGGGGATGCCCAAGGCACCCCAAGTAAATATTCAAGGAGACTCAAGTGTCTAAGCTTGGGATGCCCCGGAAGGCATCCCCTCTTTCTTCAACAAATATCGATATGTTTTCGGATTCGTTTCATTCATGTGATATGTGCAAATCTTGGAGCGTCTTTTGCATTTAGTTTTCACTTTTCCTTTTATGCACCATGCTGGTATGAGATAGTCCTTGGTTGATTTATAGAATGCTCTTTGCACTTCACTTATATCTTTTGAGTATGGCTTTATAGAATGCTTCATGTGCTTCACTTATATCATTTGAAGTTTGGATTGCCTGTTTCTCTTCACTTAGACAACCACCATTTGTAGAATGCTCTTTTGCTTCACTTATATTTGTTGGAGCGTGGGCATATCTTTTGTAGAAAGAATTAAAGTCTCTTGCTTCACTTATATCTATTTAGAGAGATGACAGGAATTGGTCATTCACATCGTTAGTCATAAAATCCTACATAAAACATGTAGATCACTGAATATGATATGTTTGATTCCTTGCAATAGTTTTGCGATATACAGGTGGTGATATTAGAGTCATGCTAGTTGAGTAATTGTGAAATTGAGAAATACTTGTGTTGAGGTTTGCAAGTCCCGTAGCATGCACGTATGGTGAATCGTTATGTAACGAAGTTGGAGCATGAGGTGTTTATTGATTGTCTTCCTTATGAGTGGCGGTCGGGGACGAGCGATGGCCTTTTCCTACCAGTCTATCCCCCTAGGAGAAGGCGCGTAGTACTTTGTTTCGATAGCTAATAGACTTTTGCAATAAGTATGTGAGTTCTTTATGACTAATGTTGAGTCCATGGATTATACGCACTCTCACCCTTCCATCGTTGCTAGCCTCTTCGGTACCGTGCATTGCCCTTTCTCACCTTGAGAGTTGGTGCAAACTTCGCCGGTGCATCCAAACCCCGTGATACGATACGCTCTATCACACATAAACCTCCTTATATCTTCCTCAAAACAGCCACCGTACCTACCTATCATGGCATTTCCATAACCATTCCAAGATATATTGCCATGCAACTTCCATCATCGTCATATACATGACTTGAGCATTTATTGTCATATTGCTTTGCATGATCGTAAGATAGCTAGCATGATGTTTTCATGGCTTGTCCATTTTTTTGATGTCATTGCTACGCTAGATCATTGCACATCCCGGTACACCGCCGGAGGCATTCATACAGAGTCATATCGTTGTTCTATATATCGAGTTGTAATATTGAGTTGTAAGTAAATAAAAGTGTGATGATCATCATTATTAGAGCATTGCCCTAGTGAGGAAAGGATGATGGAGACTATGATTCCCCCACAAGTCGGGATGAGACTCCGGACGGAAAAAATAAAAAAAATAAAAAAGAGAGAAAGGCCAAAAAAACGAGAAGGCCCAAAAAAAAGAGAAAAAAAAGAAAACAAAAAAAATGAGAGAAAAAGAGAGAAGGGAAATGTTACTATCCTTTTAACACACTTGTGCTTCAAAGTAGCACCATGTTCTTCATATAGAGAGTCTCTTGAGTTATCACTTTCATATACTAGTGGGAATTTTCATTATAGAACTTGGCTTGTATATTCCAACGATGGGCTTCCTCAAATGCCCTAGGTCTTCATGAACAAGCAAGTTGGATGCATACCCACTTACTTTCAGTTTGATCTTTCATACACTTGTAGCTCTAGTGCATCCATTGCATGGCAATCCCTACTCCTCACATTGACATCAATTGATGGGCATCTCCATAGCCCGTTGATCAGCCGCATCGATGTGAGACTTTCTCCTTTTTTGTCTTCTCCACATAACCCCCATCATCATATTCTATTCCACCTATAGTGCTATGTCCATGGCTCACGCTCATGTATTGCGTGAATGTTGAAAAGGTTTGAGAAACGTCAAAAGTATGAAACAATTGCTTGGCTTGTCATCGGGGTTGTGCATGATGTGAATATTTTGTGTGGTGAAGATGGAGCATAGCCTGACTATATGATTTTGTTGGGATGAGCTTTCTTGGGCTATGTTATTTCAATAAGACATAATTGCTTGGTTGGTGTGCTTGATGTATTATTGTTTTTATGTCAAAGGATAGACTATTGCTTTGAATCACTCGTGTCTTAATATTCATGCCATGATTAGACATATGATCAAGATTATGCTAGGTAGCATTCCACATCAAAAATTATCTTTTTTATCATTTACCTACTCGAGGACGAGCAGGAATTAAGCTTAGATGCTGATACGCTCCGTCAGATCTATAATTTTTGATTGTTCCATGCCAATATTATTCAACTTTCATATACTTTTTGGCAACTTTTTATACTATTTTTTGGGACTAACATATTGATCTAGTGCCCAGTGCCAGTTCCTGTCTGTTGCATGTTTTTGGTTTCACAGAATATCCATATCAAACGGAATCCAAACGGGATAAAAACGGACGGAGAATTATTTTGGAATATTTGGAAAATCTGGGAGAAAGATCAACGTGAAACGGTGTCCGAGGTGGGCACGAGGTAGGGGGGTGCGCCCTACCTCCCCCCCCCCCCCCAGGGCGCGCCCCTGACCCTCGTGGGCCACCCGTAAGGCGTTTGATGCCCTTCTTCTGCCGCAAGAAAGCTAATTTTTGGACAAAAAAACCACGGCGAAGGTTTCAGTCCAATCGGAGTTACGGATCTCCATATATATACGAAATGGTGAAAGGGCATCAGAAGAGAACGCAGAAATAGAGAGAGACAGAGAAATAGATCCAATCTCGGAGGGGCTCTCGCCCCTCCCATGCCATGGAGACCAAGGACCAGAGGGGAAACCCTTCTCCCATCTAGGGAGGAGGTCAAGGAAGAAGAAGACGAAGGGGCCCCCTCTCCCCTTCTCTTCCGGTGGCGCCGAAATGCTGTCGTGGCCATCATCATCATCATCGTGATCTTCACCAACACCTCCGCCATATTCACCAACACCTCCATCACCTTCCCCCCTCTATCTACAACGGTCCACTCTACCGCAACCCGCTGTACCCTCTACTTGAACATGGTGCTTTATGCTTCATATTATTATCCAATGATGTGTTGCCATCCTATGATGTCTGAGTAGATTTTCATTGTCCTATCGGTGGTTGATGAATTGCTATGATTGATTTAATTTTCTTGTGATTATATTGCTGTCCTTTGGTGCCCATCATATGAGCGCGCGCGTGGATCACACCATAGGGGTAGTTGTATGTTGATAGGACTATGTATTGGAGGGCAAGAGTGACAGAAGCTTCAACCTATCATAGAAATTGTTGCATACGGGATTGAAGGGGGACCAATATAACTTAATGCTATGGTTGGGTTTACCTTAATGAACATTAGTAGTTGCAGATGCTTGCTAATAGTTCCAATCATAAGCGCATAGATTTCCAAGTAAGGGATGACATGCTAGCAGTGGCCTCTCCCACATAAAACTTGCTATCGGTCTAGTAAAGTAGTCAATTGCTTAGGTACAATTTCGCAACTCCTACCACCACTTTTCCACACTCGCTATATTTACTTTAGTTGCTTCTTTACTTACAACCGCCCCTAGCTTTTATTTACGCTCTCTTTATTTTCTTGCAAACCTATCCAAAAACACTTACAAAGTACTTCTAGTTTTATACTTGTTCTAGGTAAAGCAAACGTCAAGCGTGCGTAGAGTTTATCGGTGGTTGATAGAACTTTAGGGAACATTTGTTCTACCTTTAGCTCCTCGTTGGGTTCGAAACTCTTACTTATCGAAAACTGTTGCGATCCCCTATACTTGTGGGTTATCACAAGGCTTATAGTGATGTGCATTACCGAGAGGGCCCAGAGATACCTCTCCGACAATCGGAGTGACAAATCCTAATCTTGATCTATGCCAACTCAACAAGTACCAACGGAGACACCAGAGAGCACCTTTATAATCACCCAGATTACGCCAGATGTTTGGTAGCACACAATGTGTTCCTCCGGTATTCGGGAGTTGCATAATCTCATAGTCATAGGAACATGTATAAGTCATGGAGAAACCAATAGCAGTAAACTAAACGATCAACTGCTAAGCTAACGAAATGTGTCTCGTCCATCACATCATTCTCCTAATGATGTGATCCCGTTCATCAAATGACAACACATGTCTATGGCTAGGAAACATAACCATCTTTGATGAATAAGCTAGTCAAGTAGAGGCATACTAGGGACACATTGTTTTGTCTATGTATTCACACATGTATCAAGTTTCCGATTAATACAATTCTAGCATGAATAATAAAAATTTATCATGAAATAAGGAAATAAATAATAACTTTATTATTGCCTCTAGGGCATATTTCCTTCAGTCTCCCACTTGCACTAGAGTCAATAATCTAGTTCACATCGCCATGTGATTTAATAGCTATAGTTCACATATTTATGTGGTTAACACCCATAGTTCACATCGACATGTGACCAACACCAAAACGGTTTACTAGAGTCAGTAATCCAGTTCACATTGCTATGTGATTAACACCCCAAGAGTACTAAGGTGTGGTCATGTTTTGCTTGTGAGATAATTTTAGTCAACGGGTCTGTCACATTCAGATCCGTAAGTATTTTGAAAATTTCTATGTCTACAATGCTCTGCATGGAGCTACTCTAGCTAATAGCTCCCACTTTCAATATGTATCTAGATCGAGACTTAGAGTCATCCAGATCGGTGTCAAAGCTTGCATCGACGTAACTCTTTACGACGAACTCTTTATCACCTCCATAACTGAGAAATGTTTCCTTAGTCGTCTAAGGATAATTTTGACCAATGTCCAGTGATCTACTCCTAGATCACTATTGTACTCCCTTGCCAAACTCAGGGCAGGGTTTACAATAGATCTGGTATATAACATAGCATACTTCATAGAACCTATTACCTAGGCATAAGGAATGACTTTTCATTCTCTTTCTATTTTCTGCCGTGGTCGGGTTTTGAGTCTTACTCAATTTCACACCTTGTAACACACGCAAGAACTCTTTCTTTGTCTGTTCTATTTTGAACTACTTCAAAAAACTTGTCAAGGTATGTACTCATTGAAAAAACTTATCAAGCGTCTTGATCTATTTCTATAGATCTTGATGCTCAATATGTAAGCAGCTTCACCGAGGTCTTTGTTTGAAAAAACTCCTTTCAAACACTCCTTTTTGATTTGTAGAATAATTATACATTATTTCCGATCAACAATATGTCATTGACATATACTTATCAGAAATGTTGTAGTGCTCCCACTCACTTTCTTGTAAATACAGGCTTCACCGCAAGTCTATATAAAACTATATGCTTTGATCAACTCATCAAAGCGTATATTCCAACTCCGAGATGCTTGCACCAGTCCATAGATGGATCACTGGAGCTTGCACATTTTGTTAGTACCTTTAGGATCGACAAAACCTTCTGGTTGTATCATATACAACTCTTCTTTAAGAAATCCATTAAGGAATACAGTTTTGACATCCATTTGCCAGATTTCATAAAATGCGGCAACTGCTAACATGATTTAGACAGACTTAAGCATCGCTATGAGTGAGAAAATCTCATCGTAGTCAACACCTTGAACTTTGTCAAAACCTTTTTTCGAAAAGTCTAGCTTTGTAGATAGTAACACTACTATCAGCGTCCGTCTTCCTCTTGAAGATCCATTTATTTTCTATGGCTTGCCGATCATTGGGCAAGTCAACCAAAGTCCACACTTTGTTCTCATACATGGATCCCATCTCAGATTTCATGGCCCCAAGCCATTTCACGGAATCTGGGCTCATCATCGCTTCCTCATAGTTCGTAGGTTCGTCATGGTCAAGTAACATGACCTCCAGAACAGGATTACCGTACCACTCTAGTACGGATCTCACTCTGGTTGACCTACGAGGTTCGGTAGTAACTTGATCTGAAGTTACATGATCATCATCATTAGCTTCCTCACTAATTGGTGTAGGAGTCACAAGAATAGATTTATGTGATGAACTACTTTCCAATAAGGGAGCAGGTACAGTTACCTCATCAAGTTCAACTTTCCTCCCACACACTTCTTTCGAGAGAAACTACGACTCTAGAATGGATCCATTCTTAGCAATGAATGTCTTGCCTTCGGATCTGTGATAGAAGGTGTACCCAACAGTCTCCTTTGGGTATCCTATGAAGACACATTTCTCCGATTTGGGTTTGAGCTTATCAAGATGAAACTTTTCACATAAGCATGGCAACCCCAAATTTTAAGAAACGACAACTTTGGTTTCTTGCCAAACCACAGTTCATATGGTATCGTCTCAACGGATTTAGATGGTGCCCTATTTAACGTGAATGCAGCTGTCTCTAATGCATAACCCCAAAACGATAGTGGTAAATCGGTAAGAATCATCATAGGTTGCACCATATCTAATAAAGTACGGTTACGATGTTCGGACACACCATTACGCTGTGGTGTTCCAGGTGGCGTGAGTTGCGAAACTATTCCGCATTGTTTCAAATGAAGACCAAACTCGTAACTCAAATAATCTCCTCCATGATCAGATCGTAGAAACTTTATTTTCTTGTCACGATGATTTTCCACTTCACTCTGAAATTATTTGAACTTTTCAAATGTTTTTAGATTTATGTTTCATCAAGTAGATATACCCATATCTTCTCGAATCATCTATGAAGGTCAGAAAATAATGATACCTGCCACGAGCCTCAACACTCATTGGACTGCATAAATCAGTATGTATTATTCCCAACAAGTCTATTGCTCGCTCTATTGTTTCGGAGAACGGAGTCTTAGTCATCTTGCCCATGAGGCATGGTTCGCAAGCATCAAGTGATTCATAATCAAGTGATTCCAAAATCCCATCAGCTTGGAGTTTCTTCATGTGCTTTACATCAGTATGACCTAAACGACAGTGCCACAAATAAGTTGCACTATCATTATTAACTTTGCATCTTTTGGCTTCAATATTATGAATATGTGTATCACTACGATCGAGATCCAACAAACCATTTTCATTGGGTGTTTAACCATAGAAGGTTTTATTCATGTAAAACAGAACAACAATTATTCTCTAACTTAAATGAATAACCGTATTGCAATAAACATGATCAAATCATATTCATGCTCAACGCAAACACCAAATAACATTTATTTAGGTTCAACACTAATCCCGAAAGTATAGGGAGTGTACGATGATGATCATATCAATCTTGGAACTACTTCCAACACACATCGTCACTTCACCCTTAACTTGTTTTTGTTCATTCTGCAACTCCCGTTTCGAGTTACTACTCTTAGCAACTAAACTAGTATCAAATACTGAGGGGTTGCTATAAACACTAGTAAAGTACACATCAATAACATGTATATCAAATATACCTTTGTTCACTTTCCCATCCTTCTTATCCGCCAAATACTTGGGGCAGTTCCGCTTCTAGTGACCAGTTCCTTTGCAGTAGAAGCACTTAGTCTCAGGCTTAGGTCCAGACTTGGGCTTCTTCACTTGAGCAGCAACTTGCTTGCCGTTCTTCTTGAAGTTCCCCTTCTTCCCTTTGCCCTTTTCTTGAAACTAGTGATCTTGTCAACCATCAACACTTGATATATTTCTTGATTTCTACCTTCGCCGATTTTAGCATCGCGGAGAGCTTGGGAATTGTTTTCGTCATCCCTTGCATATTTTAGTTCATCATGAAGTTCTAGTGACTTGGTGATAATGACTAGAGAACTTCGTCAATTACTATCTTATCTGGAAGATTAACTCCCACTTGATTCAAGCAATTGTAGTACCCACACAATCTGAGCACATGCTCACTAGTTGAGCTATTCTCCTCCATCTTGTAGGCAAAGTACTGTTAGAGGTCTCATACCTCTCGACACGGGCATGAGTATGAAATACCAATTTCAACTCTTGGAACATCTTATATGCTCCGTGGCATTCAAAACATTTTAGAAGTCCCGGTTCTAAGCCGTAAAGCATGGTGCATTAAACTATCAAGTTGTCATCATGTCGAGCTTTTGTCAAAACATTCATAACGTCTGCATCTGCTCCTGCAATAGTTCTGTCACCCAGCGGTGCATCAAGGACATAATACTTTTGTGCAGCAATGAGGATAATTCTCAGATCACGGACCAATCCGCATCATTGCTACTAACATCTTTCAACTTAGTTTTCTCTAGGAACATATAAAAATAAATGGGGAGCTACATCGCGAGCTATTGATCTACAACATAGATATGCTAATACTACCAGGACTAAGTTCATGATAAATTAAAGTTCAATTAATCATATTACTTAAGAACTCCCACTTAGATAGACATCCCTCTAATCATCTAAGTGATCACGTGATCCATATCAACTAAACCATGTCCGATCATCACGTGAGATGGAGTAGTTTTCAATGGTGAACATCACTATGTTGATCATATCTACGATATGATTCACGCTCGACCTTTCGGTCTCCACTGTTTCGAGGCCATATCTGCATATGCTAGGCTCGTCAAGTTTAACCCGAGTATTTCTGCGTGTGCAAAACTGGCTTGCACCCATTGTAGATGAACGTTGAGCTTATCACACCCGATTATCACATGGTGTCTCGGCAGGACGAACTTTGGCAATGGTGCATACTCAGGGAGAACACTTTTACCTTGAAATTTAGTGAGAGATCATATTATAATGCTACCGTCAATCAAAGCAAAATAAGATGCATAAAGGATAAACATCACATGCAATCAATATAAGTGATATGATATGGCCATCATCATCTTGTGCTTTTGATCTCCATCTCCAAAGCACCGTCATGATCACCATCATCACCGGCGCGACACCTTGATCTCCATCATAGCATCGTTGTCGTCTCGCCAACTATTGCTTCTACGAGTATTGCTACCGCTTAGTGATAAAGTAAAG
This sequence comes from Aegilops longissima, assembly GCA_021605205.1. Taxonomy (NCBI): domain Eukaryota; kingdom Viridiplantae; phylum Streptophyta; class Magnoliopsida; order Poales; family Poaceae; genus Aegilops; species Aegilops longissima. The sequence continues at coordinate 516,421,331 of CM038678.1, forward strand.
CAATTATAGGGCAATTGCATTTCATTCAATAAAGCGACAACCATATGGCTCTTGCCAGTTGCCGATAACTCCGTTACAAAACATGATCATCTCATACAATAAAATATAGCATCATGTCTTGACCATATCACATCAGAACATGCCCTGCAAAAACAAGTTAGACGTCCTCTACTTTGTTGTTGCAAGTTTTAGGTGGCTGCTACGGGCTGAGCAAGAACCGTTCTTACCTACGCATCAAAACCACAACGATATTTCGTCAAGTTAGTGATGTTTTAACCTTCAACAAGGACTGGGCATAGTCACACTCGGTTCAACTAAAGTTGGAGAAACTGACACCCGCCAGCCACCTGTGTGCAAAGCACGTCGGTAGAACCAGTCTCGCGTAAGCATACGCGTAATGTCGGTCTGGGCCGCTTCATCCAACAATACTGCTGAACCAAAGTATGGCATGCTGGTAAGCAGTATGACTTGTATCGCCCACAACTCACTTGTGTTCTACTCGTGCATATAACATCTATGCATAAACCTGGCTCGGATGTCACTCTTCGGGAACGTAGTAATTTCAAAAAAAAAATCCTACGCACACGCAAGATCATGGTGATGCATAGCAACAAGAGGGGAGAGTATCGTCTACGTACCCTCGTAGACCGTAAGCGGAAGCATTATGACAATGCGGTTGATGTAGTCATACGTCTTCACGATCGACCGATCCTCAGTACCGAACGTACGGCACCTCCGCGTTCAGCACATGTTCAGCCGGTGACGTCCCGTGAACTCACGATCCACTAGAGCTTCGGGGAAGAGCTTCGTTAACACGATGGCGTGGTGACGGTGTTGACGAAGTTACCGACGCAGGGCTTCGCCTAAGCACCGCTACGATATGACCGAGGTGGATTATGGTGGAGGGGGCACTGCACACGGCTAAGAGAGATCAATGATCAACTTGTGTGTCTATGGGGTGCCCCTGGCCACGTATATAAAGGAGTGGAGGAGGGGAGAGGGCTGGCCCCTATGGCGCACCCTGGAGGAGTCCTACTCCCACCGGGAGTAGGATTCCCCCCTTCCATGTAGTAGGAGTAGGAGAGAAGGAAAGGGAAAAGAGAAGAGAAGGAAGGAGGGGGCGCCGCCCCTCCCCCTAGCCAAATTCGGACTAGGCCTCGGGGGGGAGGGGGGGCACGCAGCCTCCCCTCTCTCTTTCCCCTAAAGCCCAATAAGGCCCATATACTCCCCGGCGAATTCCCGTAACTCTCCGGTACTCCGAAAAATACCCGAATCACTCGGAACCTTTCCGATGTCCGAATATAGTCGTCAAATATATCGATATTTACATCTCGACCATTTCGAGACTCCTCGTCATGTCATCAAAACACATAAACTCATAATACTGATCGTCATCGAACATTAAGCGTGCGGACCCTACGGGTTCGAGAACTATTTAGACATGACTGAGACATGTCTCCGGTCAATAACCAATAGCGGAACCTGGATGCTCATATTGGTTCCTACATATTCGACGAAGATCTTTATCAATCAAATCGCATAACAACATACGTTGTTCCCTTTGTCATCGGTATGTTACTTGCCCGAGATTAGATCGTCGGTATCTCAATACCTAGCTCAATCTCATTACCGGCAAGTCCCTTTACTTGTTCCGTAATGCATCATTCCACAACTAACTCATTAGTCACATTTCTTGCAAGGCTTATAGTGATGTGCATTACCGAGAGGGCCAGAGATACCTCTCCGACAATCAGAGTGACAAATCCTAATCTTGATCTATGCCAACTCAACAAGTACCATCGGAAACACCTGTAGAGCACCTTTATAATCACCCAGTTACGTTGTGACGTTTGGTAACACACAAAGTATTCCCCAGTATTCGGGAGTTGCATAATCTCATGGTCATAGGAACATGTATAAGTCATGGAGAAAGCAATAGCAGTAAACTAAACGATCAAGTGTTAAGCTAATGAAATGGGCCTCGTCCATCACATCATTCTCCTAATGATGTGATCCCGTTCATCAAATGACAACACATGTCTATGTCTAGGAAACATAACCATCTTTGATGAATAGGCTAGTCAAGTAGAGGCATACTAGGGACACATTGTTTTGTCTATGTATTCACACATGTATCAAGTTTCCGGTTAATACAATTCTAGCATGAATAATAAACATTTATCATGAAATAAGGAAATAAATAATAACTTTATTATTGCCTCTAGGGCATATTTCCTTTAGTAATATTCTTTTGCGGTGTGTTTGTCGAGATCCGATGAATTGTGGATTTATGATCAGATTATCTATGAATATTATTTGAGTCTTTTTTGAACTCTTTTATGCATGATCAAATATCTTTTTATTTCTCTTCCAATTATCGGTTTGGTTTGTCCAACTAGATTGGTTTTTCTTGCAAAGGGAGAGGTGCTTAATTTTGGGTTCAATCTTGCGGTGTCCTCACCCAGTGACATAGTAGGGGTAGCGAGGCACGTATTGTATTGTTGCCATCAAGGGTAAAAATATGGGGTTTTCATCATATTACTTGAGTTTATCCCTCTACATCATGTCATCTTACTTAAGGCATTACTCCGCTCTTATAAACTTAATACTCTAGACGTATGCTGGATAGCGCTTGATGTGTGGAGTAATAGTAGTAGATGCAGGAAGGAGCCGGTCTACATGACATGGACATGATGCCTATATTCATGATCATTGCCTTGAATATCCTCATAACTTTGCACTTTGCTATCAATTGCTCGACAGTAATTTGTTTACCCACCGTATGTTTTCTTTCAAGAGAGAAGCCTCTAGTGAAACCTATGGTCCCCGGGTCTATTTTCCATCATATATTTTCAGATCTATAAACAAAAAAACCCAAAAATACCTTTCTGCAATTTATTTAGATTTATTTTAGTTTGCCTTTTTATTTATCTTTTATACCTATCTCTATTAGATCTCACTCCTGTTCGAGACCGTGAAGCGATTGACAACCCCTTTTTCGCGTTGAGTGCAAGTGTTTGTTAGTTTGTGCAGGTGCATAGATTGGAGACTTGCTTGTGCCTCCTACTGGATTGATACCTTGGTTCTTAACTGAGTGAAATACTTATCTCTACTTTGATGCATCACCCTTTACCCTTCAAGGGAAAAATCAACGCAAGCTCAAGAAGTAGCAGGAAGAATTTCTGGAGCCGTTGCCGGGGATGTTCTACATCAAGCCTACCAAGTACCCATCATAAACTCTCGAATCTTGCATTACATTATTATCCATCTGCCTCTCGTTCTCCTCTCCCCACTTCTAAAAGTTTTTCAGAAAAATACAAAAATATTTGCCTTCTTATTTATCTTCTGTTCGTTTGCCCTTATGTCTTACATGGTTTGTTTGCTTGGTATAATTGTGTGTTTATTGAAAATCAGAAACCAAAAAGTTTATGGATCCTCATCCACTTGCTAATATTTTTAAAATATTTAATTATGACGAACCAATTGCTAGTGAGTTGTGTGCACTAGATTATCTTTATGAAGTTTTGCTTGAAATTTGTGAATCTGGAAATTGTGATGAAGTGTTAAAAGAAGAAATTTATGAAGTGATTCATGATAGCTCCTTGAATGAAAAGCATCATTGCAACGATGATATTATAAATTCTGTTAATGTTAATTGTGCTAATAATATGCAAACCCCTAAGCTTGGCGATGTTAGTTTTGCTATGTCCGCTACTTATTGTGATGATCGTGATTGGGGTGATCCTTCTTATTATCTTCAAAATTTATTTAAGCCTCATGATGAATATGTTTGCAATAATATTGGAATTGGGTTTGGAAGAGTTTCAACTCTAGGTAATAATGATCCCACTACTTTGGAGTATGATCAATCTTATGAAATTTTTGATAAAAGTGGGTTTGAAGAGGTCTCGACTTTTTTAATGATAATCCCACTATTTTGGAAGAGTGTCAACTTTGCATGCATGTGGATCATGAAGAGAAAATTTTATATGATAGTTATGTTGTTGAATTTGATTATGGTCCCTCATGTAATTATTATGAGAGAGGAAAATATGGTTGTAGAAATTTTCATGTTACTAAATTGTCTCTCGTTATGTTGAGATTGCTATTATTTCCTTCTTCTTCCTTGCATATGCTAGTTCTTGCTTGTCTTGATAATTTGTTTGCTTATAAAATGCCTATGCATAGGAAGTATGTTAGACTTAAACTTGTTTTTCACATGCTACATGATGCTATCTTCGTGTATCAATTGCTATCTTTCATGTGAGCATCATTAAAATTATCAATGCCTAGCTAAATGGCTTTAAAGAAAAGCGCTTGTTGGGAGACAACCCAATATTTCTATTTTCTGTTTTTATGAAAATACACATTATTACTTCTGTGATCCGATGAATTGTGGATTTATGATCAGATTATTTATGAATATTATTTGAGTCTTTTCTGAACTCTTTTATGCATGATCAAATATCTTTGTATTTCTCTTCAAATTATTGGTTTGGTTTGGCCAACTAGATTGGTTTTTCTTGCAATGGGAGAGGTGCTTAGTTTTGGGTTCAATCTTGCGGTGTCCTCAACCAGTAACATAGGAGGGGTAGCGAGGAATGTATTGTATGGTGGCCATCAAGGGTAAAATGATGGGGTTTTCATCATATTGCTTGAGTTTATCCCTCTACATCATGGCGTCTTACTTAAGGTGCTACTCTGTTCTTATGAACTTAATACTCTAGATGCATGCTGGATAGCGGTCGATGTGTGGAGTAACATTAGTAGATGCACGCAGGAGTCGGTCTACTTAACACGGACGTGATGCCTATATTCATGATCATTGTCTTGGATATCTTCATAACTTTGCGCTTTTTGATCAATTGCTTGACAGTAATTTGGTTACCCACCGTGTGTTTGTTTTCAAGAGAGAAGCCTCTAGTGAAACCTATGGCCCCCGGGTTTATTTTCCATCATATATTTTCAGATCTATAAACCAAAAAGCCAAAAATACCTTGTTGCAATCTATTTAGATTTATTTTAGTTTGCCTTTTTATTTATCTTTTATACCTATCTCTACTAGATCTCACTCTTGTTCGAGACCGTGAAGGGATTTACAACCCCTTTTTCGCGTTCAGTGCAAGTGTTTGTTAGTTTGTGTAGGTGCATAGATTGCAGACTTGCTTGTGCCTCCTACTGGATTGATACCTTGGTTCTTAACTGAGGGAAATACTTATCTCTGCTTTGCTGCATCACCCTTTCCTCTTCAAGGGAAAAATCAACGCAAGCTCAAGAAGTAGCATCCCCTCATCGATTGGTGACCCAGTATGAAGAAGATGGTGCCCCTGCTGGTTTCTGCCATTAGGTACCAATGCGAGATCTGCCAAGTAACTTTGCACAAAGCTGAAAATGCTCAGCAGAGACCGAAACTCATGTTCATGGATAGCTTTTCTCCGTGCCCACCAGATTGCCCATAAAGTGACCAGCACTTCGAGAAATTCACCATCTTTTAAAGAATCCATTAGCTCCATAAGCAATATATCCTAGCATCCTATGATTTGACTCGAATGAGATGCTCAACAAGCTCTTCGTCTACAAGTGACCAGATACATTTTGCCATATTACAATCAAGCAGGGCTTGTCGCCATTATCCTCCATATTATTAAAAATCTGATTGAATTTTAAGCTAGTCGTCGTGCGAAATTTCTAACTTTCCCCGAGACATTTACTCTCCACAATTTCTTCCATTGATTCTGGATCGTAGCAGTGTTCTACGTTGATGGTCTGCCTTCTAGCCAATCGTCACATATGCGCTTCATATCAATGAGCATCCTACGATTAGACCTCACAGTGAACATGCCGTTGCGCTCATAGTGCCAGGCCGGGCAGTCATCAATGTTCCATGAGCTTACATGAATGTTAAGTATCAGTTGACCGTCCGGTGTCTGGAAATGTTACTTTTTATTTATTCCATGAATAAGTATGTCATCTATAAAATCCGAGACTCGCTGTGGAGGATCCGGAGTTCTCAGATGAAGTGTTCTCAGCATGAAATCACGAGGTAACCAGCTGTCCTCCCATGCACGGATCGACTGGCCATTCCCAACCCTTTTGATATGGCCTTGTTTCAAAACCGATATACCAGCGCACACCGCCCGCCAAATTTGGGAAGGTTTGTTGCCTAGTTCATCTTGCATCACATCTATCTCCGGGTAGTATACGACCTTGAGGATTCTTGCACTAAGAGAGGTCGGATATTGGACAAGCCTCCACGCTTTCTTAGCCAACATAGCTAAGTTAAACAGTTATGTGTCTCGAAATCCTAACCCTCCTTGATATTTGGGCATTGTGTGAACCTCCCACGACACCCAGGCCACCTTCCTTTAACCATTCTGTCTCGCCTAGAAAAATTTCCATAACATGGTGTCAATTTGTTGGCATAAACCTATTGGTAAGAGAAAAGACGACATAGAGAAAGTGGCTATGATAATTAATAGGCTAGTTTAGAGCAATGCATAGGGATGCAAGAACCATATACGACCAATAGATAAAATTCCTTTGTTAGGGACCCCAATTCAATTTGGCGCAACGCCAAATAGTGTGTATTTTGCATAGGGTGCACACCCCCAGCTCACTAGACTAAATGGGTTGCCGGCCCATTTCTTCCCTCCACTCATTTTTTGTTGTTTTCTTTTTTTTCATTTCCCTTTTTCCTTCTTTTTTTATTATTTTTCCCCTTTTTCTTTTTCTTTTTCATTTTTTGTTTTCATGAAATTTTTACAGATTCCTGAACTTTTCTCGAATTTGTTTCAAATTCATGAAATTTTGTTCAAATTCATGAACTTTTTTTCCAAATTCATGAACCCTTTTTGTATTTGTGATTTTTTTTAAAATATGTGAACTTTTTCAAATTCACGAACCTTTTCAAATCCGTGAACTTTTTTGTTCTTTGTGATCTTTTTTTAAGTTCGTGAACTTTTTTATGTTTTTCACATTCATGAACTTTATTGTATTTCGCGATCTTTTTTCAAATTGGTGAACTTGTCTATCAAATTCTTGAGCTCTTTTCAAATTCCCTTTTTTTGAAAAGTTGAAAAGCCAATGGTCAATACGTCAAACGGTTTGTTGCCGGGGTCAAGCTTTCAACAAACAAACTGAGCAACCGGATCTGCCTGTAATCGAACTAAGCGTTGAGCTTTTTAATGGGCTGGCCCAATTGAGCATGCGTGTGGGCGCCAACAAGTTGAACCGGAGCATGAGGCATCGTATAGGAGCTCTTGTTAAGGACCCCTAAAAAAAGGAGCTCTTGTTAAGGGAGGGGAGAAGACTGAGACCTCCTATGCCACACGATACATGGTGGATAACAGTCAAACGCGCACCCCGAGCGCACTTTGTGCCGACCTATGTGTGGGCTGCCATGTTTTTGTTTTTGTTTTTCTTTTAGTTTTTAGTTTTACTTTTGCTTTTTGAACTCAAAAATATGTTCATAAAATTTTGAAAAATGTTCTACCGAACTTCAAAAGCGTTCACAATTTAAATATTCTTAATTTTAAAAAATATTCATGAATTTGAAAATTGGTTTCAATGAAATCCAAAATAAAAAATTGTTTGTGAGTTTGAAAAAGGTTTTCGTCTCCAAAAAATATTACTATATAAAAAAAACTGATTTTTTAAAAATGTGCACGAATTTGTAAAATATTATGGATTTAAAAAAAAACTAGCAAGTGGCACGTGCTTTGCACGTTGATGGAGTGCACGTAGTTGGTTCATATTGGCATTTTATAAAGTACACAATTGCATGCGTGTATGTAGCAGTTTTTTTTTGACAACTTTGCGTATGTAGCAATTGATTGATGGTATTCTTTATACGTATTTTTTAGATAATCCTCCTTATGGTCTTATATTTATAATCCATTCATTATGGCACGATTTCATTCTTTAGGCCCATTACCACCTATTACAGCACAACGTCATGTGACTTGGAACAAGAAATTCCAATATGGCCGATGTTTCCTATTTAGCATTTAAGCGCCCGTTGGCGGCGCTTCTATTTGGGCTCGGCCCATCTTGCTATTTCACTTTTTTTTTCTAAAAAGAAAAACGAGTTGCGCTGCGATGGATTCGAACCTCCGACCTCCTGCTCGAGGGGAGGCTGCACTAACTACCAGCCAAATGCCATCCCACGCGCCCCCTGCCTCATGGGCCCCACGTGGACCCCCTCCACGTATTCCAGCACCCACTCACTTCGTCTTCCTCCATAAAAAATCCGCCCATAGCCCAAACCCGTGTTCTAGCTCATCTTGCTATCATTTTCGATCTCCTTACTCAAACCTCCATTCACAAAACTGTTTTGGGGGATTGTTCTTCGGTATGTGACTCCTCCAATGGTCCAATTAGTTTTTTTTTCTAGTGATTTATTTATTGCAATTTTTTGCTGCTTAGGTGACCCTGTTCTTGAGCTTGCATGTCAAATTTATATGGTCCCAAGTAGTTCTAATGCATGATATAGTCTCTAGGCACTTGTGAGAATAGTTGCTATCAATCTTGTTTAGTTTTGCTCACTTTTATTTTGAGTCACTAAAATTTTCAGAAATTTTTCAAAGAAAGAAAAATGTTTAGGAAAATGTACCAAGGTGGTTCCTCAAGGAAGCAAGGAAACTGTTTAAGAAAATGTACCAAGGAGAAATTCTCACGGTGTTTAGGAAAATGTACCTAGGCGAAATTCTCACACTGTTTTATTTGACATTTATGATAAATCATACACCATGGACCTGGAAGATTTTAATACAGCTTGTAAACTCCCACAGTGGGGCAATATTAGTGAACCTAGCAAATCTAAATTTAAAGAGTTTCTTGCTAGTATCACTGTGGGGGAATCTAGAGAAATCACACAAGCTACCATAGGGAGCATTCATTTTCCTTCCATACATTATTTTTCTCTCTTTGTAGGTAGATGCATTAACAGTAAAGATGAGGCTTGTCACATGTGCGTTCCAGATCTTAGTGTCCTCAAGAGTGCGGTATTAGGTGATAAACAATATAACTTGGGGGCCATTGTTACATGAAGGTTGCATCTTAACGGTACAAGTGGAGATTTGTTTGGTGGAATTTATGCGACTCATGTAGCTAATTATCTTGATGTATCCATACATGAAAATGATATGGAGTTACCTCCTGCTTATCAAGATTATAATGTTATGGTTCTCAATCAGTTTGTTGAGAGGATTGAACAGTTTGTCCAGTACCGACTAATCTTTGACAGACGTCGCACTGTCCATGTTGCTCTCCCTGCTCCTACTTTCTTTAACTTTCAGACAAAAAGGAGATATGTTATAACCAAGGAGGAGGCGAACGAGTATGAGAGGAGGACGGAGGCAGCTCGCCTCCAAGCTGCAACTCGTCAAGCAGTAGCTGCTGCATCGCAGTACGACCCCAGCTATGACTTTGGATATCCTCCAGGCCAACAGTGGCCATAGACCAACTTAGGCCAAAAGCCTAAGCTTGGGGGAGTACGTATTTCTCACCGATATTACATTCATGTTCACACACTCATGCCAGTTGTCGGTGCTCATACTTTTTCATTGTACTATCCATGCTACTTTATTTTCTTTTCTAAGCCTTCTTTTTGTGTGTCTGAAAAACCTTAAGAAAAACCAAAAAAATTAGTTGTAGCTTTTAGCTAGTTTACTTTTCATGCCTGTAGTAGTAGTAATTAAAAGAAAACCCAAAAAGATTTCTCGTTCTTCTTTTGCTTCTTGGGAGCTTTCCCGTATAAATAGTTTTATTTCTTTTCTTTTCGTTGGGGGTCGAGAGGAGAAGACCATGATGAAAATGTTGAGTGGCTCTCATATGCATTATTGTTGATTTAACCAAGAGCCCATATTACCTTGTCATCTCCCTTGTATTAAATGCTTGCAGATCCCAGCTTAGTCCAATGCACGTGCACTATTATTATTATCCACAACGTTCGGTCATGCGAGTGAAAGGCAATAATGATGATATATGATGAGCTGATTGAGATGAGAGAAGCTGGTATGAAGTCGACCTATCTTGTTTTTGTAAATATGATTAGTTCATCGTTCCTGATTCAACATATTACGAATGAAACATGTTTGCAATGAAAATTAGAGATTATAGTTGCTCATGCCATGCTTAATTTTCTAGGAGTTTATAATGGTTAACCTTGCGTGCCAACATGTTTTAAAATAGTTGTGATGTGGTATGATAGGGTGGTATCCTCCTTTGAACGATTCGAGTGGCTTGACTTGGCACATGTTCACGTATGCAGTTGAAACAAAATCAACATAGCCTCCACGATATTTATGTTCATGGTGATTTATATCCTACTCATGCTTGCACTCATTGTAGGTTATTCTTAATGCATGTTCATGACTGTTGTCGCTCTCTAGTTGGTCGCTTCCCGGTCTTTTTCTAGCCTTCACTTGTACTAAGTGGGAATTATGCTTATTCATCCACTTCCATAAACCCCAAAGTTATTCCATATGAGTCCACCATACCTTCCTATATGCGGTATTTACCTGCCGTTCCAAGTAAATTTGTATGTGCCAAACTCTAAACCTTCAAATGAAATTCTGTTTTGTATGCTCGAATAGCTCATGTATCAACTAGGGCTGTCTATATCTTCCATGCTAGTGAAGGAAATGTGCCCTAGAGGCAATAATAAAGTTGTTATTTATATTTCCTCATATCATGATAAATGTTTATTATTCATGCTAGAATTGTATTAACCGGAAACTTAGTACATGTGTGAATACATAGACAAACAGAGTGTCACTAGTATGCCTCTACTTGACTGGCTCGTTGAATCAGAGATGGTTAAGTTTCCTAGCCATAGACATGAGTTGTCATTTGATTAACGAGATCACATAATTGGAGAATGATGTGATTGACTTGACCCATTCCGTTAGCCTAGCACTTGATCGTTTAGTTTATTTGCTATTGCTTTCTTCATGACTTATACATGTTCCTATGACTATGAGATTATGCAACTCCCGAATACCAGAGGAACACTTAGTGCTACCAAACGTCACAACATAACTGGGTGATTATAAAGGTGCTCTATAGGTGTCTCCGATGGTATTTGTTGAGTTGGCATAGATCGAGATTACGATTTGTCACTCCGATTGTCGAAGAGGTAACTCTGGGCCCTCTCGGTAATGCACATCACTATAAGCCTTGCAAGCAATGTGACTAATGAATTAGTTGCGGGGTGATGCATTACAGAACGAGTAAAGAGGATTGCCAATAACGAGATTGAACTAGGTATTGAGATACCGACAATCGAATCTCGGGCAAGTAAGATACCGATGACAAAGGGAACAACTTATGTTGTTATGCAGTTTGACCGATAAAGATCTTTGTAGAATATGTAGGAACCAATATGAGCATACAGGTTCCGCTATTGGTTATTGACCGGAGATGAGTCTCGGTCATGTCTACATAGTTCTCGAACCCGTAGGGTCCGCACGCTTAACGTTCTGTGACGATCGGAACTATGAGTTTATGTGTTTTGATGTACCGAAGGTTGTTCAGAGTCCCGGATGTGATCATGGACATAACGAGGAGTCTCGAAATGGTCGAGACATAAAGATTGATACATTGGACGGCTATGTTTGGACATCGGAATGGTTCCGGGTGAGTTCGAGCATTTACTGAGTACCGGAGGTTCTGGAACCCCGGGAGTGTATGGGCCTTATTGGGCCTTAGTGGGAGAGAGGAGGAGGCGGCCTAGGAGGCGCGCCCCAAGCCCAATCCGAATTGGGAGGGGCGGCCACCTTTCCTTCCTCCTCTCTCCTCCTTCCTTCCTCTCCTACTCCTACTTGGAAGGGAATCCTACTCCGGTGGGAGTAGGACTCCCCTAGGCGCGCCATAGAGAGGGGCCTCCCCTCCTCCTCCTCCTTTATATACCGGAGAGGGGGGCACCCCAAAGACACACAAGTTGATCATTGTCTTAGCCGTGTGCGGTGCCCCCCTCCACCATAATCCACCTCGGTCATATCACTACTAGGAAAACCTTTACCAGTAGCGCTGGTTTTTTGGCTATTAGTAGCGTGGGCAGGCGCGCTACTGCTACGGCACTACAACTATTTTTTAGCAGTGGCGCTTGTTTGAACCAGCGCTATCGCTATCTCAGATCTAGCAGTAGCGCCCTCATCCATCGCTATCGCTAATACTAGTAGCGTGGCCCTTCAAAAACGCCATCGGTAAGCAGCGCTGCTACTACTCCAATACCCCACGCCATCGCTACTATTTTCTTTTTTTTATGTTGTTGTATTCGTATTTTTTCAGGTTTTATACAGTTACAACATACACATACACTGGAACTATATGAAAAAGGAATGTCTCATAATCATCATCGAAGTGGTACAACATAGTCTCAACACAAATGATGTCGATCTCATCATCATCTCGAAATAGTGATACAAGTTAATGACCACATGTCTCTTACATTGTCACCATAGACACATGTTTCATCATCTACCTAAACTAAGACATAAACGATAAGAGCGATCACGATGATCAAAAGCGGTATGATGTAGTAGTTTTTGCGGCGGCGCTGGTTCTAAATCCCCTGTTGTGCTATGAATCTCAAGTAACTAGCTTCGCTTCCGCTCGCTATCAAACCCTTTCGCTTCCACGAGAAGCGAGACTTGGGCCCACACTGCCACTCATCATACACACCCGAACATGCCCTACATACACGGCATACCACTTCCTCGCCATTGTTGATCTATATACCGCCGAGATGCACATATATATACCATGAAGCGAATTCAACAAAACAGTTATGAAATAGAAGCAACATATAGTAAACATGGTTAACAAATTTCATCGTACCGAAAGTAATTAACTAGAGCGCGGCACCATACATCTAATAGTTTCGTCGTACTGAGAGATTCGAAGTTTCGTCGTACATAAAGTAACAAGTAACTAAACAGACACATTGTTTTTAAGCAGTGCACTCTTCCCATCTGTCCATATCCGGAATGGTGCACCCAAGCTTAGTGAAAGGCATCATGTGCTGTCGCTGTAGGGCAATGCGGGTTCGGACGTCAGCTCGCGATATTGGGCCGCCGTAGAACATCCCATTCTCTTTGAGGACATCTTTGATGATGATGGATGCAATTTCCTGTTGGATCCGGTAGAAATCATTTCGAAGTCGATTATCCGGCACGACTCCAAAGGCTTCGGCCCATCTCTGGATATGGGTATCAGATGAAGATTTCATGCAAAGTGATTGCACATCCCTTCTGTACTCCATCATTAGATGGATGACGTAGAATCCATCATTCTCACTTCTTGCCGGTTGCTGGATGCAACAGAAGTCAGTCTTGTGGCTGAAACAAAGCCCAGCCTTATTTGTTTTTTTATATTGGACGTAGCTACCCCGCATGATGAAGCCCAGTATAGCTCTGTCCAGAACATACTTTATGTGTGTGTAATCTTTCTTCTTTATGTTCTTCGATGGGTCCAAATATAGAGCGCGGGAGTAACGCGGGTAAAGAACAATGAGAACGGCACGACACACCCCGCTGCGCAAAATACACGATCAAGTTAGCCTCCATGCGTGCAAAGTAACTATTGAAATGCACGAAAGGATGTATGTGTTATAGTGCTATCGCGGATGTCTTACCTGGGATGATAAGGTAGGAGAATCATTTCTTTGTCCTTATTGCTGACCAAGAATTCTTCGATGTACTGACTCGCATATTGACGGTTGGTGTCGTTGATTGATAAGAAGCCCTCATGCATGTAGTATGGGTCCGCGACCGCAAGACCGGTGACTTGCCCTCTCCTGACGATGTAGTTCATGTGCAGCGCATATAGGCAGACGAAGGTAAAATCGAGTGTCCCCATTTGAAACATCTGGAAGAGGTAATCAAACCTCGGGAAGAAGAGGTCCGCGGGGCATGTGTGGACATACATCTTGCAACTGCTCGGCACATGAACCGTATAAAGTGGGTATCCTCGATCATCCGAGGTGAGGAGGCTTCTCTCTGTCGAAAGCATATGGTCATGGAGTCTCCTGAGATCCCCTTCTATGGCAGCTAGTGCATTCGCCGGTACCATTGGCTGTCCCGCGACATGGATTAATGGCGCATGTTTCATCGGTACACAGTCAACTTTGGTCGAAGGCGGCTGGCTGCTAGAACCAACATTGCCAGCTTTATTGGATATTCTCGCCGCCGGTCTCTTCCTCTGCTTCTTGGTGGGCTCAGGTGCTGGTGGGTCTGTCAGACCCTCCCTGAGCACCACCCCTAGTGTTGTCGTGCTCAGCTTTGGACGACTCTGGCTAATCCATTGAGCTTGGGTGGAGCCGGCATCTAGAGGCGTGTCCTGCGAGGATTGCATGAACAAAGACTTCTTGCACTCCCGAGGACGTTTCGGCTCTGGTACATGCATCTCATATTCATATGGTTGACTCATTGTTACATCATTGTCAAAGGCAGTATTGAAATACTGGTTAGGGTCATCGTTGGCCTCCTCCATGTCATGATCCCTATCCTCTTCCATGGGGCAGATGGCATCATCTACCGGCGAAACAGTTGGCCCTCCTTCCTCATGTCTCTCGATCTCAGCAAGCAGCACAGACGATGGTTGTACTTGTGTAGTTGGTGTTGTGGTCATACCTTCCTGAGGTCCCGTTGGTGTGCTCCTGGCCACCTCGACACGAAGAAGATTTTTCGGCCACAGGATCGACCAATTTTTGCATTGCCCAAGCTGTGTGGGGGTCTCGTCATCCTCTCCATCGGTTTGTATCGGACGAGGGAGACCCTCATAGCCCGCTTTCACACTCGCCACGGAGACCCTTAAGGTGTTATCAGGCATCTGCTGGCTGTGAAACAATCGATCCTTAAGCTTCACTATAGTACCCTTCCCCACATCCACCAACCTGCCCTTCATGTTGTAAAGGAGGGTGCACGGAGTGGAGTCGGCCTACAAAGACATATCGTCGGCGCGCCGAGATCCAAAAAGAACGGCAACTGAAGATTAATTAATTAGTTGAGTTGATGAAGGTGCGACGACGCGTATTTACCGTGAGGGCGTCGAGCTCAGCCAATGTCGACGACCCGACATTCAAGCCAGAGACGGAACTAGGGCTGCTGTGAGAGCTGGGCGGAGGAGCAGGTGCCGCTGGAGGAGGTGCGCCGGTTGCCATACTAGGTACGGGTATGGTGCGGCGTTCATTGAGTTGCTCCCGCTGAAGCTGGGCATGGGAAAATCACTTGGTGGCGCATTTGGATTTTGTTGCACCCATGTGACCACTGTTGGAATCAAGCTTGTAAAGGCAGCCACCATATCAGATCTACATGCACCGATTATCTCAGCTTTGGTCTCAGCTTTTGCTTTCTGCATCGCCCACGCCACCTTCTCGTCGATAGTCACTTGACTGAACTTCTTTCTCTGTCTTTTGGCCTCGGGGTCCTCGTTATAATAGTACTTCCAAGTGGCCCCATCCCCGGCGCCATGCACACGTCCATATTGCGGCCGCTGGCCGGGCGGGTGTCCCATCATTATGTTCATGGCCTGGTTGAAAGGAGTGTCCCATTTGTACTTCGCCGACGACTGAGTCGACTGAGTCGACGAGTCGCTCTCGGCCGCAAGCTTGTGTTGCTCTCTCTGCAAAATGGACCGTGAATCATTTATGAATGCGACTAGAATGTAGTAGACTTCGTTGATCAGAACCTAATATGTAAGGTGGTAATTAAAAAGGATAATTACCAGTAATCTCATGAATTGCCTAGTCAGCCCTTCGGTGAAAAAAAATCTTTTTCTTGGGGTCCCACAAGAATCGGGCCCTGATGAAGTCGTGCTCCTGCGGGGCGGTGAACTCAGCCAATGGGTCTGGGATCCCCTGACGTTCACGTTCTGCGTCCTCCTTAGCCCACACGGGCCTCTTTCCCGTGTAACCACGACTTCCAAGGCGGTTGTTCCCCATGTTCTTTGCCTGCAGCTGCTTGCCTCACTCCGACCTGGCCTTGGCAGCTTCTTCATTGCAAGTCTCCTTGAACCTTTAAAAGTCCTCTATCGTAATTTTCGGATTGTCTGCAACAATCTCGGCGTAGGTTTCATGGTCTACTTGAATCGCCCTTTTGACCCTAGTTTTCCAAGTGCTCAATGTGTTGTTGAACTTCCCTAGGGCTTTGTTGTTGATTTTTTTCATGCCCTCATCATCCCATGGGTCGACATCGTCATTCCGACAGGGGAACTGGAATCTTGCGTGCAACCTAGTTAGAAGCAGCTTCTTCAAATGTTCATCCTTTCGTATTTTTGTGGTGTTGATGTTAGCGGTGTCCCGTAGGATGCATCCTAGTTGGTTGCCGTAACACGCTGCCACTTCTCGCGGCTCTATTGGCTCGAACTCGCCAGGGTGCACCGCCGTGACCACCATTCTTCCGTGCCGAGCTCATTTGGGCGTCGTGTCCTCTTTTCATTCATCCCTCATCGGCTTGGGAGGTCCCACCTTCAGTGCTGCGTTAGGAACATCATCGGCCTTGATCTCGGTGCGGTGTCGTTGGTGGCATCGATTAATCGGCGCCGGCGCCACCACCGTCGTCATCTGTCGTGACAAGGCGGTCTGGACACCCAGCTTCCTGTCTCTCCTGATCCACTAGAAAGTCGAGGTAGGCGTGTGCTTGACCTAATTGGGACTGAGAACCTCCGGCCTCATCGGTGTCGGTCATGTTTCCTAGGGTTCAATGTCGTAGTGGTTTAATTATCGAGCTTTATATAATAAAGTGAATAATGAAAAAAAAGTGACCTTTGTTTTACCGGAAATGTCGTTTCATTCCCGGAGCGATAAATCTCGAGCACTCGATATGTCCAGCTTTCTAGCACAAGTCATGCCGAAATTCACGGAAAATTTCGGCATGACCTTTGCTAGAAAGTGCACATATAGAGCGCCTGAAATTTGCCGGAATGGAAATGAATCAACATTTCCGGCAAAACATAGGTCACTTTGTTGCTCCTGACATATACACAATCATGAACATTGCTGCCCAACATATACACAATCATGCATCATTATGAACACTTTAACAGCCACATTATGAACACTCCCCCTTGCATCATTATGTGCTGACATATGAAGAGGGAGGGAACAGGGGGTGGCGCACCTCGGGGTCGGGGTCGCCGGGGCAGAGGGGTCGGGTCCTTCTCCTCCTCGTCGATCTGCGCCTAGCTTCGATCTGCAGAGAGAGAGAGAGTGACCAAACTGTAAGTTAAAAATCCTCATTTTCAAAATGGACAGCAACTACAAAAGCTAATTTTCAAAAACTGTAACTTTCATTTCCATTTTCATTTAAAAACAAACACTAACAGCAAATTAAGCTAACTAACACTAACTAACTATCACTAGGCTAACACTAACAGCAATTAACTAACTAGCACTAACAGCAAATTAAGCTAACTAACACTAACAGCAATTAACTAACTAACTAACACTAACACTAACTATGCGAGGGGGCATACCGGAGCGGGATGGGGTCGAGGCGGGGGGGCGGGGCTGGCGTCGGCGTCGGGGTCGCTGATCTGCAGAGAGCGGGAGGGGGTCAGAGAGAGAGCCAGGGCTGAGGGGTCGGAGAGGAAGGAAGAGGCGGGGGCATACCGGAGCGGGATGGGGTCGAGGCGGGGCTAGGCGGGGCTGGCGTCGGCGTCGGGGTCGCCGGGGTCGCTGATCTGCAGAGAGCGGGAGGGGTCGGAGAGAGCCAGGGCTGAGGGTCGGAGAGGAAGGAAGAGGGGGGGGCATACCAGGCGGGATGGGGTCGAGGCGGGCGGGCTGGCGTCGGCGTCGGGGTCGTCGGGGTCGCTGATCTGCAGAGAGCGAGAGGGGGTCGAGAGAGCCAGTGAGGTCGCAGAGGAAGGAAGAGGCGGAGGGCATGCCGGGCGGGATGGGGTCGAGGCGGGCGGGCGGGCTGGCGTCAAGGGAGGCGTGGCGAGGCGGGCGGGCTGGCGTCGGTGGTTGGCGTCGGAGGGATCGGCGAATGGCGCGAGAGAGAGAGAGAGAAGAAGAGGGGGCTAGCGGACCGGTGCTATAGCTAAATTAGCTATAGCTCTTGTTGGCAAAACGCGCTATAACTAAGTTAGCTATAGCGCTTGTCCAGAAGAAATGCGCTACTGCTTGATTTTTTATTTTTTTTATTTTTCTTAGCTATAGCGCTTCCCAGACTAAAACGCGCTACTGCTAAGTTTTTTTCTTTTTCTTTTTTCTTTTTCTTTTTATTTTTTTATTTTTCTTGCATTTCATTTTCCACAACTTATTAGTTCTTTTTTCTTTTTTGTTTCATTTCATTTTGTAAAACTTCCTTTCTTTTTCTTTTTCTTTCATTTGCACTTTTCTTTTTCTTATCTTTCTTTTGCACTTTCCTTCCTTTAATTTGGTCTGTCGTTAGAGCAATACCACTGTTACCCTCCGGATAATAATTAGTATAATATAATTACATGATTTGACCGCTAACACCAGTATACAAAAAAGACACACACAAACTTTGGGCATTAGTTTGTCAGCTTGGGCGACGACGACGCTTTAGACTGATCTTCTTCCCTCTTTTGTTCATTGTCGAATAATTGAGCCCATGGTCATGACTTTTCCTTCTCCAGGGATTACGATCTTTCGTACGTAATGTACTCTTCATTCTTCTTTTGACATATGTTTCGTCGTCATCAGCATCATCTTCCCTCATCGGATCACCGTACTGGTCATAGTCTTCCTCGTTGGCGACTCCATCCATTCCGGCGATGCTCCTTTTGCTTCTCCTCACGACAACACGGCTGGGATTGACAGGATCAGTTATGAAGAAACATTGTGTCACGTGTTTAGCGTGTACCCATGGCTCATTTTTGGCGATGGCGTTGACGGTACCACTATCATCGGAGTCGGGTATACACATGGTAGTGAAATGTCGGTTTTCTTTGTGTACATTTTTAGCCCATTTGACACGGAACATCGTCGCGCTATGCAATGCAGAGTAGTTAAGCTCCCATATCTCTTCGACCCTTCCGTAATATCTTTCAATTACATTCCCGGTCATGGCTTCCATCGTCACCCGTGAGTTTTGGTCATCACTGTTTATATCTTTCTCCTCCGTGTAGAACATGTATCCCTTGATATCATATGCTTGATAAGTCGCGAGGTTGGTCGAGGGGCCATGTGCTAAGGCGTATATGAGTGTTCCATTCGGACAACCCTCTTCCGGGGGATTAGCCAGATCTCGCTCTTTGAACCAACGCACGAAAGTGGAGTTGTGCTCTCTAATAACTTCAGCGTCCGTCCTGTGCACCCCACGGTCATAGTATTTCTTTGCGATGGTCTCTTTGTGCAGTGTCACGAAATCTTCTAGCACATCTAGGTGTTGTAGCACTACTAAGTTTTCCCTGTCAATGTCGTTTTGTCGGTCCGAGCGTAACACATTCAAATCCCTATGACCGTTGGTGTGACCTTCGCCTTCGAGCCTTCCACAGTGCTTGTTGATGGGCAAACCAACAACACTGTCTTTGGTCGGATAACTCTCACATAAAGAGATGCACTCTTTGGTCAGATATCCCTGGGCTATGCTTCCATCTGGATGGGACATGTTACGAACGATTCCTTTGATGGCCCCATTCATCCTCTCAAACGGCATCATGCTATGCAGGAATGTCGACCCTAGGTCGATGATGTCGTCCATGATGTGGACATATAGATGCACCATGACATCAAAGAACGCGGGCAGGAAGTACATCTCTTGCTCATTCAGTATGACAATGATCTCTTCTTGTAGCCTATGGAGTTGCTTCACACTGATCGACTTTCGAGAGATAGCATCAAAAAGTGGCATAGGTCGATGGCGTCTCACGCACATGTGTGTCCATAATCCCTCTAAGTGCAACCGAGTAATCGTCATCATCACATGACAGTCGTGAGACTTCATCCCATGAACCTTTTTTCTTAGTGTCCGGATATCTGCTTATCTTCCCGATATCCGGAACTAACTTTGATTCCGGCAAGGCACTTGAACAGTTGATCGACCTCCTTCGGATCTAAGGTGAAGCAAGAGGGGGGGCAATATTGTTCTTCCTTCTTGTTTACTTTTTTGCCCCTATCTTCCGTCTCCGTCTCCGTCTCCTCTGACGACCTTTTACCGAGCATTTGGAGATCTTTCCTGATTTTCAAAAATTCCAAGTCTTTTATTGCCTTCGGCCCATCCTTGGTCCTCTCCGGCATGTTCATCAATGTTCCAAGCAAACTCTCAAGGATATTTTTTGTGATATGCATTTGATCAAGGCTATGAGGCGTGTCGAGTATGGGCCAGTATTCCAAGTCCCAGAAAACAGATCTCGTCTTCCATACCTTCAGCAGGGGCTCCGGCGCCTTTTTCTTCGTCTTTCCCGACGAGGGGCACTCTTTCCAGTTCTTCAATACTCATATATTTCTGCACCGCTACGCTTACGTGGAGGACCTCGATGCTCCATTGAATAGATCTCCATGCTTTCTCCATGGGTCATCCTTCTTGAGCCATCTTCGATGCCCCATGTACACGATTTTCAAAGACCCGTCATCTTTCGATAGCTGCAGAGAAGTTGTATCATCCATGCACCTCGTGCATCCGCAATATCCGTGGCACACCTAGCCGGAGAGATAGCCGTAACCGAGATAGTCCTGCACCGTCATGATCAGCGCGGCTATCATGTAGAAATACTCTCCTTTGCTTGCATCCCATGTCTTGGCCGGCGTTGTCCATAAGGTGCAGAACTCCTCTTTCGATAACCGAGATACAGATTTATATCATTTCCGGTTGTCTCGGCCCTTGAATAAGCATAGCCATGTGTATGTATTTTTCCTTCATACTGTGAGGGGAGGTTGTACATCCATACAAACACGGGCCATGTGCTATGATTGGTGTTCTGGTTGCCAAATGGATTCATGCCATCACTACTAGCGCCAAGCACTATGTTCCTTGGATCATTTGCGAAAAAATCAAATTCAACATTTAATGCTCTCCACTGGCTAGCATCTACGAGGTGTCTCAGCTTCGGCTCATCTCTGTCATCTGGCTTCACCCTCTCCGCGTGCCAGCGCATAAGCTTTGCTTCCTTAGGATCTACGAAATACCGTTGTAGACGCGGAGTGATCGAAAAGTACCATACAACTTTCTATGGAGCTTTCTTTCCGGCCTTTTTATATCGTGAAGCATTGCACTTTGGACAGATGGTTTTTTCAGCGTGCTCGTTCCGATATATGATGCAACATTGATGCATGTGTGATATCTAATATGTGGCAGATCAAGAGGGCACACGATTTTCTTTGCCTCCTCGACACTAGTAGGACACGAGCTTCCTTGGGAAGAACCTTCTTTAGGTACTTGAAGCTCATCCAGGCTTGTATCTGTCCATTTGTTTTTTGCCTTCATCTTTAGAAGTTCTAGTGTGAAACTCAAGCGGGTCACCTCGGGATTATTGCAACCATCATACAAAGGAGTCATCGAGTCTACCTCCGATTCTTGATTTGGCCTCCTCTCTAGAAGCAGCTCTGTCGCTAGTCGTCTTCTTGCGAAGCAGGTCTCGAACATGCGGGCCCTGCATGGCTTAACTTAGTAGCTTCGAAGACGGTGGCGTGTCTGCGTCTTCTCCGCCTTGAACTGCCTCTTCGCCATCGACATTTCCGAGGCCGTCTTCCTCTTCGGGCACATAATCGGTCATCTCTTCGTCTGGTGGCCCCATGTCGTTATTTCCTGCCCCGTCGACGTCCTCATCATCATCATCATCTTCACTTATCCACCGAGTATGGCCATGCATGAAACCATGCATGAGCAAGTGTGCCTTGAATGTGCCACCCTCAAAGGGGTCGAGCCTGACAATTCCTTTGCATTTTCGACACGGACATAAAACATCCTTCAGTCTTATTTCATACATGTCGTCCACAGCGGATTGCCAGTATCTTTCCACCATCCTTCCATTGACCTTCATGATCACCTACGTGCGGAGCAAATATTATAACCACATATATATGCATGCATGGATCAAATTCATACAAAAATTCAGCATGACCTTCCCTATACATAGGACATACTGAGTTTGCCCGAAATTCACCGAAACGGAATTGAATCGACATTTCGGCAAAACATAGGCAACTCACGTCACCCACATTATTTCGTCAAATACACATTGTAGGAAACTCAAATTGAATGGAACAAGCAAGGTGCAAGGAAAGGGGGAGAAAGGAAGGGGAAGAGGAAGAAGAAAGGGGAGGAAGGAGGGGAAAGGTGGTAGGTGGGTGGCGACCATAGCAGTAGCGCGGGGTGCCAAAGCACGCTACTGCTGTGAGTGCCAGCCAAAATATCTGCTGGTACGTAAAACTAGCTATACTGCTTGTACAAGAACAACGCTACTGGTATAAGTGTACCCATAGAACAAATAGCATTAGCGCGTCTAGGTGCACAGGCGCTACAGCTACTTTCTTAACAGTAGCGCTTGTTAGACAATAAACGCTGCTAATATTTTTTGGTCGGGTGGTGTGTTGTGGCAAACTTACCAGTAGCGTGGCATCCAAAAACCAATGCTGCTACTATGTTGTACCAGTAGCGCGCTTTGTAACAGACGCTACTTGTAACTATCAGTAGCGTGGGGTCCATAATACACGCTACTGGTAAGCTTCTATGTATAAGCATTTTCCTGGTAGTGTATCGTCGTAGTGCTTAGGCGAAGCCCTGCATCGGTAGCTTCATCATCACCTTTATCATGCCGTCGTGCTGACGAAGCTCTCCCTCGACACTCAGCTGGATCAAGAGTTCGTGGGACGTCACCGAGCTGAACGTGTGCAGATCGCATAGGTGCCGTACTTTCGGTAGTAGGATCGGTCAGATCGTGAAGACGTACGACTACATCTACCATGTTGTCATAATGCTTCCGCTTACGGTCTACGAGGGTACGTGGACTACACTCTCCCCTCTCGTTGCTATGCATCACCATGATAGATCTTGCGGGTGCGTAGGAAAATTCTAAAATTACTGCATTCCCCAACAGGTAGGTGGGTTATTCTCGTGATGAGTGGACTCCGCTCACCATTCATGAGAAAATGGCTGGTAATAGGGATGCCCAGTCCCATGCTCAAATCAAAATACATGCAAACAAAACTCCCCCAGGACTGTTGTTAGTTGAAGGCACCCGTAGTTTCGGGCAAGCCATGGATTGATGCTTGTTGGTGGTGGGGGAGTATAAACTTTACCATTCTATTTGGGAACCGCCTATAATGTGTGTAGCATGGAAGATATCGAGATCTCTTGTTTGTTATGTTGACAATGAAAGTATGACACTCAAAATATTATTTATCTCTATTTCAAAACTCGAGCTCTGGCACCTCTACAAATCCCTGCTTCCCTCTGTGAAGGGCTTGTCTATTTACTTTTATGTTGAGTCATCATCCTCTTATTAAAAAGCACCAGTTGGAGAGCACCGCTATCATTCGCATGCATTACTATTAATTTACATTAAGTATGACTGTGACTGGATCTCTTTTACCATGA
The DNA here is from genome assembly GCA_021605205.1 of Aegilops longissima. Classification (NCBI taxonomy): domain Eukaryota; kingdom Viridiplantae; phylum Streptophyta; class Magnoliopsida; order Poales; family Poaceae; genus Aegilops; species Aegilops longissima. The sequence continues at coordinate 516,444,835 of CM038678.1, forward strand.
ATTACAATGTCTAGTCAGTCCTTGATCTTCAGGGTGCTCTGCATTTATGTTTTGCGATCTCAGAAAGGGCTAGCGAGATACTATCCTGTTATATCATATTATGATTGTTTTGAGAAAGTGTTGTCATCCGAGATTTATTATTATTGCTCGCTAGTTGATTATGCCATTGATATGAATAAACATGAGACCTAAATGTTATTGTGAATATGGTTAGTTCATAATCTTTGCTGAAAACTTGAATGCTGGCTTTACATATTTGCAACAACAAGATCAAACAGAGTTTGTAAAAGTTTTTCTTTATCACTTTCAGTTTATCAACTGAATTGCTTGAGGACAAGCAAATGCTTAAGCTTGGGGGAGTTGATACGTCTCCAATGTATCTACTTTGCCAAACACTTTTGCCCTTGTTTTGGACTGTAACTTGCATGATTTGAATGAAACTAACCCAGACTGACGCTGTTTTCAGCAGAATTGCCATGGTGTTATTTTTGTGCAGAAATAAAAGTTCTCGGAATGACCTAAAAATCCACGGAGACACATTTTGGAAATAATAAAAAATATTGGCGAAAGAATCAACATCAGGGGGCCCGCACCCTGTCCACGAGGGTGCAGGGCGTGCCCACCCCCCTGGGGGGCGCCCCTGCCTCGTGGGCCCCCTGAGACTCCACCGACCTCAACTCCAACTCCATATATTCACGTTCGGGGAGAAACAAATCAGAGAGAAGGATTCATCTCGTTTTATGTTACGGAGCTGCCGCCCAGCCCTAATCTCTCTCGGGAGGGTTGGTCTGGAGTCCATTTGGGGCTCCGGAGAGGGGAATCGGTCGCCGTCGTCATCATCAACCATCCTCCATCACCAATTTCATGATGCTCACCCCCGTGCGTGAGTAATTCCATCATAGGCTTGTTGGACGGTGATGGGTTGGATGAGATTTACCATGTAATCGAGTTAGTTTTGTTAGGGTTTGATCCCTAGTATCCATTATGTTCCATGATTGATGTTGCTTTGACTTTGCTATGCTTAATGCTTGTTACTAGGGCCCGAGTGCCATGAATTCAGATCTGAACCTATTATGTTTTCATGAATATATGCGAGTTCTTGATCCTATATTGCAAGTCAATAGTCACCTATTATGTGTTATGATCCGGCAACCCCGAAGTGACAATAATCGGGATCACTCCCGGTGATGACCGTAGTTTGAGGAGTTCATGTATTCACTAAGTTTTAATGCTTTGGTTCGGTACTCTATTAAAAGGAGGCCTTAATATCCCTTAGTTTCCAATAGGACCCCGCTGCCACGGGAGGGTAGGACAAAAGATGTCATGCAAGTTCTTTTCCATAAGCAGTATGACTATATTCGGAATACATGCCTACATTACATTGATGAACTGGAGCTAGTTCTGTGTCACCCTATGTTATAACTGTTGCATGAGGAATCGCATCCGACATAATTATCCATCATTGATCCATTGCCTACGAGCTTTTCACATATTGATCTATGCTTAGTTACTTTTTCGTTGCCACTGTTACAATTACTACAAAAACTGCTACTGTTACTTTTGCCACCGTTATCACTACTTCCATACTACTTTGCTACGAAGTACTTTGCTGCAGATATTAAATCTTTCAGGTGTGGTTGAATCGACAACTCAGCTGCTAATACTTGAGAATATTCTTTGGCTCCCCTTGTCTCGAATCAATAAATTTGGGTTGAATACTCTACCCTCGAAAACTGTTGCGATCCCCTATACTTGTGGGTTATCATGTACCAGGGGGCGGGAGCTAGGCCGTTGAGGAGGAGAAAGGAACCTGGACGGCGAGCGCGATGGGACATAGAGTAAATGTGTCCATGTTGTAGGGATTTGCCAAATCCTGGCCATTGGATGTACAGATCAGATGGTCTATATTCAAAGTTATTCCCCCACTATATAGTTGTATAGATATAGAGAAATCTTTACAAGGGGATGAACCCTCGACGGAAGGGGTTCTCGAAGACTTGACATCTTCCACGGGGTTCTCGAATACTCAGCGCAGCGTGATGTTGTGTTTGAACCGCCTCTTCTCCAACATTGTGAAGGAAATATGCCCTAGAGGCAATACTAAAGTTGTTATTTATATTTCCTTATATCATGATAAATTTTTATTATTCATGCTAGAATTGTATTAACCGGAAACTTAGTACATGTGTGAATACATAAGACAAATAGAGTGTCACTAGTATGCCTCTACTTGACTAGCTCGTTGAATCAAAGATGGTTAAGTTTCCTAGCCATAGACATGAAGTTGTCATTTGATTAATGGGATCACATCATTAGAGAATGATGTGATTGACTTGACCCATTCCATTAGCTTAGCACTTGATCGTTTAGTATGTTGCTATTGCTTTCTTCATGACTTATACATGTTCCTATGACTATGAGATTATGCAACTCCCGAATACCGGAGGAACACTTTGTGTGCTACCAAACGTCACAACGTAACTGGGTGATTATAAAGGTGCTCTACAGGTGTCTCCAATGGTGTTTGTTGAGTTGGCATAGATAGAGATTAGGATTTGTCACTCCGATTGTCCGAGAGGTATCTCTGGTCCCTCTCTGTAATGCACATACCTATAAGCCTTGCAAGCAATGTGACTAATGTGTTAGTTGCGGGATGATGCATTACGGAACGAGTAAAGAGACTTGCCAGTAACGAGATTGAACTAGGTATTAAGTTACCGACGATCGAATCTCGGGCAAGTAACATACCGATGACAAAGGGAACAACGTATGTTGTTATGCTGTTTGACCGATAAAGATCTTCGTAGAATATGTAGGAACCAATATGAGCATCCAGGTTCCGCTATTGGTTATTAACCGGAGATGAGTCTCGGTCATGTCTACATAGTTCTCGAACCCGTAGGGTTCGCCCGCTTAACGTTCGGTGACGATCGGTATTATGAGTTTATGTGTTTTGATGTACCGAAGATAGTTCGGAGTCCCGAATGTTATCACGGACATAACGAGGAGTCTCGAAATGGTCGAGACATAAAGATTGATATATTGGATGACTATATTCGGACACCGGATGAGTTTCGGGGGTCACCGAAAAATTATCGGAGTGCCGGAGGGTTATCGGAACCCCCGGGGGAACTAATGGGCCAACATGGGCCTTGTGAGAGAGAGAGGAGGGGGCCTTAGGGCTGGCCGCCCGCTGAGGAGTCCGAATTGGACAAGGAGGGGGGCGGCGCCCCCTGTTTCCCTCCCTCTGTCCCTGTCCTTCCTTCCCCCTCCTAGTTGGACTTGGAAAGGGGGAGTCCTACTCCTACTAGGAGGAGGACTCCTCCCCTCCTTGGCGCGCCCTAGGGCCGGCCGGCCTCCCCCCTTGCTCCTTTATATACAGGGCCAGGGGCACCCTAGAACACACAACAGACATTGTCTTAGCCGTGTGCAGTGCCCCCCCCTCCACCATATTCCACCTCGGTCATATTGTTGTAGTGCTTAGGAGAAGCCCTATGCCGGTAGCTTCATCATCACTGTCAATCACGCCGTCATGCTGACGAAGCTCTCCCTCAACACTCAGCTGGACCAAGCGTCCGTGGGACGTCACCGAGCCGAACGTGTGCGGATCGCGGAGGTGCCGTACTTTCAGTACTAGAATCGGTCGAATCGTGAATACGTACGACTACATCAACCGCGTTGTCATAACGCTTCCTATTTCGGTCTACGAGGGTACGTGGACGACACTCTCCCCTCTCGTTGCTATTCATCACCATGATAGATCTTGCGTGTGCGTAGGAAATTTTTCGAAATTACTGCGTTCCCCAACACATTCCATATAATGTGCGGAGTGTCTTTGTAAAAGTGCAAGTTAACTGTCAAGACAACCTCCTTAGTTTCAGCCGTAGATTCCAGATCAGACGGTGCAAATGGCACGAAGGCAGGCACACCATCATCACCAACTCGCATTTTTTATAGGAGTAGAGAAATCTTGAATTTGAAAAATGTTTTGGATTTCAAAAACTATTTAGAAGTTAAAAAAGTTCACATTAAAAATGTTCCAATTATAAAAAATGTTCAAGATTAAAAATGTTTATGCATTTTTAAAAAAAAACTTGATTATCAAATAAAGTTTCAAATTGAAAAAGATATTCATGAATTTGGAAAATTGTTCTAAATTTGAAAAACAGTCATGAATTTAGAAATGGGAAAAGGAGAGAAGAGAACATTTTTTTAAACGAAAAGAAATAGAAAAACCAGTCGAGGGATGAACCTTCCCAAAACCAGTGACAAAAAGACAAAGGAGCGTGAGAGTGGGCCGGCCTTGTACCACGTGTGTGGGTGCATGATTGCTCCCTATCCACTGACCTACGCGTGGACTATGATCTTCCAAGAAGACATTGTAGGATTGTAAGTAGGTCTATAGGGGGTTGATTAGATTACTTGGCAAATAAAAACTTAACCTTTTTTCCCAATTTTAGTTCTTGATAGAGTTTAACAATTCTAGCAAATGTATATACACCCTACAGATGCAAGTATAATAGTGGGGAGCAGAAAGTAAAGACTTTGCAAGTGATTATAATTAGAGGAAGAGCTTGGAGATATGCAGACTCTATGGTGACACAAAGATCTTTCCAGTGGTTCCGATAGGTGGTGGTGTCGTACGTCCACGTTGATGGAGGCTTCCATCCATGAAGGATAGCGGTTGCGTGAGTGCACGGAGGGCTCCACCCACAAAGGGTCAATGAAGAAGCAACCTTGCATATTGCACCATCCACAAAGGACTAGCCTCACTCGGGATAGATCTTCACGAAGCAGGCGATCTTCTTGCCCTTACAAACTCCTTGGTTCACACCACACGATTTGGAGGCCCCCAAGTGACACCTAACCAATCTAGTAGACACCACCCTCCCAAAAGGTAATAGATTTTGTTGTTGATGATGAACTCCTTGCCATTGTGCTTCAAAAGATAGTCTCCTCAACACTCAAAAACTCTCTCATGGATTATGGTCATGTGGTAGGAGACGATTTTGGGTGCAAAGCAATTGAGGTGGTTAGAGATCAAAGTTCTATGGTTGGAGTGGAATCCCTTTGATCTCAGCACAAGGATTTGGAGCTCTCTCTCAGAAAAATGCACATGGGAAGTGTATGCTTCGCTCTGGCTGCTCCACGAGGGTTGGTGGAATGGGTGGGAGTATGTATAGGCAACACCAAATGTTCAACTGTTACACACCTTTATGCATAGTTTGGTGGGACCGTGAAACCACTCAGTGAGGCTGACCTGTACAAAAGGTTTAAACTTTAGGCTTTTCGGCGGGACCGGATGAAACCTCTTGGTGAGACTGACTCATGCTAATCTAAGCACTTTCCACACTTTGGTGGCACTGACTAAAACCATTCAGAAAATTTGACTGAATTTTAGTTGGCAATAGAAGGTTTGCTAGTGCTCTTCAGTGGGACATAAGGGCCAATCTTGGTGGGATCGGGGTGCTATGGTGTAGGGTTGGCAACGACTATGTCAAGAGTATCTCGGTGAGTCCAGGTGTATATGCTTCAGTGGGGACCATGATGAACTTTAGTATTTAGGATATAGTGGAAAATGGGAGTGTGACTTAGGTTTTCAAAGTGAATTCATTTTCCAACACTTGAGAAATGAATTCATTTTCAAAACCTCACCCCCATTTAATCGTATTAGCTTTCCCATGGACTCAATTTGATCTTGGATCACTTAAATATAAAAGGAGAGTCTTGAGGATTTGCCAACACTTGTCCTTAACACTTTGAGGGTTCCAGTTTCACATCCCAAATGTTGTACCTAAATTGAACTTGTCTAAAATATTCTTTGAGTATATATGTTGTTATGAATTACCAAAACCACCCAGGGATTAGATACACTTTCAGATGTCCATGAGATTTGCTGGCTTGACACGATTTTGGCCTTGAGTTGAAACTAGCACATATGCCCGTGCATTGCAACGGGAGAAAAACATATCGCATTTGTGGATCACACGCAACAAGTCAAATGAACATGCAATGCAAATGTTAGTGACGCCTCTATGCCATTTCCTCGGAAATCAGGAGGATAGCTCCCACTCGTGGCCGAAGACAGAGCTGAGCGAGTGAGGATGTCAGTAGCTAAGTCACCCTAGTGGCCCGACAAGGGGGTGTAACATCCCAATTTTCAATTTGGATGTTATACATAGGCCATCATGTGCATATCATATTTTAGTTGCATTTTGGTTGTGATCCTAGAAATCTTAAGGAACTCAAGAACCCACGGAGAGAGTTGGGGATTTCATTATTTTCATATTTGAATTTTTCTCAAATTTGAAAAGAGGATCGTTTTGGTTTTAATAAATTTTCTCTTGAAAATATTTCCAATACAAAAAATAAATGAGAGGAGATAAAATGAATTCTCCAAAATAAAGTGAATATTGGAGGGAAAATGTTAAAATCAAATAAATATTTTATTTGGATTTTACTCGAGATTTTTACTTGAATTAGAAAAATATGCATTTTCCAAAATTGCATTTTTTAGGCCAGGAAAATGTTCACTTTGTTCTAAATATTTTATTTAGACAGTGAAAATTGTTTTTGGCATTTTTAGAATTTTTTATTTATATTTTATCAGGATTTTCTTCGGCAGAATTTATTTAAAAAGTTTCCCTGGCGGGCCAAAGGCTCAAAAGCAGCCAGCCCTGCCCACATTAACCGCCTTGCCGCCATGCCATCATGCCGCCGCGGACTCCGCTTAGAGTCCGGCTCGGACCACCGCCGCCGCTTGCCGCTCCCCCCCTCCCAGCACCCCCCCTCGAGGCTTTATAAGCCGCCGCCCGAACCCCTCTCGCCACCAAGACCGCCGCCGCTGCTTGCGCTCGCGCTCGCCGCCCTTGCCGCTGCAGCCGCCGCCGCAGCTAACCGCCCACGCCACGCCGCCGCCTCCCGCACCACCTCGTGAGCCACAGCCTCGCGGATCTCGCCGTCATTGGTTTTCTCCGGTTAAGCGGTATAAACCATTCGTTTTTTTAGATCGGTTTAGGTTAGATCGGTTTTTTATTTTTGTTCGTTAATTACCGAACATTCGTTCGTTTAGTTCTGTTAGTGAACGATTTTCGTCAGATTGGTTCTATTAGCGAACGTTCGTTCGATGGTGTTTTTTCTTTTTCTTTTTATATTCGGCCAGGGACCTATCCACAATTTTTTATCGCAGATTAGCCCCTGATCTTCGAACCCTCACAGTTTCTGTACCGTTCGTCCAAATGCATTGAAACCAACGCCAAAATCTTCGTCTGGAACCCCTCTTTATAGTTGATCAACTTGAACATGATTTTGACAATTTAAAATTTGGTTTCAAGCAGATTTGATTTCGAATTTCTTTTGATCGTAGTTTGAGTTTCGTAGCTCCGATTTGATTGAATTTTTTTTCAAATCGAAGCACTTTAGTTGAAATTTCAATTGGACTTTCTCATCTAAGTTTTACCCTTCTATCTATGCTTGAGTGCTTATGTATGCTATTTTTTGTTTGGATAGAATTTCCGGAGTGCGAAGCGTGCTACTACGAGTCTCTAGGGTTTGCAGATCGTCAGCAAGGCAAGTAACACTTTGATCATACCTCTTCATTACCCAGTTTTATGCATTAATCCAATCCTCAAACATTGCATGAGTAGGATTTGTTTAACATGTGAGTATTGGGAAGTAGTTGATGAGGTAGAACTATTGTCCCTTTATATCAAACCCTGGGGTTACTTCTACGTTATGCTTATACTGCTATGCTATGCTCGTAGACGTGGATTGGTTGAGTGTATCCATGACAGATGTGAGAGCTGTTAATTAATGGTTAACTTAAGGTGGCTACTTAAATACATATCTGGGTGGATTGGTTGAGGCACCCTGGAGCACCCAGTGGTTGACTGGGCACCTGGAGAATCCAGCGTTTTCCTAGGATATCCCGGAGTACCCGTGTGATCATCCTATGGCTCACCACCCAGGCTTAAAGGGATCATAAAATTATTCATGCTAGAAACTTCTGTGTGCAGCCACAAGCCATTATGGGATTTGGCATAGTTGAATATGTTGCATGACTTCTTTCAGTGGTAGGCTAGCAGATGTAGGGGAAAGTAGGTGTAACTGTCTACCCAGAGTAAAGAGTTAATGTTTCTGAAAGACTGTGTCTCGGTCATCCATTTCTCAAACACCATGTAGTGTGAGAAATCAAACAGAGGAGATCGAGTCTTGTGGGGAAAAGTGCGCAAACCTCTGCAGAGTGTACAAACTAATCATGGTTAGTCGTGTCCCCGGTTATGGACATCTTGGGTATCTGGTTCTTGAATTATTGATTTGATCTCATCACTCTAAATTAAATTGTTGGGTTCTTAATACTGTTTAATTGGGATTGAGTTGGAGGAACCTTCTCAATGTTTATCAACCACCATGATAGTTAAACAAAATGTATTCCTTTGTTGTAGGGAAAAATTGGCTTTACACAAAAACATGATAACCATAGAACCTCCACCAGCCATATATGCATGTAGTGATAGCATTTAGCTTATTCATTGCTCTACAGTGTTATATTGCCAGCATATTCCATGTGCTGACCCATTTTCGGGTTGCAACGTATTATGTTGCAGACTTTTAAGACAAAGAGTAAGGTGCGCTAGGTCGTTCGTCGTGCACTCAGCTATGCCGTTGGAGTTGATGGACTCATTTACCTTTGATGCTTCCGCAGTTATCTTATTTAGATGGCCTTAAGCCATATTATTGTAATAACTTCTCTTTGATGTAATAAGTGTGTGATTGCACTCTGTTATAAATCCTTCAAGTACTGTGTGTGTCAGCATTACCGATCCAGGGATGACACTTATGCATAGAGATTTGACCGTCTGAGGTCGGATCGCTACAAGATGGCATCGGAGCACACGCTGATTGTAGGAAGCGACCACTAAGATAAGCCATAGGTCACTCTTCTCTACTCATTTCTGACTCCTCTCCATTTTCCACTCTATAGATGGTGGACCCAAGTAACAAGTTTGCTCAACCGGATGAAGACACACCTTTTGGATGACACTTGAAGGAAGTCACTAGGTACCTGAACATAGGAATGCTAAGCTTCACCGGGACCTACACAACCACCTTACCAGAAGAGGAGCGTTGGATGATTTGAGTTCAAGTTCCAGGAAGGACATTCATGCCAGTCACTGAGCCCATAGAGTTTTCCTTTGATGCACCAACATGGAGTCTAGGAAAGAGCATGGCAGCCCACATCGCCATGGGACGCATCGGTGAAGTTTATCACAAGGATCTTAAGGACACCATCTACCAGATATGTGGGCACCGAGATGAGCAATGGGATATGATCAGCACCAGGAGGGATAGGTCCATTGCAGCTTTCATCTAGGAGTTAAACCAGCACATTCGTCGCTAGGAGAACCAAATGTGCGCGAGCATGATAGATCTGAAGAAGGTGATGACTAGGAACATGGAGCTTGAAGAGGAACTCAAGTCTACACGCGACGGATACGAGGAGGAAATCATAGTACTAGTAGAAAAGAATGATGACCTGACGAGGAAGCTAGGAGTATTCATGGGAGACCCCGCGCCAGGAGGAGATGATGACCATCCCGAGGACTACATCATCATCGATGACATCGACTCCGACCCCGACAGTAGTGACGATGATTACAAAGGCGAAGCTGGAGCGGATATCATGGAGTCTTCCACCGATCAAAATTTCTAGTTGACCACCATAATATCAGTAGTATTTCCCCATGTATATATCAGTAGTCCGAGTATTTTGTAACAATAGTTAGATCGATTGTATGCCCTTATTTGAATTGGTGATATGAATGTGTTTGTCTCATGTGCATATGGGTAGTGTTTCTCTTTAGACCTCATTCTATTCTAACCTCTCCCCTCTAAACCCATCAGATGCCTCCGAGACATGACACCAGATTTATCTTCCCACCAGAGCTCACTCAGTTGATCCAACAGCAGAATGCCTTGATGCAGCTACTAGTCCAGAACCAAGGCAACAACAACAACAACAACAACAACAACCCACCGCCACCACCTCCAGTTGATAATTTAGCCCGTTTCCTGAGGTTGAATCCGCCGGTGTTTTCCAATAGCACCGAGCCGATTGTTGCTGATGACTGGCTACGCAGGATTGGAATGGAGTTGACCACCGTAGGTTGCACAGATGCTGAGAAGGTGCGTTTTGCCGCACACCAATTGGATGGACCCGCAGCCTCATGGTGGGAGAATTACACAACCACGTTCCCCTTAGCCAATGTCACTTGGGATCAATTTCAGCAAGCATTCCGCACAGCCCATGTCTCAACTGGAGCTATGAGCATGAAGAAGCGTGAGTTTCGCAACTTATGCCAGGGAAATCGTACTGTGGGGCAGTACGTGGATGAGTTTAGTAAGTTAGCTCGCTATGCCCCGGATGATGTGGCCATAGATGCCGCGAAGCAGGAGAAGTTTATGGAAGGGTTGAATGATGAGCTGAGCATGCAGTTGATGGTAGCTACATTTTCTATCTACCAGGACTTGGTAGATAGGGCTCTTATGATTGAAGGGAAGCAGCAGCAGATAGAGAGCCGCAAAAGGAAGTATGGACAAGGGAAGTATAATTCTGGAGCCTCGCAGAAGCCTCGTTTTACCGCGAAGAGGATATACCCATAACCACATGGAGGCCGCACTCACAATGGAGGAAGTTCGCATAATCATAGTGGCCGCAAAAATGGGAATGGGAATGGAGGTAGCAGCAGCCAGAACCGTCCCGACCCAGCAACGCCCACCAAGAAGGATCTAAGTCACATTACTTGTTGCAAGTGCAGGAAGACTGGACACTATGCCACTGAATGTTCTGAAGCCAAGAATGGAAATGGCAATGGAAGCTCTGGGAAGAAGCCTAACCCTTTCAACAGGGGACAAGTGAACCATGTTAACATGGAGGAGGTTGAAGAGCAGCCAGATGTAGTTATAGGTAAGTTTTTGGTGAATTCATTTACTGCAATCGTTTTTTTTGATACTGGTGCATCACATTCATACATATCAAGGGGATTTGTGGATAAGTATAAGTTGCCCACCAAATTTCTTAGGACACCTATGTTAGTAAGTTCGCCAGGAGCGGAGTATATGGCAAGCGAAGGATGTTTTCAGATGCCATTGACCATAGGTAGGCATGTTTTCCCCTCAGACTTAATAATTCTGGAGTCCCAAGGATTGTATGTGATACCTGGCATGGATTTGCTAGCGAAGTATGGAGGAAACATTGATTGTGCTAGTAAGTCAATTCTGCTCACCACCCTGGAGGGCAAAAGGGTTAAGTATGTAACCAGGCATGCGCCAAGGAGGACCCAAGTAAATTCCCTCTTAGGAGTTGTTCAGGAGGAAGTGCCTGTAGTGAAGGATTACCCGGATGTATTTCCAGAGGAACTACCAAGCATGCCACCGGATCGAGACATTGAGTTTTTGATAGAGCTGTTGCCAGGCACCAGACCGATATCAAAGTGTAGGACCTTGAAGTATGTCTAGAGGGGGGTGATTAGACTACTTGACCAATTAAAAGCTATGCCTTTTCCCAATTTTAGACTTTGGCAGATTTTAGCTATCTTTGAACAATTCAAGCAATCATCACGCAATTCAAGCAAGCATGCAAAGAGTATATAGGCAGCGGAAAATAAAGCATGCAACTTGCAAGAATGTAAAGGGAAGGGTTTGGAGGATTCAAACGCAATTGGAGACACAGATGTTTTTGTCGTGGTTCCAATAGGTGGTGCTATCGTACATCCACGTTGATGGAGACTTCAACCCACGTAGGGTAACGGTTGCGCGAGTCCACGGAGGGCTCCACCCACGAAGGGTCCACGAAGAAGCAACCTTGTCTATCCCACCATGGCCGTCGCCCACCAAGGACTTGCCTCACTAGCAGTAGATCTTCACGAAGTAGGCGATCTCCTTGTCCTTACAAACTCCTTGGTTCAACTCCACAATCTTGTCGGAGGCTCCCAAGTGACACCTAGCCAATCTAGGAGACACCACTCTCCAAGAAGTAACAAATGGTGTGTTGATGATGAACTCCTTGCTGTTGTGCTTCAAATGATAGTCTCCCCAACACTCAACTCTCTCTCACAGGATATGGATTTGGTGGAAAGAAGATTTGAGTGGAAAGCAACTTGGGGAAGGCTAGAGATCAAGATTCATATGGTTGGAATGGAATATCTTGGCCTCAACACATGAGTAGGTGGTTCTCTCTCAGAACTAGTAAGTTGGAAGTGTAGGTTTGTTCTGATGGCTCTCTCCACGAATGAAGAGGAGGTGGAGGGGTATATATAGCCTCCACACAAAATCTAACCGTTACACACAATTTACCAAACTCGATGGGACCGAATCAACAAACCCGGTCAGACTGAATTAGTAAACCTAGTGACCGTTAGGGTTTTCGGTGGGACTGACATGCAACTCGGTAGGACCGATATGGTTAGAGTTAGGGCATAATGTAATCTCGGTGAGACCGATTACACAAACTCGGTGAGACCGATTACACAAACTCGGTGAGACCGATTTTGGTAATTAGCTAACCAGAGAGTTGGTCAGGTAAACTCGGTGGGACCGATTTGCTCTTTCGGTGAGACCGAAAAGTTACAAAAGGGAAACAGAGAGTTTACATTGTAATCTCGGTGGGATCGATCGCTCACTTCGGTTAGACCGAAATGTTATGAAGGGAAACAGAGAGATTACAATCCCATCTCGGTGAGACCGAGATCCCTATCGGTGAGACCGATTTGCCTAGGGTTTGTGGCAGTGGCTATGACATCTGAACTCGGTGGTGCCGGATAGAAAGAATCGTAGGGCCGAGTTTGACTTTAGGTTTAGGTCATATGTGGATGTGAGAAAGTAGTGGAGGGTTTTGGAGCATATCATTAAGCACATGAAGCAAAAGGCTCATCAAGCAACACCTCATCCCCTCCTTGATAGTATTGGCTTTTCCTATAGACTCAATGTGATCTTGGATCACTAAAATGTAAAATGTAGAGTCTTGAGCTTTTGAGCTTGAGCCAATCCTTTGTCCTTGATATTTTGAGGGATCCACTTTCATCATCCATGCCATGCCATTCATTGAGCTTTCCTAAAATATTTTTCTTGGAATAGCATTAGCTCAATGAGCTATATGTTGTTATGAATAACAAAACCACCTAGGGATAATTGCACTTTCACAAAGAGACCAGACCGGATGCCCGCGAATGATCTAGAGAAGATTAAGATGCAGATTATGGAGTTATTGGAGAAAGGTTACATTCGACGAAGTTCGTCACCGTGGGGAGCCCCAGTGCTCTTAGTTGAGAAGAAGGATGGATCTTTGAGAATGGTTGTTGACTATCGTGCATTGAATGAAGTGACGATCAAGAACAAGCACCCACTACCGATGATCAACGATTTGTTTGACCAGCTGCAAGGAGCTAAAGTATTTTCCAAGATCGATTTGCGATCAGGATACCACCCGCTGAAGATCCGAGAACAGGATATACCTAAGACAACTTTTACCACAAGGTACGGGGTATATGAGTATACAGTTATGTCATTTGGATTGACCAATGCCCCTGCATATTTCATGAGTATGATGAATAAGGTGTTCATGGAGTTCTTGGATAAGTTTGTCGTGGTTTTCATTGATGATATTTAGGTGTACTCGAATAATGAAGAGGAACACAAGGAGCATTTGCGTTTAGTTCTCGAGAAGCACAGGGAACACCAATTATATGCCAAGTTCAGCAAATGTGAGTTTTGGTTGAACGAAGTTGGATTCCTTGGACATGTTATATCTGGAGAAGGTATAGCAGTGGACCCTACCAAGGCTCAGTCAGTCACTGGGTGGTTGGCACCCACCTCAATAGGAGAGATCCGCAGTTTTCTTGGACTCGCGGGATATTATTGGAGGTTCATTGAGAATTTTTCCAAGATTGCGAAGCCCATGAAGGAGTTATTGAAGAAGGACACAAAGTTTAAATGGACAGATGAATGTGAGGCAAGTTTTCAGGATTGAAGAAATGTTTGGTTACAGCCCCAGTGCTGATTCTTCCGGATATACACAAGGATTTCCAAGTGTATTGCGATGCTTCTCTCTTAGGACTTGGAGGTGTACTTATGCAGGACGGACGAGTTGTTTCATATGCCTCACGACAGCTTCGACCGCATGAGTTGAATTATGCCACACATGATTTGGAGTTAGCAGTCGTAGTGCATGCACTCAAGACCTGGAGACCTTTTCTTATTGGAAACCGTTGTGATGTGTACACAGATAACAAGAGTTTGAAGTACATTTTCACTCAGAAGGAGCTAAATCTTAGGCAAAGGAGATGGTTGGAGCTTATAAAGGATTATGATATGAAGTTACATTATGATCCAGGAAAGGCTAATGTAGTAGCGGATGCTTTGAGCCGGAAGAGTTATGTCAATACCCTCGTAAGCGGAGGATTACCGAAGGAGTTAGCCGATGATCTCAGGGAGCTTCGTTTGGAGATAGTCCCTAGAGGTTTTGTTGCAGCAATGGAGGTTCAGTCAACATTATTGGGGAAGATTCGAGAAGCTCAGAAGGATGACAAAGAAATTGCTGAGATAAAGGAGAAGATGTGTAAAGGAAAAGCCAAAGGTTTTCGAGAGGATGAGCACGAAACCTTATGGTTTGAGGACCGTGTATATGTACCCAATAATGCAGCGATCAGGAAGTTAATACTTCAAGAAACTCATGAATCGCCATACTCGATACACCCCGGAAACACCAAGATGTATTTGGATTTGAAGGAGCGCTTCTGGTGGACTGGTATGAAGAAGGATATTGCAGAGTATGTAGCAGTATGTGATCTATGACAGAGAGTGAAGGCAGAACATCAGAAGCCAGCAGGATTACTGCAGCCTATGCCGATACCCGAATGGAAGTGGGACAAGCTTGGCATGGATTTCATTACCGGATTACCTAGGACTCGATCGGGATATGATTCTATCTGGGTAGTAGTGGATCGTTTGACCAAAGTGGCTCAATTTATCCCAGTGAAAACCACCTATAGGAGTGCAAAGTTGGCCAAGATATATATGACCAGGATCCTATGTCTGCATGGAGTTCCAAGGACCATCGTATCAGATAGAGGAACACAATTCACCTCGAAGTTTTGGAATCAGCTGCACCAGACTTTGGGTACCATGCTAGAGTTTAGTACAGCCTTTCATCCGCAGACAGATGGACAGACCGAGAGAGTCAATCAGATTCTGGAGGACATGTTGAGAGCTTATGCGCTAGATTATGTATCTAGTTGGGATGATAATTTGCCGTACGCGGAGTTCTCATACACCAACAGTTATCAAGCTAGTCTGAAGATGGCCCCCTTTGAAGCCTTGTATGGAAGGACGTGCAGGACACCGTTAACGTGGGATGAAGTTGGAGACCACCAGTTGTTTGGGCCAGATTTGATCAAAGAGTCTGAAGAGAAGGTTAAGTTGATTAGCGACAGACTAAAGGTAGCTCAGTCCAGGCAGAAGAGTTATGCCGATACAAAGTGCAAGGAGGTAGTCTATGAAACCGAAGACAGAGCGTATCTTCGTGTGTCACCTCTTCGAGGAGTTATACAATTTGGAGTTAAGGGAAAGTTAGCCCCGAGATTTGTAGGACCATACCGAGTTTTGGAGCGAATGGGAGAAGTGGCCTACAAGTTGGAGTTACCCGAAGGACTGTCAGGAGTTCATGATGTGTTTCACGTTTCCCAGCTTGAAGAAGTGCCATCTTTGAGATGGTCGATATTCCTCTGAGAGATCTGAGTGCCCACGAAGCAATTCAGTTGGATAGTGATCTGACCTACGAGGAGAAACTCGTCAAGATTCTCGAGTTTGCCAGCCGAGTTACACGCAGCAAGGTTATCAAGTTTTGCAAAGTTCAGTGGAGCCACCATACCAAGGATGAAGCCACCTGGGAACGAGAGGATGACCTACGGAAAGACCACCCACAACTATTTTCTAGCCAACCCAAATCTCTAGGGCGAGATTCATCTTAAGGGGGGTAGGTTTGTAACATCCCAATTTTCAATTTGGATGTTATACATAGGTCATCATGTGCATATCATATTTTAGTTGCATTTTGGTTGTGATCCTAGACATCTTAAGCAACTCAAGGACCCACGGAGAGAGTTGGGGATTTCGTTATTTTCATATTTGGATTTTTCTCAAATTTGAAAAGAAGATCGTTTTGGTTTTAATAATTTTTCTCTCTGAAATATTTCCAATACTAAAAATAAATGAGAGGAGATAAAATGACTTCTCCAAAATAAAGTGAATATTGGAGGAAAAATGTTAAAATCAAATAAATATTTTATTTGGATTTTACTCGAGATTTTTATTTGAATTAGAAAAATATGCATTTTTTAAAATTGCGTTTTTAGGCCAGAAAAATGTTCACTTTGTTCTAAATATTTTATTTAGACAACGAAAGTTGTTTTTGGAATTTTTAGAATTTTTTATTTATATTTTATTAGGATTTTCTTGATTGGATTTTTCCAAAGTTTCACTTGATCGGGCTAAAGGCTCACCAGCGCAGCCGACTTCTTGCCAACCAACCGCCTCACGCGCCCTTGGCGTGCCGCCGCGACTCCGCCTAGAGTCCGGCTCGAACACTGCCACCGCCTGCCCCCTCCCGCAAGCACCCCCGATGCTTTATAAGCCGCCAACTCGCCCTCTCACCACCACCACCGCCGCCGCCCATGACATAGCAAAGAAGAAGAATGCCACTGCCCAGCCTCCCCTCTCGCTCATTGCTCTTTGTACTACTTCGCCCGTCGCCATGCCGCCTTGACTAACCATGACCCGCGCCGTGCAGCCATCTCCCCGCACCACCTCGCCGGATCTCGCCGTCGCCGATTTTCTCTGGTTAAATGGTATAAACCGTTCAGTTTTTTTCCGGTTTATTTGTTTAGATCGGTTTTTTTATTTTTGTTCGTTAATTAGCGAACGTTCGTTGGTTTAGTTATATTAGTGAACGATTTCGTCAGATAGGTTCTGTTAGCGAACGTTCGTTTGATAGTCTTTTTCTTTTTATTTTTATTTTCGGCCAGGGATCTATCCGTGATATTTTATCGCAGATTAGCCCCTGATCTTCAAACCCTCGCAGTTTCTCTACCGTTCATCCAAATCTAGTGAAACCAACGCCAAAATCTTCGTCTTGAACCCCTCTTTCCAGTTAATCATCTTGACCATGATTTTGACAATTTAAAATTTGGTTTCAAGCAGATTTGATTTCGAATTTCTTTTGATCATAGTTTGAGTTTCGTAGCTCCGATTTGATTGATTCTTTTCGCAAATCGAAGCACTTCAGTTGAACTTTCAATTTGGACTTTCTCATCTGAGTTTTACCCTTGCATCTATGCTTGAGTGCTTATGTATGCTATTGTTTGTTTGCGATAGAATTTCCGGAGTGCGAAGCGTGCTACTACGAGTCTCTAGGATTTGCAGATCGTCACCAAGGCAAGTAACACTTTGATCATACCTCTTCATTACCCAGTTTTATGCATTAGTCCAATCCTCAAACATTGCATGAGTAGGATCTGTTTAACATGTGGGTATTGGGAAGTAGTTGATGAGGTAGAACCTATTGTCCCTTTATATCAAACCTTGGGAGTTACTTCTACGTTATGATTATACTGCTATGCTATGCTCATAGACGTGGATTGGTTGAGTGTATCCATGACGGATGTGAGAGTTGTTAATTAATGGTTAACTTAAGGTGGCTACTTAAATACACATCTGGGTGGATTGGTTGAGGCACCCTGGAGCACCCAGTGGTTGTCTGGGCACCTGGAGAATCCAGTGTTGTCCTAGGATATCTTGGAGTACCCGTGTGAGCATCCTATTGTTCGCCACCCAGGCTCAAAGGGATCATAAGATTATTCATGCTAGAAACTTACGTGTGCAGCCACAAGCCATTATGGGCTCTTGCATAGTTGAGTATGTTGCATGACCTCTTTCAGTTGTAGGCTAGCAGATGTAGGGGAAAGTAGGTGTAACTGTCTACCCAGAGTAAAGAGTTAATGTTTCTGAACGACTGTGTCTCGGTCATCCGTTTCTCAAACACCATTTAGTGCGAGAAATCAAACGGAGGAGATCGAGTCTTGTGGGGAAAAGTGTGCAAACCTCTGCAGAGTGTACAAACTAATCATGGTTAGCCGTGTCCCCGGTTATGGACATCTTGAGTATCTGGTTCTTGAATTATTGATTTGATCTCATCACCCTAAATTAAATTATTGGGTTCTTAATATTGTTTAATTGGGATTGAGTTGGAGGAACCTTCTCAATGTTTATCAACCACCATGATAGTTAAACAAAATTTATTCCTTTGTTGTAGGGAAAAATTGGCTTTACGCAAAAAACATGATAACCATAGAGCCTCCACCAGCCATATATGCATGTAGTGATAGCATTTATCTTATTCATTGCTCTACAGTGTTATATTGCCAGCATATTCCATGTGCTGACCCGTTTTCAGGCTGCAACGTATTATGTTGCAGACTTTTCAGACAAAGAGTAAGGTGCGCTAGGTCGTTTGTCGTGCACTCAGCTATGCCGTTGGAGTTGATGGACTCATTTACCTTCGATGCTTCCACAGTTATCTTATTTAGATGGCCTTAAGCCATATTATTGTAATAAGTTCTCTTTTGAGACATTCGATGTAATAAGTGTGTGATTGCACTCTGTTATAAATCCTTCAAGTATTGTGTGTGTCAGCATTATCGATCCAGGGATGACACTTATGCACAGAGATTTGACCGTTTGAGGTCAGATCGCTACAGGGGGTTACCATGGTAAGCATCATCCTCTTTCGACTGCTACTCAAGGAGGGCATGCAAGGAAGGCCGACGAGTTTTTCCCCATGCCAGAAAATGTCAAGATGTCACCTTCTGGTACACCAATCAATCAAGGAGAAGTTGGTGTACCTCAAACGACAGCGCAAAGATGTTATCTTCTGGTGGACCTGCCGATCGGGGCCGCAGGGATGGACCGACCTCGCCCAACGACGCGTCGATCTACCATAATAATAATAAGTCCAAGGTAAACATGTTCCTTAGTCGGGCAAAATCTGGGCTTGCAAAAGCCTGGACTTCAATATCCTAGATGAATCCTAGTGAGAGCCCCCAAATTAAACCTTTTCTAAGCTTGAGCCCGACCCGAACTCAAGCCCGAAGCCCAGCCAAAACATTTTTTGCCATTTTCATGGGCAAGCCTGACCCAAAATATTGAAAAGCATAAGCCCAAGCCCGGTCCGAATATGAAGCCCGGCTCGACTCAATCATGGTTGTCGGGGTGGGCAGTCCATGCCCAGGATTAGCCTATGGGCATGATTAAAAATCCATAGAGAATGAGGGCTCAATTACAAATTGTAGAACTTAGTATTTCCGTCAATAGCAAAAATTTTATGGACTAATTGCAAAATCATGTGGAGATAAGGTTTCCTCTCTTCTCTCGTTCAGTTCGCGTAGTCACCGCAACCACTTAGGCCCGACGTTGCATTGTCGGCCTTTGTGTTGCCAATGTCCTGCCTCTTCGTAGACGGTAGCTGCTTCTTCGCCAACTCACTACGCCACTTAACTGGTAGCCCAACGACACCATGCGCCTAAGCTCTTTTGCCCATGCTTCGTGTCCCATGCCAGCCTTATGCTATTTAAACTGGGTTTTTTCGCAGACTGTAGCCGCTACCTGGCTGTTGTTTGTTTTCTTTTATTCCTTACATGCGGAAATTTAATTTGTCTATGAATCTAAACCCGTGATGAAGAGAAATGAAAGTAGGAGTAACAAATGAAAAAATAAAGATAATAAGATAGGCCCAACAACCTGAAAGAGGGAGAGTATGTATGCACTCTAAACATGCATTATACAAGGTGGCTCTGTCCTTGTTGCGTGTAGCTGATTCTCAAAGGCTCGATGTAGAACCATCTGAGAAGACATCCACGAGACTTGTTGTCTTGACATGATTCTGGGGAAGGGGATTTGAGGCACGCAGGTGCAGGGCACGCAGATTGTGGGCCACCAATCTGTGATAAGATTGGTGACACTGTGTATAGACAAATTTTGACTTTCCCTTTTGTGTATAATGCATTCGTATATCACACCGATATACCTATTGGTGTGGGGCCAGATAACTGTTCCGTAGGGTTCCCTAACACTGGAAAACAGAAAGGAACGCACATATATTTACAAAAGGTTGATACGTCTCCAACGTATCTATAATTTTTGATTGCTCCATGCTATATTATCTACTGTTTTGGACATTATTGGGCTTTATTATCCACTTTTATATTATTTTTGGGACTAACTTATTAACCGGAGGCCCAGCCCAGAATTGCTATTTTCTGCCTATTTCAGAGTTTCAAAGAAAAGGAATATCAAACGGAGTCCAAACGGAATGAAACCTTCGGGAACGTGATTTTCTCACCGAACATGATCCAGGAGACTTGGACCCTAAGTCAAGGAAGCTTCGAGGAGGCCACGAGGTAGGGGGCGCGCCTACCCCCAGGCGCGCCCTCCACACTCGTGGGCCCCCTGGTGCTCCATCGACATACTCCTTCCTCCTATGCATACCTACGTGCCCCCAAATGATCAGATACGGAGCCAAAAACCTAATTCCACCGCCGCAACCTTTTGTACCCGCCAGATCCCATCTTGGGGCCTGTTCCGGAGCTCCGCCGGAGGGGGCACCCATCACGGAGGGCTTCTACATCAACACCATAGCCTCTCCGATGAAGTGTGAGTAGTTTACCTCAGACCTTCGGGTCCATAGTTAGTAGCTAGATGGCTTATTCTCTCTTTTTGGATCTCAATACAATGTTCTCCCCCTCTCTCGTGGAGATCTATTCGATTTAATCTTCTTTTTGCGCTGTGTTTGTTGAGACCGATGAATTGTTTGTTTATGATCAAGATTATCTATGAACAATATCTGAATCTTCTCTGAATTCTTTTATGTATGATTGGTTATCTTTGCAAGTCTCTTCGAATTATCAGTTTGGTTTGGCCTACTAGATTGGTTTTTCTTGCAATGGGAGAAGTGCTTAGATTTGGGTTCAATCTTGCGGTGTCCTTTCCCAGTGATAGTAGGGGCAGCAAGGCACGTATTGTATTGTTGCCATCGAGGATAACAAGATGGGGTTTTTATCATATTGCATGAATTTATCCCTCTACATCATATCATCTTGCTTAAGGTGTTACTCTGTTTTTATGAACTTAATACTCTAGATGCATGCTGGATAGCGGTCGATGAGTGGATTAATAGTAGTAGATGCAGGCAGGAGTCCGTCTACTTGTCTCGGACGTGATGCCTATATACATGATCATACCTAGATATTCTCATAACTATGCTCAATTACATCAATTGCTCAACAATGAATTGCTCACCCACCGTAAAATACTTATGCTCTTCGAGAAGCCACTAGTGAAACCTATGGCCCCGGGTCTATCTTCATCATATTAATCTTCCAATACTTAGTTATTTCCTTTACTTCTATTTTACTTTGCATCTTTATCACAAAAATACCAAAAATATTATCCTATCATATCTATCGATCTCACTCTAAGTAAGTGACCGTGAAGGGATTGACAACCCCTTATCGCGTTGGTTGCGAGGAGTTATTTATATTGTGCAAAAGCGAGGGACTCATGCGTAGCCTCCTTCTCGATTGATACCTTGGTTCTCAAAACTGAGGGAAATACTTACGCTACTTTGCTGCATCACCCTTTCCTCTTCAAGGAAATCCAACGCAGTGCTCAAGAGCAGCGGCGAAACTGGGCCTGGGGCAACTAGGGCTATAGCCCCAGGCGTGGCCCAGTGAGAACCTATGCATTTAGTAGTATTTTTCTGAGAATTTTAGTCTTATACGGCCCAGCCCCAGGCGTGCAAACCCAGCCAACTCGCATAGAGACGACGTACAGGTTGCTCGGCCCATTAGGCTCTCCAACTCCACCTACCTACAGAAAAAGAATCGACCAGCGATTCGATTACGGACTAATCGGCAGAAATCTCGCCTATCAAAAAAAGTACCTCGCTCACATTTGCGCTGCTTCTCTTGCCCTCATCAATTCCGTACAGAACGGCGTTGCGCGGCTGTGCGCAGGCGGCTCGGCGCTTGACTAATCTCACCAAAGGGCTGCCTCCTGCGCCGTGTCGACTTGGTCGCCTCCTGTTCTACTCCCAATATCCCTCTACCAAACTAGCTAGACAGGTAATTTCTACTCTATATCATCTGCTTTTCTTTCATTGAGATGTCATCTGCTTGATCTGCTTTGCGCTCGATTAAGTTTTTCCCTTGTTCCTTTGTATCGTCAAAATCAATTATTTGATGACTTCAGCCAATTTTGTTTCGTTCTTAACAAAAAATAGAAATCCAAGATGAAGATGACTCGGTCAATTTTATTGTGTGAAATTTCGTATGAAGAATTGACTTAACTAATGTATTATAATGCTTTGATTTTAAACACTCGGTTTCATGCTTACAACTCGAGGTCCTTTTACTATTGCTAGTGAAGAAATGATGGCCTCAGATAAAGCAAGTCTCCATTAGTTTGGTATCAACATTTGCAGTGATGCATTCTCTTAAGTTGTTTACATATTTGATCGAATTTGATCTCATAGTAATAACCAATTCATATTTTCATTATTAATGTAAATTTGTGATGCACTTCAAACATGCATTGGTATATGTGGTATTTGTCATTATTTATAGCAGCTTAGTTTTTTTTGTGAGAAATAGCAGCTTAGTTTTAGTCCTAGGCTTAGAGAAATCCTGGCTCCGCCTCTGCTCAAGAGGCAGCAGAGAAAATTTCTGGCGTCGTTGCCGGGGAGTCTACGCAAAAGTCAATATACCAAGTACCTATCACAATCCCTTATCTCCCGCATTACATTATTTGCCATTTACCTCTTGTTTTCCTCTCCCCCACTTCACCCTTGCCGTTTTATTCGCCTTCTCTTTTTCCGTTCGCCTCTTTTCCTTTGCTTGTCACTATGGCTAGTCCCTTATCTTCTCCGTTGTCTCCCGAGAATGAAGTTCTTAATTTTAAGCAAAGGGAGGGAGAAAATCTAAAAGATGCTTTGTATAGAATTTGCAATGCTCAAAATAGATTTGCCAGGAAGCAATCTACTTCCGTTCTTCTCCGCAATTTTTATGTAGGTGCTAATACTTGGTATAGATATATCCTTGATACCATTACCGGAGAGAATTTCTTGGGTAGCCATACTTTTGATTCTTATAATGCTATGATAGATTTATTTGGCTCACCCCCTCTTTTGGTTAATGGAACTATGTTAACTTTGGAGCATGTAATGCAAAGACTTGAAATTATTGAAAATAAAGTTGCTACCGTAGAGTTAATTGAAAATCTGGATAAGAAGATCCACAACCAAATTACACAATATGGATCTAAGGTAGGAGTAACTTTGAAAAATATTAAGGAGACGGAACCCATAGTTAATGAGAGAATTAATCAAGATTCCACTAGAATCGATAAACTTGAGGGCATTATTAACAACTTGGGAACTGCTTTTTCTTCTGTAAAGAATACTCCAAGTCCTCCTACTAAAATTGCCAAGCTTATGTATGTTCCTAAAAATAAGGGTGAATCCTCTAGTAAGAAAACTGCGGATCTTAAATCTATAAGTGTTCATCCCGATCTTTTTCCTATCATTAAGGAACCATTTGCTACGAATGAATTTTTCGATCTTGTGCCTAAAAGTTTGATAATTACTAAAAAGAAAGAAATTTCTAAGGAAGATATATGTCTCATTGAAGAATTGCCTATCAAAGATGGCAATACCTAGATCTATCCTTGCTTTTATGCCAAGCTAGGGGCGTTAAACGATAGCGCTTGTTGGGAGGCAACCTAATTTTATTTTAGTTTTTTGCTTTTTGCTTCTGTTTAGGAATAAAAATTTGTTCTAGCCTCTGGTTAGATGTGTTTTTATGTTTTAATTAGTGTTTGTGCCAAGTTAAACCTATAGGATCTTCTTGGATGATAGTTATTTGATCTTGCAGAAATTTCCAGAAACTTTCTGTTCATGAAAACAATTGTTAAAAATCACCAGAACGTGATAAAATAATGATTCCAATTGCTGATGATCAATAAACAAATTGCCTAGCTCGTCCTAGTTTGGCTGAGTTTTTGGAGTTCCAGAAGTTTGCGTTAGTTACAGATTACTACAGACTGTTCTGTTTTTGACAGATTCTGTTGTTCGTGTGTTGTTTGCTTATTTTGATGAATCTATGGCTAATAAAATAGTTAATAAACTGTAGAGAAGTTGGAATACAGTAGTTTTGACACCAATATAAATAAATAATGAGTTCATTACAGTACCTTGAAGTGGTCTTTTGTTTTCTTTCGCTAACGGAGATCACGAGATTTCTGTTGAGTTTTGTGTTGTGAAGTTTTCAAGTTTTGGGTGAAATATTTTTGATGGATTATGGAACGAGGAGTGGCAAGAGCCTAAGCTTGGGGATTCCCATGGCACCCCCAAGATAATCTAAGGACAGAAAAAAGCCAAAGCTTGGGGATGCCCCGGAAGGCATCCCCTCTTTCGTCTACTTCCATCCGTAACTTTACTTGGAGCTATATTTTTATTCACCACATGATATGTGTTTTGCTTGGAGCGTCTTGTATGATTTGAGTCTTTGCTTTTTAGTTTACCACAATCATCCTTTCTGTACACACCTTTTGAGAGAGTCGTACATGATTTGAAAATTATTAGAATACTCTTTGTGCTTCACTTATATCTTTTGAGTTATATAATTTTGCTCTAGTGCTTCACTTATATCTTTTAGAGCACGGTGGTGGATTTGTTTTATAGAAACTATTGATCTCTCATGCTTCACTTAGATTATTTTGAGAGTCTTAAATAGCATGGTAATTTGCTTAAATAATCTTAATATGCTAGGTATTCAAGAATATTAAAAACCTTCTTATGAGTGTTTTGAATACTAAGAGAAGTTTGATGCTTGATGATTGTTTTGAGATATGGAGATAATAATATCAAAGTCGTGCTAGTTGAGTAGTTGTGAATTTGAGAAATGATTGTGTTGAAGTTTGCAAGTCCCGTAGCGTGCACGTATGGTAAACGTTATGCAACAAATTTGAAACATGAGGTGTTCTTTGATTTTCCTCCTTATGAGTGGCGGTCGGGGACGAGCGATGGTCTTTTCCTACCAATCTACCCCCCTAGGAGCATGCACGTAATGCTTGGTTTTTGATGACTTGTAGATTTTTGCAATAAGTATGTGAGTTCTTTATGACTAATGTTGAGTCCATGGATTATACGCACTCTCACCCTTCCATCATTGCTAGCCTCTTCGGTACCGTGCATTGCCCTTTCTCACATTGAGAGTTGGTGCAAACTTCGCCGGTGCATCCAAACCCCGTGATATGATACGCTCTTTCACACATAAACCTACTTATATCTTCCTCAAAACAACCACCATACCTACCTATTATGGCATTTCCATAGCCATTCCGAGATATATTGCCATGCAGCTTTCCATCATTCCGTTCATCATGACATATTCATCATTATCATATTGCTAGCATGATCATGTAGTTGACATAGTATTTGTGGCAAAGCCACCGTTCATAATTCTTTCATACATGTCACTCTTGGTTCATTGCATATCCCGGTACACCGCCGGAGGCATTCATATAGAGTCATACTTTGTTCTAGTATCGAGTTGTAATCATTGAGTTGTAAATAAATAGAAGTGTGATGATCATCATTTTCTAGAGCATTGTCCCAAGTGAGGAATAAAAAAAGGAAAGGCCATAAAAAAGAGAAGGCCTAAAAAATGAGAGAAAAAGAGAGAAGGGAAAATGCTACTATCCTTTACCACACTTGTGCTTCAAAGTAGCACCATAATCTTCATGATAGAGAGTCTCTTGTTTTATCACTTTCATATACTAGTGGGAATTTTTCATTATAGAACTTGGCTTGTATATTCCAACAATGGGCCTCCTCAAGTGCCCTAGGTCTTCGTGAGCAAGCAAGTTGGATGCACACCCACTTAGTTTCTTTTGTTGAGCTTTCATACATTCATAGCTCTAGTGTATCGGTTGCACGGCAATCCCTACTCCTTGCATCAACATCAATCGATGGGCATCTCCATAGCTCATTGATTAGCCTCGTTGGTGTGAGACTTTCTCCTTTTTTGTCTTCTCCACATAACCCCCATCATCATATTCTATTCCGCCCATAGTGCTATGTCCATGGCTCGCGCTCATATATTGCGTGAAAGTTTATAGGTTTGAGATTACTAAAGTATGAAACAATTGCTTGGCTTGTCATCGGGGGTTGTGCATAATGAGAGCATTCTTGTGTGACGAAAATGGAGCATGACTAAACTATATGATTTTGTAGGGATGAACTTTCTTTGGCCATGTTATTTTGAGAAGACATAATTGCTTAGTTAGTATGCTTGAAGTATTATCATTTTTATGTCAATATGAAATTTTGTCTCGAATCTTTTGGATCTGAATATTCATGCCACAATTAAGAAGAATTACATTGAAATTATGCCAAGTAGCACTCCGCATCAAAAATTATCTTTTTTATTATTTACCTACTCGAGGACGAGCAGGAATTAAGCTTGGGGATGCTTGATACGTCTCCAACGTATCTATAATTTTTGATTGCTCCATGCTATATTATCTACTATTTTGGACATTATTGGGCTTTATTATTATCTTTTATATTATTTTTGGGACTAACCTATTAACTGGAGGCCCGGCCCAGAATTGTTGTTTTCTGCCTATTTCAGAGTATCGAAGAAAAGGAATATCAAACGGAGTCCAAACGGAATGAAACCTTCGGGAACGTGATTTTCTCACCGAACATGATCCAGGAGACTTGGACCCTAAGTCAAGGAAGCTTTGAGGAGGCCACGAGGTAGGGGGCGCGCCTACCCCAGCGCCCTCCACCCTCGTGGGCCCCCTGTTGCTCCACCGACGTACTCCTTCCTCCTATATATACCTCGCATTGCCCCAAACGATCGACACGGGCCAAAACCTAATTCCACCGCCAGATCCCATCTTGGGGCCTGTTCAGAGCTCACTTGAAGGGGCACCCATCACGGAGGCTTCTACATCAACACCATAGCCTCTCCGATGAAGTGTGAGTAGTTTACCTTAGACCTTCGGGTCCATAGTTAGTATCTAGATGGCTTCTTCTCTCTTTTCGGATCTCAATACAATGTTCTCCCCCTCTCTCATGGAGATCTATTCGATGTAATCTTATTTTTGCGGTGTGTTTGTTGAGACCGATGAATTGTGGGTTTATGATCAAGATTATCTATGAACAATATTTGAATCTTCTCTGAATTCTTTTATGTAGTGGTTATCTTTGCAAGTCTCTTCGAATTATCAGTTTGGTTTGGCCTACTAGATTGGTTTTTCTTGCAATGGGAGAAGTGCTTAGCTTTGGGTTTAATCTTGTGTTGTCCTTTCCCAGTGGCAGTAGGGTCAGCAAGGCACGTATTGTATTGTTGCCATCGAGGATAACAAGATGTGGTTTTTATCATATTGCATGAATTTATCCCTCTACATCATGTCATCTTGCTTAAGGCGTTACTCTGTTTTTATGAACTTAATACTCTAGATGCATGTTGGATAGCGGTCGATGAGTGGATTAATAGTAGTAGATGCAGGCAGGAGTCGGTCTACTTGTGTCGGACGTGATGCCTATATACATGATCATACCTAGATATTCTCATAACTATGCTCAATTCTGTCAATTGCTCAACAGTAATTCGTTCACCCACCGTAAAATACTTATGCTCTTCAGAGAAGCCACTAGTGAAATCTATGGCCCCCGGATCTATCTTCATCATATTAATCTTCCAATACTTAGTTATTTCTTTGCTTTTATACTTTGCTTTTATTTTACTTTGCATCTTTATCACAAAAATACCAAAAATATTATCCTATCATATCTATCAGATCTCACTCTCGTAAGTGACAGTGAAGGGATTGATAACCCCTTATCGCGTTGGTTGCAAGGAGTTATTTGTATTGTGCAGGTGCGAGGGACTCGCGCGTAGCCTCCTACTGGATTGATACCTTGGTTCTCAAAAACTGAGGGAAATACTTACGCTACTTTGCTGCATCACCCTTTCCTCTTCAAGGAAATCCAACGCAGTGCTCAAGAGGTAGCAAAGGTGTGAGGAAAAACGATTCAACATGCCATTGTTTTGCTTTTCTTCTTATTTCCTCTTGGTTCTTATGTTCTCGTTGATCCACCTTCAGGCCTCATTTCAGATGGGGAAGGAGTGGGATCATCATTTATTCGCATAGGTTGAAGGCCTTCGAAGATATGAACACACGCACCCGTATATTTGGTACAAGAAGGTGCAAATTTGACCAAATGGGTTCATTTTATTATGCATCTGGTAATGATCGTATTTCTTCAAGTACATGATTTTAATCTATGGTATAGTTGGTGAGGTCATGTTTCATTTTTTGTTGGTTCTTTTTGTTTCTTGTGCTTACTAGTTATCCCCGAATAACTTTTCTGTCCGCCATATCCAGTCTTTATAATATTGAATTATTTGAATTGGAATCATATGAAGCTCAAAGCAATGCTACTAATATATTTGTGTAAAATTTGTTGAAATAAATTACGGTGCTTAATACTTAACACTATCAACATGTAAGTGTTGGGGAACGCAGTAATTTCAAAAAAAAAATCCTACGGTCACTCAAGATCTATCTAGGTGATGCATAGCAACGAGAGGGGAGAGTGTTGTCTAAGTACCCTCGTAGACCGAAAGCAGAAGCGTTATGACAACACAGTTGATGTAGTCGTACGTCTTCACGATCCGACCGATCCTAGCACCGAACATACGGCACCTCCGCGATCTGCACACGTTCAGCTTGGTGACATCCCACGAACTCTAGATCCAGCTGAGGTCGAGGGAGAGTTCGGTCAGCACGACGGCGTGGTGACAGTGTTGACGAAGTTACCGACGCAGGGCTTCGCCTAAGCACTACAACGATATGAGCGAGGTGGAAATCTGTGGAGGGGGCACCGCACACGGCTAAGATCAACTTTGGTGTGTTCTAGGGTTCCCCCCTCTCCACGTATATAAAGGAGGGAGGGGGAGGCCGCCCGGCCCTCATAGGCGCGCCAAGGGGGGAGGAATCCTCCTCCTAGTAGGAGTAGGACGCCCCCCTTTCCTAGTCCTACTAGGAGAATAAGGAAGGAAGGGGGGAAGAGAAGGAAGGAGGGGGCGCCACCCGTCCCCCTAGTCCAATTCGGACTAGGCCCATGGGGGGGCGGGGCCAGCCCTTGGCAGGCCCCCCCCCCTCTCTATCCCCTAGGCCAAATAAGGCCCATTACTTCTCCGGTGGTTTCGATAACCCTTCTGCCACTTTGATATTTATCCGGTGACCCCCAGAACTCATCCTGTGTCCGAATAACATCGTCCAAGATATCATCCTTTATGTCTCGACCATTTCGAGATTCCTCGTCATGTCCGTGATCACATCCGGGACTACGAACTACCTTCGGTACATCAAAACACATAAACTCATAATATCGATCGTCATCGAACATTAAGCGTGCGGACCCTACGGGTTCGAGAACTATGTAGACATGACCGAGACTCATCTCCGGTCAATAACCAATAGCGGAACCTGGATGCTCATATTGGCTCCCACATATTCTATGAAGATCTTTATTAGTCAAACCGCATAACAACATATGTTGTTCCCTTTGTCATCTGTATGTTCCTTGCCCGAGATTCGATCGTCGGTATCTCAATACCTAGTTCAATCTCGTTACCGGCAAGTCTCTTTACTCGTTCCGTAATGCATCATCCCGCAACTAACTCATTAGTCACATTGCTTGCAAGGTTTATAGTGATGTGCAGTACAGAGAGGGCCCAGAGATACCTTTCCAAAACACGGAGTGACATATCCTAATCTCGATCTATGCTAACCCAACAAAAACCATCGGAGACACCTGTAGAGCATCTTTAGAATCACCCAGTTACATTGTGACGTTTGATAGCACACTAAGTGTTCCTCCGGTATTCGGGAGTTGCATAATCTCATAGTCATATGAATATGTATAAGTTAAGAAGAAAGCAATAGCAATAAACTAAACGATCATAATGCTAAGCTAATGGGTGGGTCAAGTCAATCACATCATTCTCTAATGATGTGATCCCGTTCATCAAATGACAACACATGTCTATGGCTAGGAAAATTAACCATCTTTGATTAACGAGCTAGTCAAATTAGAGGCATACTAGTGACACTCTGTTTGTCTATGTATTCACACATGTATTAAGTTTCCGGTTAATACAATTCTAGCATGAATAATAAACATTTATCATGATATAAGGAAATATAAATAAAAACTTTATTATTGCCTCTGGGGCATATTTCCTTCAGTCTCCCACTTGCACTAGAGTCAATAATCTAGATTACATTGTAATGATTCTAACACCCATGGAGTCTTGGTGGTGATCATGTTTTGCTCGTGAGAAAGGCTTAGTCAATGGGTCTGCAACATTCAGACCCGTATGTATCTTGCAAATCTCTATGTCTCCTTCCAACACTTGATGACTGATGGAATTGAAGCGCCTCTTGATGTGCTTGGTTCTCTTGTGAAATCTGGATTCCTTCGCCAAGGCAATTGCTCCATTATTGTCACAAAAGATTTTTCATTGGACCCGATGCACTAGGTATGACACCAAGATCGGATATGAACTCCTTCATCCAGATTGTTGGAAATATGCCCTAAAGGCAATAATAAAGTGGTTATTATTACATTTCCTTGTTCATGATAATTGTCTATTGTTCATGCTATAATTGTGTTATCCGGAAATCATAATACATGTGTGAATACATAGACCACAACATGTCCCTAATGAGCCTCTAGTTGACTAGCTCGTTGATCAATAGATGGTTATGGTTTCCTGACCATGGACATTGGATGTCGTTGATAACGGGATCACATCATTAGGAGAATGATGTGATGGACAAGACAATCTAAGCATAGCACAAGAACGTGTAGTTAAATGCGCTAAAGCTTTTCTAACGTCAAGTATCTTTTTCTTATACCATGAGATTGTGCAACTCCCGGATACTGTAGGAATGCTTTGGGTGTGCCAAACTCACAACGTAACTGGGTGGCTATAAAGGTGCACTATGGGTATCTCCGAAAGTGTCTGTTGGGTTGGCACGAATCGAGACTGGGATTTGTCACTCCGTGTGACGGAGAGGTATCTCTGGGCCCAGTCGGTAGGACATCATCATAATGAGATCAATGTGACCAAGGAGTTTATCACAGGATCATGTGTTACGAACGAGTAAAGAGACTTGCCAGTAACGAGATTGAACAAGGTATAGGGATACCGACGATCGAACCTCGGGCAAGTATCATACCGGTAGAAAAAGGGAATTGTGTAAGGGATTGATTGAATCCCCGACATCGTGGTTCATCCGATGAGATCATCGTGGAACATGTAGGAACCAATATGGGTATCCAAATCCAGCTATTGGCTATTGGCCGGAGAGGTGTCTCGGTCATGTCTACATGGTTCCCGAACCCGTAGGGTCTACACACTTAAGGTTCGGTGACGCTAGAGTTGTTATGGGAAATAGTATATTGTTACCGAATGTTGTTTGGAGTCCCTGATGAGATCCCGGACGTCACGAGGAGTTCCGGAATGGTCCGGAGGTGAAGATTTATATATGGGAAGTCATCATACGGTCACCAGAAGTATTCGGGGGTTTGCCGGTCTTGTACCGGGACCACCGAAGGGGTCCGGGGGTCCATCGGGAGGGTCCACCTGCCCCGGAGGGCCCTATGGGCTGTATGTGAAAGGGAACCAGCCCCTAAGTGGGTTGGGCGCCATCCCCCCTAGGGCCTAGGCGCCTAGGGTTGGGGGGGGGAACCCTAAGGGGGGCACCCCCCTTGGCTTGGGGGGCAAGCCCCCTCCCCTTGGCCGCCGCCCCCTCTAGATCTCATCTAGAGGGGCCGGCCCCCTTCCCCCTTCGCCCTATAAATAGAAGGGAGGAAGGAGGGCAGCAGCACCTCATCCAAGGCGCAGCCCTCCCCCTCTCCAACACCCCCTCCTTCTCCTCCGTTGAGCTTGGTGAAGCCCTGCCGTGGAACTGCAAGCTCCACCACCACGTCGTCGTGCTGCCGGAGTCTTCCCCAACTTCTCCTTCCCCCTTGCTGGATCAAGAAGGAGGAGATGTCCCCGTGCTGCACGTGTGTTGAACGCGGAGGCGCCGTTGTTCACGGCGCTTAGATCAGAATCAACCGCGACCTGAATCACTGCGAGTACGACTCCTTCATCTGCGTTCTTGTAACGCTTACGCATCACGATCTTCAAGGGTATGAAGATGTACTCCCCTCTCTCTCGTTGCTAGTCTCTCCATAGATTGATCTTGGTGATGGGTAGAATTTTTTTGATTTCTGCAACGATCCCCAACAGTGGCATCAGAGCTAGGTCTATGCGTAGTTTCTATGCACGAGTAGAACACAAGTTGTTGTGGGCGTCGATTTTGTCAATTTACTTGCCGTTACTAGTCTTATCTTGATTCGGTGGCATCGTGGGTGAAGCGGCCCGGACCGACCTTGCACGTACGCTTACGTGAGACAGGTTCCATCGACTGACATGCACTAGTTGCATAAGGTGGCTAGCGGGTGTCTGTCTCTCCCACTTTAGTCGGATCGGATTCGATGGAAAGGGTCCTTATGAAGGGTAAATATAAATTGGCATATCACGTTGTGTTTTTGGTGTAGGTAAGAAACGTTCTTGCTAGAAACCTATAGTGGCCACGTAAAAACTTGCAACAACAATTAGAGGACGTCTAACTTGTTCTTGCAGCATATGATGTGTGATGTGATATGGCCAAAAGGATGTGATGAATGATATATGTGATGTATGAGATTGATCATGTTCTTGTAATAGGAATCACGACTTGCATGTCGATGAGTATGACAACCGACAGGAGCCATAGGAGTTGTCTTAATTTATTGTATGACCTGCGTGTCAATGAAAACGCCATGTAATTACTTTACTCTATTGCTAACAGTTAGCCATAGTAGTAGAAGTAACAGTTGGCGAGACAACTTCATGAAGACACGATGATGGAGATCATGGTGTCATGCCGGTGACGATGATGATCATGGCGCTCCGAAGATGGAGATCAAAAGGAGCAAAATGATATTGGCCATATCATGTCACTATTTGATTGCATGTGATGTTTATCATGTTTTTACATCTTATTTGATTAGAACGATGGTAGCTTAAATAAGATGATCCCTCGTTAAAATTTCAAGAAAGTGTTCCCCCTAACTGTGCACCATTGCGAAGGTTCGTTGTTTCGAAGCACCACGTGATGATCGGGTCTGATAGATTCTAACATTCGAATACAACGGGTGTAAGCCAGATTTACACATGCAAAACAGTTAGGTTGACTTGACGAGTCTAGCATGTACAGACATGGCCTCGGAACATGAGAGACCGAAAGGTCGAACATGATTCGTATAGTAGATACGATCAACATGGAGATGTTCACCGTTGATGACTAGTCCGTCTCACGTGATGATCGGACACGGCCTAGTCGATTCGGATCATGTGTCACTTAGATGACTAGAGGGATATCTATCTGAGTGGGAGTTCATTAAATAATTTGATTAGATGAACTTAATTATCAAGAACTTAGTCTCAATATCTTTACAATATGTCTTGTAGATCAAATGGCCCACGCTAATGTTGCCCTCAACTTCAACGCGTTCCTAGAGAAAACCAAGCTAAAAGACGATGGTAGCAACTATACGGACTGGGTCTGTAACTTGAGGATCATCCTCATAGCTGCTAAGAAAGCATATGTCCTTGAAGCACCACTAGGTGAAGCACCTGTTTTCCCAGCAACTCAAGACGTTATGAACGCCTCGCAGTCGCGTAGTGATGATTACTCCCTGGTTCAGTGTGGCATGCTTTACAGCTTAGAATCGGGGCTCCAAAAGCGTTTTGAGCAGCACGGAGCATATGAGATGTTCCAAGAGCTGAAAATGGTTTTCCAAGCTCATGCCCGAGTTCAGAGATATGAAGTCTTCGACAAGTTCTATAGTTGTAAGATGGAGGAGAATAGTTACGTCGTGACACATACTCAAAATGTCAGGTTGCACAACCGCTTGTCTCACCGGGAGTTAATCTCCCGGATGACGCGGTCATTGACAGAATCCTTCAGTCGCTTCCACCTAGCTACAAGAGCTTTGTGATGAATTTCAATATGCAGGGGCTGGAGAAAACCATTCCAGAGGTATGTTCAATGCTGAAATGAGCGGAGGTGGAGATCAAAAAGGAACATCAAGTGTTGATGGTCAATAAAACCATTAGTTTCAAGAAAGGAAAGGGTAAGAAGAACTTCAAGAAGGACGGTAAGGGAGTTGCCGCGTCGGGTAAGCCAGTTGCCGGGAAGAAGCCAAAGCATGGACCCAAGCCTGAGACTGAGTGCTTTTATTGCAAGGAAGCAGTCCTTTGAAGCGGAACTGCCCCAAGTACTTAGCGGATAAGAAGGCCGGCAATACCAAAGGTATATATGATATACATGTCATTGATGTGTACCTTACCAAAGACTCGTAGTAGCTCCCGGTATTTGATACCGGTGCGGTTGCTCATATTTGTAACTCAAAACAGAGCTGCGGAATAAGCGGAGATCTGGCGAAGGACGAGGTGACGATGCGCGTCGGGAATGGTTCCAAGGTCGATGTGATCGTCGTCGACGCTACCTCTACATTTACCTACGGGATTAGTTTTAAACCTCAATAATTGTTATTTAGTGCCAGCTTTGAGCATGAACATTGTATCTGGATCTCATTTAATGCGAGATGGCTACTCATTTAAATCTGAGAATAATGGTTGTTCTATTTATATGAGGGATATGTTTTATGGTCATGCCCCGCTGGTCAATGGTTTATTCTTATTGAATCTCGAACGTGATGTTACACATATTCATAGTATGAATGCCAAAAGATGTAAGGTTGATAATGATAGTCCCCCATACTTGTGGCACTGCCGCCTTGGTCACATTGGTGTCAAACGCATGAAGAAACTCCATGCAGATGGACTTTTGGAGTCTCTTGATTATGAATCATTTGACACGTGCGAACCATGCCTCATGGGCAAAATGACCAAGACTCTGTTCTCCGGAACAATGGAGCGAGCAACCAACTTATTGGAAATCATACATACGGATGTGTGCGGTCCAATGAGCGTTGAGGCTCGCGGTGGCTATCGTTATGTTCTCACTCTAACTGATGACTTAAGTAGATATGGGTATGTCTACTTAATGAGACCTTTGAAAAGTTCAAGGAATTTCAGAGTGAGGTAGAGAATCAACGTGACAGGAAAATAAAGTTCTTACGATCAGATTGTGGGGGAGAATACTTGAGTCACTAATTTGGCATGCACTTAAGGAAATGTGGAATTGTTTCACAACTCACGCCACCTAGAACACCTCAGCGTAATGGTGTGTCCGAACGTCGTAATCGTACT
Organism: Aegilops longissima; assembly: GCA_021605205.1. Taxonomy (NCBI): domain Eukaryota; kingdom Viridiplantae; phylum Streptophyta; class Magnoliopsida; order Poales; family Poaceae; genus Aegilops; species Aegilops longissima. Next base: position 516,480,393 of record CM038678.1, read on the forward strand.
CTGTTGGACATGGTGCAATCTATGATGTCTCTTACCGACCTACCGCTATCATTTTGGGGTTATGCTTTAGAGACTGCCGCATTCACTTTAAATAGGGCTCCGTCGAAATCCGTTGAGATGACACCGTATGAATTATCGTTTGGGAAGAAACCTAAGCTGTCATTTCTGAAAGTTTGGGGATGTGATGCTTATGTCAAGAAACTTCAACCTAAAAAGCTCGAACCCAAGTCGGAAAAATGCATCTTCATAGGATACCCTAAGGAAACTATTGGGTATACCCTCTACCTCAGATCCGAAGGCAAGATCTTTGTTGCCAAGAATGGATCCTTTCTAGAGAAAGAGTTTCTCTCGAAAGAAATAAGTGGGAGGAAAGTAGAACTTGATGAGGTACTGCCTCTTGAACCGGAAAGTAGCGCAGCTCAGGAAAATGTTTCTGTGGTGCCTGCACCGATTAGAGAGGAAGTTAATGATAATGATCATGAAACTTCGGATCAAGGTACCACTGAACTTCATAGGTCCACGAGGACACGTTCCGCACCAGAGTGGTATGGCAACCCTGTCCTGGAAATCATGTTGTTAGACAACGGTGAACCTTCGAACTATGAAGAAGCTATGGCGGGCCCAGATTCCAACAAATGGCTTGAAGCCATGAAATCCGAGATAGGATCCATGTATGAAAAGGAAGTATGGACTTTGACAGACTTGCCCGATGATCGGCAAGCCATAGAGAATAAATGGATCTTTAAGAAGAAGACAGACGCGGATGGTAATGTGACCATCTATAAGGCTCGGCTTGTCGCTAAGGGTTATCGACAAGTTCAAGGAGTTGACTACGATGAGACCTTCTCACCCGTAGCCAAGCTGAAGTTCGTCCGAATCATGTGAGCTATTGTCGCATTCTATGATTATGAGATATGGCAAATGGACGTCAAAACGACATTCCTTAATGGTTTCCTTAAGGAAGAATTGTATATGATGTAGCCAGAAGGTTTTGTCGATCCTAAGAATGCTGAAAGGTATGCAAGCTCCAGCGCTCAATCTATGGGCTGGTGCAAGCATCTCGGAGTTGGAACATTCGCTTTGATGAGATGATCAAAGCGTTTGGGTTTACATAGACTTATGGAGAAGCCTGTGTTTACAAGAAAGTGAGTGGGAGCTCTGTAGCATTTCTCATATTATATGTGGATGACATACTATTGATGGGAAATGATATAGAATTTTTGGAAAGCATAAAGGCCTACTTGGATAAGTGTTTTTCAATGAAGGACCTTGGAGAAGCTGCTTACATATTAGGCATCAAGATCTATAGAGATAGATCGAGACGCCTCATTGGTCTTTCGCAAAGCACATACCTTGACAAGATATTGAAGAAGTTCAATATGGATCAGTCCAAGAAGGGGTTCTTGCATGTATTGCAAGGTGTGAGATTGAGCACAGCTCAATGCCCGACCACGACAGAAGATAGAGAAAATATGAGTGTCATCCCCTATGCCTCAGCCACAGCGTCTATTATGTATGCCATGTTGTGTACCAGACCTGATGTGAACCTTGTCGTAAGTTTGGTAGGGAGGTACCAAAGTAATCCCGGCATGGAACACTGGACAGCGGTCACGAATATTCTGAAGTGCCTGAAAAGGACTAAGGATATGTTTCTCGTTTATGGAGGTGACGAAGAGCTCGTTGTAAAGGATTACGTCAATGCTAGCTTCGACACAGATCTGGATGACTCCAAGTCACAAACCGGATACGTGTATGTTTTGAATGGTGGGGCAGTCAGCTGGTGCAGTTGTAAGCAAAGCGTCGTGGTGGGATCTGCATGTGAAGCGGAGTAAATAGCAGCCTCGGAGGCAGCACAGGAAGCAGTCTAGATGAAGGAGTTCATCACCGACCTAGGAGTTATTCCCAATGCGTCGGGCCCAATGAATCTCTTCTGTGACAACACTGGAGCTATTGCCCTTGCCAAGGAGCCCAGGTTTCACAGGAAGACCAGGCATATCAGGCGTCACTTCAACTCCATTCGTGAATATATTCAAGATGGAGACATAGATATTTGTAAAGTGCATACGGATCTGAATGTCGCAGATCCGTTGACTAAACCTCTTCCACGAGCAAAACATGATCAACACCAGAACTCTATGGGTGTTCGATTCATCACAATGTAACTAGATTATTGACTCTAGTGCAAGTGGGACACTGTTGGAAATATGCCCTAGAGGCAATAATAAAGTGGTTATTATTATATTTCCTTGTTCATGATAATTGTCTATTGTTCATGCTATAATTGTGTTATCCGGAAATCGTAATACATGTGTGAATACATAGACCACAACATGTCCCTAGTGAGCCTCTAGTTGACTAGCTCGTTGATCGATAGGTGGTTACGGTTTCCTGACCATGGACATTGGATGTCGTTGATAACGGGATCACATCATTAGGAGAATGATGTGATGGACAAGACCCAATCCTAAGCATAGCACAAGATCGTGTAGTTCGTCTGCTAAAGCTTTTCTAATGTCAAGTATCTTTTTCTTATACCATGAGATTGTGCAACTCCCGGATACTGTAGGAATGCTTTGGGTGTGCCAAACGTCACAACATAACTGGGTGGCTATAAAGGTGCACTATGGGTATCTCCGAAAGTGTCTGTTGGGTTGGCACGAATCGAGACTGGGATTTGTCACTCCGTGTGACGGAGAGGTATCTCTGGGCCCACTCGATAGGACATCAGCATAATGAGCTCAATGTGACCAAGGAGTTGATCACGGGATGATGTGTTACGAATGAGTAAAGAGACTTGCCAGTAACGAGATTGAACAAGGTATAGGGATACCGACGATCGAATCTCGGGCAAGTATCATACCGGTAGAAAAAGGGAATTGTGTACGGGATTGATTGAATCCCCGACATCGTGGTTCATCCGATGAGATCATCGTGGAACATGTAGGAACCAATATGGGTATCCAGATCCCGCTATTCGCTATTGGCCGGAGAGGTGTCTCGGTCATGTCTACATGGTTCCCGAACCCGTAGGGTCTACACACTTAAGGTTCGGTGACGCTAGAGTTGTTATGGGAAATAGTATATGGTTACCGAATGTTGTTCGGAGTCCCTGATGAGATCCCAGACGTCACGAGGAGTTCCGGAATGGTCCAGAGGTGAAGATTTATATATGGGAAGTCATCATACGGTCACCAGAAGTATTCGGGGGTTTGCCGGTCTTGTACCGGGACCACCAAGGGGTCCGGGGTCCATCGGGAGGGTCCACCTGCCGGAGGGCCCTATGGGCTGTATGTGAAGGGAACCAGCCCTAAGTGGGTTGGGCGCCATTCGCCCTAGGGCCGATCGCCTAGGGTTGGGGGAACCCTAAGGGCGCCCTTGGCTTGGGGGCAAGCCCTCCCTTGGCCGCCGACCCCCTCTAGATCTCATCTAGAGGGGCCGGCCCCCTTCCCCCTTCGCCCTATAAATAGAAGGGAGGAGGGAGGGCAGCAGCACCTCATCCAAGGTGCAGCCCTCCCCCTCTCCAACACCCCCTCCTCCTCCGTTGAGCTTGGCGAAGCCCTGCCGGAGAACTTCAAGCTCCACCACCATGCCGTTGTTCTGCCGGAGTTCATCCCCAACTTCTCCTTCCCCCTTGCTAGATCAAGATGGAGGAGACGTCCCCGTGCCGCACGTGTGTTGAACGTGGAGGCGCCATTGTTCGGCGCTTAGATCGCAATCAACCGCGATCTGAATCGCTGCGAGTACGACTCCTTCATTCGCGTTCTTGTAACGCTTCCGCATCACAATCTTCAAGGGTATGAAGATGTACTCCCCTCTCTCTCATTGCTAGTCTCTCCATAGATTGATCTTGGTGATGCGTAGAATTTTTTTGATTTCTGCAACGATCCCCAACACAGACTCCTTTCATTTGCTGCTTCCGAAGCAGCTATGTATTCCTCTTCACATGTAGATCCCGCCACGACGCTCTGCTTAGAACTGCACCAACTAACAGCTCCACCGTTCAATATAAACTCGTATCCGGTTTGTGACTTAGAGTCATCCGGATCAGTGTCAAAGCTTGCATCGACTTAACCTTTTACGACGAGCTCTTTGTCACCTTCATAACGAGAAACATATCCTTAGTACTTTTCAGGTATTTCAGGATGTTCTTGACCGCTGTCCAGTGATCCACTCCTGGATTACTTTGGTACCTCCCTACTATACTTATAGCAAGGCACACATCAGCTCTGGTACACAGCATTGCATACATGATAGAACCTACGGCTGAAGCATAGGGAATGACTTTCATTTTCTCTCTATCTTCTGCAGTGGTCGGGCATTGAGTCTCACTCAACTTCACACCTTGTAACACAAGCAAGAACCCTTTCCTTGACTGGTCCATCTTGAACTTCTTCAAAATCTTATCAAGGTATGTGCTTTATGAAGTCCAATTAAGCGTCTTGATCTATCTCTATAGATCTTGATGCCCAATATATAAGTAGCTTCACCGAGGTATTTCATTGAAAAACTTTTATTCAAGTATCCTTTTATGCTATCCAGAAATTATATATTATTTCCAATCAACAATATGTCATCCACATATAATATTAGAAATGCTACAGAGCTCCCACTTACTTTCTTGTAAATACAGGCTTCTCCAAAAGTCTGTATAAAACCATATGCTTTGATCACACTATCAAAATGTTTATTCCAACTCCGAGAGGCTTGCACTAGTCCATAAATGGATCGCTGGAGCTTGCACACTTTGTTAGCATCCTTTGGATCGACAAAACCTTCTGGTTGCATCATATATGACTCTTCTTCCAGAAATCCATTCAGGAATGCGGTTTTGACATCCATTTGCCAAATTTCATAATCATAAAATGCGGCAATTGCTAACATGATTCGGACAGACTTAAGCATCGCTACGGGTGAGAAAGTCTCATCGTAGTCAACTCCTTGAACTTGTCGAAAACCTTTCGCAACAAGTCGAGCTTTGTAGACAGTAACATTACCGTCAGCGTCAGTCTTCTTCTTGAAGATCCATTTATTCTCGATGGCTTGCCGATCATCGGGCAAGTCAACCAAAGTCCACACTTCGTTCTCATACATAGATCCCATCTCAGATTTCATGGCCTCAAGCCATTTTGCGGAATCTGGGCTCATCATCGCTTCCTCATAGTTCGTAGGTTCGTTATGGTCTAGTAACATGACGTCCAGAACAGGATTACTGTACCACTCTGGTGCGGATCTTACTCTGGTTGACCTACGAGGTTTAGTAGTAACTTGATCTGAAGTTTCATGATCACTATCATTAGCTTCCTCACTAATTGGTGTAGGAATCACTCGAACTGATTTCTGTGATGAACTACTTTCCAATTAGGGAGAAGGTACAATTACCTCATCAAGTTCCACTTTCCTCCCACTCACTTCTTTCGAGAGAAACTCCTTCTCTAGAAAGGATCCATTCTTGGCAACGAATATATTTCCTTCGGATCTGTGATAGAAGGTGTACCCAACAGTCTCCTTTGGGTATCCTATGAAGACACATTTCTCGAATGAGGGTTCGATCTTATTAGGTTGAAGCTTTTTCACATAAGCATCGCAGCCCCAAACCTTCAGAAACGACAACTTGGGTTTCTTGCCAAACCACAGTTCATAATGTGTCGTCTCAATGGATTTAGATGGTGCCCTATTTAACGTGAATGCAACTGTCTCTAAAGCATAACCCCAGAACAATAGCGGTAAATCAGTAAGAGACATCATAGATCGCACCATATCTAATAAAGTGCGGTTACGACGTTCGGACACACCATTACGCTGTGGTGTTACAGGTGGCGTGAGTTGTGAAATTATTCCACATTGTTTCAAATGAAGACCAAACTCGTAACTCAAATATTCTCCTCCATGATCAGATCATAGAAATTTTATTTTCTTGTAACGATGATTTTCCACTTCACTCTGAAATTCTTTGAACTTTTCAAATGTTTCAGACTTATGTTTCATTAAGTAGATATACCCATATCTGCTCAAATCATCTGTGAAGGTTAGAAAATAACGATACCCGCCGAGAGCATCAACACTCATCGGACAGCATACATCGGTATGTATTATTTCCAACAAGTCTGTTGCTCGCTCCATAGTTTCGGAGAACGGAATCTTAGTCATCTTGCCCATGAGGCATGGTTTGCAAATATCAAGTGATTCCAAAAGCCCATCAGCATGGAGTTTCTTCATGCGTTTTACACCAATATGACCTAAACGGCAGTGCCACAAATAAGTTGCACTATCATTATTAAACTTATATCTTTTGGCTTCAATACTATGAATATGTGTATCACTACTATCGATATTCAACAAAATAGACCACTCATCGGGGGTGCATGACCATAAAAGATATTACTCATATAAATAGAACAACCATTATTCTCTCATTTAAATGAATAACCGTCTCGCATCAAACAAGATCCCGATATAATGTTCATGCTCAACGCTGGCACCAAATAACAATTATTCAGGTCTAAAACTAATCCCGAAGGTAGATGTAGAGGTAGCGTGCCGACCGCGATCACATCGACTTTGGAACCATTTCCTATGCGCATCGTCACCTCGTCCTTAGCCAATCTTCGCTAATCAGAGCCCTGTTTGAGTTGCAAATATGAGCAATGTAACCAGATCAAATACCAGGCGCCATGCGAGCATTAGTTAAGTACACATCAATAACATGTATATCAAATATACCTTTCACTTTGCCATCCTTGTTATCCGCCAAATACTTGGGGCTGTTCCGCTTCCAGTGACCAGTCCCTTTGAAGTAGAAGCACTCAGTCTCAGGCTTAGGTCCAGACTTGGGCTTCTTCAGTTGAGCAACAACTTGCTTGTCGTTCTTCTTGAATTTCCCCTTCTTCCCTTTGCCCTTCTTCTTGAAACTGGTGGTCTTGTTGACCATCAACACTTGATGCTCCTTCTTGATTTCTACCTCCGCAGCTTTTAGCATCGCGAAGAGCTCGGGAATTGTCTTATCCCTCCCTTGCATATTATAGTTCATCACGAAGCTTTTGTAGATTGGTGGCAGTGACTGAAGAACTATGTCAATGACACTATCATCAGGAAGATTAACTCCCAATTGAGTCAAGTGGTTGTGGTACCCAGACATTCTGAATATATGTTCACTGACAGAACTATTCTCCTCCATCTTGCAGCTATAGAACTTATTGGAGACTTCATATCTCTCAATCTGGGCATTTGCTTGAAATATTAACTTCAACTCCTGGAACATCTCATATGCTCCATGACGTTCAAAACGTCGTTGAAGTCCCGGCTCTAAGCCGTAAAGCATGGCATATTGAACTATCGAGTAGTCATTAGCTTTACTCTGCCAGACGTTCCTAACGTCATTAGCAGCATCTGTAGCAGGCCTGGCACCTAGAAGTGCTTTCAGGACGTAATTCTTTTGTGCAGCAATGAGGATAATCCTCAAGTTACAGACCCAGTCCGTATAGTTGCTACCATCATCTTTCAACTTAGCTTTCTCTAGGAATGCATTAAAATTCAACGGAACAGTAGCACGGGTCATTTATCTACAACAACATAGACATGCAAAATACTATCAAGTACTAAGTTCATGATAAATTAAAGTTCAATTAATCATATTACTTAAGGACTCCCACTTAGATAGACATCCCTCTAATCATCTAAGCGATCACGTGATCCATATCAACTAAACCATGTCCGATCATCACGTGAGATGGAGTAGTTTTCAATGGTGAACATCACTATGTTGATCATATCTACTATATGATTCATGCTCGACCTTTCGGTCTCAGTGTTCCGAGGCCATATCTGCATATGCTAGGCTCGTCAAGTTTAACCCGGGTATTCTGCATGTGCAAAACTGGCTTGCACCCATTGTATGTGAACGTAGAGCCTATCACACCCGATCATCATGTGGTGTCTCGGCACGACGAACTGTAGCAATGGTGCATACTCAGGGAGAACACTTATACCTTGAAATTTAGTGAGGGATCATCTTATAATGCTACCGCCGTACTAAGCAAAATAAGATGCATAAAAGATAAACATCACATGCAACAAAAAAATGTGACATGATATGGCCATCATCATCTTGTGCCTTTGATCTCCATCTCCAAAGCACTGTCATGATCTCCATCATCACCGGCTTGACACCTTGATCTCCATCGAAGCATCGTTGTCGTCTCGCCAAAATTGCTTCTACGACTATCGCTACCGCTTAGTGATAAAGTAAAGCAATTACATGGCGATTGCATTTCATACAATAAAGCGACAACCATAAGGCTCCTGCCAGTTGCCGATAACGGTTAAAAAACATGATCATCTCATACAACAATTTATATCTCATCACGTCTTGACCATATAACATCACAGCAAGCCCTGCAAAAACAAGTTAGACGTCCTCTACTTTGTTGTTGCAAGTTTTACGTGGCTGCTACGGGCTTCTAGCAAGAACTGTTCTTACCTATGCATTATGAACAACAACGATTTTTCGTCAAGTGTGTTGTTTTAACCTTCAACAAGGACCGGGCGTAGCCACACTCGATTCAACTAAAGCTGGAGAAACAGACACCCACTAGCCACCTATGTGCGAAGCACGTCGGTAGAACCAATCTCGCGTAAGCGTACGCGTAATGTCGGTCTGGGCCGCTTCATCCAACAACACCGCCGAATCAAAGTATGACATGCTAGTAAGCAGTATGACTATTATCGCCCACAATTCTTTGTGTTCTACCGGTGCATATAACATCTACGCATAGACCTGGCTCGGATGCCACTTTGCGGAACGCAGTAATTTCAAAAAATTCCTACGATCACGCAAGATCTATCTAGGTGATGCATAGCAACGAGAGGGGAGAATGTTGTCTACGTACCCTCGTAGACCGAAAGCGGAAGCGTTATGACAACGCGGTTGATGTAGTCGTATGTCTTCACGATCCGACCGATCCTAGCACCGAACTTACGGCACCACCGTGATCTGCACACGTTCAGCTCGGTGACGTCCCATGAACTCTAGATCCAGCTGAGGTTGAGGGAGAGTTCCGTCAGCACGATGGCGTGGTGACGGTGTTGATGAAGTTACCGACACAGGGCTTCGCCTAAGCACTACAACGATATGACCGAGGTGGAAATCTTGGAGGGGGGCACCGCACACGGCTAAGATCAACTTCGATGTGTTCTAGGACTCCCCCCTTTCCTAGTCCTACTAGGAGAAGAAGGAAGGAAGGGGGGCGGGAAGAGAAGGAAGGAGGGGGCGCCGCCCCTCCCCATAGTCCAATTTGGACTAGGCCCATGGGGGGCGCGCGGCCAGCCCTTGGCAGCCCCTCTCTCTCTCCCCTAGGCCCAATAAGGCCCATTACTTCTCCGATGGTTCCGATAACCCTTCCGGCACTCCGATATTTATCCGGTGACCCCCGAAACTCATCCGGTGTCCGAATAACATCGTCCAATATATCATTCTTTATGTCTCGACCATTTTGAGACTCCTCGTCATGTCCGTGATCACATCCGGAACTCCGAACTACCTTCGGTACATGAAAACACATAGACTCATAATACCGATTGTCATCGAATGTTAAGCGTGCGGACCCTACGGGTTCGAGAACTATGTAGACATGACCGAGACTCATCTCCGATCAATAACGAATAGCGGAACCTGGATGCTCATATTGGCTCCCACATATTCTATGAAGATCTTTATCGGTCAAACCGCATAACAACATACGTTGTTCCCTTTGTCATCGGTATGTTACTTGCCCGAGATTCGATCGTCGGTATCTCGATACCTAGTTCAATCTCGTTACCGGCAAGTCTCTTTACTCGTTCCATAGTGCATCATCCTGCAACTAACTCATTAGTCATATTGCTTGCAAGGCTTATAGTGACGTGCATTACCGAGAGGGCCCAGAGATTCCTTTCCGAAACATGGAGTGACAAATCCTAATCTCGATCTATGCCAACCCAACAAACACCATCGGAGACACCTGTAGAGCATCTTTATAATCACCCAGCTACGTTGTGACGTTTGATAGCACACTAAGTGTTCCTCCGGTATTCAGGAGTTGCATAATCTCATAGTCATAGGAACATGTATAAGTCATGAAGAAAGCAATAGCAATAAACTAAACGATCATAGTGCTAAGCTAACGGGTGGGTCAAGTCAATCACATCATTCTCTAATGATGTGATCCCGTTCATCAAATGACAACACATGTCTATGGCTAGGAAACTTAACCATCTTTGATTAACGAGCTAGTCAAAGTAGAGGCACACTGGTGACACTCTGTTTGTCTATGTATTCGCACATGTATTAAGTTTCCGGTTAATACAATTCTAGCATGAATAATAAACATTTATCATGATATAAGTAAATATAAATAACAACTTTATTATTGCCTCTAGGGCATATTTCCTTCAGTAAAGACAAGTTCTTTGAAATGAAACTTAAACTTCACGTAATACTTGTCATATCATATTGTTGTTTTCATAATTTGATGCTTATTATATTGTTGTGATCATTAAAGGATGTTGGAATCATTTTGATTCAACGTTTAATAGTATCTATTTAATGGTATTGTCTATAAAATTTATACTTTAATTTTATCATTTGAAATGTTGACAAACTTATATTAAATGAAAATGTGTAGTATTATAATGGTATACATATTGTGCATATGTTGAGAAATTATATTGTATGTACATGTGAGCTTATTTTAATATTGATCCATTAGTGTTGATTCATCACAATACAATTCGACAAGTTAATTATTACTTTATGTTGGTAATTATACTATTTCCATAGTCAATATACATTATAGCAAGTCATACAAATGATTAAGAAATGCTATATCATACAAATTGAAAGTGATAAACATGAAAGGCAATAATTTGTAATTATAAATAATACACCATTCAATCCTAAATATAAGTTTGTTTAGATATTCCAATATGGGACTACATACCGAGCAAAATGAGTGAATCTGCACTCTAAAATATGTCTATATACATCCGTATGTAGTTTATATTGAAATCTCTAATAAGACTTATATTGACAAACGGAGGGAGTAATAGTATAGAAAATGAAACCAAAGTCATAAACACTAATGGTAAATCTATGCGTAATGTTAAGGGAAGGTGCCTTTCTCTGATATTTTGATCCATTCACCCATATTATATTTTTAATTTTTTTATATCTGAGGTGGTACTATTTTTCTGCGTCCTTTTTTCCGGTACATAATCACCCCATACCGGGCCTTCCATTTTTTTTCCTGCTTTCCCCTTTGGGGGAGTCCCGCCTGGGCAGGTCCTTAAGGGAGCAGCAACGAAGTAAAATTACACCGAAAAACCGATGTGAAAGCCAAGAATCAACACTCCCTTAAAAAAAGCGAGGAATCGAACTCGCGACCCTCCCGTGAAAGTTTCTATCTAAACTGTAACACGAACATTTAAGAACCAAGTGCAGCGGTAGATCAAAAATACTTTTCAAATTTTCTCAAACATTTCTTGAAATTCCGAATAAAATATTTTATTTCAGAACATTTTTTGGCAAACATGAATTTCTCAAAAAACATAAGTTTTTTCTAATTTCTGATTTTTTAAAAAGGAGACATATTTCCAATTCGTAAACAAAATTTGAAAAACAGGAACTTTTATTTGATTTTCTGAACAATTTTTTGACCATGAACATTTTTGAAATTTTGAACTATTATTGAAACGAGATTTTTATTGAAAATTTTATTTTTTAAAAAAATATGAACATTTTTCGAAAACCGGAACATGTCTAAAATAATGCTACCATTTTTTGAATTTTCGAACGAAAACTGAAAACGGGACTATATTTTGAAATTTTAAGTTTTTTTAAAGTAAGAGAATTTTTCAAGAAATGGGATTTTTTTAATTTATGAACAAAATTGGAACACAGGAATTTATTTTAAAGTTGTGAAATTTTCAGAAAAGCAAAAAAAGTGAAAGGAAACAGAAAAAGGAAAAAAGAACTGTAGAAGAAAACATAAGAAACCGGTTGTATAATGTTCTAGAGGTCTCCAAAAACCAGTCAGCGAACTCGGGACTCCCTGTCTGTCGCTCGTTAGCGTCAAACGAAGGTGCGTTCGCCGAAGGTAGATGCACATGGGCCGGCCCATTTGGAGGTCAGGAACTCCAGCGAGTAAAATATATAGCCAAAAATGAACGCGGTGGCCAGATATCGAACTCGTGACGTACCGTTCGTGAAGTCTAGAACCTACCAATCGGGCTGAAACGTTTTAAGTGTTTGTGTGCGGCGCGAACTCTAAAGTACCGAACATATTTTCAATTTTTTCGAACAACTCTCAAACACCGGGAACAAAAAAATAGAAAATTCTGGACAAAATTTTACAAATGCCAACAATATTTAAAACCATGAACAATTTTTGAAATTTGAATCAACTCCTAAAACGTGAACAATTATTGGAAAGATGAACAGAAATTTCGAAATTCCAATAAGATGAACAATTTTAAATATATAAATTGAACATTTTTCTAATATATGATGAACAGTTTTAGATACATACTGAACATTTTTTGATATACGCTGAACAAATTTTAAATATACATTGAACATTTCCGTAATATACGCTGAACAAATTTTGAATTGTGAACAAAATTTAATAACCATGATATTTTTATGAAATCATGAAGAACATATGGAATTTCAAACTTTTTTGAAAACAAAGGATGAAAATAAAAATGAAAAAGGATAAAATAAAAAGAGAAAGAAAAAAGAAACAGATTTAAAAAATAAAAAGAAAAAATCAGAAAACCGGCAAAAGAGAAACAAATAGGAAGAAACCGGTTTAGGGAACCTTCTAGAAGGTTCCCAAAACCGGTTTGCTGGCACTGCCTTAACTCACGAAGTGGGCCGGCGGCCCGTCGCACGCAGGTGCTCCTGCGCTTCAGCGATAGCGCGTCTCGTGGACGGGGAGCTCCTAACCGGCGCCTTAAGCGCCGGTTCAGGAAGCTGGCGCTCACAGCCGCGCCTGCTGGGCCGGCCCACGACACGCCTTCTATACCACAAAAAAAATCCCATCTATACCAAAAAAAAATCGCCTAAAAGGTGTTGCTCCTGTGAGGATTTGACCACGCGACCTCCAGTAAATATTCGAGTCGACTAACCACTAGTGCAACCAATCAACCTTGGATATTTTCAGCGCGCATGAATCAAGAATAATTAAAGTCGTGCTATTTATTGCGCACAAATTTTGAGAAACGTAATTTTTTCTGGACGAAATTTGAAAATTCACATATTTCAAAATAATAATGAATTGAAAAGGTTAACGAACTAAAAAAATCATTGATTTTAAAAAATTTCACAAATTTTAAAAAGTGCATCAATTTCGAAAAATAGTTCATCAATATCAAAAAAGTTTGCTCGAATTTTAGAAAAAGTTCAACGAATTTGAAAAATGTTCATCGAATTTAAAAAAAAGTTCATAAAAGTTGGAAAAAGTTCATCAAATTTTTTTAAAAAATCATCCAATTTGCAAAAAGTTCGTTGAAATCTAGAAAAGGTTCATCGAAATCTAGAAAAAGTTCATTGAAATTGAAAAAAGTTCATGGAATTTAAAAATTGTATTTTTCGTTTTTTGTTCGTGATTACAAAATATGTTCATAGTTTTTCAAATTTATTCACTATTTTAAATTGTTCAGTGTACGTACAAAAATGTTCAATGGGTATTTAAATGGTTTTTCAGCGCATATTACAAAATTGTTCAATGTGTAGTTAAAATTGTTCAGATTATATTACAAAATGTTCAATTTATAAAAGTTGTTCATCTTATATCAAAAGAATGTATAAATATGTTTTAAATTATTTCAATGTATATCACAAAAATGTTCGCTGTGTAGTTAAAAATTGTTCATCGTACGCCAAAAAATGTTCAGTGTATATTTGAAAATCTCTCATCGTATATAATATCTTGTTCAGGTTCTCAATAATTGTTCACGTTTTAAAAGAATCATGGAATGTGCAGAATTTCATTGAATTTTAAAAAAAGTTCGTCGATTTGATAAAGGTTCAGCAAATTTGAATAAAAAAATGCACATTTACGAAAAAAGAAAAAGGAATAAAGAAAATAAAAATGAAAAAAGAGCAGGAAAAAGGAGAAAAAATCTCGCGACCTAGAGAAACAATAAAAGAGGGAAAAGTGGTTTGCAAACAGCAAGTGGTTCTTTTCCTAGTGGTAACTGTGCTGATGTCTAAACGAAACATCCCATGTTTGAACCACCGCACTCACGCTTTTTTGATTGATGCAGTTTTAACAGAAAAAGAAGAAATGGGCCGGCCCAGCCTGGCGCGGGGGGTATGCTCCCGTTTGTGTGCAGCGAAGAAACGGGCGCAGCGGGCGCCGTTTAGGATTTGGGGAGCTCCTAACCGGCACTGCGCCGGTTCAGGAATTTGGCGCTCACAGCCGCGCCTGCTGGTCCGGCCCACGACACGCCTTCTATACCACAAAAAAAATCCCATCTATACCACAAAAAAAATCGCCTAAAAGGTGTTGCTCCCGTGAGGATTTGACCACGCTACCTCCAGTAAATGTTCAAGTCAACTAACCACTAGTGCAACCAATCAACCTTGGATATTTTCAGCGCGCATGAATCAAGAATAATTAAAGTCATGCTATTTATTGCGCACAGATTTTGGGAAACGTAATTTTTTCTGGACGAAATTTGAAAATTCACATATTTCAAAATAATCACGAATTGAAAAGGTTACCGAACTAAAAAAATCATTGATTTTAAAAAAATTCACAAATTTTATAAAGTTCATCAATTTTGAAAAATAGTTCATAAATATCAAAAAAGTTTGCTCGAATTTTAAAAAAAGTTCAACGAATTTGAAAAATGTTCATCGAATTTTTAAAAAAGTTCATCAAAGTTGGAAAAAGTTCATCAAATTTTTAGAAAAATCATCGAATTTGCAAAAAGTTCGTTGAAATCTAGAAAAGGTTCATCGAAATCTAGAAAAAGTTCATTGAAATTGAAAAAAGTTCATGGAATTTAAAAATTGTATTTTTCGTTTTTTGTTCGTGATTACAAAATGTGTTCATAGTTTTTCAAATTTATTCACTATTTTAAATTGTTCAGTGTACATACAAAAATGTTCAATGGGTATTTAAATGGTTTTAGCGCATTTTACAAAATTGTTCAATGTGTAGTAAAAATTGTTCAGATTATATTACAAAATGTTCAATGTATAAAAGTTGTTCATCTTATATCAAAAGAATGTATAAATATGTTTTAAATTATTTTAATGTATATCACGAAAATGTTTGCTGTGTAGTTAAAATTGTTCATCGTACACGAAAAATGTTAAGTGTATATTTGAAAATCTCTCATCGTATATAATATTTTGTTCAGGTTCTCTATAATTGTTCACGTTTAAAAAAAATCATGAAATATGCAGAATTTCATCAAATTTTACAAAAAGTTCGTCGATTTGATAAAGGTTCATCAAATTTGAATAAAAAAATTGCACATTTACGAAAAAAGAAAAAGGAATAAAGAAAAGAAAAGTGAAAAAAGAGCAGGAAAAAGGAGAAAAAATCTCGCGACCTGGAGAAACAATAAAAGAGGGAAAAGTGGTTTGCAAACAGCAAGTGGTTCTTTTCCTAGTGGTAACCGCGCTGATGTCTAAACGAAACATCACAAGTTCGAACCACCGTACTCACGCTTTTTTGATTGATGCAGTTTTAACAGAAAAAGAAGAATTGGGCCGGCCCAGCCTGGCGTGGGGGGTATGCGCCCGTTTGCGTGCAGCGAAGAAATGGGCGCAGCGGGCGCCGTTTAGGATTTGGGAGCTCCTAACCGGCGCTGCGCCGGTTCAGGAAGCTGGCGCTCACAGCCGCGCCTGCTGGGCCGGCCACGACACGCCTTCTATACCACAAAAAAAATCCCATCTATACCACAAAAAAATTCGCCTAAAAGGTGTTGCTCCCGTGAGGATTTGACCACGCGACCTCCAATAAATATTCGAGTCGACTAACCACTAGTGCAACCAATCAACCTTGGATATTTCCAGCGCGCATGAATCAAGAATAATTAAAGTCGTGCTATTTATTGCGCACAGATTTTGGGAAACATAATTTTTTCTGGACGAAATTTGAAAATTCACATATTTCAAAATAATCACGAATTGAAAAGGTTAATGAACTAAAAAAATCATTGATTTTAAAAAAATTCACAAATTTTAAAAAGTTCATCAATTTTGAAAAATAGTTCATCAAAGTTGGAAAAAGTTCATCAATTTTTTTAAAAAATCATCGAATTTGCAAAAAGTTCGTTGAAATCTAGAAAAGGTTCATCGAAATCTAGAAAAAGTTCATTGAAATTGAAAAAAGTTCATGGAATTTAAAAAATGTATTTTTCGTTTTCTGTTCGTGATTACAAAATGTTTTCATAGTTTTTCAAATTTATTCACTATTTTAAATCGTTCAGTGTAAATACAAAAATGTTCAATGGGTATTTAAATGGTTTTTCAGCGCATATTACAAAATTGTTCAATGTGTAGTTAAAATTGTTCAGATTATATTACAAAATGTTCAATGTATAAAAGTTGTTCATCTTATATCAAAAGAATGTATAAATATGTTTTAAATTATTTCAATGTATATCACAAAAATGTTCGCTGTGTAGTTAAAAATTGTTCATCGTACACCGAAAAATGTTCAGTGTATATTTGAAAATCTCTCATCGTATATAATATTTTGTTCAGGTTCTCAATAATTGTTCATGTTTTAAAAAAATCATGGAATATGCAGAATTTCATCGAATTTTAAAAAAAGTTCGTCGATTTGATAAAGGTTCATCAAATTTGAATAAAAAAATTGCACTTTTACGAAAAAAGAAAATGGAATAAAGAAAAGAAAAATGAAAAAAGAGCAGGAAAAAGGAGAAAAAATCTCGCGACCTGGAGAAACAATAAAAGACGGAAAAGTGGTTTGCAAACAGCAAGTGGTTCTTTTCCTAGTGGTAATTGCGCTGATGTCTAAACGAAACATCCCAATTTCGAACCACCGCACTCACGCTTTTTTGATTGATGCAGTTTTAACAGAAAAAGAAGAAATGGGCCGGCCCAGCCTGGCGCGGGGGGTATGCGCCCGTTTGCGTGCAGCGAAGAAACGGGCGCAGCAAGCACCGTTTAGGATTTGCCTCGTGCACGCACGCGCGTGTCAAATTAGGTTTTAAAACCGTGCGCTCACACGAGCACCCTGGTGGGCTGGCCCACGAACTGCGAACAGTGCAATGTACTTATAGCGCCTAAAAACCTCCAAAAATACTCTTCTAATATGGTGTCGAACACGCGCCTCTTACCTCCAGTAAGTGGTTGCTAACCACTAGAGCTGCCACGCATTTGTGAATTAGTCCAGCGTGAGAAAGCATAAGAACAAAAAACCATAGCCACACTATTTATTGCACGTACACGTAGATCTTTAAATTATTTGAAAAATATTTTTGGAAAAGGTGACTTCTTTTTAAATAAATGTGAATACAATTTGAAAGTACATATATTTTAAAAATAATCACGAATTATAATAAAGTTCACTAATTCAAAAACATTCATGAAAATTTAAAAAAGTTCATCGACTTAAAAAAATCATCGATTTTCAAAGAAACTTCATCGATTCTAACAAATAGTTCATCCAATTTTCGAAAATGCTCAATGATTTTCAAAAAAGTTCATTGATTTTAAAAAAAAGTTCACTAAATCTAGAAAAAGTTCATCGATTTTGAAAAATCTGTTCATCGATTCTACAAAAAAGTTCATCATTTCTCAAAAAAATTAAAAAACTTTGAAAAAAGTTCTTTTAAAAAAATCATTGTTTTTGAAGGAAAAAGTTCACCAATTTTCAAGAAATTATCAGAAAACTTGAAAAAAATTCATCATTTTTTATAAAAGTTCACATATTTTAAAAAGTTAATTGATTTTGAAAAATAATCACGAATTTGGTGGGGAAAACGTTCATCAAGTCAGTAGAAAAAGTTCACGCGTTTGAAAAAGTTCATACATTTTGAAAAAAATCACGGATTTTGGGAAAAAAGTTTTTCATCAATTTTGGAGAAAAGTTCCAGGAGTTTGATTCTTTTTAAGAATTTGAAAAAAGTTTGTGAATTTAAAGAAAGGAAAACCAAAACGGAAAAAATCCAAAGAAAACCAGACTGAGAACGTGGGTGCTTTTCTTAGCGTTTTATTTACTATACAAATTCATAAAACCAGAAATGTGATCACAGCCATAAATTGTGCCGGTTGGCTAGCTGCGCTCCAACAAAGGCCGCACGTATGGAGTTTGACCCCTGCGCAGGCACGTATTTTTTGGATCATTAAAGGAATGAAGAAGTGCGCCCGTTTGTGAATCAGCCTATAACGGGCGCTGAGGGCGCCGTTTAGGATAGCGTGTAGGTCGCTAGGAAGCGACGTAGCGTGTACCGGAGCTCCTGTATGACACCCGCGAGTGTTAAGCTGTCGACCCTTCGCTGAACAGAACCGCGAACGGGAATAGGATCTGCCTAGCGCGTATGATAGATTGAGATATTGGAGAAGTAATTGTTGTATTGATCGGGGCCTCAAGGGCTGTTTATATAGATTACAAAGCTTGGGCTCCAAGACTAGACTAATAGAGATAGATTACAATACTGAATAGACTTATACTCTAAGATCCCCAGTCTCAACGTCGGGTGAAACAATGTTGAGACCGGAGCGTATGTCGGTGAACGCTGCGATGGAGTCCTTTGGTAAAATGTCAACAAATTGGGCACTTGTAGGAACATGAAGAACGCGAACCTCACCAAGAGCCACCTTTTCACGAACAAAGTGAATGTCAATCTCAATGTGCTTTGTGCGACGATGTTGAACTGGATTGGAAGTCATGTAGACTGCAGAGATGTTATCACAAGAAACAATGGTAGCATGTGGGAGCGGACGATGAAGTTCAACGAGAAGTCGTCGTAGCCACACCGCCTCGGCCACAGCGTGAGCAACCGCCTATACTCAGCCTCAGCAGAAGACCCGGAAACGGTTACATGCCTTTTAGAACACTAAGAAACAAGATTATCACCCAAATAAACGCAAAATCCGGATGTAGATCGTCGAGTATCCGGACAACCTGCCCGATCGCATCGAATAAACTGTCAAGCTTGTAGGTGAAGAAGAATTAATAAGGAGACCGTGATCAAGAGTGCCTTTTAAATAGCGGAGAATGCGTCGACATGAGCGGATGAGGAGCACGAGGATCATGCATAAAGAGACAGCTTGCTGAATGAATAGGAGATTTCGGGACGAGTAAGAGTGGCATATTGAAGAGCGCTAGTGATGCTACAATATAAAGTAGGATCGAAGAGGATCACCATCACCGACAGCTTAGCACCAACGTCGGCCGGAGTACGAGAGGGTTGACAATCGGACATACCGAACGAGAAAGCAAGTCCAAAATGTATGATCGTTGAGAAAGAAAGAGGGAAGATGTTGTGCGAGAAACATGAATACCTAGAAAATGATGAAGAGGACCAAGATCTGTCATGGAAAACTCCCGTTTAAGAGAAGAGATGGCATGTTGAAGAAAAGAATCAGAACTAGCCGTGAGAATGATATCATCAACATAAAGCAAGATGTAGGCAGTGTGAGTAGGAGACTGATAAACAAAGAGAGAAGAATCGGATTTGGAGGGAATAAAGCCTATGGTTTGAATAAAAGTAGCAAAGCATTGAAACCATGCACGAGGGGCTTGTTTAAGGCCATAAAGAGATTTGTGGAGGAGACAAACAAAATTTGGAGAGGAGGGATTCTCAAAACCAGAGGGTTGCTGACAATAAACAGTTTCATTGAGAGTGCCATGAAGAAAAGCATTTTTAACATCAAGTTGATGAATAGGCCAAGAAGAGGAAACAACAAGACTAAGAACAACACGAATAGTGCTTGGTTTAACAACAGGAGAAAAAGTCTCATCAAAGTCAATACCATGTCTGCTTGTGAGAAACCACGACACACCCAACGAGCTTTGTAATGAGCGAGAGTGCCATCGAATAAAATTTATGACGAAAAACCCATTTGCGAAACAATGTTAACACCGAAGGTTTGGGAACAAGGGTCCATGTATTATTTTGTCAAGAGCTTCAAATTCATCACGCATAGCGGAAAGCCGAAAGGGTCAAGAAGAGCTCGCTTATAACTGGTTGGAATAGGAGAGATGGTTGGGGTGGCGGTAAGATTGAGACGCTTGGTGGGAGAAGAAATCCTCGTTTTCCACGGGTGCACATGACATGATCATTGGTGGCGGTGGTATAAGAACGGCATTGGGTGGCGATGGGTTTCGGTTGAAGAAGACGGTGAGGAAGAAGAATCAGAGGTGGTGGGTGTCGAGGTGGTTGCCGTGGTAGGATGTGGTGAGGGAAAGACGGTGGGGTAGAGGATGCGATATGGAGAGGTGGGGGCGGGGCGGGAGGGTGGTGACGGTGGGCGATTCCGGCGGAGAGACGGAACAAGATTCCATGGCAGCAGAGATGACTGAAGGACGAACTAGGGAAGGGGTTTTGGTGGTGGCGGATTGTGGTGGAATTGGTTTTGTGGTTGTAGTGACAGAAAAAAGAAAAGTATTTTCATCGAATATGACATGACGAGAGAGAATGATACGACCAGAAGATGGATCGAAACAACGATATCCTTTGTGATCATCAGAAAGACCAAGGTGAATGCAAGGTAGTGAGCGTGGTTCTAGTTTGTTGGAGGCGGTAGAGGCGATGTTGGGAAAGCATAGACAGCCAAAAACACGCAGAAAAGAATAGTCAGGGTGGGAGAGAAAAAGAGATTAGAAAGGCGAATAAAGAGGGCAAGTTTTAGTTGGTCGAATATTAAGAAGTAGTGTGGCGGTGCGAAGGGCTTCAACCCAAAAACGGGAAGGAAGAGAAGCTTGTAAAAGCAATGTGCAAAGAACATCATTAATAGAGCGAAGATAGCGTTCAACTTTACCATTTTGAGAAGATGTATAAGGGCATGAAAAACGAAGAAGGATGCCTTGAGAGAGAAAGAAGGTGCGGTTTTGGGTATTATCAAATTCACGACCGTTATCACATTGAATAAATCGAATTGGCAAGCCAAAGTGTGTGATTACATATTGTCGAAAGTTGAGAAAGATTGCAGGTACTTCAGATTTAGCGGAAAGAGGAAAGGTCCAAGTATAGTGAGAATAATCATCCAAGATCACAAGATAATATTTATAACCAGAAACACTAGGGACTGGAGAGGTCCATAAATCACAGTGAAGTAACTCAAAAGGAAAAGTACTAATGGTAGTAGAGGTTCCAAAAGGTAATCTAACATGTTTGCCACATTGACATGCATTACGAGAGAGGGATTATGAGGACTGCTAGAACTAGGGATACAAAATTCTTGGAGTAAAGACGCCAAAGTGTTTTTTGCTGGGTGACCGAGACGACGATGCCATAGATCAACAGAGGCAAGCATGGCACGAGAGGTGGATGTGGGCGCCATGAAGAGGATAAAGATCGCCTGCTATTGTACCGAGCGAGGACCGCCCCGTTGTCGATCTTTCACAGACAAACCAAAAGGGTCAAAGGCCAGGATAACTTTGTTGTCAATGCAAAATTGTCTAACAGAGATAAGATTTTGATGGTGGAAGGAACCACAAGAATATTGCGTGAAGAAAATTGGCATGAGAGGAAGGGATGTAAGAGTGACGATGCATGAAACAGGATGGTGGAGCCATCGCCAATGGTGATAGTGGAAAAGTAGAAGGAAAACAAGCTGATAATAAATTCATATTTGAAGACATATGCATTGATGCACCGAATCGAAAATCCAATCCGTACTGCGTCGTTGAGGACAAAATTGTTCATGGCGTTGATGAAGGCGGCTTGGTCCCAAGCCGGCTGTTGGGGAGGAGCAGAGGGCCAGGAGCTTGCATGTTGACGTCGGGATAGCGGATGAGTAGTATGTGTTTGGGGCTGCATGTTGCCGTAGAAGGCCGGCATGGTGTTGTAGGGCGACGGTGGTCTGGCGTCTTTGGTAGGCGGAGTAGGAGTGGCGGTGTAGACGTGCGCCGGCGGCTGGGTCCAAGGAGTCCCGGAGAGCCTGTGGGTGGACGAAGACCGGGCTCCACGTGCCGTGTCAGGGGAGGAGCACCATACGGCGAGGGGCCGACCATGGCATCGACCAAGCACGGACGAGGCCACCCAAGGATCATCTTTGGGGAGGCCATGGTGACGGAGCTGGTGGCGCGGGAGCGGTGGATGACGAGGTGGTGCAGTCCAGCAGACGAGATGCAGGAGGCCGGTAGACGGGATTCTTGCCCTTGTAGTTGTGGATGCCGAGGTCTAATGAGATTGGTATGAAGGGAGACGTCGGCAATGGTGTCGGCTAGGGAGAACATAGGGTTTGGAGGGAGGTGTTTGAGTAGTTGTAGAGGAGGAGGTAGGGGGGGGGGCACCGCGACGGAACTCGGCCATGGAGAAGAGGGCTGAATCGGTGGGGGGCGGGCGCAGTGGCGGAGTCATACCAGTCAGAAAAACCTAGGCGTCGGATACCATGATTGATTGAGATATTGGAGAAGTAATTGTTGTATTGATCGGGGCCTCAAGGGCTGTTTATATAGATTACAAAGCTTGGGCTTCAAGACTAAACTAATAGAGATAGATTACAATACGAATAGACTTATACTCTAAGAGCGTACCCCACTTCACGCGGTGCTGTTTCCATGGGCCGGTCAATTTCGGGGTTTCACCCCCAACCTGTTTCGGGAGGTTTTTTTCCCTGAACCGGGTTTTCTTTAGTTTTTTTTTACGTTTTTATTTTTTTGCTTTTCGTTTTCTTTCCGTTTTTCTTTTCTTCTCTGTTTTTATGTTTTCGTTTTTATTCTTGTTTTTTTAATTTGCGAGAATCTTATAATTTGTGAATGTTTTTTAAAGTCGTAAACTTTTTATGAAAGGATGAACATTTTTAAAGTTGTGATTTTGTTTTTACAAATTTGTGAACAATATCTTAAAACATTAAAAAAAATTTAAACCTTGAACATTTATCAAAACTTACATTTTTTTTGAAAGTGTGAACATTTTTATAATCACGGGCCGGCCGAGATGAGGTTGCGTGCCTGCTTCCTTCCCAGCGCGTTATGCGCCCAATAGGAGCTTCCTTGAAAATCTTGATCCCCGTATACTACGTTCGCGTTGTACAAATGGGCTTGCCCATAACACGTTCGCTCGCTTGATCCCTGTGCCGCAAATACGTAAACTCGAGCAGAGTGTTGTCCACCTTCGCATCGCCTCACCTGATGGGCCGGCCCATCACCACGCATTTTTTTATTTGTCGTTCCATTATTAAATAGCCCCAGCCCTCAATTTGTTTTGTTAAATAGTCCCACCTCGCTTTCTTACACCCACACCAACATCTATGATTTCAAATTAATTAGCTGCCTCAAGAATCAAATAAACAAATGATAAACTCCATTGTGCCAATTGAAATAAGGAATTAATGCCTAGAAAATAACTTAGGAATAATATGTGTTTAGCACATAATCAGTTGATACACTCCCTATCCTATCGATACGTGTTTTCATGGAAAAAATGTTATGTAAAATGTCTTTGTGCCTTTTGAAAAATATATGTTATTTTTAAAATCATATGCGCATTTTAAAAGATTTGTGTAGTTTTAAGAAAAAGTATTCACATATAAAAATAATTTTCATATAATTTTAATTCTTCACCCTTTTCTTAAAAAAAGTTCATGTAGTTCCAAGTATTCACGCGCTAAAAAAATATTCATAATTTTAAAACATTCATGCTCTTTAAAAAAAGTCCATGTGATTTAGAAAGTGTTTATATGTTTAAAAAAAATGTTGATGCATTTTGCAAAAAAGACATACAACTTAAAAGTGAGCGCGCATATGAGGGACGGTGATGGACTAGGTGTAGATCATAGCTCGGGAACAGCGGTCGCCCAGCTTGACCAGATTAGTTTTTTCATCACCTTTGAGATTGATTGCATTTGAACGCATTGTGTTTTTCTCTTGTTGGAACGCACGGGCATGTTTGTTCTAGTCGTGAACAATAAAGCCATGAAATAGCCTAATCAATAATCCTTAGACTCTAAACCGTAAACACCAACCTTTGATTTTATAGCCTTGTATTTATCTTCGATCTATCTATCTCTCTTGGCCAATTGGATTTATTTATCTTTAGTGGGAAAGGTGCTTAGTAGTAGGCTCAATCTTGCAGCGTTCTTACTCTGTGAAAAGAGGAGTTGCAAGGCACATATTTGTATTGTTGCTACTAAGGATAAAATAATGGGGTTCGAACATATTATTTAGTCTTACTTTGTCTACATTATGTCATCATACTCCAAGCATTACTTGTTTGTTATGAACTTAATACCTTAAGATGCATGTTGGATTAATAGAGGTTGAGGGGTGGAGTAATAGTAGGAGATGTAGATGGATTTTGGTCTACTTGTCTCGGACATAATGCCTATGCATTGATCATGCCATCAAGAATCATCATAATTATGCGTTATTCTATCAATTGCCCAACAGTAATTTGTTTACCCACCATTGCTATGCTTATGACAGAGATGCCTCTAGTGAACCTATGGCCCCCCAGGTCCAGTTACTTTATATTTACTAAAACCCTAAAAATACTTGCTGCAATTTATTTCCTTTTAATTTTATCTATTTATCACTACCAGATTTAATCCTTGCAATTGGCGAGAACAAGGGGATTGACAACCCCCTTGCTGTCGTTGGGTGCAAGCATTTTTGTGTGTGTGTAGGTACCGTTTATCTTGTCCGTGTGGTGTTGTAACGCCCCGAGTCCGATGCGCCAGGTGTCTTCGAGTTATTCACCGTCGTTGCCATGTCATTTGCTTGCGTGTTGCATTTTGCCATGTCATCATGTGCATTGCAACCAATTGTTTTCAAAACTTGCATCCGGTCACTTTCTCCGTTGTCCGTTTCGGATTCCGACACTCTCACATGCACCCGCCGCACCTTCCAGCCCTTATTTCGTGGCGGGAGAAAAACGTTCTCGGAATGGGCCGAGATTTGTCGAGTGGCCTTGGCATATCAGCGGTAGGCCGCCTGTCAAATGTCGTTCCATTTGGAGGTCGTTTGATGCCCCAACGGTTAACTGTGTAACCGCGAAACCCCTCTCTCTTTGAAGTCCAGCATTCCTCCATAACAGCCCACAAGCCCATCTAAACCCCCTCCATGCACTCCGTCGTTGGATCACGATCGTGTGGGCAAAACCGCACCTCATTTGGACTCTCCTATCTCTCTCTACCTATAAATAAGCCCTCCCCCTCCATTTTCGCGGACGAAACCCTAACCATCTTCCCTCCACACCGCTGGACGCGTCCAGCACCGCCACCCTCGACGAATCGGAAGGCGCCACGTCACCCCGCCGCCGTCTCCACCGCTGCTGGAGCCCTTGAGGCCCATCGTCGCCCGCCCGGCCGAACCGCCGCCGCCATTCTGTCAGAAGCGCCACTGCGTGCCGCCTTGCCGCCGCCGCTTCGCCCTACGCCGCCGTTCGCCGCCGTCGCATGCGCCATTGTCCACCCCCTACCGCCGCCTCCTCGCCTGCAGACGCCACCGCCAGACCACCGAAGGCGCCGGCAGTAGCCGCCGCCGCCGCCAGCTCGCCGCCCGAGCCTCCCGTGCCGCCGGGTCCAAGACCGGCGAATCCGCCGCCTCCACCTCGTCCGCGCCGCCCCTTGCCGCCCCGCTGCCCTCCTCGCTGGAGTTCGTCGTCGCCATCGCCGGAATCGCCGGATCTGGGGAGTGGGATGAGATCCACCACTTCCCCGAACCAAACGCCTCGTCCTGTCCCGGATCTGCTCATCCCGGATCCCCTCGTCCCGTTTCCCCGAGGTTGAAATTTCCCCAAGTCCCTAGGATTTTATATTATGTGTGCCTCTTCATCATGGCATAACTCCGTGCTCGTTGCTTCGTTTTGCATGCATGTATATGGAATTTTTCTTCTAGTGCTTTACACGCTAGTGTAATTTGCATACATGTTACTGCTCATTTTGATGCCATAATCATCATTGCAAAAGTGCTAAACGATATAAACTGCTGAAGATTGTCATAACTTGCTGATTTGTCTTTTTCATAGCATTTTGTGTGTTGACCTTTTGAGCATCATGTCAACATTTTTAGGAGCATCCTCATGCCATCTTTACAGTGGTGCAATCCATGTATTTTTATGTGCTTTGTGGTGAGTGCATCAAGCTTACAAAGTGTGCCACTTGATGTTTGCTGTTTTCTGTGACTGTGATTTTTGCCAAGTCTGTAACTGTTACAATTTGTTGCCATGTAAACTTGATTCTACCATCTATTCCATGCATAATCTGGAGATGCCTAGTTGACATGTTTTGTTGCTTATGTTATGCCCTATCATGCCATGCCTTTTGATGCCTCATATGTATCATGTAGCATATGTTTTCATTGCCATGAACATGCCTAAATGATGTTCCAGTTTTCTGCTAACTTCATGATGCCATGTTGTGAGCTTGTTATTAATTAATCTATGCCTCTTTTGGAGATGCTCAAATTAAATGTTTTGAATTATGATATGAGTACTTTGTCCACATGCCAAGTGTGATAATTTTGGACTTCATATGACCTCTGTTATAAGCTTGCAAGCATGCTATGCTGATGTTGCTGTTTTATACTTGTTGAAACTGTTACAACATTCAAAATTGACTTGATGGTTCCCACTAGTCCATGAGTCATATATGTATGATGACTTGATGTTATTTTATCTTTGTTATGATTTCTTTCATGCTACCCCCTTGGTTGCCATATAACTTGCTATAGTTTGTCTCTTTCTTACTCTCAAGTTGCCTTAATGCTAAATCTGTCAACCTGTTAACAGCATGTTCCTTTTTGCAACCATTGTAGTGATTACTCAATGCATCATATGAACTTGTGCCCTTGGACTAAGTTGAAGTATATCACGTCTACTACATGCCCATGTCTTTTGCATAATTATTAAAGTTGCTATGCTTTCTGTTATGTGCCTCCAAATTCAGCATCATAATGTTATTGTTTGCATTCCCAGATTTCTTCTGAGTCTGAGAATCAGCTTATATCATGTTTGCATCTTGTCTTGATGATTCCCAGGAACCTGTTGCTCATATGGTTATTTCTTGTGGTGTGTTTTGATCACATGTTATGTAATAGCATGTCATGCTTTTTCTTGACATGTTCTTGCAATGTAGCTTAATTATTTCTTGCCTCCAACATGCCATCGTTTAAACTCTGCTCATGCATATGCTCTGTTTTTCACTAAGTCATAATCTGCGTTATCAAGTTGCTTTTTGCATTGATCATATTTGTTTAATCTTGATGCCTATGAACCTGAACCTTATTGATATTTGAAGCATGTTGTCTGTACTTGAAGAGCATATCATATTTATGTCCATATGTTTCCTGTAGCATGTTGTTTCCTTAATTGCAAAGTGCTTAGTTGCTGTTTTGGGAAGATTGTGTTTGAAACTTGTATTGAGTGTATGTGTTGAACCGTTGCTCCGTTTTGAGCATGATCTATATGAAACTTACTTGGTTTTGCATGTAGTTTCATGTTACCTTGTCGCATCCTTGTTTTGGAGTGTTTGTGATGTTGTTTTGCTTGCATTTGCATCAATCCATGTTTAACTTGTTTTGCTCATATCTTCTAGTCCGTAGCTCCGAATTAAACTAACTTTATATGTAACTTGATTAGAAAACCATGTAGATCATCATGATGCACTTTAAATTGCTGTTTAACAACTTCAACAATGTGTTATAATCAGTTTAGGACCAATTTTGAAATTTGCATATGAGGACTTACCGGAATTGATATATGTTGTTTCCGGCCTCATTTGAACTTGCTTTGGTGTGTTGCTCTTGTATGCATCATCTCTTGCCATGAGTAGCATTATGTAGCCTTGTCATGCATCATACTTGGTTGAGCATCATGTCATGTTTATGTGTTGTGTGTTTACCATGTCGTTTGCCTCTTTCCGGTTGTGCTCCTTCTCGATAGTTCCTGTTTCGTTGCGAGTGTGAGGATTTGTTCGTCTACGTGGCTTCGTCTTCTTCATGGACTCGATCTTCTTCCTTGCGGGATTTCAGGCAAGATGACGGTCACCTTGGATCTCACTACTATCTTTGCTATGCTAGTCGTCTCGATGCTATCGCTATGTCGTGCTACCTACCACTTATTTATCAAGCCTCCTGTCGTGGAATTGTCACGGCGGATGTCTTACTGTGAGGACTTAGTCGTGAGGCCAGCGCATCTATCTGATAGCTTGAGAGGGGTTGAGCGGAATCGAGAGACGCAACACAAGGCAAGGGTTTAGACAGCTTCGGTCCCCGGGAAACATCATCCGGTAATAGCCCTACGTGCTGTTTGTGGTTAGGTCTCATTATGCTCATGAGGGAATGGTCGTAAAACGGCTCTCCTAGTCGTGTCTAGCCCTAGAGATTATTGCTTCTTGCTTGTCCCTCTTTGTAGGAGAATATTCCTTACGTCTTCCTCTTAAACCGGCCCACCATAACATGAGCCGGCCTTTCATGAACCGCCCGTTGTGCCACCGGATCTTGTTGCTCCTCTGACCCGCCTACCGGATTACCAATGAATCGTAAACCGCCAGGTCCAAGCGGGTCGCCAGTGAATCGCCAAACTCCAGTCGGGTCATACATCCGGCGGTTTATATCGCGGGGTATATCCTCGACATTAGCCCCCAGTTTAATTTGGATTTATCCATGTTAAACGATCTTTCTTTATAAACACAAGAACGAATTTGACAAAGTTGCGCTCCGGGTTAAATATTCTTGTAAGCCGGCATCTGATCATCCTTAAGTCCTTGTTATTTCCTTCTTCTAGAAAATCCGGGTCATTAAACCAGCTTCATAATCAATTTGCTTGTAGAAGAAATATTGCAAATAAAGAATCCATTTAAATCGGCCTTCAATGCTCTGATTTGACAAAAATATTGGTCTTCAAATATTCAACTGATATTCAGCCGGCTTGAAGATGTAGAACTCGCCGGTTTACGATTACCACCATTGTCGGGTTATAAAAACTGATAATTCCGGGTCATGATTATTGCCAACGTCAGTTCCTGCTTGTTGCCAACGCCGGTTCATGATTATTGATGACGCCGGGTTATGATTGTTGCAGACACCGGGTCAATCTGGTTTATTCAAAACTGAGAATTTTAAGACTTTTCTCCCTTATATCCATATTACCTGTAGCCCCCAAGTCTTGAGCAGAACAAAGTGATGGCTTAAGACTTGCTTCAATATAAATACTGCCATTTAAAAAGAAATCCATGTTGTTCATCCCAGTCACTAGTAAAAACTGAATACTCCATATTATGTAGCCCCCAAGTGCCGGGTTGTCATGCTTGCAGAAACCTGGGACTTGTAATTGCTTGATGCTCAAAAAACTTCAACCAGTGTAGCCCCCAAGGGCCGGGTCATTATGCAATAATGAGCAGGGACTTTATAAATATGATCATGCTTCATTGAATAATAACATCATATGATGTAACTCCAGCATGGGGCTTAAACCCACGTCCACAAGGTTAAGAGCTTTGTGCTTTACCAACTGAGCAGTGGACCCTTGAATATAATAGATTAAAACTTGTGTACCTTGAATCATTGATAGGAGCAATTGGTAGCCCCCAAGGGTCGGCTCATTATGATGTGATGAACCGGGTCTTCAATAAGGCCAATAAAAATGACTTTGCATTAGCCCCCAAGTGCCATGGTGCATGCTGGCAGTGACATGGGACTTGCATATTTGATGTAATCTCAATTTGAATAATGTAGCCCCCCAAGTGCCGGGTCATAAGCCTGCAGCGACTTGGGACTATTCCTTCAATTGTAGAATAAATCATATCCATTGATAACATAATAGCTATTGCGCTAAAGCGACTTTGAAAACCTTTAATCATAATACTGGTTATTGATAACTATAATAAAATCCAGCCATGTTGGCTATTTGAAGATTTGAATAATATAATCCAATGATTTATGAGCGCATGATTCCAATGGTGCAATCCAGATATATACTGGCGACTTATAGTCCCAAGCCAGGCCGGTTTAATAAGCACCGGATAATTTATCATCATACTGGCGACTTATAGTCGAAAGCCAGGCCGGGTTAATAAACGCCGGTGATTTATAATCTTGCTTTATTCAACCTATTTCTGCATACAACAAGTTTAAAGTGTTACCACCGGACGGGTCATAATGCCCAACATATAACCCGGGTTTATAACCAAGGCTGCACTTAAGAATAATCAAATATGAAATATATCATACCTGTGACATTGAATCACATCGTTGGTTTACCAACTTTTTGTAGTAAGGGTGATAACCCAAATTTTGAGTACTGATAACTCCTCCCATATTATGTCGGTTTATGATAAAACCATAACGGGTTGTAATAAACACCGGATTAACCATATATAATACTGGTGACTTATAGTCAAAACCAGACCGGGTTAATAAGCGCCGGATTATAATTGATCATGTATTGACAACTTGTAGTTGGAAGTCAAGCCGGGTTAATGAACACCGGTTTAACAGAAAACATCATAAGTTTTGTCGAAAGAGAGAAAAACTTGGCAAAAGCAAATGAAAACTTGTAGTCGAGGCTTTTCACGGGCTGCCAAGCCCCAAATTCGAGGCTTTTCATGGGCTGCCTGGCCACTGAGTTAAACCATTTCACAAAGCCTTTTAAGATGGTCCTCAATCTTAACCTATCATTGTTTTAACTTGACAAGTTCAGGGTCTTATTTTAGAGTAACTTGTCAAAGTTCGAAGGGTCATACCAGGTTTACCTGGGCGGAGTGACTTACTTAAATAGGCAGGCTAACCCGGGGTTTTAGGTGTATACACCAGGCTTCCAAGCCATGGCTTGATAGCCTATTACAAGTGTAGATTCTTTGTTCATTGTGACAACAAAGAATCCCCAAGTAACATTTTGAGCTATGCTCAGTGGGTGCCTATGTTTGAGTTGCTTTTTTGCAACACTCTTTGGCCCCGAAGTAATTTTGGCGTTTGAGCCGATCAACAGGTGTGACTATGGTTCTAATACGACTAAGCCCCCAAGTGATTTTGTGGCATTGGACCTATCAAGAGGTGTGACTATGGTTCGAATACGACCAAGCCCCCAAGTGATCTTTATATAAAGCTTTAACAAGCTGAATCAAGGGGTAAACCGGACGCCGCTTTATGAACAGAAGCCCCATGTGATCAATAATATGATAAGCCAATAAGGCAGGATACACATGTTTGAACCGCGCATCATGGTAGCAGGTCCTCTTCGGCAACCTTTAACTTTTTGCAAGAGATAAATTCTTCTTGAACTGGATGTTAAAACCGGATATTGAGAGCTTCAAACCTTTGTGGGAGACATCTTTCTCTTGAACCGGATTTTAAACCAGAATCTCCATTTTCAGCCAGAAATTTTCTGACGGCCTTTAAACTCTAACTTGCGAGAAGTTAATTCTTTTTTGAACCGGACACTCTTAAACCGGATTTCAGAGCTTTGTGGGAGAACAAATTTCCCTTGAACCGGATTTTAAACCGGCACTCTTCGTTTTGAACCGGAAATTGTCTGACGGCCTTCAAATTTTCATCAATATGGTAGTAGCCTCCGGGACCGGGTTATCTCTCCCTCCAACATCCTGGGGTTCTTGACTTTACTGAAAACCAGCAACACTTTCTTGAGTCATATCATTGTAGCCCCCGAGTCTCAAGGCGACTCGAGGAGTTGGCTTGAGATTATCCATATTTGACCGTGATATAATCCGGCATAACTTGTATATCATTAGTGTTGATAGCACGATGTTAATCCACAGAAGATTGAGGTGACTGCGGCGAGTTATAAATGATCCCGCATGAGCCGTGTCAGCAACTCGGCCAATGGTTCCTTCCAACTGGTGATTTGAAGTTAACCAAAACTGTAGTGGCGGTGACTTGTGCGCCTGCCCGTTGAACCACCCAGTGCAGATGGCGGCTGATAATTTGCCTCCATTTTGTTGAAACAAAACCGGGCTACCCAAGCTATGACTTGTTCATACTCAATAAATAGCTCATGCAGACAGGTGCGGCCCGATATGTTGATGTAGACCGGACTGTGGGGGACGGCGGCCTGTGCACGCGTTATTGGGTAATTCGCATGGTCCTGACGAGTTGACGCGGACTGGATCGCGATATAAACCGGCATGGGTTATCCAATAGCTCAGCGATATAATAATCCCTTTTTGCAATGGACAATTTGTCCTGCATTGGAAAACTTGCAAGTCATAGTATTTGCTCTTTTTAAAGAAAGCGATATATAATATGAAAATATAGTGGATGGATTTCACCTGATATGTTAGCCAGAAAATATCCACCGCGGAGTTGATGATCACCACGGTGAAGCTGAAATCAATCATGGGCAAGTCGGCCATGCGAGCAGACAGATGAACCGGCCGCGGCGTTGTAAACCGGTACGGACGAGCAAGTTGTCCTCCGCGTTGTAAACTGGCGTGGACGCATGAACCGGTGGCCAGGGCGGATAGTCGAGTCGTCCGTGGCGTTGTAAGGTGGCGCAGACGGGCGAGTCGGCCAGCGCGTTGATGTAAACCGGACCATGAAAAGCGTGTCCGTGAAGCTACGCGGCACAGCCGAACGTACCTCCGCAGTATAATACCACCCCTTTTTCTTTTAATAGCCCTCCTGCATAAAAATATTACAGGCCAGAATAATTGTTCTTTGACAAAAAAAGTGTTTAATACATAAATTTAGATGAATACCACATGATGTTTGGGCGGGCAGTAAAACAACCGCAGCATCAGAAGCGGCTTCGGAGAGATGAGTCGGTCATGGCCTTGTAAACCGGCGCAGACGAGCCAGCTGTCCTCCGTGTTATAAATCGGTGCGGACGCGTGAACTTCCACGAGGGCGGACGGGCGAGTTAAGTGCAGGCGTTGTGAGCCGCACGGACGGCGAGTCAATCGTGGGCGAAGTCCCGGTGAGTGGATGTAGACCGAGCTGCATGGGTGGCGGTTTACGCACACCTGTCCAACAGCAAACGATGAATCATTGTCCTGCATATATAAAAATATACAGACAAAGTAATTGTTCTTTGAAAAAAAAAACAATATGTACTAAAAATAGACTTAGATGAATATCACCTGATATTTTTTGCAATGCGGACGCTGATGATAAAAGCATAGCAAATGTCTGATGTGACCCTAGCACCGTGGCCTTGTAAAAAGGGCATTTGACCACTGCTTGGGTTTGATCTCAAAAGTTTTTTTTAACACGGCTGATTCAGGCCGGCTTGGATCGGTTTCCTCTGTATAGCCACGTTTTGCAAGTGGTGATCGGCTTTGGCAGACGCATCAATTGACTAGTACCTTCACACGTCATAATAGATGAGGGAGTAGTAGTTGATGATAGGATTTTGGTCTTCATGCACAAAGAAGCAGCGACAGATTTGATGCTTTGCCTCAGGACTTGACCCCCTCGTGACCACCTGGACGCTACGTACCGAAACAACTGCTGCAACGCGGCGGAACGGTATGGACGACCGCGGCTGCAGCAACTCCGCGGAACTTGTAGTCGGATGGATCTTGAACTCCAGTCGGCCTCGGACTCGTGCACAAGATTCTTGCCTCGGACTCGGCGGATTAAGATGACGCGACGGCGACGCGCTCGGTCCTAATTTTTCCTTGAGCGCCAATCTCACAAATTGCGCGTCTTCCAAATCGGCTCTTCATCCGGAAATTCACGAACTTCTCGAACCCTTAGACAAATCCCTCCCAGAACTCAACACTACCGTGCGCGAGCCCCACGGTGGGCGCCAACTGTCGTGTAATTGTCACGGCAGATGTCCTAGTGTGAGGACTTAGCCGTGAGGCCAGCGCATCTATGTGGTAGCTTGAGAGGGGTTGAGCGGAATCGAGAGATGCAACAGAAGACAAGGGTTTAGACAGCTTCGGGCCCCGGGAAATATCATCCGGTAATAGCCCTACATGCTATTTGTGGCTAGGCCTCATTATGCTCATGAGGTAATCGCCATAAACCGGCTCTCCTAGTTGTGTCTAGCCCTAGAGATTATTGCTTCTTGCTTGTCCCTCTTTTGGGAGCCCTGCCCCTCCTTACATATGTTGAAGGGGCGGTTTCCATGACTAGTCCTAGTTGGATTAGGACTACTCTATTACAAGTGGAGTCCTAGTCTTGCTTCCTTTGTAGGAGAATATTCCTTACATCTTCCTCTTAAACCGGCCCACCATAACATGAGCCGGCCTTTCATGAACTGCCCATTGTGCCACCGGATCTTGTTGCTCTTCTGACCCGCCTGCCGGATTACCAATGAATCGTAAACCGCCAGGTCCAAGCGGGTCGCCAGTGAATCGCCAAACTCCAGCCGGGTCATACATCCAGCGGTTTATACCGTGGGGTATATCCCCGACACCTCCCAAATTGCCATGTTAGCCTCTAACCTTTTCACCCTTCCTAGCAAACCGTTGTTTGGCTATCTTACCGTTTTGCTGAGCCCCTCTTATAGCGTTGCTAGTTGCAGGTGCCTTGCAGGTTGTTCCATGTTGGAACATGGATATGTTGGGATATCACCATATCTCCTTTATTTAGTTAATGCATCTATATACTTGGCAAGGGTGGAAGGCTTGGCCTTTTGCTTGGTGTTTTTTCCACTCTTGCCGCCCTAGTTTTCGTCATACCGGTGTTATATTCCTTGATTTTGCGTTCCTTACACGGTTGGGGTTATGGGACCCCCTTGACAGTTCGCTTTGAATAAAACTCCTCCAGCAAGGCCCAACCTTGGTTTTACCATTTGCCTAATAACAACTAAAATTTTCATAGGGAGTAATTAACCCGAGGAATTTCTTAATCAACCCCCCGGGCCAGTGCTCCTCTGAGTGTTGGTCCGAACCGAGTAGACTGCGGGGCCACCTCGGGGAAACTCGAGGGTTGGTTTTACTCGTAGGATGTATCATCCGGTGTGCCCTGAGAACGAGATATGTGCAGCTCCTATCGGGATTTGTCGGCACATTCGGGCGGTCTTGATGGTCTTGTTTTACCATTGTCAAAATGTCTTGTAACCGGGATTCCAAGTCTGATCGAGTTGTTCCGGGAGAAGGAATATCCTTCATCGATCGTGAGAGCTTGTGATGGGCTAAATTGGGACACCCCTGCAGGGTTTAAACTTTCGAAAGCCGTGCTCGCGGTTATGTGGCAGATGGGAATTTGTTAATATCTGGTTGTAGCGAACTTGAAGTAAACTCATTTAGAATACACTAGCCGCGTGCGTAACCGTGACTGTCTCTTTTCTGGGAAGTTCGAGAGGAGAACATGGTTGGGTTATGTTTGAACGTAAGTTGTTTCAGGATCACTTCTTGATCATTACTAGTTTGTGATCGTTTGCGTAGTTTCTCATCTTACTCTTGTACTCGTAAGTTAGCCACCATACATTGCTTAGCCGCTGCTGCAACCTCACCACTTATCTTTTTCATCCCCATTAAGCTTTGCTAGTCTTGATACCCATGGTAATGGGATTGCTGAGTCCTCGTGGCTCACAGATTACTGCAACACCATTTGCAGGTACAGGTAATGCGATGATCATGATGTGAGAACGACGTTACTTGTCTTGGAGTTCTTCTTCTTCTTCGCCGATCTTGGGTTAGGTTCCTGGTCTGTAGCCTAGGCTAGCAGGGTGGATGTCGTTTGAGCTCTTGTTTGTGTTTCATCCGTGTCCGATGTTGTTCTGATGTATGAAGTTTGATGTATTCATGTGGCATTTGCATGCCTTTGTTTATATCCCCAACTATTATGTAATGGTACGATGTAATGATATCCAGCTTGCAAAAGCGTGTCAATATGCGGTACTATCCTTGGTGGGACCTTCGAGTTCCTTTAGGATAGAGTCGCATATTGGGCGTGACAGTTGTCTCCTAATGGTTCGTTAAACCTTGATTCTTAACTAAGGGAAATACTTTTTGCTACTACACTGCTTCGCTCATCCTCTTTGGGGAATCCCGACGCTATCACAAGTAGCAAGATGCATGCTGGATAGCGGCCTTGGGGTGGAGTAATAGTAGTAGATGCAGTTGGATTACGGCCTACTTGGAACTGACGTAATTCCTATATATTAATTAAGCCATGGATGATCATAATACTATGTGCTAATCTGTCAATTGCCCAACAGTAATTTGTTTACCCACCGTTGTTATTTATGAGAGAGATGCCTCTAGTGAACGTTATGCCCCCAGGTCCATTAACCTTTAAATTAAAACAAATCTTATAATTCCTTGCTAACTTTTACTTTTATTTATTATAACTACCACTACCAGATTTGATACTTGCAACGAGCAAGAACAAGGGGAGTGACGCCCCGTGCCTTGTTGGGATGCCAGCATTTGTGTGTGTGTGTGTGAGTGTGTGTGTGTGTGTGCGTGTGCAGGTACTGCTAAAGTTGTCTATGTGCTGTCTCCTATTGGTTTGATAAACCTTGGTTCTTAACTGAGGGAAATACTATCTGTTACTATACTACATCACCATCCTCTTCGGGGAATCCCAACACTATTACAAGTAGCAGAAGAATTTCTGGCGCCGTTTTGGGGAGGCTTCACCACACAAACTAGGTGCCTTTGCACAAACTTGCCATTTTCTTGTTCTTATATTTTTTTCCTTTTGCCTTTATTTTTACTTTTTTATTTGCATTCTGCTTTTCCTCCTCCTCATAAAAGAATCAAAAAATACCAAAAATATTCGTGTCACTATCTCTGCTTGTGTTAGCACGTGCCTTCTATTTGCTTGCATCTTCGCTTGCTAAAATTTATTGATATGGATCCTCATCCCCTTGCTAATCTTTCCAAAAATTCCAATTATGATAAACGAATTTCTAGTGATGAAAATGCCATTGGGGTAAGTTCTTTGAAAGAAAAGATGGAGTTGAGTGCACTTAATTATCTTTATGAAGTTTTTCTTAAAAATCATGAATCTGGAAATTATTGTGATGTGTTGAAGAAGAAATTTATAAAATGATTCATGGTGGTTCTTTGAATGAAAAGCATGATTGCAATGATGTTCGCACAAATTCTATGAAAGTCAATTGTGCTAATGATCATGATTGGGGTGATGATTATGATGCCTCTTATGATCTTGAGAATTTATTTGAGCCCGTAATGAATCTATTATTGATAATAAAATTTGTAATACTATTAAAAGTGGGTTTGCAAGAGTGTCAACTTTAGGTGAAAATCCCACTATTTTGGAGAACATCTTATGATTTTTTGTTAAAAGCGGGTTTGGAGAGGTCATGACTTTAGTTGATATTAATACCACTATTTTGGAAGATTATAAAATTCATATGCATGTGGATCATGTAGAGAATATGTCATGCGGAAGTTATATTGTTCAATTTGATTATGATCCTACATGTAATTATTTTGAGATGGCCAAATATGGTTATAAAATTCTTCATGTCACTAAATCACCTCTCTTTGTGTTGGAATTATTAATGCTTCATTCTTCTTATTTGCATGTGCTAGATATTTCTTGTCTTGATAATTTGTTTTCCTATAAAATGCCTATGCATAGGAAGATGGTTAGAGTTAAATGTGTCTGTTACACGTTATATGATGCTCTCTTTGTGCTCCATTTCTTGTCTTTTATGTGAGCATCATTGAAATCTCAAGCCTATCTTAATGACTATAAAGAAAGATCTTGTTAGGAGACAAATCAATTTCTTTCAAAGAGACAACCCAATCTCAAGCCTATCTTAATCAAATTCCGTAGTAACTATGTTTGTATCTTCTCTTTTCATTTTTGTGCCAAGTAAATCCTTTGGGATAGTTTCGATGCTTGTTGATTCGATTCTGTGCAGAAACAAAAACTTCCGCATCTAGTATTTGAATTGTTCTGCTGTACTGGAATGTGATCAATTCCTAAAATGTTTAAAAATTATTGGGTTACAATTTATTTACATTATACAAGTAAGATTAAAAAAATCTGATGCGGAGCATCCTACGGACATCACCATGTCAAGAGTCTGTTTGGCAGGTGACACATACAACATCTACTTCACATACATAAAGGTGAATCATCTCCTTTACATGTGTTCAGTTGACCCCTCCGAGGATGGTATACCACTTGAAACCCCTCTCGTGTGCATGCATAGGTATTTTCGGAACTTCACGGATGACGAGGAGGAGTGCAAGCTCCAAGGATCACTTGCAGCATCCACGAGGGAAGCGTGGAAGCGAAGACAGAAGAGACGGAGCTGCTACAAGCTACAAACCACCGGACGTCCGGACGCCCCAGACATCTGGTACCTAATCCAGAGGAGCCATCCAGAAGAACTACAACCGACGAACTCTACAGCGGTAGGACGACCGACGAGACGTCGGACATCCAACAACCTCCAGCTACCGGACGACCGACCATGTCCGAAAATCCGATGCCACCCTTCCAAAGGCTACACGTCAGAAGTCCGACGTCCTTAGGACGTTCGGTACCAGCCTGTGCGCAGCCGTGGGCCTTTGGCCTTGTATCTTTCTCCCACTTACCCCTTCTTGGCTTGGACTATAAATAGACCTTCCCCTCCTCATTTCTAGGGTTAGAAAAGTGATAGCTCACTCTAATTGAGCTTTGCTCCTTACCACTGCAACTCCCATGTAGTCCAAGGCCTCCATGTGAGAAGACCTTAGAGGGTATCAAGACCCCTTTCTAGGGAAATCCATATGGGGTTCAATACCTCATCTCCTTCATAGGATTTGGGCTGAACTCTACCATGTATCCTTGTTCCCTTTGTTGTTCTTGTAACTTTGTGGATCTTGTGTGGCTATGGGTCTAGTGGGTGTGCGATTGGGGCTTGTTCTTGAGTGTTCCTCTTGTGATTTCTCCGTGTTCTTCGTGTCCTATGTGGAATCTCCCTCCAATTCGTGAAAGATCACCAACTAGGGTCTCCACACTACATCATCTTAGATCAGAGCTTAGGTTCTCACGAATTTGGACTGTCCCCCCCTTCGTTTTCTAGCTTAATTTTTTTTGTCCCAATTTGAAAATCCCCACCAAAAATAGCCATACCATTTTTTCATTTTGTCGGTTCTTGTGAGTTTTGTTGTGTTTGACCCACGATTTTGTTGTTTTGCAATTGGATCTTGGCATTCCCCACCTCCCTGATAACCCACAAGTATAGGGGATCAATTGCAGCCTCTTTCGATAAGTAAGAGTGTCGAACCCAACGAGGAGCAGAAGGTAGAACAAATATTCCCTCAAGTTCTATCGACCACCGATACAACTCTGCGCATACTTGACGTTCGCTTTACCGGAAACAAGTATGAAACTAGAAGTACTTTGTAGGTGTTTTTGGATAGGTTTGCAAGAAAATAAAGACATCGTAAATAAAATCTAGGGGCAGTATAAATAAAGACACAACTAAATTAGTTTTAGTAGAGAGCTTTTTGTCACGAGAAAGTTATTTGTCCCTAAGCAATCGACTACTTTACTAGATCGA
Source organism: Aegilops longissima (assembly GCA_021605205.1). NCBI lineage: Eukaryota > Viridiplantae > Streptophyta > Magnoliopsida > Poales > Poaceae > Aegilops > Aegilops longissima. The sequence goes on from CM038678.1 coordinate 516,519,966, forward strand.
TAGCAAGTTTTATGTGGGAGAGGCCACTGCTAGCATGTCATCCCTGACTTGGAATTCTATGCACTTATGATTGGAACTATTAGCAAGCATCTGCAACTACTAACGTTCATTAAGGTAAAACCCAACCATAGCATTAAGATATATTGGTCCCCCTTCAATCCCGTATGCATCAATTTCTATGCTAGGCTGAAGCTTCACACCCTTGCCCTCCAATACATAGTCCTATCAACATACAACTAACCCTATGGTGTGATCCACGCTAGCTCATATGATGGGCACCAAAGGACATCAACATAACCACAAGCAAATTGAATCAATCATAGCAATTCATCAACCACCGATAGGACAACGAAAATCTACTCAGACATCATAGGATGGCAACACATCATTGGATAATAATATGAAGCATAAAGCACCATGTTCAAGTAGAGGGTACAACGGGTTGCGGGAGAGTGGACCGCTGTAGATAGAGGGGGAATGTGATGGAGATGTTGGTGAAGATGGCGTAGGTGTTGGTGTAGATCGCGGTGATGATGATGGCCCCCGGTAGCGTTCCGGCGCCACCGGAAGCGAGGGGGAGAGAGCCGCCTTCTTACTCTTCTTCCTTGACCTCCTCCCTAGATGGGAGAAGGGTTTCCCCTCTGGTCCTTGGCCTCCATGGCATGGGAGGGGCGAGAGCCCCTCCGAGATTGGATCTGTCTCTCTGTCTCTCTCTGTTTCTGCGTTCTTCTCTGCTGCCCTTTCACCGTTTCGTATATATATGGAGATCCGTAACTACGATTGGACTGAAACCTTCGCCGTGATTTTTTACCAAAAAATAGCTTTCTTGCGGTCAAGAAGGGCATCAACCGCCTTTACGGGTGGCCCACGAGGTCGGGGCGCCCTGGGTGCAGGTCGCCCCCTTGTGGCCACCCCGGGCACCGTTTCGCGTTGATCTTTCTCCCAGATTTTCCAAATATTCCAAAAATAAGCTCCATCCGTTTTTATCCCGTTTGGACTCCATTTGATATGGATATTCTGCGAAACAAAAACATGCAACAAACAGGAACTGGCACTGGGCACTGGATCAATATGTTAGTCCCCAAAAATAATATAAAAAGTTGCCAAAAGTATATTAAAGTTGAATAATATTGGCATGGAACAATAAAAAATTATAGATACGACGGAGACGTATCAGCATCCCCAAGCTTAATTCCTGCTTGTCCTCGAGTAGGTAAATGATAAAAAAGATATTTTTTATGTGGAATGCTACCTAGCATAATCTTGATCATGTATCTAATCATGGCATGAATAGTAAGACAAGAGTGATTCAAAGCAATAGTCTATTATTTGACATAAAAGCAATAATACTTCAAGCCTACTAATAAAGCAATCATGTCTTTTCAAAATAACATGGCCAAAGAAAGTTATCCCTACAAAATCATATAGTATGGCTATGCTCCATCTTCACCACACAAAATATTCACATCATGCACAACCCCGATGACAAGCCAAGCAATTGTTTCATACTTTTGATGTTCTCAAACCTTTTCAACTTTCACGCAATACACGAGCGTGAGGCATGGACATAGCACTATGGGTGGAATAGAATATGATGATGGGGGTTATGTGGAGGAGACAAAAAAAGGAGAAAGTCTCACATCGACGCGGCTAATCAACAGGCTATGGAGATGCCCATCAATTGATGTCAATATGAGGAGTAGGGATTGCCATGCAACGGATGCGCTAGAGCTATAAGTATATGAAAGCTCAAACTGAAACTAAGTGGGTGTGCATCCAACTTGCTTGCTCATGAAGACCTAGGGCATTTGAGGAAGCCCATCGTTGGAATATACAAGCCAAGTTCTATAATGAAAATTCCCACTAGTATAAGAAAGTGATAACTCAAGAGACTCTCTATATGAAGAACATGGTGCTACTCTGAAGCACAAGTGTGGTAAAAGGATAGTAACATTGCCCCTTCTCTCTTTTTCTCTCATTTTTTTTTATTTTTTTTATTTTTTTATGGGCTTCTTTGGCCTCTTTTTTTATTTGGGCTTCTTTGGCCTCTTTTATTTTTTGTAAAGTCCGGAGTCTCATCCCGAATGGGGGAATCATAGTCTCCATCATCCTTTCCTCACCGGGGCAATGCTCTAATAATGATGATCATCACACTTTTATTTACTTACAACTCAATATTACAACTCGATACTAGAACAAAGATATGACTCTATATGAATGCCTCCGGCGGTGTACCGGGATGTGCAATGATCTAGCATAGCAATGACATCAAAAAAGGGACAAGCCATGAAAATACCATGCTAGCTATCTTACGATCATGCAAAGCAATATGATAATGAATGCTCGAGTCATGTATATGATGATGATGGAAGTTGCATGGCAATATATCTCGGAATGGCTATGGAAATGCCATGATAGGTAGGTATGGTGGCTGTTTGGAGGAAGGTATATGGTGGGTTTATGGTACCGGCAAAAGTTGCGCGGTACTAGAGAGGCTAGCAATGGTGGAAGGGTGAGAGTGCGTATAATCCATGGACTCAACATTAGTCATAAAGAACTCACATACTTATTGCAAAAATCTATTAGTTATCGAAACAAAGTACTACGTGCATGCTCCTAGGGGGATAGATTGGTAGGAAAAGACCATCGCTCGTCCCCGACCGCCACTCATAAGGAAGACAATCAATAAATAAATCATGCTCCGACTTCATCACATAACGGTTCACCATACGTGCATGCTACGGGAATCACAAACCTCAACACAAGTATTTCTACTAATCCACAACTACCCACTAGCATGACTCTAATATCACCACCTTTATATCGCAAAACTATTGCAAGGAATCAAACATATCATATTCAGTGATCTACAAGTTTTATGTAGGATTTTATGACTAACCATGTGAATGACCAGTTCCTGTCATCTCTCTAAATAGATATAAGTGAATCAAGAGAGTTTAATTCTTTCTACAAAAGATATGCCCACTCTCTAACAAATATAAGTGAAGCAAAAGAGCATTCTACAAATGGTGGTTGTCTAAGTGAAGAGAAACATGCAATCCAAACTTCAAATGACATAAGTGAAGCGCATGAAGCATTCTATAAAGCCATACTCAAAAGATATAAGTGAAGTGCAAAGAGCATTCTATAAATCAACCAAGGAAAATCTCATACCAGCATGGTGCATAAAATAAAAATAAAAACTAAATGCAAAAGACGCTCCAAGATTGCACATATCGCATGAATGAAACGAATCCGAAAACATACTGATACTTGTTGAAGAAAGAGGGGATGCCTTATGGGGCATCCCCAAGCTTAGACGCTTGAGTCTCCTTGAATATTTACTTGGGGTGCCTTGGGCATCCCCAAGCTTGAGCTCTTGCCTCTCTTCCTTCTTCTCACATCGAGACCTTCTCGATCATCGAACACTTCATCCACACAAAACTTCAACAGAAAGCTCGGTAAGATCCGTTAGTATAATAAAGCAAATCACTATTCTAAGTACTTTTGCAAACCAATTAATATTTTGTTTTTTCATTGTGTCTAATGTAATATAGCTTTTTTCATGTCTTAACCCACTGATATAAATCGATAGTTTCATCAAAACAAGCAAACTATGCATCAAAAACAGAATCTGTCTAAAATAGAACAGTCTGTAATAATCTGAACATTAAACATACTTATGGTACTTGAAAGATTCTGCCAAACTTAGGAAACATAAAAAAATTGTATATAAAGACAGTGCAAAAAGAATCAGAACCATTTGACATTCCAGTAAAAAATGAAAAATTGTGCACTACAGCCAAAGTTTCTGTCCTGCACCGTACAAACCAACAAGCATTGTAAACGTCCTAAAGGCAAACCTTAGCACATTATTTTTATAATACAATGGAATTGTACAAGGGGATAATTATTTTTATTGAAAAGTTTCTGTAATGAAGATTCACAAAGTTTCCGTGAGCATGAACAAAGTTCAAGGCTAGCTCCCACTTCAACAATGCTCGTCTTTCTCACTTTCGCTTTTCTTTTTGAAAAAGTTTTAGGTTCCCCTCTTTATTTTTGTTGTTTTTAAACTATATGAAAGCACTCAACAGAAATAAATGACTCTCTAAAACTTCCGGGTTGTCTCCCTGGCAGCTCTTTCTTTAAAGCCATTAAGCTAGGCATATAGTGCTCAAGTAGTGAATCCACCTGGATCCCAAGGTATATCAGAGCCAATTTTAATTAGCAATGATTTGGTATTGAATAGTGAGCACAAAGTAACATATAACAAGTAATGACGAAGTCTAACTCTCTTCCTATGCATCGGCATGTCATAAAAGAACAATTCATGCACACATAGTAAAGGCCAATGCATAGTATAAGCAGTTTCTTGCAATTTTATCGTGTTGGAAACATAGAGAGGTGGAGATATAGTTCCTCTCTCATAATAATTGCAAGTAGGAGCAACAAGCACATGCATATTATATTCATCAAAATCATCATGTGCAATGGTAAAAGGCAACCCATCAATGTAATCCTTAATAAGTGCAAACTTCTCGGAGAGAGTGTAGTCAGGAGAATTCAAAAAGATAATAGGACTATCATGCGTGGGTGCAATAGCAACAATTTCATTCATAACATAAGGAACTATAGCAAGTTCATCTCCATAAGCATAATTCATATTGACATCATGGCCACAAGCATAGCAAGCATCATCAAAAAGGGATATTTCAAAAGAATCAAAGGGATCATAACAGTCATCATAGCAATCATCCTTCAGTAAGCATGAAGGGGAATTAAACAATGTATGAGTTGAAGAGTTACTCTCATTAGAAGGTGGGCACGGGTGATCAATCCACTCTTCCTCCTTTTGTTCTTCGCTCTCCTCCTCATCTTTTTCATCCAATGAGCTCACAGTTTCATCAACTTCTTCTTCCATAGATTCCTGCAACATAGTAGTCTCTTCTTGGATAGCGGAGACTTTCTCAATAAGTGCATTAATATCGGAATTGTATTCATAATTCTCATAGCAATATTTGAGGATAGCTAAATTTTCAGGTCTATAAGCAGCAGCATCAAAATCTTCAAACTCTTTAAACATAGATTCAATTTCATAAGCACCCATAAAAGCAACAAATTCTTCTATTTGTTCCACATCATAGTAATCATATATACCATTAGCATAAGAAGCTAAGGTTTTATTATCATTAAATTTGCATGAAAAGGGAAGGTGTGGAGCCTTCATCCTAGAGCAACAAGTATAATCATAAATCAAGCATACTTGCCGAGCATACCACTTCAATATATGAATTTTGATCCCATAATAGTTTCCCTTTTTGAGTCAAGCGATAATCCCTAAAGTATTCACGTTGATCCAATGTTACTCCCATTACATAGTTGAATGGGGTTTTCTCAGGATTATCAAAGTAGTACATGATTTCTTTCACGTAACCAGCATCGAGGGTTTTAGGAGGTTCCCCATCTCCATGAGTAGCAAGTACACCTAATTTTTTTTTGGTATTTCGTGTTCCACATCCATAACTAAAGATAAAGAACAACTAAGAACAGCAAATAAAAATTACTTAGTGACAAAGCAAACAAGCACACACGAGAATATTCACCCCACGCTATGACTCTCCGGCAACGGCGCCAGAAAAAGGTCTTGATAACCAACAAGTATAGGGGATCAAATGTAGCCTCTTTCGATAAGTAAGAGTGTCGAACCCAACGAGGAGCTAAAGGTAGAACAAATATTCCCTCAAGTTCTATCGACCACCGATACAACTCTACGCACACTTGACGTTCACTTTACCGGAAACAAGTATGAAACTAGAAGTACTTTGTAGGTGTTTTTGGATAGGTTTGCAAGAAAATAAAGAGAGCGTAAATAAAAGCTAGGGGCTGTATAAATAAAGACACAACTAAATTAGTTTTAGTAGAGAGCTTTTTGTCACGAGAAAGTTATTTGTCCCTAGGCAATCGACTACTTTACTAGACCGATAGCAAGTTTTATGTGGGAGAGGCCACTGCTAGCATGTCATCCCTGACTTGGAATTCTATGCACTTATGATTGGAACTATTAGCAAGCATCCGCAACTACTAACATTCATTAAGGTAAAACCCAACCATAGCATTAAGATATATTGGTCCCCATTCAATCCCGTATGCATCAATTTCTATGCTAGGCTGAAGCTTCTGTCACCCTTGCCCTCCAATAGATAGTCCTATCAACATACAACTAACCCTATGGTGTGATCCACGCTACTCATATGATGGGCACCAAAGGACAGCAACATAACCACAAGCAAATTAAATCAATCATAGCAATTCATCAACCACCGATAGGACAACGAAAATCTACTCAGACATCATAGGATGGCAACACATCATTGGATAATAATATGAAGCATAAAGCACCATGTTCAAGTAGAGGGTACAACGGGTTGCGGGAGAGTGGACCGCTATAGATAGAGGGGAAGGTGATGGAGATGTTGGTGAAGATGGCGTAGGTGTTGGTGTAGATCGCGGTGATGATGATGGCCCCCGGCGGTGTTCCGGCGCCACCGGAAGCGAGGGGGAGAGAGCCGCCTTCTTCCTCTTCTTCCTTGACCTCCTCCCTAGATGGGAGAAGGGTTTCCCCTCTGGTCCTTGGCCTCCATGGCATGGGAGGGGCGAGAGCCCCTCCGAGATTGGATCTGTCTCTCTGTCTCTCTCTGTTTCTGCGTTCTTCTCTGTTGCCCTTTCACCGTTTCGTATATATATGGAGATCCGTAACTCCGATTGGACTAAAACCTTCGCCATGATTTTTTTACCAAAAATTAGCTTTCTTGCGGCCGATGAAGGGCATCAACCGCCTTACGGGTGGCCCACGAGGGTCAGGGGCGCGCCCCTGCCTCGTGGCCATCTCGGGCACCGTTTGACATTGATCTTTCTCCCAGATTTTCCAAATATTCCAAAAATAAGCTCCGTCCATTTTTATCCCGTTTGGACTCCGTTTGATATGGATATTCTGCGAAACAAAAACATGCAACAAACAGAACTCCATCGGGCAATCGGATCAATATGTTAGTCCCCAAAAATAATATAAAAAGTTGCCAAAAGTATATGAAAGTTGAATAATATTGGCATGGAACAATCAAAAATTATAGATACGACGGAGACGTATCACTCCCCACCATGAAATCCACCCAAAAATTTTCTTTCCCCATCAATTTTGACCCCCAAATCATCAATTTATGTCCAAAATCACGTCCCGCATGCAAAATCCCGTGTTGACCCCGACCCACTGGATGACCAGCCTTTTTTCGGACGTCCAGAGCCTCCCGAACCACCGGATGTCCAGTAATTACCAGAAATCTGATGCCCCTATAAAGTACCAAATTACCGAAAGTCCGAACTTTACCAGAAATCTGGTACGTGCGAAAACTAACTCAGCTGAAATTTGTTTTGGTGCCATTTACCTTAACCCAATTTTGACCAATTCTATTTGAGACTTTAAGTTGTCATTTTCCCTTTCATAAGGTGTTTTGGATAATTAGTAACGGTCCAACATTAACATCGCCGCCACTCATCATCGCCATGGATTCGATATTGACAACGACCACTTCACCTTTTGACACCGTGCCTGTAAGCAAGGACGGTAACTTTGACGACGTCATTGTACATTTCCTTGCCATTGCTTTGTTAGCCCCGAGCCTTTGCGTCACCTTCCCACCGAGACTAGCGAGTTGAGAATTGCCGAGCCATGCGCTTTGTGCATCTTAGTGATACGCTTACTCCGCATAGCTACATTTAGCGTGCAATCATATTGCTATCATCATTGTGCCATAAGTCTCTCCCATGCATATCTTACATACTTGTCTCATATATTGGCTCGAGCATCGAGCATAGCGGCAAAGCATATATAAAAATACAACAAAGCTTTTAAGCAAAAGAGGAGATACCAAAGAGCTTGTAAGCACTAGAAATAGCATTTAGCCATTTTGCATAGTATATCATATTGGATCATACATACATAACATACTTGGGGTTGAAGACGGCATGGTTATTTGCATAGGTTGGTGCACAATCATATTTAGCCCATTTGAGCAATCGAGCTATTGTCTCTCTAGTATCCGTGCAACAAGAGCTTTTTCGTGGTAACACATTTTTGAGCTCATTCCTTGGGTGCGCTGATCCTACTTATCTATCCGTGTGTGTTTCTTATGCCACTATAGCTATTGATCTATTTGCTTTAGATTGCAATTTTGTGAATCTTTCTCAACATTTTTGATATCATTGACTAACACTTTCTTGAATTTTGTGTCACTTGTCCTAACCAAGCCACTCGGCAAGCTTTACTCTATAGATGTGAGTGAACAAGTCCGGTACCAATTCCACTATTCTCTCAATTCACATTGAGATGCGGGATACATCCTCAACTTTGGGAAAAGGTATATTGGGATTGTTTGTCTCATTTCCTACCCACCTTTGCTCGAGTCTTATGATGGATAGGCAAAGCACATCTACTTCGGTCTACACCAACAACAACGAGTTTGATGCCATGAAGAACCACTTGGGCGCCAGGATGGATGCTCGATAACCCACAAGTACATGGGATCAATTGTAGCCTTTCTCGATAAGTAAGAGTGTCGAACCCAATGAGGAGCTAAAGGTAGAATCAATATTCCCTTCAAGTTCTATCGACCACCGATACAACTCTATGCACACTTAACATTTGCTTTACCTAGAACAAGAATAAAACTAGCTTGTAGGTGTAAGATGATAAGTTTGCAAGAATAAAACTAGAAGTACTTAGCTAGATAATAGAAGTTAGTTTGTTTTATTAGAGAGCTTTTTGTAACACAAAGAGAAAGAGTGTCAATAGGCAATTGAATATAACGCGATAGATACTTATCATATGCAATGAGGGAGAGGAATACACTAACATACTTTCTGTACTTGGGTAAACTCGCCCCCACGATACTACCGTAGAGGTTGCAGTACACAGTAATAGCGGTAGTGGAGTGGGCGAGGGGCGGTAGTGCTGCGACCAGCGGTACTGCCTTGTCCTACTGCCGCTCTACTTCCATTGAGAGGGAAATGGATACAGAAGCTAAAATTAGGTGATAGTGCGAGCGGAGGAAGAATGTAGCAGTACCGCACAAGCGGTACGACCTCTCCTCCTGAGCGGTACTGCCGCTTAAATTGACGAGGCTACAGCAGGAATTGCGGTAGGGAGGTAGAGGTGTGAGTTGTAGTGCCGCTCGAGTGGTACTACCGCTCACAACTACCGCCCTACTACTACTGGAGCGATTTTCATCACAATGGCCCTAAAACAAACGGTAGTGCACAAATCACTGAAATGCGGCAGTACCGCTGCCCAGCGCGGTACTACCGCTTGGGTGCTTCAAAACCACCAACAGAAAAGGGACAATTCCATTTCTCCCCCCTAACTTGAGCCACCACCTGGCATTTGCCCCTAATTTTCGGGTATGCTAAAAAATACCCCTCTGCCGTCAAGTCACCTTATAGAAATGCCCCTCGGTGCCGTTACCGTCCGGTCAAAGGGCTTTGACCGTATGGTGAAAAGTAAATTTGAAAAAAATAGCAAAAAAAATCTAAAATTTTGTGGGATCAAAGATACTCAAGGGAGCAAGGTGCGTGCAGATTTTCGTGTGGTTTGACATACCAGGAGCTCGAGCCGAAGGAAAAAATGTAAATATGTACACTGTGAATAGTAAATTCAAAAAATAGCAAGAAAATTCAAAAAAAATTGCCATCAAAGAGGCTGGGATGCACAAGGTGCTTGCAAATTTTTGTTGTGTTTCGACATTGTAGGAGCTCGTGGACAAAAAACAAAATTTGGCTTAGAAAAAAACGTTGAAAAAATGCACTATTCTGTTTTTTTGCTAGAGCCCCTCTCATGTCATTTGAGCACAAAATTTTGCAAGCGCCTTGCGCACCCAAGTCTCTTTGATGCCAAATTTTTTCATATTTTTTAAAATTTCCTTGCTATTTTTTTGAATTTACTATTCACGGCGTATAAATTTACAGTTTTTCCTTTGCCATGAATTCCTGGAATGTCCAAATAACGCGAAAATTTGCACACACCTTGCGCCCTTGAGTATCTTCGATCCCACAAAATTGCAGATTTTTTTGCTATTTTTTTTGAATTTACTATTCACCATGTTACTGTTCACCAGACGGTCAAAGCCCTTTGACCGGATGGTAAGGGCATTTCTATAAGGTGACATGACGACAGAGGGGTATTTTTGAGCATACCCAAAAATTAGGGGCAAATGCCAGGTGGTGGCTCAAGTTAGGGGGAGAAATGGAATTGTCCCAACAGAAAAACAGATGGAGCTCCATCGAAGCGGGAAAGTATCGTGGGTGCACAGGGAAGTGTACGTGTTGATTCCACCCTAACCTTTCCACTGCGGACCCCTTCTTAATAGTACAGTTTTTCAATGACTCAAATCCACCAAAAAGAAATCATCAGAAAAGTTGCCGGAGGACCTCCAAGAGATGAGGTACACGACAACAATGTGCGCCTCCCCATTTAAAAAGAGTATCAGTAGGGGTGGTTATGTGGCTCCGGTTGCGAGCAGTGCTAGGAGGCTTCTCAGCTTCGGAAAAGAGGTGGTCAGAGGGGATACTGATAGTCTGTCAGGGCAAGACCAAGAGAGGATCACGGAGGAGATCCTTTCAAACCCTCTAGTGCAGGCAGCTATAGTGGCAGTCAGCGCTGTCAAAGTCTCAGACGGAGACACTCAGCTAACGGGATAGATGACACTGGTGGTGTCCACTCCCTCGGAACATGCTGGGATCAGGGGGAGCTGGGACAGCAGGCGGCTCTGCTCCCAATCCCTGCTACTGAAAAAGGATGCGACGCTAGATGGTGTTAGCGCGCCCCCAAAGCAGGCTGGAGTTGGTGTGCAGGTTACAGTGGCAGCCAATGAAGAGGATCCTCCCTACCTGCTGTTCGCACACGAACACGTCACCGTGTACCCTCGATGCCGGGGGTGATGCACCGCAGCTCACGTCGAAGGAGACCCGGACGGAAGCGCGGTACGCAGGCAATCCGACGGGTGCTTTTGAGGACCTGAAACCCCACACACCCGAGAGGGACCCCATCAGGGCGCGCTGCAGCTATGGGCTGCCCTAGGTCGACTTGATTGCCCCTAGGGCCTCGAGGTTCACTGCCCTGCAATGAAGAAGAATGAACGAAGAACGAGAAAGAAAAAGAACAAGGGAGAAGATAAAAGATAAAAAAAGTGGTAGTTGATTGTTCGATTATGTGTTGTTCAATCGGCCGTCACCTCTTGTCTATATATGAGGCGGATGGACTTCCCGTACAAAAAAAGGACTTTCCTAGAGGTCCAAATCATCAAAACCTACTAAAATACGGACTATTCACGACCTCTGGCCCCGGATGTCCAGCTCAAAGCCCGGATGATCCGACCTAGCCCAGTTTTATGATAGCAGCTCACTAATCGGGCTGTAACTTTTGCACGCGAACTCGGATTAAGATGAATTTTATATCAAAATCAACTGCCTCGACGAGAAGCACAACTTTTCTGTTGAACACTTTTTGATCTGAGGCCATATTGAAGGCGTTTCGGGCGGTTTTCTAAAGTCTGTAGCAGAAAAAGTTGTCCGGACGTCCGGACGATTGCCCGGATTGTCCGGCCTTTATCCGGATCATCCGGGACATGACCCAGATCATCCGGCTTCAACTTTTCTCTTCTGTTGTTTTGGTCAAATTTTCGGCCCCCGGCTGGATGATCTGGACCCCGGTCCGGATGATCCGGCCATGCAGTGCTGCAGCACACAGTTTGGCTGTAACTTTTGCATACGACCTTGGATTAACATGATTTTTATATCAAAATCGTCCGTTTCAATGAGACGAAGAACTTTTCTGTTCAAGACTTTTTCATACGAGGCCATCTTAATTAGGTTTCATGCCATTTTCTAATCTGATGTCAACACTGGTATCTCCGAAATTGTCATATCTTTTGCATTTGAGCTCCGTTTTGGTCCATCTTCATATTTATTTCGATCATTTTGAAGAGGGTCATCAAATGATGACATGAACTCATAATTTTAACCTCATCACATTATAGGCTCAAGTCACTCTTTGCGATCATGCCATTTTTGAGCGTCAACACATGCCCCCTGTTTTTCGGCAAAGCTAGCGTGCCGAAAAATAACTTGTACCTTGTTGGTTCTAGGGACGAAGTCAACACTCCATCGGCCATTTATATGTTTAGGGCGATAATTATATATCGACATATGAATCAACAACAAAATGCAGCTAATATGAATGATGATGTTGTAAAAACCCTTGCATGACATAAGAAGTTATATTGCGTCCATGGGTCAAAATAAGTCCATGGAGGGTAACCAGTCATACCTGGGGATGAATTCCATGTCATCGGCATAAATTGCATAGTTGGAGAATGTGGATAATGTGTGCACTGAGGACGTTGAAACCTTTGGCTTGGTCGTTCATAATTTTCACTCTTTTCCTTCTTTACATTTGTCGCACTTCTTGCGATCGAAGCTCGCACACCATTCTTCTTTAGAGTACTTCCTTTGGGAACCCATGCCATGTTCATTTCTTTAAGTTCTTGTGCACTAAGTTTTTGTAATTTCTTCTTTTTCCAATAAGATAAGCTGAGTAGGCACCCTGGCTGCGATTTTTTTTGAAGCAATGGCAATTCTTGTTTTACCTTGTGCACTCTCAACTTCTTTTCTTCAGATTTGGCACTCTGATTCTCGATAATTGATTGCTCCATCTCATTGCCTTTTGTAGCCAATGTCAACACTCTAATTGGCTCTTTATCCTTTAAGACCATGTCTGAATTGGCACTCTTGCGACCATCTTTTTTAACTCGATATACTTGCCTGACCACCTCTTTCCTCTTCCTTGAACTCCGGACCGATTCCTTATGATTGAAACGACCTTTGACATGTGATTGTTCAAATGTTGATCTTCTCGGAGCTGCACAATATTGGTGAGATGCTCTAAAATAAGATGGAGAATGTGCCCTTGTATCGTACCTGTCCCATGATGGATATGGATCTACATGAGCATAGGGAGGTATCCACGACATTGGCATTGGCGGCCCAAAATAAGGATATGAACAAGTTGCATTCAAATTCTCTTCTTGCCAATATCGGTCCTTGGATTTGCGCCAGGGGGTGATCTTGATGCTTTTGCATTAGTTGGTCGATAAGCACTTTTCTCTTCACTCATCTTTTGGTATTTTCCCAATAGCTGCGCGAAAGTGACTTTCAGCTTTTTACCTTTGTGCTTACCTCAGCCTTTGCTTTGTTTGGTTGTGCTTGCATCGATCTTTGAATTTTCTTGTTGCCTCGCAGTACTTGGCGTCTTCTGTTCAACCTTGATGAAATTCCCACCTTCAAGAATATCTTCAGTGTGCTCTTGAACAACTTCTTTACTTGAAAACTTGATCCCATCATCCACTGTGTTTTCCTTCTCATCATTTAATGAATGAGCTTGAAGAAGCCGATACAAAAACTTTTTGCCATGAGGACCAATCGAAATAGACTGGTCATCCTTTGGTGTCTCAACAAATCTCAATCGTCCTTTATCAATGGCCGATTTGACTACTTGACGAAACATATTGCAATCCTCAAAATTATGTTTGAACGAATGATGCAACCTACAATACATTCATCCTTGAATTGATGGCTTGACATGGTGATCAAGAATTTTTATGTAATTATTTTTCAGCAATAAATCAAATATTTGATCACACATGCTTGAATTGAAGGTAAACTCTTTATTCTCTAGCCGATCTTGCTGTGAGAATGGCTTTGAAGTTAAGCAAACGAATGGTTTAGATTTTGCATTACCCCATTCGGCTATGCATTCTGTTTTGCACTCTATCTCCGATGTCTTTGAAAAGGAAATTATACCATCATCGGTTTTCTCAACACAGTATAACCTTGGCTTTAAATTTCTGAAATCAAAGTAGTTAGAACATACATGTCTCAATTGAGGCCATGCGTAAGCCAAGTATGAAGCAAGCAAAGCTACCCAATTAGATATGAGTTTTAAATAAAGCAATGGGAAAAACTTTGGCCGCAATAATAAATCACTACCGGTCTTTGTAAATGGCACAATAGGTTGACCGATATGTTCTATAACAATTTTATTGATAACAAGTAAATTACCCTTCTTCATTGGTCTTTCAAAATTACTTATGAGAAGTTTTCTTATAGAAGCATCAACAATAAAGTTGTGACCAAATCGGAAAATAGGTAAATCACTTGATAGACATACCTTTTCAAACACATTGGGAAAGCATGATGGTTGCGTTACTTGAACGATATGTTGTTCGTCTTTCGAATAGCTCCCCAACACCTTGTTGTCCTCTTTTTCTAGAACAGATTTGGCATATGTAATATTTGATTCGGTCTTTTCAATAACCGAATTAACTTTGTTATCCCAATCACCACTCTTTTTGATAATTCTATCCACACTCAATGCTTTCTCTTTTTGACATAATCTAGCTTGTATTGCAGCAGAACTAATAGGTTTTCCCTCTTTCATTAATTCATTTAGAACAACATTGCACTCGTCCCAAAAAGACGTAAGATTTTTCTTAATGACCCAATCTGGATAGAATTGCCCCCCGACACTTTTAGACTCCTTCGGTAACGAGATGTCGCCGAAATTTTGTAATTGTGCAGGGGAAACATTGTATGCCATGGTACTAGGTGAAGGCACATGTGATCCTATAGAATTTTCAGTTATTCGGCTATTAGCGTGAAGGTGCAAAGCCGAATTATGAATACCCATAGTTGCATATGGTGCCAAAATATTAGAAGCATGAGGTGTAGCATATGATGGTTGAGGGTAATTGGCCGGATAACTAGTAGTAGCATGGCCAATTCCTCTATCCACCGACATGTTTGGATTAACATATTGCAAGCTAGTTGCCGATGAATAAAAAGGTGAAACACTTTGTTGCATACTATCAGAAGTTCCCGTGTGAGGTGTTTCAACTTGATTAACCGAACTCATCATGTTGTTTATTGGCATATGAATTTCTGGGGTTGCCAATGCATGGGAGTTGGAATACATATGTTGTATGTTGCTAAAATTATATGAGGTAGAAACATGAAGGTTTTGTTGCATCGGCTCTTGCACATAATTAGATGCATGATTGATAAAGCTAGGGCTAGCCGATACATTATGCTCATTAGATGATCTAGTAACAACATATGCATTATTTGCATCTACATATGTGAATTGAGTATTCATATTACCTTCGTAGATTGCAAACCCTAGATGACGATCTCTTCGTAGCAAGAACAGACCGGAGACCGTTCAAAGCTTCGTCCCCAGCGGAGTCGCCAAAAAGTGTGTTCACACACGAACATGTCACCATGTACCCTCGACGCCGGGGATGATGCACCGCAGCTCACGTCGAAGGAGACCCGACCGGAAGCGCGGTACGCAGGCAATCCGGCGGGTGCTTTTGAGGACCCGAAACCCCACACGCCCCGGAGGGACCCTGTCGTGGATTTGTCATGGCAGATGTCCTTAGTGTCAGGACTTAGTCGTGAGGCCAACGCATCTATGTGGTAGCTTGAGAGGGGTTGCGTGGGACGAGAGACGCAGGGTGGATCAACACGCAAGACAAGGGTTTAGACAGCTTCGGGCCCCGGGAAACATCATCCGGTAATAGCCCTACATGTTGTTTGAGGCTAGGTCTCATTATGCTCATGAGGGAGCCGCCGCATAAGCCGGGTCCCCCTTTGTGTCTAGCCCTAGATATTGTTTCTTGTTGCTTTTTTGTCCCTCTTTGGGGAGCCCTGCCCCTCCTTATATATGTTGAAGGGGCGGGTTACATGACTAGTCCTAGTAGGATTAGGATTAACCTATTACAAGTGGAGTCCTAGTCTTGATTCCTTTATAAGAGAATATTCCTTGTGCTTTCCTCATAAACCGGCCCACCATTAACATGAGCCGGCCTTCTGGGCCTTGGGCCTTGTCATCCATCTGACCCGCCCGCCTGGTTACTATGAGCCGCCAAGTCCGGGCGGATTACCCATGAATCGCCAAGCTCCGGGTGGGTCATACTTCTGGCGGTTGACACCTTGGGGTATATCCCGGACATTAGCCCCCAGTTTAATTTGGATTTTATCCATGTTAAACTGATCTGCAACATTAACACAAGAACAAATTTGATAGGTTGTACTCCGGGTTAAATATTCTTGTAAGCCGACACATGATCATCCTTAAGTCCTTGACATTTCTTCCTTGATATTTATCCATGATCTCATAGCAAATCTCCTTAGCAGATATGTCCCAATTTTACCAATGCAAAAGATCCAGATACTTCTTTTGAGAAATCCGGGTCAACAAGCCAGCTTCAGAGTCAATTTGCTGACATTGGTCTCTTGTTGAGAAATATTATAATAAATAATCCATTTGAGCCGGTTTCCAAAGCTCCGGCTTAATAAACATATTGGACTCAAGATTCATCTGGTAATCCGCCGGTTTAAAGATGTAGAGGCTGGCTAGTTATAACTGCCAAAATTGTCGGCTTGTAAATATTGATAGCACCGGGCCATAACTGTTGTCGAGCTGGGTCATAATTATTGGTGACACCGGATCATGATTGTTGCAAACACCGGGTCAATCTGACCTGCTCAAAACTGAGAATTTGAAGATTTTTTCCCCTTATATGTATATCACCTGTAGCCCCCAAGTGTCGGGTTGTCATGCTTGCAGCAACCTGGGACTTGTAATTGCCTTATGCTCATAAAACTTCAACCAGTGTAGCCCCCAAGGGTCGGGTCATTATGTAATAATGAGCAGGGACTTTGTAAATATTATCATGTAAACTGGAGCAGCAACGTGTAGCCCCCAAGGGCCGGCTTAGTAAGATATTACTGAGCTGGGACTTTGTATATAATTCATTGATAATAACATCATATGATGTAATCTCCACCATGGGGCTTGAACCCACGTCCACAAGGTTAAGAGCTTTGTGCTTTACCAACTGAGCAATGGATCCTTCAATATAATGGATTAAGACTTGTGTACCTTGAACTGTTGACAGGAGCAATTGGTAGCCCCCAAGGGCCGGCTCATTACGATATGATGAGTCGGGTCTTGAATGAGGTGAGCAAAATGACTTTGCATTAGCCCCCAAGTGTCATGGTGCATGCTTGCAGCGACATGAGACTTGCATATTTGATGTAACCTCAATTTGAATAATGTAGCCCCCAAGTGCCGGGTCGTAAGCCTGCAGCGACTCGGGACTATTCCTTCCATTGTAGAATAAATCATATCCATTAATAAAATAATAGCAATTGCGCCAAAGCGACTTTGAATACCTCATCTGAGATAAGTAAACCGAGTTTAAATACCCGGCGTTTCTTGGCGATGGCGATTTAATACGCCCATTGTAAGCCAAATTTGTATAACCCGCGCTTATAGCCTTTGAGAAAAATCCAGAACGGATAATCATTTTGAAGCATCAACTTTGGTAATGAGCTTGAACTTAATCATTTATATGTCATATTTCTGCAACTCCTGCAAAGAGTTTAAACAACATATGCCCTGGCGACTTAGCGTCAAAGCCAGGGTGGGTCATAATATCTCACATATAACCACTGTGATATTGAATTTGTACTGCCGGTTCACATGAACTGTGCAGTAAGGGTGATAACCCATTCCTTAGAAGCCAATGCTTCCACCTAGATGATGATTGTCATAAACTGGCGACTTATAGTCAAAAGTCAAGCCGGGTTAAGCATAAAACACTTATGTACATTTGAGATATAATCCAAAAAAGGTCTCAAGTCAAACCCAAAATTGTTTGCAAAAAATACTTAAAAAATTTAAGGCTCTGATTCGTATACAATCAGAAAACCGTTCCAAAGGGGTTGAGCTAAGATTCGAATACGATCATATAGCCCCCAGTGGCTTTGGCGTTGCCGATCAAGAGGGTACCAACAGCTATGTTCTCTTTGGTTCGAATACGACCTATGTTTGAACAGGAAGCCCCCAAATGATCTTGAGAGTTGTTTAACGACGCTGATTCGAATACGATCCACATCGGACCCAAAAGAGGTTAAGCTATGATTTGGATACGATCAAGAAGCCCCCTAGTGAGTTTGGCAGTGTGCCGATCAAAAGGGTTTCGACAGCTATGTTCTCTTTGGTTCGAATACGACCTATGTTTGAACAGGAAGCCCCCAAGTGACCATATATTAGCATTGCACCGATCAAGAGGGTACCGCCAGCTATGCCCGATGAGCAGGAAGCCCCAAGTGACCATAATAAGATAAGCCGTAAGGAAGGATACCTATGTTTGAACCGCGCATCATGGCAGCAAGTTCTTTTTGGCAACCTTTAATTTTTTGCAAGAGATAAATTCTTCTTGAACCGGGATTTTGAACCGGATATTGAGAGTTTTCAAAGCCTTGTGGGAGACAGGTTTACCTTGAGCCGGATTGTAAACCGGAATTATTCATTTTGAGCCGAAAATTTTCTGACGGCTTTTAAACAGGCAACATTTACTGAGCCATGTCATCATAGCCCCCGAGTCTCAAGGCGACTTGAGGAGTTGGCTTGAGATTCTCCATAGTTGACTGTGATATAGACCGGTTCAAGTCCTGCATGGGAGAACTTGCAAGCCAACGTAATTGCTCTTTTAACGAAAATAATATGTAATACAAAATATACTGGACGGATTTCACCTGATAAGTTAGGCCAATAATTATCCACCGCGGAGTTGATGATCACCATGGTGAAGCTGAAATCAATCATAGCCGAGTCGGCCACGGGAGCAGGTAGATGAGCCGGTCGCGGTGTTGTAAGCCTGTGCGGACGGGTGAATCAATCGCAGCAGTGGTAAGCCGCGCGGTCGGCGAGTCAATCGTGGGCATGGTTTCAGCGAGTTGACGTAGATCGAGCTGCACGGGCGGCGGCTTGCGCACACATTTGTTGAACAATGCAGTATGGTTGGATGCTGGCGCTTAATAATATTGGCGCGAATTTTATATCCATGATACGGCCATCGCTTTTGTAGTGAACAATTGTCCTGCATCAGAAATATCACAAAACAGAGTAGCTGTTCGCAGACAGATTATTATATATAGATGAAATAAATAGAATAGGTATCACCTGATGTATTTTTTGGATGAAGTGACTGCACGATAACTTGACCAAATGAGAACCACACATCCATCCAATTTTTAAATGAATCATACATGAGCAGCGTACTGAACTTGGGTGTCCTTACAACTTGTCCTGTGTAAACAGTACTCATGGAGTACTACTCCGTAACTGAATTTGCTTTGCACAACATCGAGCAGTACCAACTCGATTGACCCCTTGTGTGACAAAGTGGAAAACAATAGCACAAACAAGCGCCTTGGTGACTTGAACGTTTACTTGTAGCCTCAGGATCTGATCTTTGGCAACTTTCAACACCGTACAGATGTGAGTAGCTTGGTACGGTACGGAGCAGGCGATGCTCAATGCAGGGGCAACGCCAACGGAGGCGCGAGGCGCTCGCCGGCGCTCGTCAGAAAGCTGCGGTTTGAGGCCGGAGCGGCGACCCGGTGTGACAGCGACGCATGGCAGAGCCGGGTTGAAGCAGAGGTGAGCACGACGGCAGCTCAACGGTGGCGGCTGACAAAGCACAAGGGCGGCGCTTGAGGTGACACGAGGCCGCGGTGATTTGACAGCGAGGCCACGGTGGTTCGACGAAGTCCATCTCATGGCGGTTTTGGAGGAAGCCAAACAGGGCGGCTCACGGGCAGCGGCTCACAACGGCAAGATGAGGCCACAGCCACGGCGGGTCAAAGGCAACGCCAGCGGGTTGAAGACGTAGGCAGCCGACTTGGAGCAAGGCCGGCGAGGCCAGCAAGGCGCACTTCCAGAGAGGAGGCCATCGAAGCGACTCAAGGCACGACGGCTGAAGCGGCGGGCCATAGCAGCTCAGCGAGGCACGACGGCGACGGCTCAGAGCTCGGTCGTAGAACCGACGCTGGAGCGTGAAGGAGGCCGCAGTAGGGAGCGGAGTGACCGAGTTATGGCAGAGAACGCAGCAGACGAGCCGGCGGGCAGACGGTCAACGCCCAGCTGAGCCGGAGGAGGCATCAGCGCGGCGAGTCGCGGATACAAAGGTGCCGCAGCCGACGGGGTGGCGTTTGGTGGCGATGTGGCTGGCTTGACAAAAGGCGGAGCCAAACTAGTGGGGGCAGCTCTTGGCGAAATCTGGGCCGACCGCGGTGGATGAGTCCGGTGACTTTTTGAGACGACGACCTGGCGGGGGCGACGCCCGGAGGCGAGGGCGACTCGGAATGGACCTGTCGGGGCGGCTCTCGGGCGGAGGCAGAACATCGAGGCGGCAGAGTCTGAATCAATTCCCCGTTCTCGTGTCTGTCTCGGTTGTTGTCAGTTTGATTGCAAAGGGTCTGGCGACTCTGCAGAGGCGAACAGCAGCAACTCCGGCCAGCGGCGGCTTGCAGCGACTGAAGCGGCCGTCAAGGCGCGGCGACCCGGAGGCTGCAAGAGCAGATTTGAGTAGAGGCAGCGAGGCGGCAGGGCGCGCTGGAGCCGTCCGAAACGGCAACCCGGGTCGGGCACGCAGCTCGGAGGCGACAGGGCCATCCCGAGGTGGCGACTCGCAGGCGGGGGCTCGACAACGGTGGCCCAGAAGCAATGCCGGTGAAGGAAAGCAGCGCGGCGAGACCGGGTCAATGTTGTCTCCACTTCCGGGTCGTGGGCTCGTGGCCTGTAGCACTAACATCTCGTATGATGGAATCCATCTATCTCCACGTAAGGGAGGTACTTCCCAGGCTTGAGCAAAGTAGTAGTAATAGTTTTGTCTTTTCCTTATAGTACCTTTGATTCACTTTAGCACCTTGATCTGGACACCAAGACCGCATATCGCATCATGGGATTTTCCTTTTATACTATTTCAGCCACCGGCGCCCATTTGATCTTGTCTGCACTCTGCAACAAGGAAACGATTGCACGCTGTTGCAGAGTTCGCCTCGGTACTGCTGTAGTCCTACGAATCGTGTCAAGTTGATCTGGATACGGACGACACCCAGTCGGTCTCAGCGAATCAATCACGCGTATAACTTTTCTTCTTCTCAAGAGTAGCTGTAACCATGAGCATACGAATCAGCGACTTGTCGGTTGATCTGACATGTCTTCTTCAGAAATCCGTCTGCCTTGGCGACTTGAAATCAGTCCAAACGATCATAAGACAGCGGCTAACCAAAGATATAATCCTAATCTTTTCTCGATATTAAATCCCACTGATTGTAAATCCGGACCGATGAACTTGAAAACTGACGCCGATCCTTCCGAGCTAGGTCTTTTCTCATCTAACTAATCACAAGCTTCTCAGTCCCTAATAGGAGATCCCTTCAAGAACTCAACACCATCGTGCGCGAGCCCTACGGTGGGCGCCAACTGTCGTGGATTTTTCACGGCAGATGTCCTTAGTGTCATGACTTAGTCCTGAGGCCAACGCATCTATGTGGTAGCTTGAGAGGGGTTGAGTGGGACGAGAGACGCAGGGCGGATCAACATGCAAGGCAAGGGTTTAGACAGCTTCGGGCCCCGGGAAACATCATCCGGTAATAGCCCTACATGTTGTTTGAGGCTAGGTCTCATTATGCTCATGAGGGAGCCGCCGCATAAGCCGGCTCCCCCTTTGTGTCTAGCCCTAGATATTGTTTCTTGTTGCTTTTTTTGTCCCTCTTTGGAGAGCCCTGCCCCTCCTTATATATGTTGAAGGGGCGGGTTACATGACTAGTCCTAGTATGATTAGGATTAACCTATTACAAGTGGAGTCCTAGTCTTGATTCCTTTATAAGAGAATATTCCTTGTGCTTTCCTCATAAACCGCCCACCATTAACATGAGCCGCCTACGGGCCTTGGGCCTTGTCATCCATCGACCACTACCTTTGGTTACTATGAGCCGCCAAGTCCCAAGCGGATTACCCATGAATCGCCAAGCTCGGGTGGGTCATACTTACAGCGGTTGACACCATGGGTATATCCCGACAGACCTGTCGGTGCTGCTGGCGGCTATGGGCTGCCCTAGGTCGACCTGATCGCCCTTAGGGCCTCGAGGTTCACCGCCCTGCAATGAAGAAGAACGAACGAAGAACGAGAAAGAAGAAGAACAAGGGAGAAGATAAAAGATAAAAAAGTGGTAGTTGATTGTTCGATTATGTGTTGTTCAATCGGCCGTCACCTCTTGTCTATATATGAGGCGGATGGACTTCCCGTCCAAGAAAAGGACTTTCCTAGCGGTCCCAATCATCAAAACCTAATAAAATACAGACTATTCACGACCTCCGGCCCGGATGTCCGGCTCAAAGCCCGGATGATCCGGCCTAGCCCAGTTTTATGATAGCAGATCACTAATCGGGCTGTAACGTTTGCATACTAACTCAGATTAAGATGAATTTTATATTAAAATCAACCGCCTCGACGAGACGCACAACTTTGCTGTTGAACACCTTTTGATATGAGACCATATTTAGGGTGTTTCGGTCGGTTTTCTAAAGTGTGTAGCAAAAAAAGTTGTCCGGACGATTGCCCGGATTGTCCGGCCTCTATCCGGATCAATCGGGACATGACCCAGATCATTCGGCTTCAACTTTTTGCTTCTATTGTTTTGGTCAAATTTTCGGCCCCCGGCCGGATGATCTGGACCCCGGTCCAGATGATCCTGCCATGCAACGTTGCAGCACACAGTTTGGCTGTAACTTTTGCATACGACCTCGGATTAACACGATTTTTCTATCAAAATCGTCCGTTTCGACGAGTCGAAGAACTTTGCTGTTGAAGACTTTTTCATACGAGGCCGTCTTAATTAGGTTTCATGCCATTTTCTAATCTTATGTCAACACGGGTATCTCCGAAATTGTCATATCTTTTGCACTTGAGCTCCGTTTTGGTCCATCTTCATATTTATTTCGATCATCTTGACGAGGGTCATCAAATGATGACATGAACTCATAATTTTAACCTCATGACATTATAGGCTCAAGTCAGTCTTCGCGATCATGCCATTTTTGACCGTCAACACTCGCCTGGGTTTGGACCGATGGCCAAGTTTTCTAGTGCAGTTGCTGTCGCCCCTGCTCCAACTATGGCGCCATCTGCTGGTGAAGCTGCTGTTACAAGTGCCAAGGTTCAGAAAGTGAACAGAAAGACTGCTGCTAGTTCCGTCCAAATGACGTATGTACTTGGAAAAAGAGGTGACAGAGAGCAGGAGTTCAAAGCACCAATAGAGTCAGAGAACAAAGGAGATAACAATGAACAGAAGAAAAAGATCAAGGGAAATGCTGAAGAAGAGGAGGGCAAGCATCTCGGCGACAATGGTGGAATGGAAGAAACCGAAATAGGGGCTCCAGTTAAACTGGTGGGCACTAAGGAGGGTGCCCGCCAGGAGCCATGACGATCCTCGGCTGGAACTGTCGACGCCTCGGGCAACCTCTTACAGTTCAAGAACTTGTGTGCCTCGTGCATACGTATAAGCCCAAGCTCGTCTTCCTCTCTGAAACACGGCAAAGTAATAAGTTTGTCATGAATCTCAAGGGAAGGCTTGGCCCCCGCCACTGCATTGCGCAACTCGGCATTGGAAAAGGTGCCGACATTGCCATCTTCTATGATGAGAGTGTGGAAATAAAAAAGATTGCCGTTGGGACGAGGTATATTCATGTGTTGATATGTTTGAATCCTCATGGTTTGTTCTGGAGGGTTGCTTTTGTGTATAGTGAACCGAAAGCACACGAACTTCACAACATGTGGACACTGTGAAAAAGGATTAAAGACACCCATGATCTCCCTTGGCTGATGATGGGAGATTTCAATGAGACCATGTGGCAATCCAAACATTTTTCAGTTGCTAAAAGATCTGAGAGATACGTGGAAAATTTTAGGAAGGTACTTTTTGAGTGTAATCTGTTCGACTTGGGGTATACAGGACCGGTATGGACTTACAACAATAAACAGGAGGGCCAAAAAAATGTTCGTACTCGGTTGGACAGAGGTGTAGCTTCCCCGGAATGGTTAGAACACTTCAAAGACGCCACTGTTGAACACATTTGTTCCTCTTGGTTAGACCACTTTTCACTACTACTCAGTGTGGGTTGCAGAATGGAATGGAGACCTGTCGGTGAAAAGAATACGTGCACATTCAGATATGAACATATGTGGGAGCGCATGGGATCTTCACAGAATACCATCACAACAACGTGGAACAGGGATGGACTGGCTGGAAATTTACAAAAAGTGGGCGAAAAGATTCAGAGCATGCAGAAAGAATTGAGGGTCTGGGCCAACTGAGACTTTGGTTCGGTTGTAAAGAAATCAACATAAATTCAAAAAAAACTGAGTAGAATATGGAACTCACCACCATCCGCTGTACTACAGGAGAGGGCAAATAAGATTGCAAAAGAGTTGGATGAACTACTGCTCCGGGAAGAGCTCATGTGGAGGCAGCACTCAAGGGCAACTTATATTAGAGAGGGGGACAAAAATACGAAATGGTTTCAACGGAAAGCAATGTGGAGAAAGAAGAAGAACAAAATATCAAAACTAAAGAATGACAGTGGGGTTTGGGTGGAGGATGATAAAGGTTTACATGAGATGACACACTCTTTTTTAAAGAAGCTTTATGACTAAGACAGTGGGATTGATCCTACAGAAATTCTAGAATTAGTCACATAACGTTCGGTGCTGATATGAATGAGACATTAACAAAATCTTTTACTGGCGAGGAAATCAGCGATGCATTGTTCCAAATTGGTCCTCTTAAGGCACCTGGCCCGGACGGTTTCCCGACACGATTCTTCCAAAGGAG
This sequence comes from Aegilops longissima, assembly GCA_021605205.1. Taxonomy (NCBI): domain Eukaryota; kingdom Viridiplantae; phylum Streptophyta; class Magnoliopsida; order Poales; family Poaceae; genus Aegilops; species Aegilops longissima. The sequence goes on from CM038678.1 coordinate 516,544,821, forward strand.
CTGGGGGTAATTGAACAGTGATTGTATTAATTCCTAAAGGAAGTGACCCTCCGTCTTTAAAGGATTACAGACCCATCAGCTTATGTAACATAGTTTACAAGGTGATTGGGAAATGCCTTGTGAACTGCCTTGGACCTATGCTGGATGATATCATCTCGGAAACATAGAGTGCATTGTAATCCTACAGGCAGTCAGGCTCTGATACCAAAGTTGTCAGGACCCCGATTCCAAGTCACATCGATCTAGTCGGTAACACCTCATATCACTTTGCGGCCTCACGCACGGTATTCCCACGGGTGTCGCCTTACAATGGCCCGGGATCATTTGCGCCTTTTGGCTCACGTATATGATAGTGTCGCTAGCATCCATATGATGAAGAACCGGGCCGACATGACTAGTCATGAACCCAAAGTGGCACTAACTTACGGGATAGGCATACATGAATCAACATCGAGCATGTCGGTCAAAGCGTGCGCGAATCCGGCTGTAGCATGGGCTATCAGGACTCCGGTGAACCGGGCTGTAGCAGCTAGGCAGGATTCGGATGTCATCAAGCGTGACATTTCCCGAAGGACGTATACACGAACGAGGTGAATCACATGCCGCCACCAAATGTTCCGAGCAGTAGTCTTGGGCTAGCGGGACTCCGTGAACCGGGTTGTAGCGGACTACTATGGCTCATGGAAGCACAAGACTACATTTCCCCATAAGAGAGGCTACCAAGGATAAACAACTAGGTTGTCGGATCCCACACATACCAAGCATTTCAATCATACACACAATATGTTCGATATGTGTAAATACAACATGGCATCACAACAAAACTCTACGACTCAAAGTATTTATCATTAGGCTCCGAGGAGCGGAGATATTACAAACATGGGTCTCATGACCCAACATTCAGAGCATACAAGTCAAAGCACATGCGAAAGCTTAACATGTCTGAGTACAGACATCTACAAATGAAAAAGGCTGAGAAGCCTGACTATCTACAAGACCCTCCCAAGGGTACAAGATCGTAGCCGAGGTAACAAGCTAAACGTCGAAGTCCACGCGGAACTACTAGCGAGACTGAAGTCTCTCTGCAAAACATAAAATAAGCAAACGTGAGTACAAATGTACCCAACAAGACTTACATCAGAACTATCTACATATGCATCGGTATCAACAAAGGGGTGGTGGAGTTTAACTGCAGCAAGCCAACTTTGACTCGGTGGCTATCCTGAACTACGACTGCAAGTAACACTTTTGAGGTGGCGCACACGAGTCCACATATTCACCATACCAATACACCACTATGGATCCGGTCCCGTCTCCCTAAGAGAACACCGTCCATAGCACTCACGCTTATCTTGCGCATTGATGACCCACAAGTATAGGGGATCTATCGTAGTCCTTTCGATAAGTAAGAGTGTCGAACCCAACGAGGAGCAGAAGGAAATGATAAGCAGTTTTCAGCAAGGTATTCTCTGCAAGTACTGAAATAAGTGGTAGCAGATAGTTTTGTGATAAGGTAAATTGTAACGAGCAACAAGTAACAAAAGTAAATAAGGTGCAGCAAGGTGGCACAATCCTTTTTGTAGCAAAGGACAAGCCTGGACAAACTCTTATAATAGGAAAAGCGCTCCCGAGGACACATGGATTATCGTCAAGCTAGTTTTCATCACGTTCATATGATTCGCGTTCGGTACTTTGATAATTTGATATGTGGGTGGACCGGTGCTTGGGTGCTGTTCTTACTTGAACAGGCATCCCACTTATGATTAACCTCTATTGCAAGCATCTGCAACTACAACAAAAGTATTAAGGTAAACATAACCATAGCATGAAACATATGGATCCAAAATAGCCCCTTACGAAGCAACGCATAAACTAGGGTTTAATCTTCTGTCACTCTAGCAACCCATCATCTACTTATTACTTCCCAATGCCTTCCTCTAGGCCCAAATAATGGTGAATTGTTATGTAGTCGACGTTCACATAACACCACTAGAGGCTAGACAACATACATCTCATCAAAATATCGAATCTAATACCAAATTCACATGACTACTAATAGCAAGACTTCTCCGTGTCCTCGTGAACAAACGTAACTACTCACAAAGCATATTCATGTTCATAATCAGAGGGTAATAATATGCATAAAGGATCTGAACATATGATCTTCCACCAAATAAACCAACTAGCATCAACTACAAGGAGTAATCAACACTACTAGCAACCTACTAGCACCAATCCCGGACTTGGAGACAAGAATTGGATACAAGAGATGAACTAGGGTTTGGAGATGAGATGGTGCTGGTGAAGATGTTAATGGAGATTGCCCTCTCCCGATGAGAGGAGCATTGGTGATGATCATGGCGATGATTTCCTCCCTCCGGAAGTGTCCCCGCGAACAGCTCCGCCAAGCCCTAGATTGGTTCCGCCAGGTTCCGCCTCGTGGCGGCGAGTCTCGTCCCAAAGGTTGCCTCTGATTTTTCTCATCGAAGACTTCATATAGGAGAAGATGGGCATCGGAGAGCCACCGGGGGCCCACGAGGTAGGGGCGCCCGGGGGCGCCCCAACCTCGTGAGCGGTGTGGGCCCCGGCCTTCATCTTTAGCGACGATTTTTCTTTATTTATTTTAAGATATTCCGTGGAGTTTCAGGACTTTTGGAGTTGCGAAATAGGTCTCCAATATTTGCTCCTTTTCCAGCCTGCATTCCAGCTCTGGCATTCTCCCTCTTCATGTAAACCTTGTAGAATAAGAGAGAATAGCCATAAGTATTGTGATATAACGTGAAATAACAACCCATAATGTGATAAATATCGATATAGAAGCATGATGCAAAATGGACGTATCAACTCCCCCAAGCTTAGACCTTGCTTGTCCTCCAGAGAAAAGCCGATAACAATAAATATTTCCTCATGTTTAGAGGTAGAGGCGTCGATAAAAATAAAATATGGACATGAAGGCATCATGATTATTCTCATAACAGCAACATATATAGATTTGTCATATGGTTACTTATGTTCAAGCGATGATCTTTTCAGAATGCAAAAGTATGAATCAAAAACTTTATTGGGCACCCGCAAAGTATAACCTCAGTCATTGAAACAATTGCAATTTATCATAACATCGGGAAGAGTCTATGTCAGAGCGTAAAAGCAAGTCCACATACTCAACTATCACTTAGTCCTTCATAATTGCTAGCACTCACTCAATACTTGTGGTTACGGAGTTTTAATCGGACACAGAGAAAGATAGGGGCATATAGTTTTGCCCCACAACCTTTTACCTCAAGGGTAATGTCAACAATAACAATTCATGCTCCCCTACATCCAGTTATATATATATATATATATATATATATATATATATATATATATATATATATATATATATATATATATATATCATGTTCTTTCCAACATGCTGGGCTTGCCAAAGGATAAAATGAAAAAGGAAAGGTGAAGATCACCGTGACTCTTGCATAAGGTAGAAGATAATAATAAAAGATAGGCCCTTCGCAGAGGGAAGCAGAGGTTGCCATGCGCTTTTATGGTTGGATGCACAAAATCTTAATGCAAAAGAACGTCACTTTATATTGCCCCTTGTATGTGGAACTTTATTATGCAGTCCGTCGCTTTTATTACTTCCACAACAAGTTCGTACAAAGCTTATTTCTCTTCACTAATAAGTTGTAACGCCCGGATGGTTTTGCAACAGTAAACCCCCCCCGGTTCTGTTAATTAACAAATCGTTGTTTCGACTCTGTCAAAAAAAAAATAAAAAAAAATGAATAAATCTGGGAGGGGGATAAACCCCACCGCCCAGCCCAGCCGCCCCCCCTCCCCACTCCCCTTGGCCCATCTTCTCCCCCACAGGCCAGCCCCATCACCACCAGGCCGCCCACCGGCCACTTCCCTCTCCTTACCCACCCCGAGGGGAACCCTAGTTCCCCAACCGCCCCCACTCTCCCCGCGCCTCCCTCTCCCCTCCCCGACCCGATCTGGATCGGGCAGGCGCCACCGACAGCCTCCCGTCGTGATCCCCCTCGCCGCCGTTTCCCCGCCCCCCCGCCGCACGTTCCTCCTCCTCCTCCGCCGCCCGGCAAGCCCTCCTCCCTCCCTCAGCGCCTCCCACTGAGCCCGGCGATCATGACAGCGGTCCGGCTCGGCCTCGCCCTCGCCCGGCGTGCCTCCCGGCCCCCTCCCGCCCGGCCTGCCCAGACCTCCTCGAGCAAACTGCCCGAGACCTGCACCCGTGAGCCTCGACCTCCTCCTCCCTCTCCTCGTCGGCGTTCCCCCTCCGGTCCCCTCCGTCCCTCCGACCGCCTGACGAGCTCCGACGCCCCCCCCTCCCGTTTCCCCTCTCGCCAGCCGGATCCGACCCCGAGGCCTCGGCGGCCCGGCCCCCGCCACCGTGCCCTCCCTCTCCCTTTCCTTCTCCTCCCCGTCGGCGACCTAAATCTGGGACAAGCATGCAGCCCCGAGCCCCGCGCCCCCGATCCCCCTTCTCCCGAGCCCCGCTCCCCGATCCCCTTCTCCCGAGCCCATTCCCGACTGGCCCCCGATTCCCCCTTCTCCGAGCCCGCCACCGCCTCCTGTCCGCCACCGGCGTCGCTCACGGCCGGCGGCCAGGTAACCTGCCACTTCGGCCGCCTCACGCCTCGATCCGCCTGGTGGTCGCCTCGACCGGGCCGGGTCTGCCGGATCGGCGGCACCCGCCCATGGGCGCCCAGACGTTAGGCCACGTGGCAGCGACAGGGGCCCCACCCCATCATTAAACGAAAAGAACGTTTTTAAAAACAGATTCTAAAATGAATAAAAGGAATTAATCTAATTAATTAATTAATTAGGTAATTAATTAAACTAATTAATTCGGATTAGTTAAACCTAATCATTAGTTAAATTAATTGAGTAATTAATTAAACTAATTAATTCTGCATTAATTAACACTAATTATTAATTAACTTAATTAACCTAATTAACTAAGGTTAATTAATCTGATTAGGTTAATTAAGCTAATAGTGTATGACATGTGGGACCCACCTGGCAGGGTTGACTTAGTCAACCCTGTTGGCTGATGACGTCAGCATGACCTCATGCTGATGTCATAAATGCTTTTCGAAATTAATTAATTAATTAATAAAAATTCCAGAAATTAATAAAATCTTTTATAATTCATAACTTTTAATCCGAGTCTTGATTAAAATATTTTCAACATGAAAGTTGCTCAGAACGACGAGACGATTCCGGATACGCAGTCCGTTCGTCCACCGCACGTCTCTAACCTATCGAACCTGCAAACTTTCTCCTCCGGTTCATCTGTCTGACAGACGTCCGGAACCGGGATAACCTCCCGGATGCTTCCCCCCCTAAACCAGTACCCTTCTTACCACGTTAGGGCACGCCTAGCATCGCTTCTTGGCATGTCATGCATCGTTATGCATCTGTTATCGTGTATTCATTGTTTCTTCCCCTCTTCTCTTGGTAGACTACGAGACCGACGCCGCACCGTGGCGCCGACTACAAGGTCGACGATCACTCTCTCTTGCTAGAGCAACCAGCAAGCCCCCTTTTGATCATCCCGATATCGCCCATTCCGTTCTCTTATTGCTTGCTTAGATTTTGCTATTGTTATTGTTGCTCCTATTCTGCTGTATAGCCTGCTTATTGTAACCTGCTTTGTTACCTACCCTTATCCTAAATCGCTTAGTATAGGTTGGTTAGAGAACCATCGCGACCCCCCTTGTACTTGTTGCCCTCGCTTCATCATTGAAGACCCGATCAACGGATCGAGACCAGGCCCCGACACCGCACATCACTTCCCTTAGTTGCTCGACACTACTAGGTTACTATCGAGTACCGAGGGTGAAACCTCTGCAGACTTCCGATATTAACCTCAGTAGTATAGTTATCCGGTTGTGGTCATCGAGGGTGATTTCCTCTTTAACCACTTCCGATACGACTGTCGTGCAACCCTCAAGTGTGGACCTCGAGGGTGAATCCTCTTATGTTCACCTTGACGACTACATTGAGTGGAATACACCGGGGTGATTCCTCGTGTTTTCCCTTGATGTTTGGACTCACGGTTACTTGGACTGTTACCATCTGTTATTTGGAAAGACGGGTCGACCACGAGTGGTACCAGCGTGTAATTGCAGTGATGTGGAGACGGGTTGACTGGAGGGTGCCCGCGAGATAATTACGGGCGTGGCGGGCATTCCTAGCCCTTGCCGCAAGTCCTCGAGACGGGCAACGGGTCACATCTTCGTGAGTCTCGCTTGTTACCGCTGCCCTAATCCACTACGATTTGGATATTTGATCCGAGGGCCTCGCCCGATAGCACTAACCATCACGTGGGCTAAGTATGGGCGTTCAAGTCAGATACATCAGCCGGCTTATTAGACGTCGGCGTCGGAGCGGCGCGCCGGATTGGGCTGGAACGCTGTTAGGCTAGGTCTGCTTCGGCCGCCCTACAACGCAGGAGTTCCCGGGAGATGGCCCATGACCCCGGGGCATAGGTTTAGTCCGCGGCTGGCCTCTCTATTAAGCCTAGGTCGGGTTGCGGCGTATTGTTTGACCGAGGCCGGGCATGACCCTGGAAAGTGTGTCCGGCCGGAGTTAAGCGAGCGTGGTGGGTAAGTTGGTGCACCCCTGCAGGGAAGAAAACATCTATCGATAGCCTGTCCTACGGTAACGGACACTTGGAGTTGTATCCCGATCGATACAACTAGAACTGGAAACTTGAGATGAGACATGGATATGAGCAATGGATTGCGATGAGATTTGGATTGTGTTGATAACTGGATAGTATGGCTCTGGGATTTCTTTCTCGCAGGAGTCGAGGAAGGATCTCTCGCCGAGGTTGATAACACTCTTTGCTACTTTAAGTTATGTTACTCTACTCCCTCTTGTTTGCTGCAAGATGGTGGTTTCGGAAGATGCTAGTCTTCGTTAGGACTAGGCCTTCTCTCTATTCTGGCATTCTGCAGTTCAGTCCACTGATATGGCCTTTACACATATATCCTTGCATATGTAGTGTAGCTCCTTGCTTGTAGTACTTTGGATGAGTACTCACGGTTGCCTTGTTCCCCTTTTTCCCTATCTCTATTCGATTGCTGCAATCGACGATGGAGCCTGTGATCCGACGCCACCGCCTCGGCGACTACTACTCCGGAGGCGCCTACTACTACGCAGCAGCCCGCGACGACGACCAGAGTGACCTAGGAGGATCCTGCAGGAGGCCTGTCCTCTTCGATCTGTATCCCGCTTTGTGCTAGCCATCTTATGGCACCTTGTTTAACTTATGTCCGTACTCAGATATTGTTGCTTCCACGACTTCGCCTATGATCGAGCACTTGTATTCGAGCCCTCGAGGCCCCGGCTTGTATTATGATGCTTGTATGACTTATTTTATTTGTAGAGTTGTGTTGTGATATCTTCCGTGAGTCCTTGATCTTGATCGCATACATTTGCGTGCATGATTAGTGTACGATTGAATCGAGGGCGCACAAGTTGGTATCGAGCCGATCGCCTCGTAGAATCCCCTTCCACACTCCTTGGCGAAGTCGAGTCTAGACATTGCAAAACTTTTACTAACTTGGCTGTGTGCCTTACGGGCCCACGCCGCCATCGGGTGGTATTAGGATCTTTTACCCTCGACCTTTACTCGGGGCTCAACTCTCTTCTACTCGGGTTAAACGATTTTACTAACTATCACTAGGATCCCGTGACCGCATTCACCCCAAAGATGGATATAGCCTTAGTTGTTTTGGAATTGTATTTGAACAATTTCCACCTGTCATTTGACTCCTTTGAAACGCCTTTGTTTTCAGATGGAACCCACGAGGCAGGTCGTGCGCCACACGACGGCCATTGGTGCCTCGGGATCACTGCGGTGCTGGCCGAGATGATGACCTATCGGGTTATCGCTGCACCCCGAGTACACCGCCTATGAGGAGTACCAGACTACAACCAGAGCAGATACCGCGCCATCGCCCACCTCTACTCTCGGGTACGAGTCCACTCATCGTGGCCGCACACCGCACATGGTGTTGGAGTGACCATCGATATGGCAGTCCACGATGTCGCTTATGCTGCACCGACACGCCTTCGTCAGAGTATCGAGTTGGACACCTCCCCTTCGTGCACATTGCTATCGCGTCGATGTTGGTGAGGAGGGTTACTACACCGCTGCCTACACCATCGCCACCCGAGAGCCTTTCCACCATCGTAACTTTGTTCTGCATGCCGATGGGCTGGATCGAGCTAACCGAGCTCTTCGCCACGAGTTGTACATCACCCGTCAAGACCTCTACCGTGCTCGACGCTGATGCACCCCTTTGTCCGTTCGGAGAGCTGCTGCGTTCGCGATCTACCCCGCCAGATCGTGATGCCCAGGGGAGTTGGTTGGCGGGGCGTGGGAGGCTACTCTCCGCGACTTGGCCCTTTCACGCCACTCGACGCCGGATTCAGCACCGAGTATCCGCTGCCCTCGTGTCACCGACGTGGAGGACTATCCACCGCCGCACTACCAGCTTTCAGCTACTGCTACCTCCAGCATCAGCGTGGGACTGATGTAGGCTTGCTTGTTAGCAATTGTTGTATTCGCCACGAGCCTGTGCCGCCTATGATGTAGTAGTCTATGTACTGGACTCTATGTATCGAACTCTATGCATGATTCCTTTTGTAAGATATGCCAACTACTATGTAGTTCCCATCATGCTGCTTTCATTATGCGTGTTTCATCATGAATGATTCTTGTCTCTTGCTTATCTTCTCAAATGCTGAACTACCCCTGTTATTTAATAGCAGGATGGTTAGGCCAGCAGGTCGTGGTCGTGGTGCCAACCTTCCACCCCCGCCTGAGTACATGGCTGGTATGATCCAACAACTCGAGATGAATCGCCAGTTCATGGAGAACATGATGGCTCAGCCTCGCCCCAATATGAACCAGCACCCAAACGGAACAACTCTGCAGAATTCATACGCTGAACCCCAGCGGTACCGCAGCTCAACTCAGCCATCGGATGTCGATGATCGCTCCGTGACATCACCTATGAGATGGAGTCTGCTAATGTACCCCCTGCCAGCTATGTCACCTTTGCTTCCTTCTTCCTGAAGGGACCCGCAGCTCAATGGTGGGACAGCCACCGTCGTACTCGCCAGTTGGGACACTCATCACCGCCGGACTTCCAGCTGCCTTCCGTGCCCGCTTCATCCTCAAGGGTCATGGACCGAAGAAGCGTGAGTTCCGCAACCTCACCCAAGGCAACAAGATCTGTTGAAGCCTATCGAGAGTTCTTGGACTTGTCTCGCTATGTCAAGAGGATATTGCAACCGATGCACGCAGACAAGAGAAGTTCCGTGACGGACTTCAAGTCGACATCAAGCTCGCACTTCTAGTGCACGACTTTGCTGATTTCGCCACCTTGGTGAACAAAGCTATCAATGTCGAAACTGGTCTGCAGGAATACCAGAGCTCTAACAGCGCAACTGCGACACCGCTCATCTTGGGCCCGTCCTCGCAGGCGCAAAATATGGATTCCCAATAGCATGTACCAGCCCAATGCATCCGCTTCAAGCGAACTATGCTACACCTCGCTCGCCTACAACTAAGCAGCCAAGCTTCCAGCTCCGCCACCCCAAGCTCCTGCTCCCACTCTCAATAATGGCTTATGCTTCAAAAGCGGACAGCCGTGGCACCGTGCTAGGGAATGCAACCGAACCGTAAACAGGCGGCCCTTCCAAAGAGCTGGCCGTGGAAACACCTGTAACCGCAACAACACCGGCAAGTCTTATGGGCAAGCTCAGCCAACCACGTTGAACTGAACGAAGCTCAGGACCAGCCTGCTCATCGTGATGGGTACACTCCTCGAAATTCAGTACCAGATCTGCTTTTATTCGATTCAGAGCATCACATTCATTCATGTCTCAAGATTTTGCATTCATGCATGGCCTTAAAAGCGAAGACATGAATGCTTCACTATTAGTACACACCTCAGCGGGCCAATGTCGGACTTCCATGATTTGCAACGACGTCCCGTTGAAATCGAAGGAATGGAATTCCTTGTCTCTCCTATCGTGCTAAAGTCTTGTAGCATTGACCTCATTTTGGGGATGGATTGGTTGAAAGCGCATACGGCGACAATCGCTTATGCCCACTAAGACCGTCCCATCTGCTGCACCCTTCGATGAAATCGTAGCTACAATGCTCGTCTGGTTCAAAATGCCGAGGCAAGGCTCTATGCATTGAATGCATTGAACGCCGCACCCTCGAGGGAATTGAAAACATTCACATCGCTTATGCATTTCCAAGACGCTCTTTCTGAAGAACTTCCAGGATTCCCCTGCTAGAGCTGTCGAATTCGCCATCGACTTGAAACCAGTGCACCACTCCTATAGCCAAGCGTCCCTACAAGATGCCGCCGCATGAACTCCTTGAGCTAAAGGAGGAAATCGACAAATCTCTTCAAAGTGGTTTCATCCGCCCAAGTTGCTCTCCTTGGGGAGCACCTTCTCTTTGTCAAGAAGAAGGATGGGACAAACCGATTGGTTCAAGACTACCGTCCTATAAATCAAGCTACCATTCGAATAAGTATCCTCTTCCTCGGATCAATGATCTTTATGATCAACTGGCTGGTTCGTCGGTGTTCTCAAACTCGACTTGAGGTTGGGTTACCACCAGATCCGTGTTCGCGAGGAGGATATCCCCAAGACCGCATTTGTGACTCGTTATGGTTCATACGAGTACACCGTCATGTCCTTCGCTTAACCAATGCTCCAGCCACCTTCTCTCGCTCGATGAACTATATATTCATGGATTACCTCGACAAGTTCGTCGTGGTTTATCCGGATGATATCCCGATCTATTCCAAGAATGAAGAAGAACACGCTGAACATCTTCGCCTTGTCCGGAAAAGCTACGAGAGCATCAACTCTATGCCAAGTTCTCCAAATGTGAATTCGCTTCCAAGTAACCTATCTTGGGCATGTCATTTCTAAGGATGGTATTGCCGTCAACCCCGAACGAGTTCAGGCTATTCTCGATTGACTCCTCCAAGAACGCATAAGTCGAAGTTTTCTCGGTCTCGCCACTATTGCCGCCGATTCGTCGAGAACTTCTCCAAGATTGCCAGAACCTCGACTAATCTATTGCATAAAGGCGTCAAGTTCCAATGGATGATAAGTGTCGTGAAAGTTTCAGAACTCAAGGACAAGTCGACAACCGCCCAGTGCTAGCTCCTCCCGATACTAAGAAGGACTTCGTCATTTATCGCGACGCTTCTCGTCAAGGATTAGGCGGTGTCCTAATGCAAGAGCGCAAAGTGGTTGCTTATGCCTCTCGACGATTCGCCCTCACGAGGAGAACTACCCAGTTCACGACCTCGAACTTGCTGCTGTCATTCATGCGCTAAAGCGAAGGCGACATTACCTTCTCGGTAATCGCTATGAGATCTACACCGACCACCAAAGTCTGAAGTATCTGTTTACTCAGCCAGACCTGAACCTCCGTCAGCAGAGATGGATGGAGACTGTTGCAGACTTTGATTTGGGAATTTCCTATACGCCAGGCAAGGCTAATGTGATGGCTGATGCTTTGAGCCGCAAGTCTTATCGCAACCACCTTCAGTTCACAAAGTTCAGCCTCACTTGTTGAAGAATTCAGCAGCTGAACCTCCATATCGTTCCTCCGGTGCACTTCGCCCCCTCCTCCGGAGTTCCGCAAGATGAATCTCCGTGTTGTTCCCCGTGGATCCTCTTTACCCTCGGCTGTTGAACCCGATCTCTTGGGCACCATAAAGACAATGCAGGATCTCGACTCGAGGTCTACAAGCTTAAGCAAGACGTCAGAAAGGAAATCCTCATCCTTCACTATTGTCGATGATGGCGCCTTGTACTTCAAAGGCCGCCTAGTGGTGCCTTGCCGAAGGACAACCTGGATATGACTCGAAGGTTATGCAAGAAGCTCATGATACGCCTCTATGTATCCACCCCGGCAGTACAAAGATGTATCAAGACATTCGCCGAGATTCCGTGGTCTAATATGAAGCGTGACATTGCTCGCTATGTTTCGAGTGTGACGCTTGCCGTCAGATCAAAGCAGAACATCAAAGGCCTGCCGAACTCTGCAGCCTATCTCTATTCCCGAATGGAAATGGGACCATGTTGAAATGGACTTCGCCACTGGATTTCCCAAATCGCAGAAAGGTAATGATGCTATTCTTGTCGCCATTGACCGGCTTTCTAAAGTTGCACATTTTCGGCGGTCAAAGAAACGATCATCGCTAGCCAGCTTGCAACGCCTATATGTCCAGAATTGTTTCACTTCACGGTATTCCACTGGTTATCGATTCGACCGTGGCAGCTTATTCACTTCAAGATTCGGGCAAGTTTCAAGAAGCTATGGGGACTCATTTATCTTTCAAGATCGCTTTCATCCGCAGTCTCAAGGGCAAGTTGAACGTGTCAACCAAATTCTCAAGACATGCTTCGAGCTTGTGTCGCCTCATTCGCAAGAAATGGGAGGAATCTCTCCGTATGCTGAGTTCTCTTATAATAATAGCTTTCAAGCTAGTCTCAAGATGGCCCCTTCAAGTGTTATATGGACGAAAGTGCCAAACCCTCCGAACTGGTCGAAATCGGGAACGCCCACTCTTCGTCCGGATATTATCCAACATGTCAAGAACAAGTCCGCATTATTCGCGAGAATCTCAAGACTGCTCGATCGCGTCAAAAGAGTAATTATGACCGTCATCACAAAGACATGGTCTATCAACTCCGGCGAAAAGGCCTATCTTCGCTACACCAATGAAGGGTGCTCACCGCCGGATCAAGGGCAAGCTAGCTCCTCGCTATATTGGCCCTTTCACTATTCTCGAAAGGCGTGGAAAAGTGGCTTACCAACTGGAGCTTCCGTCGAACCTTTCTCGTGTTCACGATGTGTTCCACGTGTCCCAACTCCGACGCTGCTTCAAGGACCCAATCCGGCGGTGGACCATGAAGTGCTCAATTGCAACAGACCTCTCCTATAAAGAGCATCCGGTCCGCATTCTCGACCAAGCTGAACGCCGCACCCGTCAGAAGGCGATCAAATTCCTCAAAGTCCAGTGGTCGAATCACTCTGAAGATGAAGCCACCTGGGAACGCGAGGATCGTCTACGAGATGAATATCCCGCCCTCTTTCCTTCTACCTCCTAAATCTCGGGACGAGATTTCTTGTAGTGGAGGAGATTTGTAACGCCCGGATGGTTTTGCAACAGTAAACCCCCCGGTTCTGTTAATTAACAAATCGTTGTTTCGAATCTGTCAAAAAAAAATGAATAAATCTGGGAGGGGGATAAACCCCCACCGGCCCAGCCAGCCGCCCCCCTCCCCACTCCCCCTTGGCCCATCTTCTCCCCCCCCTGGGCCAGCCCCACTGGGCCACCAGGCCGGCCCAGCCGGGCCACTTCCCCCTCTCCCTTACCCACCCCGAGGGGAACCCTAGTTCCCCAACCGCCCCCCACTCTCCCCCCTCGCGCCTCCCTCGCCCCCTCCCCCGACCCGATCTGGATCGGGGCAGGGCGCCACCGACAGCCTCCCCCGTCGGCGATCCCCCCCCTCGCCGCCGTTTCCCCCCGCCGGCCCCCGCCGCCACGTTCCTCCCCTCCTCCTCCACGCCGCCCGGCAAGCCCCCTCCTCCACCGCCTCCCACCGAGGCCCGGCGATCATGACAGCCGGTCCGGCTCGGCCTCGCCCCCTCGCGGCGCCTCCCCGCCCCCCTCCCGCCGGCCTGCCCGACCTCCTCGAGCAACTGCCCGAGACCTGCACCCCGTGAGCCTCGACCTCCTCCTCCCTCTCCTCGTCGGCGTTCCCCCTCCGGTCCCCTCCGGTCCCCTCCGACCGCCCAGCGAGCTCCGACGCGCCCTCCCCTGCTTCCCCTCTCGCCCAGGGCCGGATCCGACCTCGAGGCCTCGACGGCCCCGCGCCCGCCACCGTGCCCTCCTCTCTCCCTTTCCTTCTCCTCCCCGTCGGCGACCTGTCAAGGACGTTGGCATGCAGCCCTCGAGCCCCAAGCCCCGATCCCCCTTCTCCCGAGCCCCGCCCCGATCCCCCTTCTCCCGAGCCCGCCCGACCGGCCCCCGATTCCCCCTTCTCCGAGCCCGCCACCGCCTCCTGCCCCCCCTCACCGGGCGTGCTCGCCTGGGCGCGGCCAGGCTTCTTGCCACTGCCAGCTCATACTCGATCCGCCCGGGTCGCCCCGATCGGGTCCTGCCTGGATCGGGCACCGCCCCACAGGGCGCCCGCACCAAGGGCCACGTGGCACCGACAGGGGCCCCACCCCATCATTAAACGAAAAGAACGCTTTTTAAAACAGATTCTAAAATGAATAAAAGGAATTAATCTAATTAACTAATTAATTAATTAATTAATTAATTAGGTAATTAATTAAACTAATTAATTCTGGATTAGTTAAACCTAATCATTAGTTAAATTAATTGAGTAATTAATTAAACTAATTAATTCTGCATTAATTAACACTAATTATTAATTAACTTAATTAACCTAATTAACTAAGGTTAATTAACTGATTAGGTTAATTAAGCTAATAGTGTATGACATGTGGGACCCACTCGGCAGGTTGACTTAGTCAACCCTGTTGGTCGATGACGCCAAGATGACCTCATGCCGATGTCATAAATGCTTTTCAAATTAATTAATTAATTAATAAAATTCCAGAAATTAATAAAATCTTTTATAATTATAACTTTTAACCGTGAGTCTGGATTAAAATATTTTCAACATGAAAGTTGCTCGTAACGACGAGACGATTCCGGATACGCAGATCCGCTCGTCCACCGCACGCCTCTAACCTATCGAACCTGCAAACTTTCTCCTCCGTTCATCCGTCTGACAGACGTCCGAACCGGATAACCTCCGGATGCTTCCCCTAAACCAAGACCCTTCTTACCACGTTAGGGCACGCCTAGCATCGCTTCTTGGCATGTCATGCATCGCTTTGCATCTGTTATCGTGTATTCATTGTTTCTTCCCCTCTTCTCTTGGTAGACTACGAGACCGACGCCGTACCGGTGGCCGCTCGACTACAATCTTGACGATCACTCTCTCTGCTAGAGCAACCAGCAAGCCCCCTTTGATCATCCCGATATCGCCCATTCCGTTCTCTTATTGCTTGCGCTAGATTTTGCTACTGTTATTGTTGCTCCTATTCTTGCATAGCCTGTTTATTGTAACCTGCTTTGTTACCTACCTGCTTATCCTAAACTGCTTAGTATAGGTTGGTTAGAGAACCATCGCTGACCCCCCTTGTACTTGTTGCCCTCGCTTCATCATTGAAGACCCGATCAACGGATCGGAGACCAGGCCCCACACCGCACATCACTTCCCTTAGTTGCTCGACACTACTAGGTTACTATCGAGTACCGAGGGTGAAACCTCTGCAGACTTCCGATATTAACCTCAGTAGTATAGTTATCCGGTTGTGGTCATCGAGGGTGATTTCCTCTTTAACCACTTCCGATACGACTGCTGTCGTGCAACCCTCAAGTGTGGACCTCGAGGGTGAATCCTCTTATGTTCACCTTGACGACTACATTGAGTGGAATACACCGGGTGATTCCTCGTGTTTTCCCTTGATGTTTGGACTCACGGTTACTTGGACTGTTACCACTGTTATTTGGAAAGACGGGTCGACCCGAGTGGTACCTGCTGCGTTTAATTGCGAGTGATGTGGAGACGGGTTGACCTCGGAGGGTGCCCGCGAGATAATTACGAGGCGTGGCGGGCATTCCTAGCCCTTGCCGCAAGTCCTCGAGACGGGCAACGGGTCACATCTTCGTGAGTCTCGCTTGTTACCGCTGCCCTAATCCACTACGATTTGGATATTTGATCCGAGGGGCCTCGGCCCGATAGCACTAACCATCACGTGGGCTAAGTATGGGCGTTCTGCGTCAGATACATCAGCCGGCTTATTAGACGTCGGCGTCGGCGGCGCTACCGGATTGGGCTGGAACGCTGTTAGGCTAGGTCTGCTTCCGCCGCCCAAGCGTCTTGTGAGTTCCCGGGAGATGGCCCATGACCCCAGGGGCATAGGTTTAGTCCGCGGTTGGCCTCTCTATTAAGCCTAGGTCGGGTTGCGGCTTATTGTTTGACCGAGGCCGGCATGACCACGGAAAGTGTGTCCGCCGGAGTTAAGCGGCGTGGTGGGTAAGTTGGTGCACCCTGCAGGAAGAAAACATCTATCGATAGCCTGCCCCACGGTAACGGACACTTGGAGTTGTATCCCGATCGATACAACTAGAACTGGAAACTTGAGATGAGACATGGATATGAGCAATGGATTGCGATGAGATTTGGATTGTGTTGATAATCGGATAGTATGGCTCGGGATTTCTTTCTCGCAGGAGTCGAGGAAGGATCTCGCCGAGGTTGATAACACTATCTGTTACTTTAAGTTATGTTACTCTACTCCCTCTTGTTTGCTGCAAGATGGTGGTTTCCTAAGATGCTAGTCTTCGTTAGGACTAGGCCTTCTCTCTTCTCGGCATTCTGCAGCTCACCCACCGATATGGCCTTTACACATATATCCTTGCATATGTAGTGTAGCTCCTTGCTTGTAGTACTTTGGATGAGTACTCACGGTTGCCTTGTTCCCCTTTTTCCCTATCTCTATTCGATTGCTGCAATCGACGATGGAGCCTGTGATCCAGACGCCACCGCCTCGCATTTACTACTACTCCTGAGGCGCCTACTACTACGTGCAGCCCGGCGGCGACCACCAGAGTGACCTAGGAGGATCCCAGCAGAGGCCTGTCCTCTTCGATCTGATCCCAGCTTTGTGCTAGCCATCTTATGGCACCTTGTTTAACTTATGTCTCAGATTCAGATATTGTTGCTTCCACTGACTCGCCTATGATCGAGCACTTGTATTCGAGCCCTCGAGGCCCCCGGCTTGTATTATGATGCTTGTATGACTTATTTTATTTGTAGAGTTGTGTTGTGATATCTTCCCGTGAGTCCTTGATCTTGATCGTACACATTTGCGTGCATGATTAGTGTACGATTGAATCGAGGGCGTCACATAAGTCATGCATATTTAGGGAGCAATTTTTATTGCTTGCACCGATAACAACTTACTTGAAGGATCTTACTCAATCCATAGGTAGATATGGTGGACTCTCATGGCTAAACTAGTTTAAGGATGTTTGGAAGCACAAGTAGTATCTCTACTTGGTGCTGAGAATTTAGCTAGCATGAGGGGGAAAGGCAAGCTCAACATGTTAGAGGATCCATAACAACATACTTTATCTCAGATATAAGAAAACATAACTCATTATGTTGTCTTCCTTGTCCAACATCAACTCTTTAGCATGTCATATTTTAATGAGTGCTCCCAATCATAAAAGATGTCAATGATAATATATCTATATGTGAAACCTCTCTTTCCTGATTACTTCCTATTAATTGCAACGATGACCAAAGCTATATTTGCCAACTCCCAACAACTTTTAATCATCATATTCTTTCTATGTGAAGTCATTACTTTCAATAAGATCAATATGAACTATTTGTTTCTTTTTACTCCTTTTCTTTTATTCACCCAAGATCATGGCAAAATAATCAAGCCCTTGACTCAACACTAATCTTTATTATATATAGCTCACGGACTCGATTACATAGAGGGGTCATAAAGAAAAACTTCAAAACTAGATCATGCCATGACTTTATTCTAAAATCAAGATACTACTAATAGGATCGAACTAAGAAAAATGGTAAAGATAGGAGTTGTGATGGTGATACGATACCGGGGCACCTCCCCCAAGCTTGGCAGTTGCCAAGGGGAGTGCCCATACTTGGTCGGTAAAGGTGGAGGTGTTGTCGATGATGGCATAGGTCCTGCTTATTTTCCTGCAAGAGGCGAAAAGGGATAAACTCGAACTTTGGTTTCTTTACCCTACCGGGGAGACTTGACTTTTTGAACTCCATATGCATGTCCCTAGGTTGAGGTAATGGGACTTCATCCTCATCTGAGCTCGTCTCCTCCTTCCCCTTGGGTTCATAGTCCTCTTCTTCCTCCGTAGTCCAACCATCGTGCTCCATGTCTCCATAGACCTTAGGATTTGCTAGGTAATCATCCACATAGCTTTCTCCTTCCGAATCCTGGGATGACATGTTGATCTAATCTGCAGCAGCAACAGCTCAAAACAAGAACAGAGGATATTTGCGTGATACGAGAGTCAAAACCTTCGGGAGAATATATAATGAATTTTTACCGACCAAAATACGTATCGTGCAAGAAAACGGAGTCCGGAGGGCACACGAGGTGCTCACGAGGTAGGGGCGCGCCAGGGGTAGGGCGCGCCTCCACCTCGTGAAGGCCTCGTGTCCTTCCCGGACCTCCACTTATTTTTCTATTTTTCTAAATATTCCAAAACGGAGAAATATTGCCTTAAAATTGTTTTGACTCGGTTTACTTACCGCACCACATACCTATTCCTTTTCGAGTCCTAAACGGTCTCGAAAGTGTCCTTATGTATTCATCCGGGTTACGGTTTCAATAATATTGGTTTCAACATTTATGGGATTACCTGAGATATAATGTTTGATTCTTTGACTGTTTACCACCTTCGGATTTGTGCCTTCGGGTTGTTGATTTTATGGCACCGAACGATAGACCTCCTCGATAACGAGGGACCTTCCCATTTAGAGAGAAGTTTTCCTGCAAAAATCTTAACCGAGAGTTGTATAGCAATACATAATCACCTACATTAAACTCACGCTTTTGTATCCTTTTGTCATGCCATCTTTTAACTTTTCTTTAAACAACTTGGCATTTTCATAAGCTTGGGTTCTCCATTCATCAAGTGAGCTAATATCAAATAACCTCTTCTCACCGGCAAGTTTAAAATCATAGTTGAGCTCTTTAATAGCCCAATATGCATTATGTTCTAGTTCGAGAGGTAAGTGACATGCTTTTCCATAAACCATTTTATATGGATACATACCCATAGGATTCTTATATGCAGTTCTATAGGCCCATAATGCATCATCAAGTTTCTTGGACCAATTCTTTCTAGACCTATTAACAGTCTTTTGCAAAATTAATTTGAGCTCTCTATTATTTAATTCTAATTGACCACTAGATCAAGGGTGATAAGGAGATGCAATTCTATGATTAACATCATATTTAGCAAGCATTTTACGGAAAGCACCACGAATAAAGTGTGGGCCACCATCAGTCATTAAATATCTAGGGACTCCAAACCTCGGAAAAATAACTTCCTTAAGCATTTTAATAGAAGTGTTATGATCAACACTACTAGTTGGAATAGCTTCTACCCACTTAGTAACGTAATCAATAGCAACTAAAATATGTGTATATCCATTAGAGGCAGGAAAAGGTCCCATATAATCAAAGCCTCAAACATCAAATGGTTCAATAACAAGTGAATAATTCATAGGAATTTCTTGACGTCTACTAATATTACCAATTCTTTGACATTCATCGCAAGACAAAACAAACTTACGGGCATCCTTGAAGAGAGTGGGCCAATAAAAATCGGATTGCAATACCTTATGTGCAGTTCTATCTCCAGCGTGGTGTCCTCCATAAGCTTCGGAATGACACTTGCGTAGGATCTGTTCCTATTCATGCTCAAGCACACAACGTATAATAACACCATCTACTCCTTCTTTATAAAGATGTGGGTCATCCCAAAAGTAATGTCGCAAATCATAAAAGAACTTTTTCTTTTGTTGGTATGTGAAGCTAGGTGGTATAAATTTAGCAACAATATAATTAGCATAATCAGCATACCAAGGAGTGCTACGAGAAGTGCATATGACATTTAATTGTTCATCAGGAAAGCTATCATCAATAGGTAGTGGGTCATCAAGAACATTCTCTAGCCTAGATAAGTTATCTGCAACGGGGTTCTCAGCTCCCTTTCTATCAACAATATGCAAATCAAATTCTTGCAGCAAGAGAACCCATCTAATAAGTCTAGGTTTAGCATCTTTATTTTCCATAAGATATTTAATAGCAGCATGATCAGTGTGAATAGTTACTTTAGAATCAACAATATAGGGTCTGAATTTATCACAAGCAAATACAACTGCTAAAAGTTCCTTTTCGTAGTAGCATAATTTCTTTGAGCATTGTCTAGAGTCTTACTAGCATAATGGATAACATTTAATTTCTTATCAACTTTTTGCCCTAGAACAACACCTACAGCATAATCACTGGCATCACACATAATTTCAAAGGGTAAATTCCAATCAGGTGGCTGAACAACAAAAAGCAGAGACTAATGCTTTCTTAAGTATTTCAAATGCTTCCACACAATCATCATCAAAGACAAATGGTACATCTTTTTGTAATAAATTAGTCAGAGGCCGAGAAATTTTTGAGAAGTCCTTAATGAACCTCCTATAAAATCCGGCGTGACCTAGGAAACTTCTTATACCCTTGATGTCCTTGGGACATGGCTTTGGCTTTATCAACTTCAATACCTCTTTCAGAAACTTTGTGCCCCAAGACAATAACTTCATTAACCATAAAGTGGCACTTTTCCCAATTCAAGACAAGATTAGTTTCTTCACATCTCTGCAAAACTCGATCAAGATTGCTCAAGCAATCATCAAAAGAGGAACCATAGACGGAAAAGTCGTCCATGAAAACCTCACAAATCTTTTCACAAAAATCAGAGAATATAGCCATCATGTGTAACACCCCGGAAGTAACTTTCCATATTTGTAACTCCAACTCTTGCCTTTTTCGGCATTGTGATATGATATTCCCTCCGTGGTTGGGTTTTCTTCATTTTGCATTTTGTCCATGTCATGCATTTTACATCATGTCATCATGTGCATCGCATTTGCATACGTGTTCGTCTCATGATTCCGAGCATTTTTCCCGTTGTCCGCTTTTGCAATCCGACACTCCTATCTCCCCGGCGCCCTTTTTACGCTTTTTCCGTAAAGCGGTACTAAACTTTCTCGGAATGGACCGAGGTTTGTCAAGTGGCCTTGGTATACCACCGTAGACCACCGGTCAAGTTTCGGTCATTTGAGCTCGCTTTGGTACTCCAACGGTTAACCGCACTCTCAAAGGCCTCTTTTAAGTTGCAGCCCAACACCCCTTCAAAACAGCCCAATAACCCATCTAAGTCACTTCCATGTTCTTCGTCGCTCGATCACGATCGTGGGCGAAAACTACACCTCATTTGGACTCTCCTAGCTCCCTCTATGCCTATTTAAACATCTCCCCGTCCAAATCCGGGTCTTCTTCCCCGAAACCCTAAATTTCATCCTCACACATCGGACGCTGGCGCCGCCGTCGGACGAAGCCCCGCCACCACGCCACTCACAGCACGCCACCTGTCCCAAGGCCGCCCGCGCCTCCCATTGCCCGCTGGGCCGGCCAAAGGGCCCGCCTGCTCACAAGGCCACAGCGCCGCTTCATGACGCCTTCTTCTCCTCAGCTGGATCTCCGCCACACCCGCGCCCCCTCCGCCGCCTGCTGCTGCCACCACTGCCGGCGCTGCCTCCGCCTGCCACTGGCTCTCCCGCTGTCGCCGCCTCCCCTGGCTGCCCACCTGGCACGCGCCTGCCGCCTCCTCCCACCTGCCCGCCCGCTGCCGGCCATCCCCTGCCATCTCCCTCTCCCGGGAGGGCCCCTGCCTGCCGCCTCCCCTCCCACCTCGCGCGCGCCTCCGCTTTCACCCGATCCGATCCCGACCGGATCCCGATCCTGCTGACTTCTTCCCCCTCCTCATTTCTTCCAAGTCTTTTGCATCCTATGTTATTTCGTGGCATTTTCATCGTAGCGTAACTTTGCATCTCAGAGATCCATTTTATGCGCTTAATATATCAAAATGTTCGCCTCAAAGAGTAGATCATTTCATCTCAGTGCATAATTTTAATTTGAGCTCATCTTGATGCCCGAAATGCTGTTGAAGAGGGCTATGTGATGTTAGTTTCGCTTTCTTAATGTAACTTGCACTTTTGTTATTTTTGCTATGATTGATGTGTGCACCCTATGAATTTGAGTCCTACATGTGTTTTGTAATATGCCATGCCATCTTTCCAGGGGTGTATGCCATGTATTTTGTGATCTATGTGGTGACTAGCACAAGCATGCAAAGTAGGTGTCCTGATGTTGCTGTTTTCAGCCTGCTTAGCTGATATTTTGATGCCATGTTAACTTGATGCTACCGAGAGATCTATGCATATTTTGAGATACTTCAGTAAGGATGTTTTGTTAAACATGTCTTGCTCTATCCATCCATGCCCTTGTTTGCAATTATGGAGTTTCATAGCTTGAGTCAATCGAGCTCTACTTTTGCTATCAAATGTTTCCTGGCAGATTGTTTACATGTTATTCAATTTTGCCAAGGTTGTTGTGGTTGATCCATGTATGCTATGGTATTGTTCTTTCCATGTATGTCTTCTATGCCATGTCTTCTTGATGTATGTATGCTTAGTTTATCATATAAGGCTCTGTAGTGAGTGCATTGAGCTTGTAAACATGCCTACTTGTTATCAGTTTTTGACATGTCATGTTGCTGAATCTGTTAACGAAACTTTCAATATTGACATGGGTGTTACTATATTTTCTGATCCTTTTTGGCTTATGGTCAGTAAGGGACTTTTGTTCTATGCTTTGAGTAGATTCATGCCATGCCTTGTTTTGCTATTATAAGTTCCTGTAGCATGTAGTTTTGTTGCTCTGAACATTGCAACCTGATGCTGTTTTTGCCATGTCCACTCGATATTTTGTGCACTTTTGCCATGCTTGTTTGAACCTGTTATGATGTGATTTAGCCGTAGCTCAGTGCTCATCTTTTGTCAATAATCTTGTGTAGATCACTGCCATATACTTTGTTGGTACGTTTGGGTGCAGTAGCTTAATTTCTTGTTGCTTGCTAAGTGGCATCATGCTGTTAATGGCGATTTGTGCCATTCTTGTTTTGTTTGTCATTTGCAAACCGTGCATCCGATTCCGTGATCTTTATATCGATTTCAACCAAATCATCTCATCTTTCCAGTGGCATACTTGGTTTGCCAAGTTGATGCCTGGTTCATCATTTTCCTTCCGGAGCGCACATACGCATTGCATATCACATCCCGCATATCATGTCATGTTTTTGCATCATGTTGATTGTGCATTGCACCGTGATTTATTGTGGTTCCTTTGTTTGTGTTCTTGCTTTGGGTAGAGCCGAGACGAGTACGTGAACGAGGAACCTGTTGAGAACGCCGAGGATCAAGCTTTCGACAACTCGAGAACATTGCGTGCAAGATGACCATACCCTCGAAATCACTTCTATCTTTGCTATGCTAGTTGCTCGCTCTTTTGCTATGCCTATGCTACGATGCCTATCACTTGCTATATCATGCCACCCATATTGCCATGTCAGCCCTAACCATCCTTTCCTAGCAACCGTGGTTTGGCTATGTTACCGCTTTGCTCAGCCCTCTTATAGCGTTGCTAGTTGCAGGTGAAGCTGAAGTTTGTTCCTTGTTGGAACATGGAGATGTTGTTCCTTGTTGGAACATGTTTACTTGTTGGGGATATCACAATATTTATCTGCTATAATTAATACATCTATATATTTGGTAAAGGATGGAAGGCTCGGCCTTATGCCTGGTGTTTTGTTCCACTCTTGCCACCCTAGTTTCCGTCATACCGGTGTTATGTTCCTTGATTTCACGCTCCTTACACGGTTGGGTGATTTATGGGACCCCTTGACAGTTCGCTTTGAATAAGACTCCTCCAGAAAGGCCCAACTTTGGTTTTACCATTTGCCACCTAAGCCTTTTTCCCCCGGGTTTTCACGAGCCCGAGGGTCATCTTTATTTTAACCCCCCGACCAGTGCTCCTTCGAGTGCTGGCCCGAACTGAGCTACTTCAAGGGCCACCACGGGGAAACTCGAGGCTTGGTTTTACTCGTAGCTAGTCTCATCCGGATGTGCCCTGAGAACGAGATATGTGCAGCTCCTATCGGGATTTGTCGGCACAATCGGGCGGCTTTGCTGGTCTTGTTTTATTGCTGTCGAAATGTCTTGTAGTCCGGATTCCGAGATTGATCGGGTCTTCCCAGAGAAGGAATATCCTTCGTTGACCGTGAGAGCTTATAATGGGCTGTTGGGACACCCCGCAGGTAATATCTTTCAAAGCCGTGCCCGCGGTTATGAGGCAGATGGGAATTTGTTAATGTCCGTTGTAGAAAACCCGAAGTTGACCTCAATTAAAATACACTTCAATCAAGGTGTGTAACCGTGATGGTCTCTTCTCATGGAGTCCGGAAGTGAACACGTGTTGGAGTTATGTCCGACGTAAGTAGTTCAGATCACTTCTTGATCGCTACTAGCTTCACGACCGTGCTTTGCTCCTCTTCTCGCTTCTTTTGCGATGTAGCCACCATATATGCTAGTCGCTGCTGCAGCTCCACTTTACTACCCTGTCCTTCCTATAAGCTTAAATAGTCTTGATCTCGCTGGTGTGAGATTGCTGAGTCCCCGTGACTCACAGATTCTACCAAAACAGTTGCAGCCGATGATGCCAAGGTGGTGACGCAACCGAGCTCAAGTGGGAGTTCGACGAGGAACGTGGTCGTTACTATGTGTCTTTTCCCGATGATCAGAGTGGTGCTCAGCTTGGGACGATCGGGATCTGTAGCATTTGGGGTATCTTCTTTTATTTTGGTTCCGTAGTCGGACCTTGAGTGTACTCTGAATGATGGATGTTTATTTATGTATTGTGTGAAGTGGCTTGTCGAAGCCAACTATGTATCTCTTTCCTTATGTATTACATGGGTTGTGTGAAGATTACCTCACTTATGACATTGCTTTCAATGCGGTTATGCCTCTAAGTCGTGCTTCGACACGGGAGATATAGCCGCATCGAGGGCGCTACATCATGCATCTTTGAAAGGTAGCAGTGCATCACATAAACCAAAAGGCATACGCCTAGAAGCAAAAGTACCAAAAGGGCATGTAAAAGTAGTCTTTGATTGATCTTTAGCCTATTACATGTATTTGAGAGAAACCGAATAACCATCTAGAAAGCAATAATGTGTATGTTTGCATAATCTTTCTAGCATTTTATCAATAAAAGGTAAGGTAATGATCCTTCTTAGTAGCTTTATTTAATTTATGGAAGTCAATTACCATCCTATAACCTGTGATAATTCTTTATGGAATCAATTCATCTTTATCATTAGGGACAACAGTAATACCTCCTTTCTTAGGGACACAATGGACAGGACTTACCCACTGACTATCAGCAACGGGATAAATTTTACCTGCCTCCATAAGCTTGAGTATTTGTTTTCTTACCACTTCTTTCATTTTAGGATTCAAACGTCGTTGAGGATCATGAACTGGTTTGGCATCCGCTTCCAAATTTATTTTATGTTGACATAGAGTGGGACTAATGCCCTTAAGATCATCAAGAGTATATCCAATAGCGCACAGTGCTTCTTCGTAGTTTTCAATAATCTTTATTCTTCATGCTCAAAGGTTAGCACTAATAATAACTGGATATATTTTCTTTTCATCAAGATAAGCATATTTAAGATTATCAGCAACGATTTAAGCTCAAACACGGATCACCCTTGGGTGGAGGAGGATCCCTAGGATTTCAACAGAAAATTATGTTGCGTAATAGGTTCATGTTTAAAGAATACTTCATCTATTTCCCTTCTTTCATTCATGAACATATTATTTTCATGGTCTAGCAAATAGTGTTCTAAAGGATCACTAGGAGGTACGGCAATAGAAGCAAGACCAATAATTTCATCCTTACTAGGCAATTCTTCCTCACGATGTTGTTTACTAAATTTAGAGAAATTAAACTCATGAACCATATCATCCAAGCCAATAGTAACAACATTCTTTTCACAGTCTATCTTAGCATTAACAAAGATTCAAGAAGGGTCTACCAAATATAATGGGACAAAAGCTATCTTGTGGAGAACCAAGAACAAGGAAATCAACAGGATATTTAGTTTTCCCACACAAGACTTCAACATCTCTAACAATTCCCACGGGTGAAATAGTATCTCTATTGGCAAGCTTAATTGTGACATCAATTTCTTCTAACTCAATACGTGCAATATCATGCATAATTTCTTTGTATAATTCAATGGGTATTGCACTAGCACTAGCGCCCATATCACATAAGCCATGATAACAATGATCTCCTATTTTAACAGTAAATAACAGCACGCCTACCACATGTCTATGTTTATCTTTAGCACAAGGTTTAGCAATTCTAGCAGCTTCTCCACGAATTGAATAACATGCCCATCAATATTATCGACAAGAGATCTTTAACAATAGCAATATTAGGTTCTACTTTAACTTGCTCAGAGGTGTATAAGTTCTAATATTGCTTTTACTTAACAACAAATGAAGCTTTAGCATGATCCTTTACTCTAACAGGAAAGGTGGTTTCTCAACATAAGGGTAGGAACAATAGAATCATTATAAGTGACAGTCTTTTCTTCAACTTTAATAGGTGCAGCTACTTTTACTTTTATGGAGGGTGATATTTAAACCACTTCTCCTTGGGGAGATCAACATAAGTAGCAAAAGATTCACGTAAAGAAGCTACTATCTCGAGTCAAGTCCATATTTAGTGCTAAACTTACGGAAAATATCGGTATCCATAAAAGATTTAACACAATCAAACTTAGGCGCCATACTTTACTCCTTACCTTCGCCGAGGTTCCAATCTTCAGAGTTGCGCTTAATTCTATCCAATAAATTCCATTTAAATTCAATAGTCTTCATCATAAAAGAGCCAAAGACAAGATGTATCGAGCATGGTGCGATTGTTATCGAAAAGTCGAGCATAAAAATTCTGAAGAATTGTCACTTTTGAGAGCTCATGATTGGGGCATGAATATAACGTTGATTTAAGCCTCCCCAAGCTTGAGCGATGCTTTCTCCTTCATGAGGCCAAAATTATATATATAATTGCGATCACGATGAACAAGATGCATAGGGTAATACTTTTGATGAAATTTCAATTTCAATCTTTTATAGTTCCATGATCCCGTATCATCAAATAGCCTATACCATGTCAATGCGTCTTCCTTCAAAGATAAAGGAAGACCTTCTTCTTAACAACATCATCGTATACCGCAAGCTTAAATAATCCACAAACTTCATCCACATAGAGTAGATTTTCATCGTGATGTTTTGTTCCATCTCCGTAAAAGTGTTAGCCAGCAGTTTTTCCATCATACCAAGGAACTTAAAAGGAGTTTCATTTTCAATAGGTTCAGAGGGTTGAGGAGCAACTTTGCTCTATCAAGGGGTGAAGATACGCCTAACAAGCCCTCAGAGAATTACTTTCCATAGTAACAAGTGACAGTAAAATTTCAGTACACTATATAAATTTTTCCTTACCAAATTCCACTTACCAAAGGCGCTACACTCCCCGGCAACGGCACCAGAAAAGAGTCTTGATGACCCACAAGTATAGGGGATCTATCGTAGTCCTTTCGATAAGTAAGAGTGTCGAACCCAACGAGGAGCGTATGAAATGATAAGCAGTTTTCAGCAAGGTATTCTCTGCAAGTAGTGAAATAAGTGGTAACAGATAGTTTTGTGATAAGGTAAATTGTAACGAGCAACAAGTAACAAAATTAAATAAGGTGCAGCAAGGTGGCCTAGTCCTTTTTGTAGCAAAGGACAAGCCTGGACAAACTCTTAAAATAGGAAAAGCGCCCCGGGACACATGGGATTATCGCTGCTTAGTTTTCATCACGCTCATATGATTCGCGTTCGGTACTTTGATAATTTGATATGTGGGTGGACCGGTGCTTGGTTGCTGTTCTTACTTGGACAAGCATCCCACTTATGATTAACCTCTATTGCAAGCATCCGCAACTACAACAAAAGTATTAAGGTAAACCTAACCATAGCATGACACATATGGATCCAAAACAGCCCGTTATTTAAGCAACGATAAACTAGGGTTTAAGCTTCTGTCACTCTAGCAACCCATCATCTACTTGTTACTTCCCAATGCCTTCCTCTAGGCCCAAATAATGGTGAAGTGTTATGTAGTCGACATTCACATAACACCACTAGAGGCTAGACAACGTACATCTCATCAAAATATCGAACGAATACCAAATTCACATGACTACTAATAGCAAGACTTCTCCCGTGTCCTTAGGAACAAACGTAACTACTCACAAAGCATATTCATGTTCATAATCAGAGGGGTAATAATATGCATAAAGGATCTGAACATATGATCTTCCACCAAATAAACCAACTAGCATCAACTACAAGGAGTAATCAACACTACTAGCAACCTACTAGCACCAATCCCGGACTTGGAGACAAGAATTGGATACAAGAGATGAACTAGGGTTTGGAGATGAGATGGTGCTGGTGAAGATGTTGATGGAGATTGCCCTCTCCCGATGAGAGGAGCGTTGGTGATGATGATGGCGATGATTTCCCCCTCCCGGAGGGAAGTGTCCCCGGCAGAACAGCTCCGCCGGAGCCCTAGATTGGTTCCGCCAAGGTTCCGCCTTGTGGCGGCGGTGTCTCGTCCCGAAAGGTTGCCTCTGATTTTTTTCTCATCGAAAGACTTCATATAGGAGAAGATGGGCATCGGAGAGCCACCAGGGGGCCCACGAGGTAGGGGGCGACTGGGGGGCGCCCCACCTCGTGAGCAGTGTGTGGGCCCCCTGGCCTTCATCTTTGGCGATGATTTTTCTTTATTTATTTTAAGATATTCCGTGGAGTTTCAGGACTTTTGGAGTTGCACAAAATAGGTCTCCAATATTTGCTCCTTTTTCCAAATTTAGAATTCCAAATGCCGCATTCTCCTCTCTTCATTTAAACCTTGTAAAATAAGAGAGAATAGCCATAAGTATTGTGACATAACGTGAAATAACAGCCCATAATGCGATAAATATCGATATAAAAGCATGATGCAAAATGGACGATCACGATTTGAGAGTATCCACTTTCAGTTGTCTATGAACTGTACAGCAACCTGTAAGTCCTTTTCCATGACACGGCTATTCAATAGATGAAGTTAACCCCAGGGTGTACTTCTTCACACACACTCTCGCCACTTACCACCATGTACACGCCATGTATCTCGCAACCTTCAAGCGAAGCTCAAGCGAGGAGTCGGCCACGACCGACTAACCACACAAGTCTCTAGTCCAGGTTTATCACCTATTCGGATTCCATCCGCAAGGAGATCCAGCCGGGGTGTCGCTCACGGCCCCAAATGATGTGTGCAGGGTTCCCAAACCCACCTCGACGGATGGCTCTATGCTTGGTACACTGTGCCACGGTGCCTAGTCTGTCCCAAGCCCACCTATACCGGGTGCCACTTGGTAGACTACTAACACTACCTACAAACACAAGAAACTAGTTGCAACTCCTGGACAGAGATCAGGTTGATTAATAAGTCGAGAGAGCTTGGAGCGCCTGGAGCCCAATGTGTGGTAGTAACTGTTCATGGATCACAAATACAGAACTTAGTTCCTGAGGACGGCTGCAATGAGACAACCCACCATGTACTCCTACATGGCCTCTCACCGCTACCTTTACCAAATCATGTTCACACACTTAGCTCTCAACAGTAGGACATGTTCACCACATTCCAATTCATCCCCGATGAATCAGACCTGACTCAACTCTAAGCAATAGCAGGCATTACAAACAAGCATGAATGAGTAGGCACATCAGGGCTCAAACAACTCCTACTCATGCTAGTGGGTTTCATCTATTTACTGTGGCAATGACAGGTCATGCAGAGGAAAGGGGTTCAACTACCGCAACATGTAACAGTTGAATCGTTGTTGTCCTAATGTAGTAAAAGAGAGCAGGAGCGAGAGAATGGGATTGTATCAGAATGAACAAGGGGGTTTTGCTTGCCTGGCACTTCTGAAGATAGTATATCTCTTCATCGGTGTCATCGATCACATCACCGGAACAACGTCTACTGAGAGGGGACAAACACCGGCAAACAAGAGGGAACACAATCAATGCAATGCAACAACATGATGCATGCTCACTGATGCAACTGTTACACTCAGGTGTTCTAGGCTCAGGATAACTCACCCCCACTAAACAAGAATCTCGCCCCGAGATTCAAGACGTGAGGTAAGAAGACAGAGGGACACTAATTAATCTCACAAACTTCATGATCCAACTGCCCTTCTCAAGATGTTGATTCATTTCTTCATATTGATCCTTGACGCCCTTGCCTTTGAGATCTTCAAAGAAAACACTACGACCAAAGGAACGGAACTCTACGTAATCGATCTTCTCAAAGATCGAGCAACTCAGATCAACTCACGGAGGAGATTTAAAGAACGCCTCTTGAGCTGAGACACAAGACACACATTGAAAGGGATGGAGAGGATAGATAACGAAGGTTCAACTTGGTAGGCAACAATTCCACGCTTAAGTAGATGGTGCATGGTTTCGTAGTAGCAAGGAGATGAATTGCTATGATTCCATATCGTGGCACGTTAGAGAAGGTGACTCAGAATTATTCCTTAAGTGGCAAAAAGAATTACTTTTGATACAAAGATCATTAAAACTATTTATACCAGCCCGAGGCAATTCACACATGATCGCTTGAAGGAGTTCAAAGAATGGGATACTCGGTTTGGAAAAGAAACTAGAGTTATAGAACAACTCGTAAACGGGAGGCACATTCCAATTGATACCGAGGATATAACCTAGTAACCGAAAGCTGCTTTCAAGAACTTGAGCATTCCCATACTCATCAAGATCTTACCAAGATCCGTGCTAAGGATCCCGCAACACATCATACTACCATGATGAACAATGATGGAGAATGCGATGCAGAGGAAGACAACACCTTCTCAGATTTCATCTTAGCGATGCTAAGGAAACAAAATCGATGATCGATCGAGAGACACTTAGCACTCCGCTTCTAGTTTTCTCCTTGACGCTCTACATAGCATACCATACTTAAAGCATTAATGTGGCCATCAAGTATAGGTCGGACTTCGGGAAGACAAAGGATCCATAAGGAACAACTTCTAGAATAAGACATATGACATCCTCATGGGGAGGTGGCCAAATTGCTGAACCAAGATACTACCATAGTTGGCCTTCTGGTTAGGTGGGGTAGCCACAACATCCACTTTACCGGTTATAGAGAGACCAATATTATAGTTCTTGGAAAATGTTTCAACCATCATATCTGCCTGAGATTCAGATCTGGTTGGTAACAGGATATTTCAGACATCATGTCTGGAAAAGAAAGTTTGCAACACAAACCGGCGAGATGTCGTTGTGAGATTCTCGGGAAATGAACTACGATAGCAAGCTCCGAAACATGAGCTGGTTCTGCTACATACATGTGCACACGCTTTCCAAGACAAGCATGACCACGTAGTAGTCTTATAATAAAACACTACCGAAGTTCGTGGGGGAATCATCATCGAGGATAACGAAGTCTTTGCATAAGGCATGCTCTTAAGAAGGAACCCCTTCTCCTTGAACAAATCAATTAGTGGCTTGGTGTGCTAGGGATTCATATAGAATGAAGGTTGCAAGTCTCCAGACCACAGAATACTTCGCACGTATGCATGACTGACTTGGAATGATTCCAGAGGAAGTGAAACAAAATTTCTCGAATTCACGGCGGCAACTTGCTTGAAATGCACATGAACTAGAGGAAGTCACCTCTTTCATCCAACATATTCTTCATGAACGGGCACGAAGATAATGCTTACAAAAGTTTCCAACACTGGTTTAATGTTCAACATGAATCATGGAGAAGATAAAATGCTGCTGATGGGATCAATGACAAATCATAAAGATTTCCATGAAGATGGAACTCCACAACTATGTGAACAAACCAATAGCATTTATTAGAGCAAAAGATATAATGGTGTATGCTCGAGGATCAACCATGAGTAAGACAACATTATGAACATCGTTGGTTCTGATTTGATTTGAGGATAGCCCACACTCAAATCAAGGTTTTGACAAGACAATGGATTCAACAACCGATCACGAGGAACAATCGATGAAGATATCATCTCTCTTCAAAACACACACACACACACACACACAAGGATATCCCATAGAACAAACTAAGTTAGGCAAGCGTTTATCTTCCAACTCTCCAAGTTGTTGTTTAGCTTAACCAACTAGCTCAGGGTATCGAACACAGATTCTTGCAGAATGGCTGGTTTAGAGGAAAACCAACTTGATCACGAGCTCAACATAACAATGTGGGACAACCTCGTAATACTTCCGAGAAGATATTTGGAAAATCACTAACCACCGATATGTTACTAAGCTCGAGAACAACCTTACTTTTAGGAAAGATGATATGATCAAAAGAGTGAGGGATTGACACAATCCTAACTCATTGATCAAAGAGTGCACCAGAAATAAGGACTAGGTAGCACGATCAATCTTAGGATGATGATTTAATAACCAACACGCTAAGAATGAGAATATTGTCCATTAACTACCAAGCAACGGAGTTGCTAGGAGTATTGATTTCACACATCACGACTCACTTGCCGGCATTCCGGTTACAATAACACGGGAGCCGAGGAATGAACAATGATGGCAAGAAGTATCACTGCATCAAAAATTCATAAGAGATGGTGCAATTCCTATGATATTTTCTTGACATAAATAGGGTAATACTCAAGGTAGAATGTAACAAAAGCTGGTTTGGCATTTGATCTCATGGAATACAACTACTTTGACCCAATCCTAGAAATGGATAAGGTACTGGAGTTTTTTTCTCCTAGTCATTCTAGAATAGAATGGCTTGACAGACCACAAGAATATGAGGTATCGATGAGCATGAATGCACATATACTCTTAACTATCAATTGACAGACGAGGGCCAGAAAATAACTAAAGATGGACAACTCAAAGGAACATATAACTTTCCGAGTTGTGGATGCATACATCAGTATGTCGGGCAAAGTTCAACATAATTCTTCCGGATAACCCATGCAGAAAAGGAAGGACTGGCAGAGTCACAATATGAATGGAGTACTCCTCAAGAGCACCCTGGTTGTGATCTTTTGGTTCAAAAGAACTTCTGCCGTGATGGTTCATGGTATTGGAAGAATGAGATACCATGGACCTCGAGGACTATCGCAAAGGTTACTAATATCTTAAGGGAACTTGCAAATACTAACAACATGAAGTAGGGTGAATCTCGGGTTCAAAACCCAGGAGTAGAATACCTACTACTAAATGGCATCACGGATGCTTTGAGAATGATGGCCGTAATCATCACACCGGAATACAAAACATGGCTAGATTACTAGGTGGTTCTCTTGGATGCCTAGGGTCATAATACTAGCTCCAACACATACGCCAAGGCAATGGAGTACCTCAACAGATCGTTAGTGTGCTTAATCTGCCCAAAGGGACGCGAAAATGAGGGAAAGGATTTTGCAAATGCATCGATTGTTTGGAAACCCGATGACTCGGACAAAGATAACGGCTGTAAATGCTCAAACAGATTTGAGACATCCTGCAAAATGGTGGCATATATAACCACTTAACATCGCAATATCAAGGTTCTGAGATCAACTGTCAACACACAGAAGTAGTAGGAACTGAACTGGGGCTTGAAACCAACAATCCTATAAGTCTACGGATTAGTAACACATGATCCTGATAGAAAGATGAGAAGCCTAGTTCCTTAACCCCGTAGAAGAGAAGAGGTTGACTCAGATCAGAAGGCATAAGGTAAAGGAGTAAAAAGAGCCTTACGTTCCCCTCCACAATCAATTCCCTTATATAACTAAAGCATTTCTAGACTTGACTTCACCAGTTTGGCTTGGTAATCCTACAGCAACAAAGCTCGATACCAAAGTTGTCGACCCCGATTCCAAGTCACATCGATCTAGCCGGTAACACCTCATATCACTTTTGCGCCTCACTTAACGGTATTCCCACGGTGTCGCTTACCATGGCCCGGGACCGCTTATGCCTTTTGGCTCACGATATGATAGTGTCGCTAGCATCCATATAACAGAGAACCCGGCCGATATGACTAGTCGTGAATCAAGTGGCACTAACTTACGGGACAGCATACATGAATCAACATCGAGCATGTCACACAAGAGCTGCAGAATCCGGCTGTAGCACTGGCTAACAGGACTCCGTGAACCGGCTGTAGCAGTTAGGCAGACTCGGATGTCACCGCGACATTTCAAGGGACGTATACAGAACGAGGTGAATCACATGCCTACCACCAAGTGTTCTCGAGCAAGAGTGTCAAGCTAGGTGACTCGTGAACCGGTCAGAAGTGACTACTATGGCTCATGGAAGCACAAGACTACATTTCCCCATAAGAGAGGCTACCAAGGATAAACAACACTACAAAAAAAGACACATCTGTGATATTTTGGGCCAAACGAATTTTTTTTCCTGTCATACATATGACACTTCTATGACGATAATTGTGACAAAACCCGTATCATCATAGATGTGGTGGGCTCCTACTTATGACAAAAATCATGATGTAAAATGGGCTTTTCGCCTTGGGTCGGAGACGCAGCTACATGACATTCTTTGGGCCGCCCATGACGGAAAAACCATGGTAGAAGCGAGGGGAGGAAAATTTCGGGAGTTCCTGTTACGGTGGGAGGTAGGGGCCGAGCGATGCTGCTTTCTCGTACACGACGCTGCTGCAAAAGTAGGCGCTGGCTCTAACTAAACCCGAAGCGAGGCGTTGGGCTCTAATCGAACCCGAGCGACAGACCGCATGCTACGCTACATCGAACCCGGCAATCGATCGATGGTGTTAATCGAACCCGATCGAGCGATTCTTCGCCATCGCGCTAATCAAGTCGATCGATGCAGCCTGGGATGAACAGTGAGCGTTGGGGGGGGGTTGATGAACAAAGGAGCGTGGCGCTTGCCTCGATGAACAGGACCCTGTGGTGCGGAGGGCTGGATGAACAGAGACGATGGAGGGGTGCCCGTGGAGGGGTGGTTGAACAGACCCCATGGTGTGGAGGGCTGGATGAACAAGAGACGGTGGAGGGGTGCCCGTGGAGGGGTGGTTGAACAGACCCCATGGTGTGGAGGGCAGGATGAACAGAGACGGTGGAGGGTGGTTGAACAAGAGTCGTGGAGTAGCACGCGGTGGAGGCCGGATGAACAGAGCCTGTGGAGGCCGGAGGAGGTCGACGGTAGCCCATGGAGGGTGGAGGAGGTCGACGGTGGAGATGAACAGATCCCGTGGAGTCCTGCTTTGCGTGCACGCCACACCCTCCCGGCGAACATGACCCCTGCTTCACCAGAAGCGCCCAACACAAGTCCGCTTTCGTCTGCTTTTGTGGTACGCCACACCTCCCGATCAACAGACCCCTGCTTCGATCATAGGAGGTCCGTTTCGTCTGCTTTTACGGACGCCACACCCTCCCGATCAACAGACCCTGCTTCGACCGTAGGAGGTCCGCTTCTCCGCTTTTGCGTACGCCACACCCTCCCGATCAACAGACCCTGCTCCAACGTAGGAGGTTCGCTTCTCCGCCAGCGGTACGCTAGGCCTCGCTTCATCACCTATTCCGCCCAAGCCGTTAGCTCCCACGCTGCCTGCTGCTCCCGGCGAACACGACACATTCCGCTGCTCCCCATGAACACGACGCACTCCTGCCTCCCATGAACACGACGACGACGTTGTTTCTCCGTTCACCCAGCCATGTACACGAGCCCGGCCGACGATGCGCGCGAGTAGGCGTTCGAGACCCCGCCGATGTACACATACGGGTCGATTTTCTTTCTTGCACCCGCCGCTGTAATGACGCGTACATGCTACGCGCGCGCTTCTACTAGGACACGCGGCGCGCCTACAACGACCACTATGTACGCACATGTTCGCGACTGAATGACAACGCCACGCACTTCTTCACCAGGTGGGTCCCGACCGTCGTGCACTTCCTTGCGCATGAAGATGTAGCTGGTGGGTCCCAGCAATGTGGGGCGAATCAATTTTTTCCCGGACGCACTTCCTTGCATGCGAAGATGTAGCCGGTGGGTCCCAGAGTCGTGGGGTGAATCGCTTTTTTACCTGCATACACTTCCTTGCGTGAAGGTGTAGCTGGGGGTCCCAGCAGCTGGGGGGCGAATTGTTTTTTTGCCCGGATGCACTTCCTTGCGCGCGAAGATGAAGCTGGTGGGTCCTAGCAGTCGGGGAAACGTTTTTCCATGAAATACAAAGGTCCGTCCGTGGGTCCCACTGTCGTGGAGGAATCATTATTTTCCGCATAATAAGGAGGCACTTCCTTGCTGCGGTCGTGGACCCAAATATCAGCCTCTCCACGACAGTCCACGTCCGATGGAAGCCATTCTTGACCATGTTGACCACGCCACGCCGAGAGCACCTGGGCGGTGGACAACGGAGAGGCCTAGGAAGGGATGAAGGAGCTGGGAAGACGCGCAGGGATGCCCACGCCAGAGAGGAGTATGAGGGTTCGCTGCTCGGCCATGTGTGAGGCTGCCACCGTGAGAATAACAGGGAGTGGGGTGCGTGAGAGGGATGGCCTGGCCAGCGTGAGAGTAGTAGGGGCGGTGAGGCCTCCGGCATCACAGCCGGCCACGGGCGGCCGGAGCAAAGCGGCACGTGTCGTGGTTCTAAGTCCGACAAGAGAATGGGGGTAGGTATGGAGAGGCAAGTTCCTAGCTATGGAGTAGTTGTATACGCAAGGGATTTACGAAGTTCAGCCCTTCTCGGAGGAAGTAACAGCCCCACGCCCTCGGAGCCCGGAGGCGGTCGATCGGATTATATGCGATGTGTTACAGGGTGCGAACCCTTCTACCGTGGAGGGGTGGCTTATATAGAGCGCCAGACCCCAGCCAGCCCACGAAAGCGTAGGGTTTAAGGTAAGGCAGGCTAGGCGCATCGGTAACGCCTACATAAAGAGTCATTAAGATCATAAAGACTGCTTAACTACGCACCGCTTGGGCACCGAGTGGCTCTTGGACTCCGGTGGTCGAGTGGGTCTTCATGGTCGAGTGTCTTGAATCTGCCGAGTGGAAACCTACCAGTCGACTAGAAGGCCGCCTCTTGCGAGTGTCCTTGTGGAGGGTACCTTTGGGCAGGTCTATGACCCTACCCCATATACATGACTTCATCATTAGCCCCTAATGGATCGAGGTTTGAGTGAGGAAGGAGTTGATAATCTTTCCGACCTGTTCTTCGTGGTTGCGAGTGTGTCTTACTCGATCAATGACCTTTAGTGATGGCATAAACTTCTTTCACCGCTTTGATCCATTCTTCACGCTTTGTCGAGTGAACTCGTGAACTTGAGGATTTTGAGCGACGGATCGGAGGAAATCTGCTATCTCGACGGGTTGCTCCGCCGTTAGCGGATTTCACGGATCTGAATTTTGGGAAGCGCTAAGCGGAGAAAACTGCGGCACTCGATGGGATAATACGATGACGCCGATCTTTGCACCGCTTTTTTCTCCACGATCGCGGCGCTACCGCTATGGATTTGACGGATTGCTCGGCTCACCGCCAGCCACTCGAAGCGGCCCCATATAAAGCGCCGACAGGGTATTTGGAATAGTGCGACCCCAATCTTCTCCTCCTCCGCCTCCAAACCTTCTCGCTGCACTCTTAGCCTGTCCAAAGGTCAGAGTTTCAAGACTTGCTTCACCGCGACTATGGTGAAGGAGAAGACCGCAGCCCCGAACGGGTGAAGAAGGCGGCGTGAAGGCTAAGGGAGAGCGCCTACCGGGCGGATCCTCTTCGGGTCCAAACTGCCGCAAGGCTGGGTCTAAGGGGACTGGATCCGCCGACCATCACCGAGAAGGACCTCGCCGATCTGGCTAATGAAGGACTGACTTCATGGTCGGCGAGGCTTCCGGAACGGAGTGGCAACCGCAGCCCCAAGAGGGTGAGTGCGTTCTCCTGCCACCCACGAGATCGGGATTTTCTCCGCCACCAACTTTTTTCCGGGTTTCAACTTTTTGGAGCGCAACTCCATCATTCCACTCCCAACCCATTGTCTACCTTGCTTCTTTCATTTCGCTATGCGAGAACTTCTGGGTTGTCGACCACACCGGGTCTCTTCACACATATTCACCGTCAGCCTCGGACGGTGAAGAAAATGAACCCAATGACGAGAGAACCCAAGTAATCCAGATGTGTGGGGACTGGGTCCGATGAGGGGAAGAGCGCCTTTCCGCTATGACTCTCCTCACTGGTTAGAGGGCGGCAATGACCGGTTCTATCGCCAAGACCAGCCGATGTCGGGCAATGACCGGCTCCTCCTTTCTCCATGAGTCGAGTGAATGCCATCTTCCCCAAGGTGTTACTAGAGGAGAAGGCCCAAGTAAACTGCTGATGGAGCGCGTAGTCCAGCTTATTCGCGACGGGGTGACTGGCATGGATCTCCTGGAGGTTTTCCTCCGACGCCGTATTCAGCCACTCCTATACCAAGGTCATCCGATGTGGATGTACTCTGGTACAGATGATACCACTCGGGTCCATCCAGAGGAGGTCGATGACGCCACGCTGGAGAAGTGGATGACAAGGCTTGGCTTCAGGAGGCTCCACTCGACGTGGACGCGCTCCCCGTCCGCGGGGCGATGCACTTTCGCTGTGTGTCCGTGGCGTCCTCCTGCGGCAACCGTCGACCCAGTATGGGTTGGCTCCTGTGCCGTCTTCGCTCCCAGTCTCTCACCGGCGCAAGCGTTCCGGTCGGTCGAGGCTTCAGCGGTGGGTGAGGCATGCGGTGGCCCGCCAATCGGCCACCACCCAAGTCGCGGCGATCGAGCCCGACGAATCTCTCTACGGCCCGTTCGATCTGTCAACTGGCTCCGCAGAGACTGCGTCCAAATGCGATAGTAGTGACCCAGCGGCAGAGGTTCTGATGGTCGATGGACCATGCAGTCCCCCCGGTTTCACCCGCACCAACGGAGGTGACGGTGGAGGCGATCCGGAGCAAGCCCACGAAGAGTATTCGCCGAGCCCTCACTTCGCCTCCAGGGGAGGAGCTTCACCGCCGAACATGGATGCACTTCACACTCCTATCGTTGGAGAAACCCCGAGGCTCGTGCCTTGAGGATGCGCGCTATTAACTCTGGCTGAGCGCATCGATCGAGAACCTTCAGCGAGTACTCACGAGCTGCGTACCAAGGGTTCCAGAATCCAGTCGACGTCAGCTCTTTCAACCGCCAACTCAGGTATATTGAACTCCGCTTCAAAATTTAGCAGCTGCCGCCCATATAGCAGAGTCAATTCAGCCTTCCCACTCGGAGGCGGGTAGAGGTTTGCTGCAAATCGAGATCTGCTCCGGCGGCAGGAGATCAAAACTCAGTTGTATCACAAATAAACAGATTCAAAGCCGATCCGTCGCATGCTAATTCAGTCCAATGCCCATAGTTCGAGATCGCCTCGAGGCGTGAGGAATGTGGGGCCGGCGTGATGATCAAGACAAGGGTCATGAGCAAGATGAGCACCGATTCGATCGCAACGATCGACATCGAGTGCCCACCCTCCCCAAGGGGTGGATCATACGCCTCGGCAGCAGGATTTACGACGCCAACACAAGTGTTGGGCTAAGAGTTCCAATGACCCTGTGGAACCAGGCTTTGATGCGAGATCTATTATCGCTCAAGGTTTGGTCGACAGAACAGAGCTCACAGAGACGGCCATGATAGAGATGTTCCTTCCAGCAGCAGAGTTCATGTCTCGACCAGAGTGTTTCAGCAGAGCCATCGAGTCAAGGTGATTCCTCCCAACTTCAGGTTGGCGATCGAGTCAAGAAGTTCATCGTGAATCCAAGCCCGACACTTGGCTTGAAGATTACCGAGTGGCTGTTCAGATCGCCGGTGGCAACGATGAGGTAGCCATGAAGCATTTGCCTCTTATGTTGGAGGGTTCAGCCAGTCGGGTTGAATCTGCTTAGCACCCAGCAAGATTTACACTTGGGAAGATCTTGCCCGAGTGTTTGTCAGGACATTTGAAGGAACTTGCAAACGACCAGCAGGATTGACGGAGTTGCAGTCGTGTGTGCAAAAGTCGAGTGAAACTTTGAGAGATTATATCTAGAGGTGGATCACTTTGCACCACACAGTCGAGAATGTATCTGATCACCAGGCAGTCTGTGCCTTCAAAGGAGTCAAGAACAGAGAGTTGAGTTTGAAATTTGGTCGAACCGAGATATGACCCCGAGTCGGATGATGGAGATTGCCACCAAGTATGCAAATGGTGAAGAAGAGGATCGGCCCGAGTGGTAATATAAATCGCCGCCAATGAGGCCAAGGAGGAAATTCCAATGGAAGCGTAAGCTCAAAGCCGAGCCAGCTGCTCCCGGAGAGGCCTTGGTCAGGACCCTGTGAAAGTTCAAGGGGAAACCCAAGGGTCCTTGGAACCCCAAGAAGGTGAAAGACCAGGCTGGAAACGACGTGTTGGATTTGCCATGTCATATTCATACAAATAAAGATGAAGAGGGTAAACTCATTTACCCAAACATACCACTCGACAAAGGTCGGCTTTGATTCAGCAGCCCAAGGGAAACATCTTAAGGATAAGGATAAGGAGACAGACAAAGTTGAGGACAAAGATGATGTTGATGATGGATATCCCGTGTCAATTCTACCTCGATGATTTTTGCCGACGCCGAAAGCAAAAGTCGATTGAAGGTTATCAATCGGAAGTGAACTTGGTTGTTCGGCGACTCCCAATTATCTGAAATGGTCCCATCGCCATCACATTTGACCACCGATCACCCGCGACATTGCCACCCCCGGGAGGCAAGCATTGGTGGTCGACCCATTGTTGAGGGCACTCGACCGACCAAAGTCCCGATGGATGGTGGTAGTGGCTTGAACATATTGTACGCGGAGACGTTGAAAGGATGGGCATTCCGATGTCCGACTCAAGACCAAGAATATGAGCTTCCACGGAGTCATTCCTCGAAAGAAGGCTGAGTCACTCGCCAAATTGTTTTGATGTAGTTTTGGTGATTCAAGCATTTCCGAAAGAAAAGTTGACCTTGAGGTCGTGGATTTCAGAGCGCTTATCACGCTATTCGGGAAGGCCACTTATGCACGCTTCATGGCCCGACCATGTTA
Organism: Aegilops longissima; assembly: GCA_021605205.1. Taxonomy (NCBI): domain Eukaryota; kingdom Viridiplantae; phylum Streptophyta; class Magnoliopsida; order Poales; family Poaceae; genus Aegilops; species Aegilops longissima. The sequence goes on from CM038678.1 coordinate 516,585,918, forward strand.
CGGTATCTTAAATCAAGATGCCTGGTCCCAAGGGCGTGATCATTGTTACGGCAATCGGAAGAAGGCGTAAGAGTGCTTCCGTAAAGGCTCTAAGATCGCCGATGCTCGGGGCAGTGGTAGAGCTACAAGAGTATCGAAAACTGCAGATCCGAAAGTGATTTGTTGCGAGCTAAGAAGCCTCGCTACGGAGTCAAGATTTCACCGACCGTGAGACGAAACAGGTTCACATTCACCCGACCGATCCCAATGCTGTTCCGACCAACATCTCAACAACACTCGACTCAAAATAGGAAGAAGCGCCATCCAGCTTCCTCCGTGAGAACGGGACATCTTTGCATGGAAGCTCACGACATGCCGGTGTTCCTAGGAGCTGGCTGAGCATCGCCTATGAGTCCACCCAAAATTCAAACCGTTAAAGAGTATCTTCGTGGTCTGCCGTCCGTAAGAGAAAGGCCATTGGCGAGGAGGTGGCTCGCTCTTAGCGGCAGAGTTCATCCGAGAGATCTACCACTCGAGTGGCTCGCCAATGTCGCCATGGTCCCCAAGAAGGACAAGTCGCTGTGCATCGATTTCAAGCATATCAATCGGGCCTGCCCGAAAGATCATTTCCTCTTCCTCGTGATCGACCAAACAGCCGACTCAACTGCGGGATGTGAGAGGTTGTCTTTTAGACGCCTATTCCGGTACCACCAGATCCGCCTCAGATGGACCCGATGAGATTAAAACAGCGCTCATCACTCCATTCGGGTGCTTCGTTATGTCACCATGCCATTCGGTCTCAAGAATGCTGGAGCCACATTCATGAGGATGATTCGTAAGTGTTTGCTCACCAAATCAGTCGGAATGTGGAAGCGCATATGGATTATATAGTGGTCAAGTCACGAAAGGGTTCCACCTGTTGACCGACCTTGCTGAAACATTTGCCAATCTCGTGGAGGTATGATATCAAGCTTAACCCATCAAAGTGCACATTTGGAGTTCCCGTGGAAAGTTACTCGGTTTTCTCGCTTCGAGTGAGGAATCGATGCTAACCCCAAAAGGTTGGCACCATATCTCAATGAAGCACCCCGTATGCAGTGCACGGCGTCCGTAAACTTACTAGATGCTTGGCCACTTTAAGTCGATTCATCTCTCGCCTCGTGAAAAGGCATTGCCTCTTTACCGATCGATGAAGAAGTCGACAAGTTCGAGTGGACTCTAGAAGCTGATGCAGCGCTTGCAGAGCTCAAAGCTCGCTCTCCACCCAGCCGGTGCTTGCTGCCCCAATCAGCAAAGAGCCTTTGCTGCTTTACATTGCAGCCATCGGACAAGTCGTCAAGATCTGCATTTACGGCCGAGCGAGAAGAAGAAGGAAAAGCCTTCAAAGTTCAACGCCCAGCTTTATTATCTTTCAAGTGTCAATTCCCATCAAAGCAAAGATATCCTCACTATCGAGCTTGTTTATGGGATCTATATGACCACAAAGAAGGTTGCTCATTATTTCTCGATCATTCCATTACAGCCGCCGCCGACGCCCATTGTCGGAAATTCTTCATAACAGAAATGCAACTGGTCGAGTGGCAAATGGGCGATTGAACTCCTTCCCTTGATATCAAATTCGAGGCAAAGAAAGCCATCAAGTCCCAAGCAATAGCAGACTTCCTCGCCGAGTGGACCTAACAGCAGCTTCCGACTCAAGTTCACTCGAACACCGGACTATGTTTTTCGACGGTTCCAAGATGCTTAACGGTTCGTGCAGGGTTGTATTGGTTTCCCGAGGAGATAGGCTCAAATATGTTCTCCAGATTCACTTTGATTCTTCCAACAACGAAGCAGAATATGAAGCACTCCTGTATGGGTTGCGCATGGCCATTTCACTCGGCGTCTGTCGCCTTATGGTCTGCGGTGACTTGATCTGGTTGTTAATCAAGTGATGAAGGAGGATGTCGAAGCCCAATATGACAGGTTATTGTAATGCAAAGGAGAAAGCCGAGAAGAAATTGAGGGTTAGAGCTTCACCATATACCCCGATCGAAAAATCAAGTTATGGATGATTTGGCGAAGATAGGATCCAAAAGGAAGCCATTCCTAGTAATGTATTTTGGAGCACATTCATGCACCATCGCTGCAGGAGGATCCTTTCACGTAAGAAGCCCCACAGCAAAAGAGTGCCAATGATCCGATCAAGTTGAGGTCCCACCGTGGTCGACCTAATTATGGAAGTTGTGGTCATCACTCCCGACCGGACGGTGCCGTACATCGATATATCCTAAGGAAAGAGCTCCCAGAGAATGAAGAAGAGGCTCGACAGATCGTCCGACGATCCAAGGCCTTTACAAAGGATCAAGGGACAGTTGTTCGAGAAAGCGGATCGAGTCGGCCGAAGTGTATCACGCCGTAAGAAGGTCAAATAATTTTGAGGATATCCACTCAGAACCTGTGGCTACTATGCGCCCTCTCGACCATTGTGGCTACCGAGTGGGATTTTACCGCCGAAAGCAAACGAAATGGCAAAAGAAATAGTTGACAAGTGTGAAGGATGTCGCTTATTCCAACATGTCGCACAAGCCCGCCTCAAGATTGAAGACCATTCCACTCGTCCGCCCTTCGCTGTTTGGGGATTGACATGATTGGACCGTTGAGAATCGCGTAAGCGGCTTCACTCATTTGCTAGTAGCAATGACAAGTTCACCAAGTGGATCGGGCCAAGCCCATCAAGAACCTCGATGCATGCAATCGCTATCGCCATCGAGAGTTGATATTCAGATATGGAGTTCCGCATAGCATCATCACCGACAATGGGTCAAACTTCGATAATGACAAGTTCAAAGCTTTCGCGCCTCTCAAGGCACGCTGGTCGACTATGCTTCAGGGCTCATCCTCGCCGAATGGACAAGCGAACGCAAACGGCCTCATTCTCAAAGGGCTGAAACCACGGCTGATGCGTGATCTCAAACACGCAGCAGAGCTTGGGTTGACGAACTTCCATCAGTTCTTCCGGGATTGAGGACCACTCCTAATCGGTCGATCGAGAACTCCATTCTTCCTGTTCTATGGAGCTGAAGCAGCTTATGCCGAGTGACCTGCTTCACAATGCGCCTCGAGTCGAACTATACTCAAGAAGAAGCGTAACAAGCCCGCAAGATGCAATCGACCTCTTGGAAGAGGAGAGAGAAATGGCCCTGATCCGCCGACTATCTATCGCAAGACTTGCGCCGATTCCATGCCGAAATGTGAAGAGTCGAGCCTTCCAAGAGGGAGATTGGGTCCTCCGAGTGGATCAACAGAAACCACACAAACTCGCTCCCACTTGGGAAGGTCCTCCATCGTCACAAGAGTTCTCCACAACGGAGCGATCATCTCTACAACGTTGATCGCCAGATCGACGAGCCTCGAGCTTGAACGCGGAGCTGCTCCGCCCCTTTTACACTTAATACTCACTCGGTTGAGATGTAATAGAAGTACTTTTGTAGTTTGTTTATCTAAGACAAGAATGTTATAATTTTCCCAGTGATTGTTATTATTTTTTTGAAATTTCCCCCAGTGGGTGGCTTAGTTGTGAATCCGGTTCGCCTAAGTTTGTAAAAAATCCTACCGAGTGGCGAGCCAGTCTGTCACTTGGGGGCTTAGCTGCGAATCCGCTTCGCCTAAGTATTCAAAATCCTACCGAGTGGTGAGCCAATCTCCCACTCGGGGGCTTAGCTGCGAATCCGCTCCGCCCAAGTATTCAAAATCCTACCGAGTGGCAAGCCAGTCTCCCGCTCGGGGGCTTAGCTGCAGTCCAAGTACTCGCCTAAGTATTCAAAATCCTACCGAGTGGCGAGCCAGCCTCCCACTCGGAGGCTTAGCTGCAGTCCAAGTACTCGCCTAAGTATTCAAAATCCCACCGAGTGGCGAGCCAGCCTCCCACTGAGGCTTAGCTGCAGTCCAAGCACTCGCCTAAGTATTCAAAATCCCACCGAGTGGCGAGCCAGCCTCCCACTGGAGGCTTAGCTGCAGTCCAAGCACTCGCCTAAGTATTCAAAATCCCACCGAGTGGTGAGCCAGCCTCCCACCCTGAGGCTTAGCTGCAGTCCAAGCACTCGCCTAAGTATTCAAAATCCCACCGAGTGATGCAGCCAGCCTCCCACTGAGGCTTAGCTGCAGTCCAAGCACTCGCCAAGTATTCAAAATCCCACCGAGTGGCGAGCCAGCCTTCCACTCGGAGGCTTAGCTGAGTCCAAGTACTCGCCAAGTATTCAAATCCTACCAAGTGGTGAGCCAGCCTCCCACTGGGGCTTACAACAGCCCAAGGATTCACCTTAACATCCAAAATAATGAAAATCGCATGACTCACGAGGTGCAGGTCGACCACTACCTCCTCCTTCAAAGTTACGCCATAAAAATCCTACCGAGTGGAGAGCAACCTCCCACTGGGGCTTAGCTGCAGCCCCTGCTCGCCTAAGTAATAGAAATCCCACCGAGTGGTGAGAAACCTCCCACTGGGGCTTAGCTGCAGCCCAGCCGCCTAAGTAATAGAAATCCCACCGAGGAGAGCAACCTCCCACTGGGGGCTTAGCTGCAGCCCGGCCGCCTAAGTAATAGAAATCCTACCGAGTGGAGAGCAAACCTCCCACTGGAGGCTTAGCTGCAGCCCTGCTTGCCTAAGTAATAGAAATCCTACCGAGTGGAGAGCAAACCTCCCACTCGGAGGCTTAGCTGCAGCCCAATGCTCGCCTAAGTAATAAAAATCCTACCGAGTGGAGAGCAAACCTCCCACTGGAGGCTTAGCTGTAGCCCAGGTGCTCGCCTAAGTAAGGAATTCATCCCAACCGCAAGGACGACGAGGTGCAGGTCGATCACCCTTCTCCTTCGGAGCTTCACCACAAGTACAACGTGCGGTCCATCCCAATCCGCAAGGACGACGAGGTGCAGGTCGACTGCTACCTCCTCCTTCGGAGCTTCGCCACAAGTACAACGTGCGGTTCATCCCAATCCGCAAGGACGACGAGGTCAGTCGCAGTCTGTGTTCCATCTCTACCTGCAGGATATATGAAGCACAAGTCGACTGGAGTTTCAATGGAATATCTTCCGAATGAGGAACAAAGTTCTCTCGAAGGCAAACAAAGCATGTTAAAGGATAAATCAAGTTCGATAAACGCCCCACGGATCCAAAGGTGCTCAGCGCGTAAGCCCGCTAAAGTTTATCGGTTACAAAACCACTCGACATTCCGAGGCAAATTTAAGGTGGGACTTAGAAGTTTTTACTCCCGCGGAGGACCGAAGGTGCAACAAACTGGTCGAGATCGATTCTGTCGGCAATACGGGTAGCAGCGGCGATGAAAGTCTCCATGAAAGATCTGAAGTTGTGCTTCCTAGTGTTGGCAACCTTGAGAGACACCAGCTTGTCCTCTTGCGCTTTTTGCAAAGTGGACACGAACCGAGATAGAGCAACATCAGCACCACACCGCGTAAGACTTTTTCCACTCTTGCACTCGACTTGGAATCTCATTCACCGAGTCATCGTGATTCAAGGTCATTCTGCCGCCCGATCCGCCGTAGAGTCGATTCGATCCGCGACACCGCAACTTTCAATCGAGCAAGATAATCCACCACGCTTAGCAACGCGATACTCCAAATGGAGCACATTCATAGCAGCTTCGTCCTTCACAGAGAGTTGATGGGGTCCAAACTGGTTTCCACTGACCGTTTCTTCTTCAAGTTTTGACAGTAATTATGAAAACACAGCTTAGATTCAAAATAACGATCATGTGATGAGCCGGTGATAGCAAGACAGTCGTAAAAGAGATTACCTTCAAGCATGAGAAACAGCTTCTTGGCGAGCCCTCCAAGATAAATCTCCGTGTCATTTCGCTTCCCCGCCATTGGCTGCCTTGTCGACGTAACAACCTTGTCGTTTCTTCAATGACTAACTTCCTTGTTAGCCGTGTCAAGAGAGGCTTTCAGCTTGGCATTTTCGCCTTCAAGTTTGTCGACCGAGGCAAGTTTTCTTCAATGAGCTTTGTTTTCTCCAAAGCCGCCTTTCGTGCTTCAAAGAAGGTCAAGGTCCTTCTTCTTCAAAGTCTCTTCCAGCTTTATCTGCAAAGCAACAATGAGAACAGAGTTGAGAATGAACAGAAAAACAAAGGCAGTCGCCAAAAGTTCTCACCAGCCATACCTTTTGCTTCATCCTTTGCCTTCGCAAATTCTCCCGAGCAAGCTTCAAATCGAGGTTGAGCTGGATCTGTTTGTTCTCTAATCTCAAAGATAGCGAGCCACAAGCTCACAAGATTTCTACAAAGAGTCAACCAATGAAAGACATCAAAGCCGATCACCTCCAAAGGATTAAGGAAAATAGTAGCATTTCTAAGAGTACAATGAATCAAAACATTCGACAAGAGTCTCGGGATTACACCCAGCGGGTGCACTCAGCCGTGCCCTCACTGGTTTTACTAATTTGGTTCACCAACACCAAAAGAGGCAAAAGGTTATGTGTCAGCGGTCACCGCGATAACAACAACACATTAGCTTCTTAGACTATAGTCGATCGCACGCAATGACCATAGTCTCGGGATTACACCAAGGGGTGCACTTAGCGTGCCCCACCAGTTTTACTTGTTCCATTCGACTTGGTCTGTCCAGTCGAGTGAAGAAGTTCACAAGATAAAGATTATAGCCGATCGCACGCAATGACCATAGTCTCGGGATTACACCAAGCAGGGTGCACCGAGCGTGCCCCACAAAAATTAATCGACACACCCACCCAAAGGTGTACAGATATGGAAATCTCCGTATGGAAGCAGCCAGTAGCATATCCTAACAAAGCAAGCAATGATCGATTTACTTGGACATTGCTCGAGAGCTGAACTAGCATCATAGGCCGCCTAGCTAGCCTCTCTGACCGCTTTCACTTGCTCCATCATGATCCCTCGCTCATGCGATGGCCTCCTTAGCAGGACTCACTTGGTCTTCCGGACGGGGTGTATAGCAAAGAGATATGGTGGATCAGCAATGACGGCGTGGGTCGGGCACTTGTCGCCGTACAGCGAAGACACGTAAGCCCGAGGGGTTGCCTCCTCGAAACCAGCGCCTCAGAATCGCCACATCGAGCAGCCTTGCCAAGAGGCACTCTCTTGTTCTTCCTCTTCCTCAATGGCGCTTCCTCGCCATCATCGGGAGATCAATGACGGAGGCGGAACTACAAGAAAGATTCAAAAGTAAAATGGAAGTCCAATCGACTAAAAGCGAAACCTCGTAGATCATACCAAGGTTGAGGTGGCAGCATCCTCCATTTCCGATCTTCGTGCTTGGCTGAAGTCTCGAGGTAGCGGCAATCAGATTTCAAGAATCGCTGATCACCATCAAGTCGACCAAAAGTTCACTCATGTGGATAAGAAAATGCAAGGTTCTGTTGGTTACCCGAGATGGTGGGGATGACCATCCGCATCTTGGGCAGAGCCTTCACTGGCTTTGACGATGTTGCTCGAGGTTGCTTCGCGGTTTCTCACCGGCGCAGGGAAGTCGCCCTGGTCGCTTTCATTAACTGCCCAAAGGCACAACAGCTTTACCACGCCCGCCACGGGTCATGCGCCAACTTGACCTTCCTCCGAGCGAGGAGGATCGACGCCTTCCTCCTCTTCCTCCTCCTCCTCCTCTTCATCGAGTTGTCATCCCCTCATCCTCCTCTCCGTTGACTCCCATTCCTCCCGACTTTCACCTCCACTTCCTTCTTCTTCTTCGATTGCTTCCTCGCGCCTGCTGGGCATCGAAAGTACATCTCAAGCAGGTGACCTAGAAGACAACAAAACAAGGCGAAAGTCAGTCGACAAATTGGCATCTAAACAGTAATGAATGCAGCCAATCACAACAAGATAAGTGGTTGTACCTTGTCTACTTCGTAAGTCCGGTCGAGTGGTGGAATCCTCCCAGTCTCGCGAGGGTTATCTTTGTTTCGTGATGGTAGTCATCCACTTCTCCAGCGGGCCATCGACCTCCTCCGGATGGACCCGAGTGGTATCATCCGTACTGAGTACATCCACATCGGACGACCTCGGTATTGGAGTGGCTGAATACGCCACGGAGGAAAACCTCCAGAGATCCATGCCACCACCCCGTCCGCTAATAAGCTGGACTACGCGCCCATCAGCAGTTTTACTTGGGCCTTCTCCTCCGTAACACCTTCAGGGAAGATGGCTTGTTCACTCGACTCTTGGAGAAAGGAGGGAGCCCAATGACCGCCTCCGGCCGGCTGGTCTTGGCAAGAGAACCAGTCGATCGCCACCCTCTAACCGAGTCAGGAGAGTCATAGCCGAAAGGCGCCTTCCCCTCATCTCGACCCCGAGTCCCCACACATCTGCATTACTTGGGTTCTCTCGTCATTCGGTTCGTTTTCACCGCCTAAGAGCGACGGTGAATATGTGCTTGAAGAGACCCCAAAGTGGTCGACAACCCAAGAAGTTCTCTCATAACGAAATGAAAGCAGCAAGGTAGACAATGGAGTTGGGAGGAAATGATGGAGTTGCGCCCAAAAAGTTCGTAAACCCCGGAAAAAGGATTCGTGGCGAGAAAATCCCGATCTACGTGGTGGCCAGAGAACGATCACCCTCTTCAGTCAAAGGTTGCCACTCCGTTCCCGTAAGCCTCGCCGACCCATGGGGATCAGTCCTTCATTGGCCAGATCGGCGAGGTCCTTCTCGATGATGGTCGAGCGGATCCAGCCCCTTGTACCCAGCCTTGCGGCAGTTTGGACCGCTAAGAGGATCCGCCTGGCCGGGCGCCTCCCTTAGCCTTCGCCGCCGCCTTCTTCACCTGCTCTGGCTGCGGTCTTCCTTCACCATGGTCGCAGGCGGCAAGCATCGAGCTGCGGCGCCGGACAGGCTAAGAGCGCAGCGAGAAGGTTTGGAGGCGGAGGAGGAGAAGATTGGGGTCGACCGTTCAAAATACCCTGTCCGGCGCTTTATATGGGGCCGCTCGAGTGGCTGACCGTAGGCCCAGTAATCCCGCCAAATCTCAAGAATAAAGCGCGCACGCGATACGTGGCGAAAAAGGCGGTGCGAAGATCGAGGCGCCATCGCCTTATCCCATCCGAAAAGTGCCGCAGTTTTCCGCTTCAGACGCTTCCCAAAATTCAGATCTCGCGAATCCGCTAACCGCGAGCAACCTGGCCGATAGCAGATTCCTCCGATCCGTCAGCTGAAATCCTCAAGTTCACAGAGTTCACTCGACAAAACGTGAAGAATGGATCAAGGCGACTGAAAGAGAAGTTGATGCCATCACTAAAAGGTCATTGATCCAGAGTAAGGCACACTCGCAACACGAAGAACAGGTCGGAAAGATTATCAACTCCTTCCTCACTCAAACCTCGATCCATTCGGGGGCTAATGATGAAGTCATGTACCTGGGGTAGGGTCATAGACCTGCCCAAAGGTACCCTCCACAAGGACACTCGCAAGAGAGGCGGCCTTCCAATGACCGGTAGGTTTCCACTGATGATTCAAAGACACTCACCATGAAGACCCACTCGACCACCAGAGTCCAAGAGCCACTCGGTGCTCAAACAATCAGTAGTTAAATAGTCTTTATGATCTTAATGACTTTATGTAATGCGCTACAAAGAACGCCTAGCCTTAAAACACCTTAAACCTCTCTGCTACGTGGGTTGGCTGGGGTCCAGCGCACTCTATATAAGCCACCCTCCACAGTAGAAGGGTTCGCACTCCAGAACACATACGATATAATCCAATGACCGCCTCGGGCTCCGAGACGAGGGCTGTTACTTCCTCCGAGAAGGGCCTGAACTCAGAAATCCCTTGGCGATACAACTACTCCATAGCTAGGAACTTGCCTCTCCATACCTACCCCCATTCTACCGCTCGACTTAGAACTACGACAAAGACGTGATACGTCCATTTTGCATCATGCTTTTATATCGATATTTATCGCATTATGGGATGTTATTTCACATTGTGCTACAATACTTATGGCTATTCTCTTTATTTTACAAGGTTTACATGAAGAGGAGAATGCCGCAGCTGGAATTTCAATGAAAAGGAGCAAATATTGAGACCTATTCTCAAGAACTCCAAAAGTCCCAAACTCCACGGAATATCTTAAAATAAATAAAGAAAATTGTCGCTAAAGATGAAGGCCAGGGGCCCACACCTGCTCACAGGTGGGGGCGCGTCCCCGGGCGCGCCTCACCTCGTGGCCCTCGTGGCTCTCCGACGCCCATCTTCTCCTATATGAAGTCTTTCATGAGAAAAAATAATAAGCAACCTTTCGGGACGAGACTCCCGCCACGAGGCGGAACCTTGAACTAATCTAGGGCTCCGCAGAGCTCTTCCGCCGGGACACTTCCTCCGGAGGGGAAATCATCGCCATCATCATCACCAACGCCCTCTCATCGGGAGAGGGAAATTCCATCAACATCTTCACCAGCACCATCTCATCTCCAAACCCTAGTTCATCTCTTGTATCCAATTCTTGTCTCCAAGTCCGAGATTTGTGCTAGTAGGTTGCTAGTAGTGTTGATTACTCCTTGTAGTTGATGCTAGTTGGTTTATTTGGTGGAAGATCATATGTTCAGATCCTTTATGCATATTATTACCCCTGTGATTATGAACATGAATATGCTTTGTGAGTAGTTACGTTTGTTCCTGAGGACAAGGGAGAAGTCTTGCTATTAGTAGTCATGTGAATTTGGTATCCGTTCGATATTTTGATGAGATGTATGTTGTCTAGCCTCTAGTGGTGTTATGTGAACGTCGATTACATAACACTTCACCATTATTTGGGCCTAGAGGAAGGCATTGGGAAGTAATAATTAGATGATGGGTTGCTAGAGTGACAGAAGCTTAAACCCTAGTTTATGCGTTGCTTTGTAAGGGGCTGATTTGGATCCATATGTTTCATGCTATGGTTAGGTTTACCTTAATACTTTTGTTGTAGTTGCGGATGCTTGCAATAGAAGTTAATCATAAGTGGGATGCCTGTTCAAGTAAGAATAGCACCCAAGCACCGGTCCACCCACATATCAAATTATCAAAGTACCGAACGCGAATCATATGAACGTGATGAAAACTAGCTTGATGATATTCCCATGTGTCCTCGGGAGCGCTTTTCCTATTATAAGAGTTTGTCCAGCTTGTCCTTTGCTACAAAAAGGATTGGGCCACCTTGCTGCACTTTATTTACTCTTGTTACTTGTTGCTCGTTACAATTTATCTTATCACAAAACTATCTGTTACCACTTATTTCAGTACTTGCAGAGAATACCTTGCTGAAAACTGCTTATCATTTCTTTCTGCTCCTCGTTGGGTTCGACACTCTTACTTATCGAAAGGACTACGATAGATCCCCTATATTTGTGGGTCATCAAGACTCTTTTTTGGCGCCATTGCCGGGGAGTGTAGCGCCTTTGATAGGTGGAATTTGGTAAGGAAAAATTTATATAGTGTGCTGAAATTTACTGTCACTTGTTACTATGGAAAGTAATTCTCTGAGGGGCTTGTTCGGGGTATCTTCACCCCATCCAGTAGACAAAAGAGTTGCTCCTCAACCTACTGAACCTATTGAAAATGAAACTCCTTTTGAAATTCCTTCGGGTATGATGGAAAAACTGCTAGCTAATACTTTTGTAGGAGATGGAACCAAGCATCCTGATGAACACTTAATATATGTGGATGAGGTTTGTGGATTATTTAAGCATGCAGGTATACCTGATGATGTTGTTAATAAGAAGGTCTTCCCTTTATCTTTGAAGGGAGACGCATTGACATGGTCTAGGCTATGTGATGATACGAGATCATGGAACTATAAAAGATTGAAATTGGAATTTCATCAAAAGTATTACCCTATGCATCTTGTTCATCGTGATCGCAATTATATATATAATTTTTGGCCTCGCGAAGGAGAAAGCATCGCTCAAGCTTGGGGGAGGCTTAAATCAATGTTATATTCATGCACCAATCATGATCTCTCAAAAGTGACAATTCTTTAGAATTTTTATGCTCGGCTTTCTGATAACAATCGCACCATGCTCGATACTTCTTGTGCTGGCTCTTCTATGATGAAGACTATTGAATTCAGATGGAATTTATTGGATAGAATTAAACGCAACTCTGAAGATTAGGTCCTCGATGAAGGTAAGGAGTCAGGTATGACACCTAAGTTTGATTGTGTTAAATCTTTTATGTATACCGATATTTTCTGTAAGTTTAGCACTAAATATGGACTTGACTCTGAGATAGTAGCTTCTTTCTGTGAATCTTTTGCTACTTATGTTGATCTCCCTAAGGAGAAGTGGTTTAAATATCATCCTCCCATAGAAGTAAAAGTAGCTGCACCTATTAAAGTTGAAGAAAATACTGTCACTTATAATGATACTATTGTTCCTACCTCTTATGTTGAGAAACCACCTTTCCCTGTTAGAGTAAAGTATAATGCTAAAACTTCAACTGTTGTTCGTAAAAGCAATATTAGAACTTATACACCTCCTGAGCAAGTCAAAGTAGAACCTAATATTGCTATTGTTAAGGATCTCTTGTCTGATAATATTGATGGGCATGTTATTCAATTCTGCGGTGAATCTGCTAGAATTGCTAAACCTAGCGTTAAATATAAACATAGACCTGTGGTAGGCGCGCCTGTTATTTCTGTTAAAATAGGAGATCATTGTTATCATGGCTTATGTGATATGGGTGCTAGTGCTAGTGTTATACCTTATGATTTATATAAAGAAATTAAGCATGAAATTGCACCTGCTGAGTTAGAAGATATTGATGTTACAATTAAACTTGCCAATAGAGATACTATATCTGCAATGGGAATTGTTAGAGATGTTGAAGTCTTGTGTGGGAAAACTAAATACCCTGCTGATTTTCTTGTTCTTAGTTCCCCACAAGATAGCTTTTCTCCCATTATATTTGGTAGACCCTTCTTGAACACTGTTAATGCTAAGATAGACTGCAAAAAGAATGTTGTTACTATTGGCTTGGATGATATGGTTCATGAGTTTAATTTCTCTAAATTTGGAAACAACATCGCGAGGAAGAATTGCCTAGTAAGGATGAAATTATTGGTCTTGCTTCTACTGCCGTACCTCCTAGTGATCCTTTAGAACACTATTTGCTAGACCATGAAAATGATATGTTCATGAACGAAAGAAGGGAAATAGATGAGTATTCTTTAAACAGGAACCTATTCTGCAACACAATTTGCCTGCTGAAATCCTAGGGGATCCTCCTCCACCCAAGGGTGATCCCGTGTTTGAGCTTAAACCGTTGCCTGATAATCTTAAATATGCTTCTCTTGATGAGAAGAAAATATATCCTCTTATTATTAGCGCTAACCTTTCAGAGCATGAAGAAGAAAGATTATTGATAACTCTGAAGAAGCACCATGCCGCTATTGGATATACTCTTGATGATCTTAAGGGCATTAGTCCCACTCTATGTCCACATAAAATAAATTTGGAAGCGGATGCCAAACCAGTTCGTGATCCTCAACGATGTTTGAATCCTAAAATGAAAGAATTGGTAAGAAAAGAAATACTCAAGCTTCTGGAGGCAGGTATAATTTATCCTGTTGCTGATAGTCAGTGGGTAAGTCCTGTCCATTGTGCCCCTAAGAAGGGAGGTATTACTGTTGTCCCTAATGATAAAGATGAATTGATCCCGCAAAGAATTATCACAGGTTATAGGATGGTAATTGATTTCCGCAAATTAAATAAAGCTACTAAGAAAGATCATTACCCCTTACCTTTTATTGATCAAATGCTAGAAAGATTATGCAAACATACACATTATTGCTTTCTAGATGGTTATTCTGGTTTCTCTCAAATACCTGTGTCGGCTAAAGATCAATCAAAGACTACTTTTGCATGCCCTTTTGGTACTTTTGCTTATAGACATATGCCTTTTGGTTTATGTAATGTACCTGCTACCTTTCAAAGATGCATGATGGTTATATTCTCTGATTTTTGTGAAAAAATTTGTGAGGTTTTCATGGACGATTTTTCCATCTATGGTTCCTCTTTTGATGATTGCTTGAGAAATCTTGATCGAGTTTTGCACAGATGTGAAGAAACTAATCTTGTCTTGAATTGGGAAAAGTGCCACTTTATGGTTAATGAAGGTATTGTCTTGGGGCACAAAGTTTCTGAAAGAGGTATTGAAGTTGATAAAGCCAAGGTTGATGCTATTGAAAAGATGCCATGTCCCAAGGACATCAAAGGTATAAGAAGTTTCCTTGGTCACGCCGGATTTTATAGGAGGTTCTTTAAGGACTTCTCAAAAATTTCCCGGCCTCTGACTAATTTATTACAAAAAGATGTACCATTTGTCTTTGATGATGATTGTGTAGAAGCATTTGAAATACTTAAGAAAGCATTAGTCTCTCGCACCTGTTGTTCAGCCACCGATTGAATTTACCCTTTGAAATTATGTGTGATGCTAGTGATTATGCTGTAGGTGTTGTTCTAGGGCAAAGAGTTGATAAGAAATTAAATGTTATCCATTATGCTAGTAAGACTCTAGAAAATGCTCAAAGAAATTATGCTACTACCGAAAAGGAACTTTTAGCAGTTGTATTTGCTTGTGATAAATTCAGACCCTATATTGTTGATTCTAAAGTAACTATTCACACTGATCATGCTGCTATTAAATATCTTATGGAAAAGAAAGATGCAAAACCTAGACTTATTAGATGGGTTCTCTTGCTGCAAGAATTTGATTTGCATATTGTTGATAGAAAAGGAGCTGAGAACCCTGTTGCCGATAACTTATCTAGGTTAGAGAATGTTCTTGATGACACACTACCTATTGATGATAGCTTCCTTGATGAACAATTAAATGTCATAAGCACTTCTCGTAGCACTCCATGGTATGTTGATTATGCTAATTATATTGTTGCTAAATTTATACCACCTAGCTTCACATACCAACAAAAGAAAAAGTTTTTCTATGATTTGCGACATTACTTTTGGGATGACCCACATCTTTATAAAGGAGTAGATGGTGTTATTAGACGTTGTGTACCTGAGCATGAACAGGAACAGATCCTACGCAAGTGCCACTCCGAAGCTTATTGAGGGCACCACGCTGGAGATAGAACTGCACATAAGGTATTGCAATCTGGTTTTTATTGGC
This sequence comes from Aegilops longissima, assembly GCA_021605205.1. Lineage (NCBI taxonomy): Eukaryota > Viridiplantae > Streptophyta > Magnoliopsida > Poales > Poaceae > Aegilops > Aegilops longissima. The sequence continues at coordinate 516,601,022 of CM038678.1, forward strand.
CCACTCTCTTCAAAGATGCCCGTAAGTTTGTTTTGTCTTGCGATGAATGTCAAAGAATTGGTAATATTAGTAGACGTCAAGAAGTGCCTATGAATTATTCACTTGTTATTGAACCATTTGATGTTTGGGGCTTTGATTATATGGGACCTTTTCCTGCCTCTAATGGATATACACATATTTTGGTTGCTGTTGATTACGTTACTAAGTGGGTAGAAGCTATTCCAACTAGTAGTGCTGATCATAACACTTCTATTAAAATGCTTAAGGAAGTTATTTTTCAGAGGTTTGGAGTCCCTAGATATTTAATGACTGATGGTGGTTCACACTTTATTCATGGTGCTTTCCGTAAAATGCTTGCTAAATATGATGTTAATCATAGAATTGCATCTCCTTATCACCCGCAGTCTAGTGGTCAAGTAGAATTGAGTAATAGAGAGCTCAAATTAATTTTGCAAAAGACTGTTAATAGGTCTAGAAAGAATTGGTCCAAGAAACTTGATGATGCATTATGGGCCTATAGAACTGCATATAAGAATCCTATGGGTATGTCTCCGTATAAAATGGTTTATGGAAAAGCATGTCACTTACCTCTCGAACTAGAACATAAGGCATATTGGGCTATTAAAGAGCTCAACTATGATTTCAAACTTGCCGGTGAGAAGAGGTTATTTGATATTAGCTCACTTGATGAATGGAGAACCCAAGCTTATGAAAATGCCAAGTTGTTTAAAGAAAAGTTAAAAGATGGCATGACAAAAGGATACAAAAGCGTGAGTTTAATGTAGGTGATTATGTATTGCTATACAACTCTCGTTTAAGATTTTTTGCAGGAAAACTTCTCTCTAAATGGGAAGGTCCCTACGTTATCGAGGAGGTCTATCATTCTGGTGCCATAAAGATCAACAACTTCGAAGGCACAAATCCGAAGGTGGTGAACGGTCAAAGGATCAAACACTATATTTCAGGTAATCCCATAAATGTTGAAACCAATATTATTGAAACCGTAACCCCGGAGGAATACATAAGGGACACTTTCCAGACCGTTTTAGACTCTGAAAAGGAATAGGTATGTGGTACGGTAAGTAAACCGACTCCAAAACAATTTTTAAGGCAATATTTCTATCTTTTGGAATATTTAGAAAAATAGAAAAATAAGTAGCAGTCCGGGAAGGACACGAGGGCCCCACGAGGGTGGTGGGCGCGCCCTACCCCCCTGGGGCGCGCCCCCTACCTCGTGAGCACCTCGTGTGCCCTCCGGACTCTGTTTTCTTGCATGGTACTTATTTTGGTCGGTAAAAAAACATTATATATTCTCCCGAAGGATTTGACTCTCGTATCGCGCAATTATCCTCTGTTCTTGTTTCGAGCTGTTTTCTGTCAGGGCTGTCAAGGCCAGGCATCATGTCGTCCGCCTCCTCCGACAATGGTGACAAAGATGCTTGGCTAATGAAGATAGAGCTAAACAGGGAAGAACCCATGGAAATCAACAAGGATGAAAGGATCAAGAAGGCCACGGAGGACCAAGCTCCGGCAGCAGAAGACACCCTCCAACTTGATCACAACTTTCTCACCCCAACTGTAATCAAAGCTTTCAAGATGATTGAGTTAGCTCGTATTCAAAACAAGTATCTCACAAGTGAAAATATTTTGTTGAAGGAGCATATTGTTGCACTCAAGGGCATTATCCGCAAGTTGGAGGACCTCTTACGCTCGATGTGCGATTATCCATCACCTCCACCTTCACCGACAAAGAAGGAGATATAATCACATGGGTATGGGCACTTCCCTTGGCAACTGCCAAGCTTGGGGGAGGTGCCCCGGTATCGTATCACCATCACAACTCCTATCTTTACCGTTTTTCTTAGTTCGATCCTATTAGTAGTATCTTGATCTAGTAGAATAAAGTTTATGGCATGATCTAGTTTTGAGTTTTGCTTTATGATCCCTCTATGTAATCGAGTCCATGAGCTATATATATAATAAAGTTTAGTGTTGAGTCAAGGGCTTGATTATTTTGCCATGATCTTGGGTGAATAAAAGAAAAAGAATAAAAAGAAACAAAGAGTTCATATTGATCTTATTGAGAGTAATGACTTCACATAGAAAGAGTATGATGATTAAAAGTTGTTGGGAGTTGGCAAATATAGCTTTGGTCATCGTTGCAATTAATAGGAAGCAATAAGGAAAGAGACGTTTCACATATAGATATATTATCATTGACATCTTTTATGATTGGGAGCACTCATTACAATATAACATGCTAAAGAGTTGATGTTGGACAAGGAAGACAACGTGATGAGTTATGTTTTCTTATATCCGAGATAAAGTATGTTGTCATGGATTCTCTAATATGTTGAGCTTGCCTTTCCCCCTCATGCTAGCCAAATTCTCAGCACCAAGTAGAGATACTACTTGTGCTTCCAAATACCCTTAAACCAGTTTAGCCATGAGATTCCACCATATCTACCTATGGATTGAGTAAGATCCTTCAAGTAAGTTGTCATCGATGCAAAGCAATAAAAATTGCTCTAAATATGTATGATTGATTGGTGTGGGAGAAATAAGCTTTATACGATCTTGTGATATGGAAGAAATAAAAGCGACGACTGCATAATAAAGGTTCATATCACAAGGGGCAGTATAAAGTGACATTCTTTCGCATTGAGATTTTGTGCATCCAACCATAAAAATGCATGGCAACCTCTGCTTCCCTCTGTGAAGGGCCTATCTTTTATTATTATCCTCTACCTTATGCAAGAGTCACGGTGATCTTCACCTTTCCTTTTTCATTTTATCCTTTGGCAAGCCTAGCATTTTCGAAAGAACATGATATATATATATATATCTAATTAGATGTAGGGGAGCATGAATTGTTATTGTTGACATTACCCTTGAGGTAAAAGGTTGTGGGGCAAAACTATAAGCCCCTATCTTCTGTGTCTGATTAAAACTCCGTAACCACAAGTATTGCGTGAGTGTTAGAAATTATGAAGGACTATATGATAGTTGAGTATGTGGACTTGCTTTTAAGCTCTGACATAGACTCTTTCCAACGTTATGATAAATTGCAATTGCTTCAATGACTGAGGTTATAAATTGTTCGTGCCCAATAAGGTTTCTGATTCATGCTTTTGCATTATGAAAAGATCATCACTTGAACATAAGAAATCATATGACAAAATCTATATATGTTGTTGTTATGAGAATAATCATGATGCCTTCATGTCCGTATTTTATTTTTAGCGACACCTCTACCTCTAAACATGAGGACATATTTATTGTTATCGGCTTTTCGCTTGAGGACAAGCGAGGTCTAAGCTTGGGGGAGTTGATACGTCCATTTTGCATCATGCTTTTATATAGATATTTATCGCATTATGGGATGTTATTTCACATTATGTTACAATACTTATGGCTATTCTCTTTTATTTTACAAGGTTTACATGAAGAGGGAGAATGCCGGCAGCTGGAATTCTGGGCTGGAAAAGGAGAAAATTTTGGAGACCTATTCTGCGCAACTCCAAAAGTCCTGAAACTCCACGGAATATCTTAAAATAAATAAAGAAAATCGTCGCCAAAGATGAAGGCCAAGGGGCCACACCTCGCTCACGAGGGTGGGGCGCGCCCACCTCGTGGGCCCCCCGGTGGCTCTCCGACGCCCATCTTCTCCTATATGAAGTCTTTCGATGAGAAAAAATAATAAGCAACCTTTCGACGAGACTCCGCCACGAGGCGGAACCTTGGCGGAACCAATCTAGGGCTCCGCAGAGCTGCTCTGCCGGGACACTTCCTCCGGAGGGGAAATCATCGTCATCATCATCACCAACGCTCCTCTCATTGGGAGAGGGCAATCTCCATCAACATCTTCACCAGCACCATCTCATCTCCAAACCCTAGTTCATCTCTTGTATCCAATTCTTGTCTCCAAGTCCGGGATTTGTGCTAGTAGGTTGCTAGTAGCGTTGATTACTCCTTGTAGTTGATGCTAGTTGGTTTATTTGGTGGAAGATCATATGTTCAGATCCTTTATGCATATTATTACCCCTCTGATTATGAACATGAATATGCTTTGTGAGTAGTTACGTTTGTTCCTGGGGACAAGGGAGAAGTCTTGCTATTAGTAGTCATGTGAATTTGGTATTCGTTCGATATTTTGATGAGATGTATGTTGTCTAGCCTCTAGTGGTGTTATGTGAACGTCGATTACATAACACTTCACCATTATTTGGGCCTAGAGGAAGGCATTGGGAAGTAATAAGTAGATGATGGGTTGCTAGAGTGATAGAATATTAAACCCTAGTTTATGCGTTGGTTCGTAAGGGGCTGATTTGGATCCATATGTTTCATGCTATGGTTAGGTTTACCTTAATACTTTTGTTGTAGTGTCGGATGCTTGCAATAGAGGTTAATCATAAGTGGGATGCTTGTTCAAGTGAGAACAGCACCCAAGCACCGGTCCACCCACATATGAAATTATCAAAGTACCGAACGCGAATCATATGAACGTGATGAAAACTAGCTTGATGATATTCCCATGTGTCCTCGGGAGCGCTTTTCCTATTACAAGAGTTTGTCCAGGCTTGTCCTTTGCTACAAAAAGGATTGGGACACCTTGCTGCACTTTATTTACTCTTGTTACTTGTTGCTCGTTACAATTTGTCTTATCACAAAACTATCTGTTACCACTTATTTCAGTACTTGCAGAGAATACCTTGCTGAAAACCGCTTACCATTTCCTTCTGCACCTCGTTGGGTTCGACACTCTTACTTATTGAAAGGACTACAATAGATCCCCTATACTTTTGGGTCATCAGCACGACCGGCGCTGCTATGGGCGGCTGGAGCAAGAAGACCAGAGGTTGAAGAAGCACTACGGCCGTTGGATGGACATCGTACGGTCACCGGAGCTAGAATCGTTCATATATTGACTAAAGTTGACAAAGGCATCTGTCCCAGTTAACTTAGTAGCCCCACAAGTCAGCCTCCCACCAAGGTGGGTCCCAGCTAGCAGGGGGTATTCATTTTTTTGTGCATAATAAGGAGGCACTTCCGGTGGGTCCGAGCTGACAGCGGGGGGAACGTTTTTTTTGGCGAAATACGATGGCCCGTCCTGTGGGTCCCAGCAGTCAGGGGCAAACATTTTTTTCGCGAAATACTGGTGGCCCGTTCGGTGGGTCCCTGCTGTTAGGTGGAGGAATAATTATTTTCCGCGTGATAAGGAGGCACTTCCTTGCGGCTGCCGTGGACCCAGCTGTCAGCCTCTCCACGACAAAGATTTTTCCGATAGAAGTCGGTCGTTGATCACATTGACCACGCCACGCCGAGAGCACCATGGCGGTGGACGATGGCGAGGCCTCGAAGGGACGACGCGAGCCGGGAAGATGCGCAAGGAAGCCCACGCGAGAGGAGTACGAGGGTTCACCGTTCGGCTGCGGTGTGAGTGAGTAGAGGGATGCCCGCCAGCGGTGGGAGTAGTAGGGGCGCCGAGGCTCACAAGGCAAAGACAACCCGCCACGGAGGCGGAGTAAGCGGTCCCGCCAAATACTGCTTACGGCCGGAGCAAGAAGATCGAGATTGAAGAATGATAATGCCGTTGGATTGACATCCAACGGTTACGCTCTGCTAGAATCGTTTATTGACGGATATAATAACTAAAGAAATCTTGCATACGCGTCAACTAAACATGCCCACAAGTCAGACCACTCCCTCTTTCTTTTAATAATTTATATATAGCTCATGGCAACTTCTTATGCAATTTATTGCACGTTTTTTTTTTTGCCAGGCCAATTTCGCATATTTCTATGGATACCAAACTATTTTTAATACCGAAATGTCGAGCCAGATTTAAAGTACTTTGAAGATATATTTAAATTAGGTTAATGCCCAGTGAAATAGGAATCTGAAAATGTGAAAAAAAATCAGAAATTATAAAGTAATTGCCAATTTGTCATCTGTTTTATATTTACAACCCATTTCATATTACTTTCAAGATTTGCATGCGCTTTGAAAGAGTTGCAGCCCATCGTATGAGAAAATAAGTAGGCCTGGATTGGGTATTCTCGTAAAAATAAACTAGGCTCATTTTCACAAAGAAAAATAGCTGGGTTGGTCACATGGTGAACATAAAATATAAGCTCTGGCTAGATGGGCCACAGCCAGTTCAAACCCCGCCCGCCTCAACAATACCAAACAAAAAAATACTGCTTTCGAGTAGCTACGTCCTGTGTGTCACCGATCTTGTGCTGTTCTCTTGTCTATTGACTATATACGCCACAATGTCGTGGGTCCCGATGTCGTCGAAAACACTAGGAGGAAGCACTTTATTTTTCCATATGTCGACGTGGGGCCCCCACCGTCATCCTCTCCACGCATTTCTACCGATTCCTGTTGTTTGTTGACCATGTTGACAATGCGAGAGGGCGGCGCCACGGGCGAGCGCACCAAAGCGCAAGGAGGACGCCGGCGTTAATGATTTAGGAGACGGTGGGCGGCGATGTGTCACGAGGCGCAGCCACCGTGGGAGGCGGAAGCAAGCGGCCTGGCGGGGCTGGTTTGGTTTTGGCGGCCGGAGGAAGACAGATCAAGAAACACGACATCAGTAAAAGTAGGAGGAGTACTTAACAACCTTAACTGAAACCAGCAGGGGCACTTAACAACCAAAGCTGAAAGTAGTATGAGTACTTATACAGGTTCAACCGTACAAAGCACACCTCGAATAGTGCTACTTTGCCTACAGTTAACCAAGGGTGAGGCCGCCAAGCCCCAGGACAAGGCCCAGGCGCCACCCCGTGCATCCACAACCTTCTGAAAGCGGCTTCATCTCGCAACGTGGTCAATAAACAGGATATTCGCTTTAGAGCCATGGAAAAGCATGAACATAATCTTCTCTCCTATTCTCCAAGATGGAAGGGCCTTCATTATTTGAGACCACCCATGAATAAGTATCTTTTCATCTCCAAGGGGAATTTAGTAGGTCGACATAAACATCATGTTGTGACCAAGCGCAAGTCTGACCCGACCATGGTCAAGCATCTGTATAGGAACAATAGAACTCGGCAGTTCCTGTTTCAAGAAGATCACAGCTGTAAAACTGTGTATAAGCAATAGTTTATGAACAACATATATAACAGAAAACAGCTCGCATCAGAAGTTTCTCGACACGCTTGGACCTGTTCAACGAGTGCAGCATGGCACACATATCCCACGTGGCCTTCCACCATTTAAACGCCCCTGTAAGGACCTCAAGACGATCAATAAAGTGTAGGAACTTGTGGATGTCGATCCACCAACTATAGTGCCATTAGTAACAGCCGAGTTATTACAGAGTAACAAACGAGCAGATCGCTTAACTTTGAAAAACCTACACGTGCCACCAATTATAAGAAAATATTAGTTAGAAGTAGCATCTTCGTGAGAGATTCGTTGCTACTTCTAAAGTTAAATTGTGATTAATTAGACAGAATAGGTGGATTAAGAAGTAATCGAGGCAACAAGCAAGAACCAGATACAAAACTAACATGGATGAACAATTGGAACGACGTCGGGGTGGAAGATCGCAGTGAAGATGAGACCAGGTTCTGCTATTTCCATCAACATTCGTGCGCCAACTTTCAGTCCGTAACACTTGAGAAAGTTTATCCAAGTTCGGCCATAAAAAAAACAGCAATCTTCTTGGTTCATGAACCCAACTCGGAACTTATATCCATGGCTTGTCTTCACTGTGATCATTAAACTAGTGTATTCAGTTATGGCAAGGCCGAGCATCTTGAGTACATGTGTTCTGGCAGAGCAAATAATACACTGCAGGAAAAATAATATGAGAACACAGCATGTTCAAAAAAAACCCCACCCTCCCGGATAGAAAAGAGGATTCTAGGAACATACTATGCGTGTTCCAAAATGTTGTGTTAGGATGAGAAGGAACAAGTGTGGCGTCTCCCCGAGGGCGCAGAAACCTGTAGGGTACTCACACTTTGGGCACTACAAATGAAACACACTAGATTCAGTAGGAAGAAAAATGCATCAACGGCGGTGGCTGCCATCCTAGGATTACCTGCGACCAAGGGACTTGGATTTATCGGGGATGGATGAAGAATTCGTACCTGGTTCTCCATGAGAAAACCCTATGCAATCACCGAGAGGGGTTTTTCTCTGAACAAGAAGACGAGGGAGAAGGGGATTCAGGCCCAATGAAATATTGCCGCTTCGTCCGTCCAGCTTACTGCTTAAGCTGTAAAGGGGGGGTTGTGATTTGACGGCTCATTGGGCATTACTGCGGCGCTACGACTGGGGTGTGTCTACCGTGAAGTTGTGCACTCTAATTTGTGCATATGGCACATGGACCCCATTGCCGGTTGCCCCACATATCAGCGAAAGGAAGTAGAAAGACAGGAGTAACTAGTTACACATAAATATATTTTTTGACAGAGAGATACTCCCTCTGTAAAGAAATATACAAATATTTTATATCACAGGCTCACCTTGCCGAGAAATATACTCCCTCTGAAACGCACGGGCATTATGGGGGTTCAGCTTTTTTTATGGGGGTTCAGCTGAGAATATAATACTCAGATAGGCTCACGGTTATGTACTTTGGGTCGCAGGCCGACCCTGCATGTTTGGGGGTCCATGTGTTCTACCTCAGTGCTTTTCATATTGCAAGCAATCGGTACGGCGCTGGTTTTAGATGCTGTCACAAGGCGAATACACAAAATTGAATAAAGCAGGTCAGCTCTTGGAATGAAATTGAACGATAGTTCCTAACCAACAATCAGAGTTGCAATTCTATCAACGATATACCATGTGATAAATAATACTGTCGTACTACTTATACACATAGGACACTTGTTTCACCATGCCAGATTATTACATCAAAATCTCTCGGAGGATAGATCAGTTCTGCGCTTGCGTCTGCTCATCAAGAATTTCAAAGTTGATTTGGACCAGCTCTCCTTGCCGAGAAAGTTCGATTTTGACATCATCCCCACGGCAAGATATGATTTAGATTTGAACCTTGACCATCCTTTAGCATCAATCATCATGCGACCATCCTTTGTACTTATGGTATATTGAGCAGGTTCATTCACACAAGGCTGCGCATGGTAAGAGAAACTTGGCATGATCGCCGGATTGTTGAACGACTCCCTCGCTGTTTCTAGGAATTCTCTGTTTGCAAACAAGAAGACATACCCAAACAGTTAGATCAACACAGTGAATCATGTGAAACAACATGGAAAGAAAAAAGAACGAAGCACTTGGGCGGCCAATGCTTACCAAGAAGGTGGACATGTCGGTTTTTGTAAGGACTTAGGTATATGAAGTGCGAACTGCAGCCCATTCTGTTGCCGGTGCAACTGCACGGGCCGGAGCAGATGCAAGTGCAAGTGTTGGTCCAGGTGCCGAAGCCGCCGCTGCTGCCGAAGATGGTGCTCCTTGTAGAGCTGGTGCCGGTGTCGAGCAGGTGCCGTGTCGATGCCCGATCCTCCGGTGAGATCGACCGATCACCGACGCGTCGGTGCCCAATCCTCACTGGATCGATCGAGTTCTTTGCTGCATTGTCGGTGCTAGAGCAACCGCCGGTGATCCATCCGTGCGAGACAAATGGCGATCGTGTCCGGTCTGCTATGATCAGCTTTCTAACTTGACTAGGATCCATGGCCATGATCCAGTTTTTCTTCATTTCTTTTAAATGCGAGAAGGACTAATTGTATGCTTTTGTTAAACCAAACTGTAGTTCATCATAGGGATTCAGCTTGTACTCAGACAACAGACTGATCCAATTTTTTCCAGTAATATAAGTGATGGATAGTGACTTCGTTACTAACATGACATAAGAAGTGAAACCTGCAAAAATAGCCATCGTAGAGCAAACCAAACGGTTTATTCTGTGATGAATGTCACATGGCAAAACCTGCATCGTAAAATTGCAGGAAAAGAAAAAAACATGACATTATATCAATAAGATTTAGACAGTAAATTAATAAGATTTACTTGATGTGACACGAGCGAATCCTTACCAGGAAATCACTATGTTGAAGTACTAAATGAAGATTGATCGTCCAACTACGCTGTGGCATGCAGGGGCCCCGCCTACTCCCACAAGGTGACAGTCTAAAGGTCGTGACAAATCGTATGGACCGAACATCCATGGGACTGGAAATCCTGGTGGGTGCGATAAACCCTGCAATGCATACAGATATTGGAGTGTAACCATAATTGATAAACCGTCCTCACAAAAAATATGATCTGGATACTTCGAAATATACAGACTGAATTGAGTGGACAGACATTAACATAGACCGTTCTCAGGACTGACCACATACCAAAAGTGGCAGTACTAATAAACAATAGAGGGTTCACAAACACAAATCAAGTACTGAACAATAGTACTTACTACAGACAAGCAAAGTTGCATTAACTAAACTCTGCAGACTATTTCTTGCCACCGACCTACGGGATGAAACCCGCATAACTGACTAGGCCATGGACTTCGTGTGAGATGTCTACATGCACCATCACCATCTTGTCAACCTTGAGAACCTAACAGTGGTCTTTCCACTCATAAACATGATGATGAAGACAGGCCGCATCAGATTTGTTGGGAAGCTTTACAAGAACCACACCCTTCAGAATCGAAGGCACAGCCAGAAATTGTTGTGGTCAAGTACAACCTCAAGAACACGCCGACAACAATGCTACAGAAAACACTAGTTCAGGACACGTGGCGACAAGGACACAAAGAGCTGGATAGTTCAGCAAGAGAACTCATCATCGTGTCTTCCAGTTCACGGGCATGACTTTGAGAACTTCATCTCCACCGCGGACCTGGTTCTAATTCAAATAGAAACCATATTTTATAACTACCTCCATTCAGAAATATAAGATGATTTTCGATATTATACTCCATATATGACTACATATACGCACATAAATGAGTGAACAAAGACACTAGAACATGTCTTCAAAAGGCATGACAACAGAGGGATTACATGCAATATCCATAACACAAGTTACTGAGGCAAATATACCCTCTTAAAAGGTAGCATTGATGTTCATAAAATACTCCCTCCGTCCCAAAATTCTTGTCTTAGATTTGTCTAGATACGGATGTATCAAGTCACATTTTAGTATTACATACATCCGGATCTAGACAAATCTAAGACAAGAAATTTGGGACAGAGGGAGTAGCTGAAAGTAATCTATAAGAAATCAGTGTCAACCTCTCGCATGTTTTGGTCAAAAGAGGAATTTAGAACCGTCATTTGGCACACTAAAATCACATGCAAGATCACCCAGAAAGTTGTACTACCAGTGCTAGTACTGCGTGTTAGATGAAAAAACACGATCAAGATCAAGAAAATGATAGTCAACAAGAGACATTACCTGGACTTGCTTAACGAGGGATCCCGAAGAGGGGGGCTTGGACAGGGCGATGGCTTTGAGCTTGTCTGCAGTAGTCTCAGCGGGGTGCTTGCGCTTCTTCGTACCATGAGCCTCGACGGTTTTGTCCAGAGCCATAGACATCACGTCGGCCGGTGCTCCGGCGTCCATCCAAGAGAGGAAGCTGAGAGAGAAGAGTGAAAGGAGGAACGAGATGAGGGAGAAGCGAAGCGAGTGGGGGTTTTCTTCAAGAGAGGAAGCTGAGAGAGAAGAGTGAAATGATGGTTGCTTCGTCCATCCAACTTACTGCTGGAAAGGAGGGGGTTTTGTGATTTGACGGCTCATTGGGCATTACTGCGGCGGTTCGATCGGGGTAGTCTAGTGTCACTCTACCACGGAGTAATTTAGTGCATGGCTGGTGGACGCAGGTGCTGGCTGTCCCACACGTCGGTGAAAGTGAGTAATTTAGTGCATGGCTGGAGGAGGATCCGCACGGTAGAGCGTGTCCACTGTTTTTCATTCCGAAGAAAAAAATGAGTACAGCAAGCGTTTCCACTCTTACGACGGGGGAGTGTGAAACATGGCAGCCACTTGAACATACACAGTGCTCCTACTACTAGGCATGTGAAGTGGTTCATACGTCAGTACTACACAATCTTGTTGCTAGTGTAGTAAGATATGACGATAACAAATGATGTTGTGCGCATGTCAACTACTCCTATATGTAACATAGTACCGCTTTTATTCTTTTCGACTGTCCGGTCGAGAATGAACGATGAGATCAATGTTAACAGAACTAGGTCCATAGCGCACGGAGAGTACGGTGCTACAGTACTCCATGAAACATGAACCATATGAAGCACGGATAGTGTTAGGCAGGGTGTATGAAGGGTGCACGGGATGGGAGCAAAAGTTCCCTTCTCGACCCACTTTTGGGTGTTTGGCAGAGTGCATGAAGGGTGCAGGAGTCCACACTAGTAGTTGACAAAAATACACGAAGAGGAAACAACTATATTGAGATGAGAATGCAACCAAACACACCCACACGCTTTGTGCTACAGTGACTGATCTGCACCGTCTGAGTTTGATCCAACGATCATGTTGCACCGAGACATGGACATGCCCATGCAGAGGGTGCCTAAACACCACCGAAGTCCCTCTGCTTCTCGAGGCGCACGACGTTGGTGATGCAGGGTGCAACCGCCCGCAGAGCCCGCTCCTGGTAGACGGGAGCCAGCTCGTCAAAGACGGCGTCCAATGGCACGAATGGATTCCGGTGACAGAGCCCTGAAAGGATTCGCCCGGCAACAGAGACGGCAGCCCACAACCCCTCCTTGTCCAGCTCAGCCCCCACCATCGCGCGGAGACGGCTAAGCTCCTCGGAGATATAGGTGAAGAAGGAGACCAGGTCAGGAAGCCGCAGCTCGTTGAAGTCGACTGGGTGGTCGAACGGGTTTAGCCCGACGGCCGGCATCGTCGCGCTGGCACGACGGTAGGCATCGCGCAGCTGCAACACGTGCGTGGCAACTTGGTTCACCAAGTGGCTGAGGCGATCCTGAACCTTGTCACGATCGGCCAGCTCGCGCTCCAGCCGGCTCCCCTGACGGCCTATCGTATCTCCCGTTTTCTGCAGCAACGCCGCCGATGCCTCGAGCATCTTTGTGGTGGACGCCTGCCGCTTTTGAAGCTCCGTGAACTCCCGCACATAACGGAGGAGCATGGCACTCCTCTCCTCCTTGAGCTCACGGAGCTCCACGCCCTTGGCCCTGAGCTCCGCATCCTTGGCATGGAGCTCATGTGTCAGGCGCCTCACCTCGGACTCCGTGATCTGCGCCGCCATGGCACCGGTAGAAGCAATGGGAGAGGAAGCAAAGGGGCGAAAACGGCTGAAAGGCAATGCAATCTACGGAAGGCGGAGGAGCGGGAATATTTTGGTTTTCACCAAGGTAAAACACCAATCGATTTACTTCTCACATCGAGGAGCAAAGGGTTTTACAGGGAGTCATCATGACTAATTGCTGCCGCGCCTGCTCCCGTCAATCAAAAAATTTAAAATCCTGCCGCACCTGCTCCCGTCAATCAAAAAATTAAAAATCCTGTCAACCCAAACACCAGAGCAACGCCGTGGTGGATATTTAAATTTACATGCCGGCAAGTAGATAAAAAAGGGGTGAAAAAACAAATGTGGTGGCGGCCTAGCTAATCGGTTGAACTAGCCCAACTAGCTAGCCACCGTGCTTCCCTGATGTACTCGGCGGGAAAGGTGGTCTTTTGTGATTTGACGACTCATTTACTTGCTTCCGTGCTACGACTGAGGAGGACCCAGAAAACGCGCGGTAGGGAGTCCCACGTCAGGAAGAATATATGCGTGCACCACCCGGGAGGACCCCGAAACCGCGCGGTAGGGTGTGCCACGTCTCGGCACGGAGGAAAAATGTGCGTGTAAAAATATACTATGTCAAACGTAGTACCTATGGTTCGACCTCGGGACCCAGCCAGTCGGTCGAAAACACCCCACTAGCCACACAGCTTCATCATGCAAACGTGGCACGGAGAATAGATGTGGTTAGCTCCGTCTCGACCAGCCACAACGTCTCTTGTTCTAGGCGATTCTTCTATTTTCCAAGCTTTTTTTTAGTTGTAATAACACCACGGCAAGCTAGCGCCGCTCTTCGTGTGTGCCCGTGCAAAGGTTAGACGATGGAGAGAAGAGAGATTGAGATCGCAGACCTGGGACCCACTAGTAAGTGAGACAACGGTCATGCATGTGTTGACGAGGCACTCCTCTACTCTACTCAACGCAAGTATCAGATAAAATCAAGTTATGGGACAAAGCCAACAACCGCTCGTTTTTCAGGTTATCGACTTACGCTTTGTAGTCCAGGTTGCCGATTCAATCTCGCCTTTCAGATTTGTTAGTTTTAGGTCCAAATTTGATTAATGACAAGTGGGACCCCGTGTGTTGTTCGATATTTCAGTGTAGGATGGTTTTTTGAACAAACACTTTGCGCGTTAGACAAGTAACAGCATGAGTTACACGTATTTTGCAAGTTTACGAACAAAAATGACAGTGGCATAGAATATCACATCCACCCCGCAGCTTAGATATTATGGTGATACGATTTTTTACACCGTTGGAAGTGAGATCCAATGGCTTGGGAGTAGTCTTTGTAATTATGCGCAATTTCCAAACTCTCCAAAGGTTTTTTTGCAAATAAAATATTCAGGCCTCGTGTGTGCCGCTGCATCTTCGATCCAACGGCTCCCCGGTGCTCATATTAGGTGCTCCCGTAGCTTAATTACCGCTACGGTGATATGAGCATCTAGGTCGTATGATCAGTGATCAGATGGCACATGCGTAGTACTTGTACTTTCTGCGCATTTCCCAAACTCTATCAACCGTATATTGCAAAAACATTCAAACCTCCTATTGTGGGCCGTTAGATCTCAGTGAACTCGTATCACCATAGAATCTACGGTGCGGGAGCACCTCATACTCTCCCGTGCGAGAAAACATAAGGTGCTATCGCAGCTTGGATGCTACGGTGATACGAGCTTGGAGGTTGTTTGATCTGAGATCCAATGGCATCTGAGCAGTCTTTGTGCTTGTAAGCAGTGGCCGAACTCTTTTGGGGCTTTTTTGCAAAAAACCATTCGAACCACCGAGGAGGTGTTGGGTCACAAATCCAACGCCTCCGAAGAGCTTGTATCACCAAAGCATCTAAGGTGTGGTAGCACATGATATTCTTACATACAGGAGAATATGATGTCCTCCTTCATCTTAGATGCTACGGTGATATGAGCTTCGAGGTCGTTGGATATGGGATCAAAGGGCATCTAAGTAGTTTTTGTACAAATTGTGTGCAATTCTCAAACTCATCAAGGTTTCCTGCAAAAATATTAAGACACATCATGTGAGCTGCAATATCTCAGATCTACAAGATCCAAGCAACTCGTATCGGCATATAGCATCTAAGGTATGGGGGCACATGATATTCTCCCGGGGAGGAGGGGTGGGGGGTGCACAACCAATCGGTGGTTGGGAGGGTGGGGACAAATATAATCTAAACAACCCTAAATAGAGCTCACAATTTTATCTAAGGTCGAGGGGTTGACCCCCGACAATCATAGCTCCGCCTAAACACAACATTTGCATGTACTGTAGTACTAGACTTAATATTCATGTTTCAGTTTCATGTTCATTTTAAATATTGAACTGAGGACCATGGATGTCTTACATTTTACTCCCTTCGTTCCTAAATATTAGTCTTTTTAGAGGCTTCAAATGGACTGGCACATACGGATGTATATAGACATATTTTAGAGTCTAGATTCACTCATTTTGCTCCATATGTAGTCACTTGTTGAACTCTCTAAAAGACTAGTATTTAGGAATAGAAGGAGTATTTTTGAATTCGTGTCATACATGCATGGTTTGGAAAAATAGATGCATTATACTTATTGGATTGTTGTTGTGTTCGTGCGTGTGTGTCTCCGTGTGTGTGTGTGTGGTCATATGCTTGATACATACAAAGTTTTCTCACCTCCGTATTGTTCATCTTTTAGATTTGAATCTGCATTGGAAAACTTACTAGGGATACCATGAAATGTGAAATCCACGTTGAGATCACTATATCACAAACTCACTCTAATTCAACAACTCGTCATAAATCAATTACCACGTTGAGATTAGTATTTGCAAGGAAAATACGGGTATTGTAATACACATAGATTCGTTCGGCAATTTAAAAGGTTCCTTTCGTATTCTCGAATAGTAGGACCCAACGGCGTACCAGCCAGACCTTGGCTCGTGTTGATCCTAAAAAAACCGGGCTCGTGTCCTTCGGTGGCGTGCGTGGTACACACATTAGGCAACCCCAACCAGTCGAGCCTCGGCGTTTCAAGTCGAAATATTTGGCGGCCAGAATTCCAGCCCTAGGAAATTCCCCTCATGTCCCCGATCCATAATGACTACCGATGAACAATGGAGGGATGCTTTAGTAACTAGATAACGTTACCTACCGTGCCGAGCACGGTTCAATTCCTCGATCGCCGCTCGTCAAGGTCACTGTCAACTGCATTGCCTAGTACTACTACTACTACACCGGATGAGCATGAAATTGAGCCCGTTTGTTCGTGCCTAGTACTTGAGTTAATATATCGGGCAATGCACTTTGACGGAGGATTATCCTTTTACTCTTCATATATAACTTGTCCAAGTCTAACTAAGCAAAATGTTTGACCAAATCCTTTCTTAAGAAATACAACAGGACATATGTACGGCTTGAAAATTTATTGAATGATGCAGGTTATGATATTGTTTCGAATCCTGGATCTTAAATTTCAGAAAATCCAAAAGTGAGCATAAATTCTTGAAACCGAGCATGGTCACGTGATATGGCACAAATATTACTTCGTAAGTTTTTTCTTCAATTCGAGACAAGCTGCTTATGACAAGTTGCACAAATGAAGAGCCTAGGTATTTTGGAACAAAGACCCGTCACGTTAAGGCGAAGGCTTTCACTATTTAAACCGTGGGCTTTTACGTGCCGCCACGAGTCCCCGCTTCTCATCGGCAGTTGCCGTCCCAGCAAGCGTGTGAGTCGACGGGAGGCGTGCGAGCAGGTCAGCTACGCCCGGCTGTCGAGGAGGCGTGCAAGCAGATCACTGTGCAGACTCACCGGGAGGCGAGCCTTTGACCAGCTCCGCCGCCCACCGTCGTCCCAACTTCTCCCACTTTTAATGTCGTCGGCGCCGCAGTTTAAAATCAACCCCGCCCTACCCGGTATCGCTACAGTCCTCTCTCTTCCTCTCCGATTCTCCTGTCGTCTACCTCCAACTAGCCTCGACCTAAACGTCGCCATGCCGCATCACGATGGTCTGCCCTTAGTGTTCCAGCTTCGAGGAAGACACCCAGCCGGAGTCTCAAGAACATAAGGCGCTTTGGGGCGAGCTTGAACTGGCCTTGCGGGAAGACGCCGCGCTGTCCCGCTCCGTGCCGGCTCCGTCGCCCGACTGCGCCAGCGCCATCCCGTGGCATTGATGGGCTGGGAGCCGCACATTGTCGCCGAGCTTGATGCCACGGGGTTCCACGAGGTCTCGCCGACTTTCCGCGCCCCGTGCACTGCCAGCGCCAGCGCCCTGCGCATGCACTAACGCGCGCGCCGTGCGGTGCCGATGCACCTGCCAACAAGCTGCGCATGTGATGTGCATCGACGCGCCCGTGCTTTGTGCCCGTGCACACGAATGTCTCCGCCGCGCCGTTGACAGCGCCTGTCCCAGCAGCGGTGCCAGGTTTCTTCAGCGGCATGGATGGCGCGCATCGACCGCTTCCTTGCACCAACGCCATCGCCTCCTCCGGCGAGTTGACTCGCTCGAAGTCGAACATTTTGGCCTTCCTTGAAGCTAGGCCAACGTCCAGGAGTACGCCAACAACGGCGCAAGACGCCACCGTCGCCGTCGGTCAGTGGCCCGACGACACACAGAGCACGGCAGAGGAGCCGTATCAAATTAAATATAAAACGTCATCAAGCCACATGTATTCCTTGTCATCCAACGACCTAGACTGCTTCAATGTCGAGCGCTCAACACGTTTAGCGTGCAATTAATTTCATGCCAAAAATAGTGCTAATCACATGACAACATGCAAATAATATCCTATTAGTTAATATCCGCATGCACTTCATATACTTCCAAATTAACGTGCATTGCACGTACACACTGACTAGTGCTGCTAGTACGTGAAACTGGTGCTGTGACTTGTGAACGCGTCCAGATATGGTCAACGTCAACATCGCACGCGAGTTCTTCCTGTTTGCCCGTGCGTCTAAACGCAGAAGGGGAGGAGAGAGAGAGAGAGCACACATGGAACCCAGCAGTAAGTGAAGGCGAATAGTACTAAAAATAATATTACATGTTATCCATTAATTAGGCTGTGGTAATATAAAAACATTATGTGAACAAAGGGGGTACAACAAACATTGCTATTCTACGTATGTTGCCTATTGACGTGCGGCTTGAAGGCCCGGTCGCATGTTCGATCCTCGTCCTTTATTTTTTAATTTGTATAGGGGTCCAAATTTGTTTCATGACATGTGGGCCCCTCGGTGTGTAGTTTGTAGCACTTTAATTTATGGGTCGAAATTTGTTCCATTCCAAGTGGACTATCGGTGTGTAGTTGTGTAGGTTATTTATAATAATTAAAGAGAACAACATAGTTTTTTCAATAATACCATGGTGCGACGTTGAAGGCGAGAAAGGACGTGTGAGAGAGCGATGACCGAGCCAGAGGGAAATCAACTAGGGGAGTTGCGTGGGTTGCAACGGTGTTTGGAGTAGTTGTGGTCCGAATGCTACAAAAATATAATCTAAACTGACCGGAATAAATGCCTACACAAATTAATCGAAGGTTGGAGTGCCCCTTGCAATGTAAATAGCTCCGGCTTTGCAAGGGATGGAGAGGTAGTAGCTTCAACGCATGGAAGATACGGTGTGAGAAAGCGAGGTCAATCAAGAGACATATAGATAGAGAGACAAAGTGAGTGTGGTCCGACATTTATTGAACAAATATATACGCTCTGGAGAGATATTGTCCAATTGAGCTTTTGGCAAGGGTGAGGGTTGTAAGATAGAGCTTGAGAGATGATCCAGTCACAGACGTGTAGATATATTTTGTGCCTGGGAGGAAGCAAGGTCAACCGATCACATAGGGTCGCCGTGCGATCAAAAGAGTGAGACGGGTTGGAGAGAGTGACCTAGATAGATGATGTGCGTGAGAGAGTATACAATGTGAATAGGTCGAATTGGGCTCAAACATGGTGATATATCGTTTTTTGTCCGAGAAAGAGCGAGGTCAATCGAGACATACGGAGAGAGAGAGAGAGAGAGAGAGAGAGAGAGAGAGAGAGCGTGGCCCACCATGAGGTCGAAGGAGTGGCGGCGGCTTGGATGGACTGACCTAGATAGACAATCTGCGTGAGAGAGTATAGAGTGTGTCGATCGAGGCCCAAAGAGGGAGATATATCATTTGTGTGTGAAAGCAAACGAGGTTAAACGAGACTCAGATAAAGAGATCGAGATTGAGCGAGTGTGGCCCGCCATGCGGAAGAAAGAGTGAGACAGTCTTGAGGAAGTGACCTAGATATACAACGTATTTGCGTGCGCACGAGAGGTTGGGGGGGCTAGGTAGGCAATGCATGTATTTAACGCGAGAGGGTGAGAGGGAGAGGGGGAGAGAGAGAGCTCGGCATGGGGTGCAATGGCGGGTGTGTGAGGTAAATACATTTGGTAACAGATTGGAAAAAGGGGTTGTGTAGTTGAGAGACTTAGAGATCGAAACATGGAGAGAAAGAATGAACGTGTGTTGGAAACCGATAGCTTCCTAAGGTGGTTAGGAGAGGAAGATTGACCGATCTGAGGAAGTATGTAGCGTTTGTGCTTGGGGGGCTAAAACAACATTTGAATGTACATAGTACGAGACTTAATATCGATGTTTCAATTCGTGTACATTGTAAGATTTGAACCGAGGACCAGGCATACGGGTAATTATTTCAATTCGTGCCATACTAAGTTTGAAAAGTTGACATTGACTCAATTTGTTGTGCTATTTTGTAGGTCATATGTTTGAATCCATCCAAAAGTTTTCTCACTACCATGGTGTTCATCATATACATATGAATTTGTATTAAAAAGTAGCATGGATACAGTGAAATGCGAAATCCACGTTAGAATTTGAGATCGCTACGTGACACACACTCTAATTCAAAAATCTAACTACGTGACACACACTCTAATTAAATAACTAATTATGTGACACACACTCTAATCCACGTTAGCGTGGGTACCGTTTCGATTTTTTTCAAATAACTCCTCATTAATTAATTTATAGTACTCCCTCTGTTCACTTTTATAAGACCTTGAAGACATTTCAGACAATGTGCAAAACTGTTCATTTTAAGTTGTCTGAAATGACTTACAAAAGTGAACGGATGGAGTATCTTGTTTCGAATGACTAATTATTGCAAGGAAAACACGGCCATGGTAATACATACAGATTCGTTTGCAAATGAAAGAAGATTTGTTTGCATTCCCAAATGTAGGCGCGCCAGGCAGACCAGGGTCGTGTCGGGGTGGACGCTGCTTCGGTGCCTTAAAGGCAACTGCCTTTGGGTGACTGGCATGTGGGCCAGCAACCTGTTGGGCCCACATGTCATGGACACAAAGGCAGGTGCCCTAAGGCACCAAAGCATAGTCCTGTCGGGGTGGTAGCGTGTGTCGTACGGACGCGTAGCACCCAGCCACCCACCCCCCTCCCCCCAAAAAAAGGACGACGACAATATAAGTTCGCGCTCCCACATTTTGGATTGAAATATCTGGCGGCCCCAATTCCAGCCCTGCAAAATCTCTCATCTCCACCGTCCCCTTCCGCACCCAGATTGCTCAAATCCCTAATTTGCCGCCAACCCTCGAATCGCCCCTCGTCTCGTCTCTTTCCCCACCGTTCCCCACCTCTGTGCCGGATGACGACGACGAAGACGACGGTCGCGCTTCACCACCGCATCGGAGCTACCTCATCTACGCCCTCGTCCACCGCACCGGGTGGTCCACCGACAACGTCGGCCGCTGCAACCGACGTGCCTCACAGACACCGAGTTCCACCACATCAGGTGCACTTCACCGACGCTGTCTCCCAGCTCACCAGGGCTACTTCACCGAGCACATCGTCGCACCTCCGCCCCCCGAGGCCGTTGGGGCTTCACAAACGGTCTCGTCCACCGCATCGTAGTGCTCCGCTGCCACTCAAGATCTGCATTCGTGCGCGGCCAGCCAACGCCAGCGCATCACCCTCAACTTCTCTGAAGTGACCCGCACTCTAGCTAGGCGAGCATGCCCAAACGCCGGCCCGAACTAGGTATCCACACATCACTCCCTTGTGCACTGTTCCGACGATGTTTGGGTATCCTTTCACTGCTCCCTTAGCTTACACGCCTATGCAACTCTGACTTTAACTCTTATTTCTTCTGGAGATATCATCTGAAACAAGAAAATCCATTTTTTAGCAAAGCATGACAACGCTACAGGATCTGGTACACATCCTGCACACCCGTATAACCTTGTAAGTATCTGTCCTCCGGTACAACATCAAGGTTGATTCCTCTTATTTGATCAACCATTCGCCGTGTCAAAAATGCAGAGGGGATGCAAGGAGCACAAGGCCTGCACATCCAAGCAAGTGGTAACATGGACTTGTACATGGAACATCCCAAGCGCAAGCAGAGCTGCAGTGAGCCTGTACAACGAGCTAGCATAAGTCCCTGAATTTCATTTAATTTGTACTGGCATTCGTGTATGATTTGTGTGCAGTGGCTGATCCGCGAATTCAAGTTACCAGGGGCGAATATTTAACTTAAAAAATATGAAGGCACTTGCACTCAAAATCAACATAACTTGAGAAATGTGAAGCTACATGCACTTTGAAAACCAGCTAATGATCCAAAGTAGTTCAGATTATAAACACTAAATGATGCAAGCACCAAAAACACAAAATGCAACATGGTGTACAAGGACTACAAACATGGTGCTGTACCTGCTTGAATTATTCGTTCTCGGCTGAAAATATTGAAGTGTAATTGCACGATAACCAGTCATAAACTGCATATCAATATATCTATCCTGCACAAGTATACCAATAGTTTCAAACAACAGATTAGAAAAGTATTTATGCTATGTTGTCATGATACGGGACTTTACGGTAGATGGCCTCGACGTTTCCTCAAGCTATGAAAATGCACTATAATTTGCTTGTCATCAATGCCCGCAAATATCATCTCTCTCAACATAGTAGATCATCATTAGAAACTAAATCCTTCAATGAGCTTGCAAAATGCTTGAATTAGATCCCTCATTAGACACTATATGTTCATCACTAGGAGCATGTAAAATGTTTGCATCAAATCCTTCATTAGAAGTCTGTTCATTAGACACTTGAGCTCAAGAACAACATGAGCTTGTATGTTTGCACCGAAAACTTGATTAGATACATCAGATTCATCGATTCGGTATTGATTGGGGGAGTTATAAAATAAGTAGAAATTGGTTTCATTTTCTCATAGATTCCCTACATACAAGAAGTTTTACAACACCGTCAGGTTTAACTATTGGCCAGAAACTGAAGAGTTGAATGAGATATAATCAGGGATGTGATGTACCTGCTCATTGCACATGCTACTCTTGCAAGCTGCGACTGTCCGTTTGTGCAAGCTCGATGACATGCACGTGCTGCCGCCGCTGCCTCCCACGCAGGCTACACCTAGGGTTGGATCTTCATCTTCTTGTCCTTCCGTTCGCTTGTAGCCCGGCGATCGCCCTCCAATGAGGGCGCGAGGAAATGCTGTGTCGGTCTGTCCAGCAGCGGCTAGGTTAGGAGCGAACCAGACTGGAGGCTGGAGAGAATGAATTGGGATTTTTCCTGCTGTCGATCAATATGGGAGGCGCTCGTTTGGGCCGTGAGCATGCTATAGGGCCTGCCTTGCACTTATGTTATTGGCCCATCCAAATCGAAACATTTTCTTCATTTTTACATTGCACCTTTCGTGCGTTGGGACGAACAAAACTAGCGTGGGCCAACCTGGACGACTCAAACTAGGTGCACACTTTCCAGCCACAGGGCGGCCGCCCATACCAGCCCCTATGGTGGCGTCGCCCCTTTTGCGTGTATGATTGGATGGTGAAAAATATTCGAGTGGCGCTTTTGTTTTACCCACAGAATGGTTGAATTGCTTGTTTCTATGAACTGAGTTCGCCAATAATGTGAAGGATGCCAGTATTTTCATCGTATTGTAGATTGCTTAGATCTCGATTTGCCAAAAGTAATCTCATGAAATATACAGTAAAAGCCAGTGTGATGTGTTTGGATACAACTAGTCTGACTACACGTCCTCATATAATATATCAAGGACGCACCATCTTACCAGATTAACCATTCGACTTACCCATGCAGTGTGGGAAGAAAGAAGTATTGGGACTGCGTATCCAAGCAATTGATGCCATGGACTCCTTCGTACAACCTTGTAAGCGAAAAAGAAGTTGCGGTATGTCTGTGCAAAGAACTAGCATAAGTTTAGTTACCTGCTTCTCGGAATTTTAGTTAGCCACTTATTGCAAAATTGTTCAATTACATTGCTTGGCTTAATTTAGTTTGCTACTGATTACATAATGGCACATCCTGTTAATCATATTGTAGACTGCGCCTATCTATGTGTTTGATACTTACTGTTAAGAATTACCTGTTTGCCTTAACTTAAATATCTACTTGTTTGTTTAACTACATTGCTGCTGCAACAACGGGTTACAATGATGTTAATAACTACTTTTCAGGATCCAATTGAAACTCCTTAATTCCTAGTTTGTTTAACTGGTTTGCTGTTATAACTCCCAGTTGAGATGTTTTGCTAACTTCAACTTTTCTGAATCCAATCGGAACTTTAATGGAAAAACAGGTTAGCCCAAGATCAAAGAGCGAGGTCCCCATGGACGTTGCATCATCCCACAGCAATGGCACCGACCCAATCGTGCATTATGAATTGCCAACTGCTGATGCTCTAGAGGCTAAACTAGTGGTAGAAAGAGATTCTGCTTCTGCACTTAGAGATGAAGTTGACATGTTGAGGAAGCAAACAGCACAATCACAAGCAAGACTCAAGACAACCATTAAATATTTGGTGGATTTCAAAACGAAGCAAGCTGAGACTGGCCAGATTGTTAAGGTCTGAAGGAAAAAGGAAATTAAATTCCTACTTGGTAAATCATAGGTGAAATGTTCTTTCCATAGTTGAATAACCTTTGTGTTGTCTGCTCATGTAATCAATCAAACCATTTGTTTTAGAGATCATGTAATAATTGTTTTTTTTGTTTTATGGTTTGTAATTTTATTTGAGCACAAGTCCGTATTAATTGATAAGACTGGAGACATTTCATTTGGATTGTTGTGCCAGATCTACAAATATGCCAATCGGGCTGAATGTGCATTCAGCAATAGTAGTAGTATAGATGGACCATAAGTGGCACGCATCGGAAAGGGTCAAGATGCTGGCTAAAAAAGGATGTTGTTGTAGCCAAAAAAAAGTACAACGGCCTGGCTTATGTATGTTAGTTGATATTATTGATCCATATACTATATAAGTGTTTATATGTTCATTAGTTGTGTACATTATTGGTTGATTGACTCGGTATTTGAATCTTGATACATCGCTTGTGTACATATCTAAATGGGAGTACACATTATGCTGCGTGTGACATTTGAGTTGGACATAAAGTGTTCCAAATATTCGAATTCACCTTAAACTGGATTCTAGCTTGTGAATTCGAGTATCGGCATTTGTAAATCATATTCATATATGACAGTGGAATACATCTTTGTCATGCTTTTGAAGATATATAAAACACATAGAATGATTTATAAAGATTCGTATAGGAATACAAAATGGATTTGAATTTAGTTTCCAGGGTAAACGTGGATGCTTATTGTCCCAAAATTCGAAAGAAGCGGCAAAATGTCCACTCCCACGTCGTCTGCCTGAAGCCAAGTGTTTGGGAGATGGAAATTACTGTCTACCCCTTACACAGACAATCCATCGGCCCGATTTCCACTGCTCTCAATAGGGGTAGGTTAGTAACTTCAAGTAGACGTGACACGACCGCCTCTAAGCCCACTCGGACACGGTGGGCGCCAAACATGGGCGGCAAAACACATTTGATTCAAGCTCGTCCGAAAGACCTCTGTTTCTCCCTCCATTTCCCCATTCATACACGGTGGGCGGCAAAACAAACTCGACTCGGCCGAAATCGATGTAGGCAAATATTTTCAATAGGGGCAGGTTTGTAACTTCACTCAGACGTGACACAACCGCCCTACCTGTCAGCCCCGTTCATACACCATGGGCGCCAACCACCCTCTCCTCGCCCAAAATCGCTCTGGGCAAATATTGGCGAGATGCGAGATTACCGTCCTATCCCCAACCGACGAGACGTCCAAATTTTAAACGGGGGCTAAGTTCGTAACTTTCCCATATTTCAGACAGGCGCGTCCCAAAAACATGGTTCCCCATACCTCTCCCTCCATTTTCCCATTCATACACCGTCCACGCTAGAACACCCCATCCCCACACCAGCCTCCGTCCGCCACCCCATCCATCGCCGCCGTCCTCCACCACATCCATCGCCACCGTCCTCCACCATGCCGGAGCGCCTACCAAGACCGCGTCGTCCACTGCTAGAAATGGTCGCTTCTCATCCACGGCGACGGACCAATAGCCTTGCATCGCGTCCTCTCGCTTCATCGGCGCCGTCGTCCTCTTTGCCGGGGCCGCTCAAACGACCTTCTCTTCCACCGCAACGGGACTTATCCCCCGATGCACCCGTCTACCATCGCAGATCTGCTTCAACGCCACCGACAGCCATCGCACTTCGATGCCTACAGCGCCGCAAGAGAGGTGGTACTTCATATCTCCTCAACTTTTGATGTCAACCAGAAAATAGATCTTAACTTGGTTACTCTACTTTCTTTTCAGCTCTTAGAATTTAGTTCTTAGTTCGAAGCAAACAATGGATGCTAAATATCATTTCTCCGGTTTTCAGCTTCAAATCTGCCATGGCACAACCAATTATACGGTTTAATTGATCATGCTTAGGGTTTAATTGATCATGTTGGTTCCGTGGTGGTTTCTTTAATAGAAATCGGAGGGGAAACCCTCTTTTGCTAAAAAATATGCTTAAGAGTTTCCCCCTTTTATGATCACTATATGATCAGAATACGTGCTTCGTGTCATAATAACACTGCTCCAGCCATCAAGCTAAACAAGCTTAGTTGTTCAAATACGAATATGATATTATTAAAACAGAGTTGTTTAATTGGTCAGCTAAATGTTCCTAAATTAGTTTCGAAAATGCATGTTCGCCGCTCGGGTGTGTATCTCTACAGGGTGCCCATGGTGGGCCGGCCCACCCTGGGATTTTGGGTCGTCCCAGGCCCCGATTCCCCTCTGTTCTGCATGCGCTTCGATCTCTACTGCTTCACCGCCGCCTGCCTCACCGGCGACTTGCCGTCCCCGGATGGCATGACTCTAGGAGGAGACGCCGGACTAACAGGAGGCCAGGAGCCGCTCGCCCAACAGCGTCACCGCTGCCCGGGCGCGCCGCCGTGCCTACCTTCCCAGTCCGTTCAGGGCTCAGGCGTGCAGCACCCACCAAGCCAACCCGATTTATCCTGAGATACGTCGTCAACACTCAGTAGCCACTCCTTATCACCCATTTTCTAATTGATTC
Source organism: Aegilops longissima (assembly GCA_021605205.1). Lineage (NCBI taxonomy): Eukaryota > Viridiplantae > Streptophyta > Magnoliopsida > Poales > Poaceae > Aegilops > Aegilops longissima. The sequence continues at coordinate 516,627,722 of CM038678.1, forward strand.
ACTACTCATTAGGCATGACTGTCCTTAGGGTTTGTTGTGTGCTCAGTGCTACCTACACTTAATGGTTCAGATGTATTTCGGTAATCTTTAGTACCTCTGAAGTTCACAGGGTTTTCAAAATTCGCCCTCGGATGTAAACTAGTCATTTTGGATTGTTGGTCGTAGTGACATTGACCCAGATTACTACTGCAAGCCAGGTTTGTTGACAATTTTACTTGTCTTTCTTACTCATTCGATATAATATCCAATTATTCATGCCGATTAGTTGCAAACAATAAGTGCAAGACAAACTTATTCATTCAGATTTTGGACGGTCTCTTACTGCAGTTACAATTCTGCATACTTGTCCTAATAAGCTCACAAGTAAATGATTGATTCACTACATCTATGCTTGCCTTGTCATATTTGTGGTCAATATTCTTTTAGGGTGGACCACCCTGTTTCTAAATACTGGAACCGTAGACATGAGTGAATAATATTTCTCTATGTGATCTCTTCCATCATGTGTGGGTAACGAACACTGCATTGTATAGAAAGCAAGTGTCATTTCCAGCTTTTACATAGGTTTTGATCTTTTACATGGAATACAATCTGCCTACTTGCTTTGTGTCGCACTACCAACACTCCACCCTTGAAGCTAAACATTCGCCACTCATAATTGCTTAGTTTATTTGTTCAAATCTGAATTTCATATGATTCTAATGTTCCTTCTTCAGTTTTGAAATGTGTGCCTGTTATAGAGACATAAGGGGTTTGTATTTACGTGTGTGGTCCAGTCAACACGGTTGGGGAGGTGAACTTTGCATATGCAGGGTTTATAGGAGACACTCTTGAGTTGAATCCATAATGCATTCCATAGATAATCTGACTACTTATTATGTTTTCATGAATCTCATATTCGAACAGCATCATAATGATTATGAGCTTTTGCATGAAAAGAATAAAGCGTAACAATGCCATGGTTGTCAAACTTGGCATTAAGGGACTGAAATCAAGTCTGGATGCAATGCAATGCAAACGCTCTCCACCTACTGATTCATGCTCGAATATGATCCTAACAGGATTACGAGCTAGAGGGAGACCTAAGTCAATGTAGCTCCCTAGTGGAGGAGTCGAGGAAGATGCCCTATCTTATTCACCCATCAAGGTACTTGCTCTAACTTTCCAAGGTTACATTGCTCGCACATATCTTGCAACCGATGCTTTGCATTGCTTCTACTTTGTTGAACTGCCATTAGCTTAGTTTACGATCGTGTATGTGAATCGCCCTGCCTATCCATTTTCAAGACATATTCCATCTGTCATCATACCATATTTATCCATTCAAATGTTGTTCTTGTGTGTCGACGTTCAAAAGGAAGAGGGTGATTGCTGATCGTGGAGGAGCACAAGCAAAGTATTTGGAAAAGGTAGTGGCACTGATAAATCAAATAGCCCATTAGGTGTAGTTGCAATATCACCTGACCCACAAAATACCCCAACTCTAGCAGACTCTAGCCCTACTACACTAGTCATTTCGATGCCCCAACTCAGCAGACCCCAAGCTGCAGCAAGCAGTATGATTATGCCGATTGACATAGCACCAAATTGTCTGACGCAAAACCCCATTCCAGCAAAGAGTACACCAAATCCAGTTGCCAAATCCTTTTCGAACCGAGAGAGCCCCAATTGCAGCAAATAGGACCCTGTCCCATTTCTTCCAGTTTAGAAGATGAAGCTTATGTTGTTGTCGGGAACTTTGTGCGCATCTTTCCTTCATGGAAATATTATACATGAGACACGAACAATTTCGGTCTTCCTCCACAACTTACGCGTAAGTAATGTACAAATGTTATTCATGGTCATTCTGCATATGTTTCTGTGACGAAAGACACAAGATTTCATTCTTTTAAATAAGCGAGGAGCAAACTGGATGGTGATGAAGAGCAAGGGTTGGTTGCGCTTTTCAAGCACTCGTTGATGAAGTATCATTCCTACCGAGGCAAGCGCGCTTCGATGGCAAGCCTCGAGCGAAATTTCAGAAAGTCTCGGTGCTACATTTATCCGACGGCGATCGGAATAATCTTGTTACACATTGGTCTCGGCTGCAGCGTAAGGTACTGTCTATGATATCACATCACAATTTGAACTACATTTCTGCATTTGCCTTAATGTCTCACTTGTACAAAAACTGTTAGCAGAAGAACATCCGTTCTCAAGGGACCACAGAATCTGGCACCTATACTGCACACTGCATTGCTCTTGTGAGTACCTCTTGCCCTGTATGACCATACTTACTTTCATAGCTGCTTGATTATGTAGCATCACTTCACATGTTAGCCTCGTAATCGTCCATTTGGTGGACATTATAAGATCCGTATGGACTCTTACATAAATATAGAATCAACCCAATGCTTTTGAAGAGGTTTAGCTCTGCAGTCTTCTTGTAAGGACTGAACGTGGTCTATCACTGTACTTACATTAACAGCTACTTCCAGGGATTGGTAGTTGATTATGTAGCATCAATTTGCATCTTATCTTCATTATCCTCTATCCCTTCCAGTATTATCATATCTATAATTACTCTCTACAAAATGTAGAGTACATGCAATGCTTATGAAGAAGATTTTGTGCTGAAATTCTTGAGTTATCCTTCCCTTGACATGGAGAAGGGCATTATAAAGCCGGTGTTAACTGTTAATGTAATTCAGTCCTTCTAAAGCCTTTATCCTCAACTGTTGTTTAATTTGCTCATACTCCCTATCGTTTACTGCTGTTTAGTTTGCTGTTTCTACCAAAATGCATGTTTGTAAGAACCGTAAGTTCTAAGTTTTACTTGTAAAACCAAATTCCTTATTCATACCATGCACATTACTTAATACTCCCTATATGTATGCTTGTTTTTGTGGATCTATAATCCAGTGTGTGGTGAAGCAGCCCACGTTTGCACCTTGTCATCTCCTGTTTTATCTTACTGATGTGGCTGGTGATATGAACAACATGTCATGCACATTATCCAAAATAGATACAATGATTTTCTTTGCCCTTCATCTATGCTTGTTATGTTGACATGGTAATCCAGTAGTGTGGTGAAGCTCCCCGCATTATGAACAATGCCAAATTATGCTATTGATATTTTGAACTTACTCTTTATTTTCTAATCTGAAATTGGATAGAATTGACAGAACAATTATCATCTTTGTTTATACACGTGCAAACCTGTCATCTCTCTGCTTTGTTTCAGGGTGATATGCCTGATGGCATGCACAAGTCTGCTGAAGGCTATGAGACAAACCCAACATATATTGCAGCAAAGAAGGCAAAACATCTTGAAGATAGCGAGACAACCCCAAAGTCTTGTCTTGATGCAGTGGTTCAAGTTACTTGAGACTAACAGTCAGACAAGCTCACATAATTCGTTGTCTGAATCAGTTCGACTTCAGTCCCAAGTTCTAGCAGCAAGGCATTCTGCAACTCAACTTCGACTTGAAGTCCTATCTCTAAGAAAGATTGCGGAGAACACCAATGAGAACCTCATCGCTAAACAGCTACACCCGGAAGCTATGACCGACATGCTAGGCCGGTCTCACAGCCTTGCTCAGCAGCTTGCGATGGTTCCCCATAAGGCTAACCTTTCTTGAACTGTCTTGGAAGTGGTCTCGGTTCAGTAATATTTTGTTACGCTGCAACGGTGCCCAGTTTTTGTAATCTGCTTCTTCGTTGCGCTTTATGATCACTGGTGCCAATGATTTCCATAGCAGCTTTTTCATTCATAACATAACCCTTAGGAACAACAGGTAAAACATAATCATTGGGGAACCTTCATCATCACTATCATCGATAATAGGATCTTGATAATTTCATCCCCTCTAACTCTAGCAAGTTGTTCATCTAGAAATTCACCTAATGGCAAAGTAGTATCATGCATGTAAGTAGTTTCATCATGCATAGCGAAGTGGCATCATCAATAACATGCACATATCGTAACTCATAGCGAGAGCAGGTTTAGGTGTCGCAAGCTTACTAATAACGGAAGGAGAATCCAGTCAGAGCTAGATGGCAGTTCCTTACCTCCCTCGTAGTTGAGGGCAAAATCTTGGTCTTAGCGTCTTTCAAGTTCTTCATAGTGATCAACAGATATAAATCCCAAGTGACTCGAGAGAATAGAGCTATGCTCCCGACATGGCGCCTTTAATTAGTCTTGATAACCCACAAGTATAGGGGTCGCAACAGCTTTCGAGGGTAGAGTATTCAACCCAAATTTATTGATTCGACACAAGGGGAGCCAAAGAATATTCTTGAGTATTAGCAGTTGAGTTGTCAATTCAACCACACCTGGATAACTTAGTATCTGCAGCAAAGTGTTTAGTAGCAAAAGTGGTATGATAATAATAGTAACGGTAGCAAAAGTAAAGATAAATATTTTTTGGGTTTTTGTAGTAGTTGTAACAGTAGCAACGGAAAAGTAAATAAGCGGAGAACAATATATGAAAAGCTCTTAGGCAATGGATTAGTGATGGATAATTATGCCGGATGCGATTCCTCATGCAATAGCTATAACATAGGGTGATATAGAACTAGCTCCAATTCATCAATGTAATGTAGGCATGTATTCCGTAAATAGTCATACATGCTTATGGAAAAGAACTTGTATGACATCTTTTGTCCTACCCTCCCGTGGCAGCGGGGTCCTAGAAAAAACTAAGGGATATTAAGGCCTCCTTTTAATAGAGAACCGGAACAAAGCATTAGCACATAGTGAATACATGAACTCCTCAAACTACGGTCATCACCGAGAAGTATCCCGATTATTGTCACTTCGGGGTTGTCGGATCATAACACATAATAGGTGACTATAGATTTGCAAGATAGGATCAAGAACACACATATATTCATAAAAACATAATAGGTTCAGATCTGAAATCATGGCACTCGGGTCCTAGTGACAAGCATTAAGCATAGCAAAGTCATAGCAACATCAATCTCAGAATATAGTGGATACTAGGGATCAAACCCTAACAAAACTAACTTGATTACATGGTAAATCTCATCCAACCCATCACCGTCCAGCAAGCCTACGATGGAATTACTCACGCACGGCGGTGGGCATCATGAAATTGGTGATGGAGGATGGTGATGATGACGACGGCGACGAATCCCCCTCTCCGGAGCCCCGAATGGACTCCAGATCAGCCCTCCCAAGAGAGATTAGGGCTGGGCGGCGGCTCCATGTCGTAAAACGCGATGAAACTTTCTCTCTGATTTTTTTCTCCCCGAGACAGAATATATGGAGTTGGAGTTCAGGTCGGAGGAGGTCCAGGGGGCCCACGAGATAGGGGGGCGCCCCCTGTCTCGTGGACAGGCCCTGGGCCCCCTGATGTATTTCTTTCGCCCAATAATTCTTATAAATTCCAAAAAGTGCCTCCGTGGATTTTCAGGACATTCCGAGAACTTTTCTTTTCTACACATAAAATAACATCATGGTAGTTCTGCTAAAAACAACGTCAGTCCGGGTTAGTTTCATTCAAATCATGCAAGTTAGAGTCCAAAACAAGGGCAAAAGTGTTTGGAAAAGTAGATACGTTGGAGACGTATCAACTCCCCCAAGCTTAAACCTTTGCTTGTCCTCAAGCAATTCAGTTGATAAACTGAAAATGATAAAGAAAAAATTTTAAAAACTCTATTTGTTCTTGTTGTTGTAAACATGAAAAGCCAGCATTCAAGTTTCAGCAAGTATTATGAACTAACCATACTAACAGTAACACGTAGGTCTCACAATTACTCATATCAATAACATAATCAGCTAGTGAGCCATAATAATAAAACTCGGATGACAACACTTTCTCAAAATAATCATAACATGATAAAACGAAATGGTATCTCGCTAGCCCTTTCTGAGACCGCAAAACATAAATGCAGAGCACCTTTTAAAGATCAAGGACTGACTAAATATTGTAATTCATGGTAAAAGAGATCCAGTCAAGTCATACCCAATATAAACCAATAGTAATGAATGCAAATGACAGTGTGCTCTCCAACGGGTGCTTTTTAATAAGAAGGGTGATGACTCAACATAAAAGTAAATAGATAGGCCCTTCGCAGAGGGAAGCAGGGATTTGTAGAGGTATCAGAGCTCGATTTTAAAATATAGATTGAATAACATTTTGAGCGGCATACTTTCACTATCAACGCAACAACTATGAGATGGTTGTATCTTCCATACTACATGCATTATAGGCAGTTCCCAAACAGAATGGTAAAGGTTTATACTCCCCTCCTCCACAAGCATCAATCCATGGCTTGCTCGAAACAACGAGTGCCTCCAAAATTCAACGGGTCCCAGGGGGAGTTTTGTTTGAAATTATTTTGATTTAGTTTTCATAAAGCATGGGACTGGGCATCCCGGTGACCGGCCCTTTCTCATGAACGAGGAGCGGAGTCCACTCCTCTTGAGAATAACCCACCTAGCATGGAAGATATATGCAGCCCTAGTTGTACATGAGATGCTCGAGCATACAAAACAGAATTTCATTTGAAGGTTTGGAGTTTGGCACATACAAATTTACTTGGAACGGCAGGTAGATACCGCATATAGGAAGGTATAGTGGACTCATATGGAACAACTTTGGGGTTTAAGGAGTTTGGATGCACAAGCAGTATTCCCGCTTAGTACAGGTGAAGGCTAGCAAAAGACTGGGAAGCGACCAACTGAGAGAGCGACAACAGTCATAAACATGCATTAAAATTAATTCACACCGAGTACAAGCATGAGTAGGATATAATCTACCATGAACATAAATATCATGAAGGCTATGTTGATTTGATTCAACTACATGTGTGAACATGTGCCAAGTCGAGTCACTCAATTCATTCAAAGGAGGATACCATCCCATCATATCGTATCATAATCATTCTAATAGCATGTTGGCACCCAAGGTAAACCATTATAACTCAAAGCTAATCAAGCATGGCACAAGTAACTATAATCTCTAAATGTCATTGCAAATATGTTTACTTCATAATAGCTGACTCAGGAATGATGAACTCATCATATTTACAAAAACAAGAGAGGTCGAGTTCATACCAGCTTTTCTCATCCCAATAAGTTCATCATATATCGTCATTATTGCCTTTCACTTTCATTTACGACCGAGCGATGTGTATAATAATAAGAGTGCACGTGCATTGGACTAAGCTGGAATCTGCAAGCATTCAACTGAAGAGAGAAGACAGGGTAATAAGGGCTCTAAGTTAAATAAACATTCATGCATATAAGAGCCACTAAGCATTTTCAATATGGTCTTCTCGACCCCCAAAAGAAAGAAAAGGAAATAAAACTATTTACACGGGAAAGCTCCCAACAAGTAAGAAGAAGAACTAGAAATCTTTTTGGGTTTTCATTTTAATTCTACTACAAGCATGGAGATTAAACTAACTAATTTTTTTGGTTTTTCCTAAGGTTTATCAAACACACAAGAAGAAAACTAGAAAAAGAAATTTAAACTAACATGGATAATACAATGAAAGAGTATGAGCACCGACGACTAGTGTGTGAACATGAATGTAAAGTCGGCGAGAAATACGTACTCCCCCAAGCTTAGGCTTTTGGCCTAAGTTGGTCTAGTACCAAGGACCGCTGCTACTCTCCCCGGTGTAGTGGGAGGTGTAATCAGGATACCACTGGCTGGTCATCTCCGGATCCCACTGGACAGGTGATGCGCGATAAGGATCCAGCTCAGGTTCCGGTTCTGGAGTAAAAGCTTGAGCTCGATGATTGTTCACCGCTTCCAGTGTGACAAGAAAATTATCTGCAGTCAAATCAAACAACAAAGGCGCACGCAAAATAATAGTCTCATTGTATTTCTTATTAAATCTAAGGTTATACAAGAGCATATTCTCTTCGTTGTCAACAATAAACTTGTGCGCTACCATGCTCTTGTAATCTAAAATGTGAGGAGGTAATTTTATCTCCTCCTCATAGTGCCTAATGGGTATCTGAAAATGTTCAGCGAGGTGCAGCATAGATACCCCCAAATATGGGGCCTTTTGTATGATTCAGGGCTAACCGTTTAGCAACGACGGCACCCATACTAAAAGTGTTATCTCCTAGCAAAGAATGTTGAAGAATAATAATATCTGGAACGCTCAAATTTCCACTATTTCCATGACCCATCAAGCATCTACTAGCAAAAATGGCGAAGTAGCGTAAAACAGGAAAGTGTATGCTAGAGACTTTTGCCTCAGAGCCCTTCTTTGGCTCTTCCACAGCAATAGCTTTAACGAAGCCATCCACATCTTCACGATGGGGTTCCTCTAATTCTCCCTCATAAGGTATCCTACATAACGCACAAAAATGACGTGAAGACATTTCTTTGAATTCATCATATAAATGAAATGATACTGCAGGCGGTGACTTCTTAGGATAATAATAAAAGTTTTGCACGAAAGTATTGGTGAGCAAGAGATACTGATTGATTCGGTCGTTGATGAAACCGGTGAGGCCTGCAGTCTCAATTAAAACATAAAAATCTTCATGAATTTCGGCTTCTTTCAAGAAATCTTCGCATGGCCATTCACATGACCGTACTTCCGCTAAGCAAGGAAGATTATACTTGGGTTTTTCCTTCTCTTTGTCTTGTTTTTCCTTAGAGCTTTGGCTAGAAGAACCTTTAAAGAGCCTCCTTAACATTTTCTGATTTTTTTTAAATTTTAGTAACTTCAAAATAAAAGTGCATAAAACTAAACAAGATTGATAGCAACTACTCCTACAAGTGCTAGAGTCTATATCATGCATTGGAATTGCTTGGGACCTCAAAAATTTAACATGCAAGCTCAAGAACATGGTCACCTATGCAGCAAAAAATTGCAATGAATAAAGCACTAGAACAAAAACTATTTGGACCAATGGAGGAGTCACATACCAAGCAACAATCTCCCAAAGCAGTTTTGCGAATGGAGCTTTGAGCAAGGAGATCGAAAATCGCAGCAAGAAGAGCTAGAACTCGTGCTTGAGCTGGATGGGGATTTTTTTGGGTAGAAGATGAAGTGTGTGGGTGCTGGCATAAGTGGAGGGGGGCCACCAAGGGCCCACGAGACAGGGGGCACGCCCTACAGGTGGGGGCGCCCTCCTCTCTCGTGGTCTGGTGCTTGCCCCTTCTGCAGTGTTTTCAGTGCCTAAAATCCTCAAATATTCCAAAAAAAATCATACTAGATTTGCAGGGCATTTGGAGCACTTTTATTTTTGGGCTATTTTTTTATGCACGGATAATTCAGAAAACAGACGGATAATACTATTTTTGCTTTATTTAATCTAAATAACAGAAAGTATAAGGAGGGTACAGAAGGTTGTGCCTTCTAGTTTCATCCATCTCGTGATCATCAAAATGAACCCACTAACAAGGTTGATCAAGTCTTGTTAACGAACTCATTCCGAATAACACGGAACCGGAGAAATTTCGAATAACACTAAGTTACCTCAACGGGGATATGAAAATCCCCAACAATAAGAATATCATACTTTTTCTTGACAGTAGGGAGAGGAAATTCAAAACCTCCAAAAAATGATAGTTGGAACTTTTCCAATTGAATTGATGCTATGAACTTGAGATTGTTTCCTCGGAAAGTGTACCGTATGCTCATTACCATTAACATGAAAAGTGATATTGCCTTTGTTGCAATCAATAACAGCCCCTACGGTATTAAGAAAAGGTCTACCAAGGATAATAGACATACAATCGTCCTCGGGAATATCAAGAATAACAAAGTCCGTTAAAATAGTGACATTTGCAACCACAACAGGCACATCCTCATAAATACCGACAGGTATAGCAGTTGATTTATCAACCATTTGCAAAGATATTTCAGTAGGTGTCAACTTATTCAATTCAAGTCTACGATATAAAGAGAGAGGCATAACACTAACACCGGCTCCAAGATCACATAAAGCAGTTCTAACATAATTTCTTTTAATAGAGCATGGTATAGTTGGTACACCCGGATCTCCAAGTTTTTTTGGTATTCCACCCTTAAAAGTGTAATTAGCAAGCATGGTGGAAATTCCAGCTTCCGATATCTTTCTTTTATTTGTGATGATATCCTTCATATACTTAGCATAAGGATTTACTTTAAGCATATCAGTTAAGCGCATACGTAAGAAAATAGGTCTAACCATTTCAACAAAGCGCTCAAAATCCTCATCATCCTTTGACTTGGATGGTTTAGGGGAAAGGGCATGGGTTTACGAACCCATGGTTCTCTTCTTTACCGTGCTTCCTAGCAACAAAATCTCTCTTATCATAACGTTGATTCTTTGATTGTGGGTTATCAAGATCAACAGCAGGTTCAATCTCTACATCATTATCATTTCTAAGTTGTGCATCAACATGAACATTATCATTAACACTATCACTAGGTTCACGTTCATCACTGATTGAGTTTCAAATCGAAATAGAAATATTATTGGGATTCTCGGTGTGTCTCTGAGAGGTTCATTAGAAGCATGCAAAGTTCTATCATTTTCTTCTTCTTCTTTTATAAGAACTAGGTGCCTCTAAATTATTTCTCCGAGAATCTTGCTCGATTCTCTTAGGGTGGCCTTCAGGTACAAAGGTTCTGAGTCATTCTACCAGTTCTAGTAGCCACTCTAACAGCAAAGTCATTTTATTATTCAATTCATCAAGCAAATCATTTTGAGCTTTGAGTACTTTCTCAGCTTGAGTAGCAACCATAGAAGCATATTTGCTAACGCGGTGAAGTTCATCTTTAACTCTAGCCGATTATCACCTCGCGTCCTATCTCGAAAGCATTATTCTTTAACTCTCTACCAACATAAGCATTAAAACTTTCTTGTCTAGCCATAAAGTCATCAAATTCATCTAAGCATGGGCTATGAAATTTAGTAGAGGTATTTCAACTTTATCATATCTATAGAGAGAATTTACCTTTACTACCGTGTCGGGTTATCAAGACAATGTGGTTCTTCAAAGTGTAAATTAAGACCATGTATTTCTTCAATAGGAGGTAAATTCTTAACGTCTTCAGCTTTAATACCTTTTTCTTTCATTGATTTCTTTGCCTCTTGCATATCTTCAGGACTGAGAAATAAAACGCCTCTCTTCTTCGGAGTGGGTTTAGGAATAGGCTCAGGGGTTGGCTCAATTGGTTCAGGAATTACTTCAGGAAGTGGCTCAGGTAGGGTCCAATTATTTTCATTAGTCAACATATTATTCAATAATATTTCAGCTTCGTCGACTATTCTTTCCCTGAAAACACAACCAGCACAACTATCCAAGTAGTCCTTGGAAGCATCGGTTAGTCCATTGTAAAAGATATAAAGTATTTCATTTTTATTAAGAGGATGATCAGGCAAAGCATTAAGTAACCGGAGAAGCCTCTCCCAAGCTTGTGGGAGACTCTCTTCTTTGATTTGCACAAAATTATATATTTCCCGCAATGTAGCTTGTTTCTTATGAGCAGGGAAATATTTAGCAGAGAAGTAATAAATCATATCATGGGGACAACGCACACAACCAGGAGCAAGAGAATTGTACCAAGTCTTAGCATCACCCTTTAATGAGAACGAAAATATCTTAAGGATATATAAATAGCGAGACTTCTCATCATGAGTAAACAAGGTGGCTATATCATTCAACTTGGTAAGATGTGCCACAACAGTTTCAGATTCAAGGCCATAAAAAGGATCAGATTCAACTAAAGTAATAATATCAGGATCAACAGAGAATTCATAATCCTTATCAGTAACACAAATAGGTGAAGTAGCAAAAGCAGGGTCGGGTTTCATTCTAGCATTAAGAGACTGTTGCTTCCATTTATCTAATAATTTCTTAAGATCGTTTCTATCATTGCAAGCAAGGATTTCCATAGAAGCTTTTTCATTCATAACATAACCCTTAGGAACAACAGGTAAAACATAATCATTGGGGGAACCTTCATCATCACTATCATCAGTAATAGGATCTTTAGTAATTTCATCCCCTCTAACTCTAGCAAGTTGTTCATCTAGTAATTCACCTAATGGCAAAGTAGTATCACACACAGAAGTAGTTTCATCATGCATAGCGTAGTGGCATCATCAATAACATGCACATATCGTAACTCATAGCAAGAGCAGGTTTAGGTGTCGCAAGCTTACTAATAACGGAAGGAGAATCTAGTGCGAGCTAGATGGCGGTTCCTTACCTCCCTCGTAGTTGAGGGCAAAATCTTGGTCTTAGCGTCTTTCAAGTTCTTCATAGTGATCAACAGATATAAATCCCAAGTGACTCAGAGAAAAGAGCTATGCTCCCCGGCAACGGCGCCAGAAATTAGTCTTGATAACCCACAAGTATAGGGGATCGCAACAGCTTTCGAGGGTAGAGTATTCAACCCAAATTTATTGATTCGACACAAGGGGAGCCAAAGAATATTCTTGAGTATTAGTAGTTGAGTTGTCAATTCAACCACACCTGGATAACTTAGTATCTGCAGCAAAGTGTTTAGTAGCAAAAGTGGTATGATAATAATAGTAACGGTAGCAAAAGTAAAGATAAATATTTTTGGGTTTTGTAGTAGTTGTAACAAAGAGTAACGGAAAAGTAAATAAGCGAAGAACAATATATGAAAAGCTCGTAGGCAATGGATCGTGATGGATAATTATGCGGATGCATTCCTCATGCAATAGATATAACATAGGGTGATATAGAACTAGCTCCAATTCATCAATGTAATGTAGGCATGTATTCCGTAAATAGTCAGACGTGCTTATGGAAAAGAAGTTGTATGACATCTTTTGTCCTACCCTCCCATGGCAGCGGGGTCCTAGCGGAAACTAAGGGATATTAAGGCCTCCTTTTAATAGAGAACCGGAACAAAGCATTAGCACATAGTGAATACATTAACTCCTCAAACTACGGTCATCACCGAGAAGTATCCCAATTATTGTCACTTCGGGGTTGTCGGATCATAACACATAATAGGTGACTATAGACTTGCAAGATAGGATCAAGAACACACATATATTCATGAAAACATAATAGGTTCAGATCTGAAATCATGGCACTCGGGCCCTAGTGACAAGCATTAAGCATAGCAAAGTCATAGCAACATCAATCTCAGAACATAGTGGATACTAGGGATCAAACCCTAACAAAACTAACTTGATTACATGGTAAATCTCATCCAACCCATCACCGTCCAGCAAGCCTACGATGGAATTACTCACGCACAGCGGTGGGCATCATGAAATTGGTGATGGAGGATGGTGATGATGACGACGGCGGCGAATCCCCCTCTCCAGAGCCCCGAATGGACTCCAGATCAACCCTCGTTACCAGGCCGAAACATATCTCGGGCCTTAGTTGGCCCACTGATATCATGTGCCTTTAAGAGGCCGAAAGCTTAGTACAGGCATCAACGGGCCGAATTATGCGACAGGCCTTTAACAGGCCCAAAGTCACGTTGGGCTTAACTGTTGCCACCTTTAGCACGAGCCGTTAGTGGGCCCGATGTCCCGTCGGACCATATATGGCCCATGGGCAGCATGGACCATTCCCAGGCCAAAAGTCACACCGGGCTGAAATGGACCCATGTCTACATCAGGCCTCTAATAGGCCGAAAGTCACTGGGCTGTAGTTATGCCCAAATATTAGGCGAACAATTACCGAGCCAGATCTGGCTTCGGGCCGCAAATGGGCCCAAATATTGGGCGAACAATTAACGGGCCAGACCTGGCTTCGGGCCGTAAATGGACCCAAATATTGGGCGAACAATTAACGGGCCAGATCTGGCTTCGGGCCGTAAATGGGCCTTTATTCAGCAGGCCGTTATTGGGCTGGCCCACTAGTACCTGATTAAGTTCTACGGGCCTTTGACTAGGCCGGCCTTTTTAACCTATATGGGCCTCTGTTGGGCCCAGCCACGTGTCGACGTATCATAGGCATGTCTCCTCCAATGGACAAAGCGACATCCGCCCATCGACGAGCCGACAATTGTTCCTTGACCAATCAGAATTTTACACGTGGAAATTTCCCATTGTTCAGGGCTGTTAACGGGTTATCGGATCCAAAATCCGACCTGATAGCTTAACAGCGTTTCGTTACGGTGGATGCCACGTGTTGGTCACCCTTGACGAAAGCACTTCTGTGACGCGCGATTTATCGTCATGGAAGTGGACACTTCCGTGATGATAATTTTGGTAATGTCATGGAACACTTCTACGACATCACAGGTATGACTATCTTGATTCTGTCATAAATTTGTCATGGATGTACATGCATGACAAAAAACGCGACCTACTGTGACAAACATGTATCATCACGGAAGTGTATTTTCTTTGTAGTGCAACAAGGTTGTCGGATCCCACACATACCAAGAATTTCAATCATACACACAATATGCTCGATATGTGTAAATACAACATGGCATCACAACAAAAATCTACGACTCAAAGTATTTATTCATTAGGCTCCGAGGAGCGAGATATTACAAACATGGGTCTCATGACCCAACATTCAGAGCATACAAGTCAAAGCACATGCGGAAGCTTAACATGTCTGAGTACAGACATCTACAAATGAAAAAGGCTGAGAAGCCTGACTATCTACAAGACCCTCCCAAGGGTACAAGATCGTAGCTGAGGTAACAAGCTAAACGTTGAAGTCCACGCGGAACAACTAGCGAGACTAAAGTCTCTCTGCAAAACATAAAATAAGCAAACGTGAGTACAATTGTACCCAGCAAGACTTACATCAGAACTAACTACATATGCATCGGTATCAATAAAGGGGTGGTGGAGTTTGACTGCAGCAAGCCAGCTTTGACTCGGTGGCTATCCTGAACTACGACTGCAAGTAACTCTTTTGAGGTGGCGCACACGAGTCCACATATTCACCATACCAATACACCACAATGGATCCGCTCCCGTCTCCCTACGAGAACGCCGTCCATAGCACTCACGCTTATCTTGCGCATTTTAGAGTATCCACTTTCACTTGTCTATGAACTGTACAGGCAACCGAGAAGTCCATTTTCATGGACACGGCTATTCGAATAGATGATGTTAACCCTGCAGGGGTGTACTTCTTCACACACGCTCTCGCCACTTACCACCATGTACACGTCATGTATCTCGCAACCTTCAAGCAGAAGCCTGGCGAGGGAGTCGGCCACGACCTGACTAACCACACAAGTCTCTAGTCCAGGTTTATCGCCTATTCGGGTTCCATCCGCAAGGAGATCCGACCAGGGTGTCGCTCGTGGCCCCAAACGATGTGTGCAGGGTTCCCAAGCCCACCTTGACGGATGGATCTACGCTTGGTACACCGTGCCACGGTACCTAGTCTGTCCCAAGCCCACCTGTACCGGGTGCAACATGGTAGACTACTAACACTACCTACAAACACCAAAAACTAGTTGCAACTCCTGGACAGAGATCAGGCTGATTAATAAGTCGAGAGAGCTTGGAGCGCCCGGACCCCACTGTGTGGTAGTAACTGTTCATGGATCACAAACACAGAACTTAGTTCCTGAGGACGGCTGCAATGAGACAACCCACCATGTACTCCTACATGGCCTCGCACCGCTACCTTTACCAAATCGTGTTCACACACTTAGCTCTCAACAGTAGGACATGTTCACCACATTCCAATTCATCCCCGATGAATCAGACCTGACTCAACTCTAAGCAATAGTAGGCCTGACAAACAAGAACGAATGAGTAGGCACATCAGGGCTCAAAAAACTCCTACTCATGCTAGTGGGTTTCATCTATTTACTGTGGCAATGACAGGTCATGCAGAGGAAAGGGGTTCAACTACCACAGCATGTATCAGTTGAATCGTTGTTGTCCTAATACAGTAAAAGAGAGCAGGAGCGAGAGAATGGGATTGTATCGGAATGAACAAGGGGGTTTTGCTTGCCTGGCACTTCTGAAGATAGTATAGCTCTTCATCTGTGTCATCGATCACATCACCGGAACAACGTCTACTGAGAGGGGACAAACACCGGCAAACAAGAGGGAACACAATCAATGCAATGCAACAACATGATGCATGCTCACTAATGCAACTCTTACACTCAGGTGTTCTATGGCTGTGACAACTCACCCCCACTAAACAAGAATCTCGTCCCGAGATTCAAGACGTGAGGTAAGAAGACAGAGGGGACACTAATTAATATCACAAACTTCATGATCCAACTGCCCTTCTCGAAGATGTTGATTCATTTCTTCATATTGATCTTTGACGTCCTTGCCTTTGAGATCTTCAGCAAAACACTACGACCAAAGGAACGGGAACTCTACCAGAATCGATCTTCTCAAAGATCGAGCAACTCAGGATCAACTCACGGAGTGAGATGAAAGAATGCCTCTTGAGCTGAGACACAAGACACACATTGAAAGGGATGGAGAGGGATAGATACCGAAGGTTCAACTTGGTAGGCAACAATTCCACGCTTAAGTAGAAGGTGCATGGTTTCAGAGTAGCAAGGAGATGAATTGCTATGATTCCATATCAGGGCACGTTAGAGAAGGTGACTCATAGAATTATTCCCTTAAGTGGCAAAAAGAATTACTTTTGATTCAAAGATCATTGAAACTCTTTATACCAGCCTGAGGCAATTCACACATGATCGTTTGAAGGAGTTTGAAAGAATGGGATACTCAGTTTGGAAAAGAAACTAGAGTTATAGAACAACTCGGTAAACATGGGGCACATTCCAATTGATACCGAGGATATAACCTAGTAACTGAGCGTGCTTTCAAGAACTTGAGCATTTCCATACTCATCAAGATATTACCAGCATCCGTGCCAAGGATCCTGGCAACACATCATACTACCATGATGAACAATGATGGAGAATGCAGATGCAGAGGAAGACAACACCTTCTCAGATTTCATCTTAGCGATGCTAAGGAAACAAAATCTGGATGATCGACCGAGAGACATTTAGCACTCCGCTTCTAGTGTTCTCCTTGACGTTCTACATAGCACAGTCATACTTAAAGCATTAATGTGGCCATCAAGTATAGGTCGGACTTCGGGAAGACAAAGGATCCATAAGGAACAACATCTAGAATAAGACATATGACATCCTCATGGGGAGGTGGCTAAATTGCTGAACCAAGATACTACCATAGTTGGCCTTCTGGTTAGGTGGGGTAGCCACAATATCCACTTTACCGGTTACAGAGAGACCAATATTATAGTTCTTGGAAAATGTTTCAACCATCATATCTGCCTGAGATTCAGATCTGGTTGGTAACATGGTATTTCAGACATCATGTCTGGAAAAGAAAGTTTGCAACACAAACCGACGAGATGTCGTTGCGAGATTCTCGGGAAATGAACTACGATAGCAAGCTCCAAAACATGAGCTAGTTCTACTACATACATGTGCACACGCTGTCCAAGACAAGCATGACCACGTAGTAGTCTTATAATAAAACACTACCGAGTTCAGGTGGGGAATCATCATCGAGGATAACGAAGTCCTTGCATAAGGCATGCTCTTAAGAAGGAACTCCTTCTCCTTGAACAAATCAATTAGTGGCTTGGTGTGCTAGGGATTCATATAGAATGAAGGTTGCAAGTCTCCAGACCACAGAATACTTCGCACGTATGCATGACTGACTTGGGATGATTCCAGAGGAAGCGAAACAAAATTTCTCGAATTCACGGCGGCAACTTGCTTCAAATGCACACGAACTAGAGGAAGTCACCTCTTTCATCCAACATATTCTTCATGAACGGGCACGAAGATAAGCTTACAAAAGTTTCCAACACTGGCTTAATGTTCAACATGAATCATGGAGAAGATAAAATGCTGCTAATGGGCTCAACAACAAATCATAAATATTTCCATGAAGATGGAACTCCACAACTATGTGAACAGAGCAATAGCATTGATCAGAGCAAAAGATATAATGGTGTATGCTCGAGGATCAACCATGAGTAAGACAACATTACGAACATTGTTGGTTTTGATTTGATTCGAGGATAGCCCACACTCAAATCAAGGTTTTGACAAGACAATAGATTCAACAACCGATCACGAGGAACAATCGATGAAGATATCATCTCTCTTCAAAACACACACACACATACACACAAGGATATCCCATAGAACGAACTAAGTTAGGCAAGCGTTTATCTTCCAACTCTCCAAGTTGTTGTTTAGCTTAAACAACTAGCTCAGGGTATCGAACATAGATTCTTGGAGAATGGTTGGTTTAGAGGAAAACCAACTTGATCACGAGCTCAACATATCAGTCAGGGGACGACCTGGTAATACTTCCGAGAAGATATTCGGAAAATCACGAACCACCGATATGTTACTAAGCTCGAGAACAACCTTGCTTTTCAGGGCAAGATGATATGATCAAAAGAGTGAGGGATTGACACAATCCTAACTCATTGATCAAAGAGTGCACCAGAAATAAGGACTAGGTAGCACGATCAATCTTAGGATGATGATTTAATAACCAACACGCTAAGAATGAGAATATTGTCCATTAACTACCAAGCAACAAAGTTGCTAGGAGTATTGATTTCACACATCACGACTCACTTGTCGGCATTCCGGTTACAATAACACGGGAGCCGAGGAATGAACAATGATGGCAAGAAGTATCACTGCGTCAAAAATTCATAAGAGATGGTGCAATTCCTATGATATTCTTGACATAAATAGGGTAATACTCCAAGGTAGAACAGAACAAAAGCTGGTTTGGCATTTGATCTGTGGAATACAACTACTTTGACCCAATCCTAGAAATGGATAAGGTACTGGAGTTTGTTTCTCCTAGTCATTCCAGAATAGAATGGCTTGACAGACCACAAGAATATGAGGTATCGATGAGCATGAATGCACACATTCTCTTAACTATCAATTGACAGACGAGGGCCAGAAAATAACTAAAGATGGACAACCCAAAGGAACATATAACTTTCTAAGTTGTGGATGCATAGATTAGTATGTCGGGCAAAGTTCAACATAATTCTTCTGGATAACCCATGCAGAAAAGGAAGGACTGGCAGAGTCACAATATGAATGGAGTACTCCTCAAGAGCACCCTGGTTGTGATCTTTTGGTTCAAAAGAACTTCTGCCATGATGGTTCATGGTATTGGAAGAATGAGATACCACGGACCTCGAGGACTATCGCAAAGGTTACTAACATCTTAAGGGAACTAGCAAATACTAACAACATGAAGTAGGGTGAATCTCGGGTTCAAAACCCAGGAGTAGAATACCTACTACTAAATGGCATCACGAGATGATTTCGAGAATGATGGCCAGAATCATCACACTGGGAATACAAAACATGGCTAGATTACTAGGTGGTTCTCTTGGATGCCTAGGGTCATAATACTAGCTCCAACACATATGTCAAGGCAATGGAGTACCTCAACAGACCGTTAGTGTGCTTAATCTGGCCCAAAGGGACGCGAAAACAGAGGGAAAGGATTTTGCAAATGCATCAGATTGTTTGGAAACCTGGGATGACTCGGACAGCATAACGGCTGTAAATGCTCAAACAGATTTGAGACATCCTGCAAAATGGTGGCATATATAACCACTTAACATCGCAATATCAAGGTTCTGAGATCAACTGTCAACACATAGAAGTAGTAGGAACTGAACTGGGGCTTGAAACCAACAATCCTATAAGTCTACGGATTAGTAACACATGATCCTGATGGAAAGATGAGAAGCCTAGTTCCTTAACCCCGTAGAAGAGAAGAGGTTGACTCAGATCAGAAGGCATAAGGTAAAGGAGTAAAAAGAGCCTTACGTTCCCCTCCACAATCAATTCCCTTATATAACTAAAGCATTTCTAGACTTGACTTCGACCAGTTTGGCTTGGTAATCCTACAGGCAGTCAGGCTCTGATACCAAAGTTGTCAGGACCCCGATTCCAAGTCACATCGATCTAGCCGGTAACACCTCATATCACTTTGCGGCCTCACGAACGGTATTCCCACGGGTGTCGCCTTACCATGGCCCGGACCGTTTAGCCTTTTGGCTCACGATATGATAGTTTCGCTAGCATCCATATGACAGAGAACCCGGGCCGACATGACTAGTCATGAACCCAAAGTGGCACTAACTTACGGGGACAGGCATAATGAATCAACATCGAGCATGTCGGTCAGCAGCATGCCAATACGGGCTGTAGCACTGGCTAACAGACTCGTGAACTGGCTGTAGCAGGCTAGGCAGGACTCAGATGTCACCGCGTGACATTTCCCGAAGGGATGTAACCACGAACGAGGTGAATCACATGCTGGCCGTCAAGTGTTCCGGAGCAAGAGTCTTTGGGCTAGCGAGGACTCCGTGAACCGGGCAGAAGCGGACTACTATGGCTCATGGAAGCACAAGACTACATTTCCCCATAAGAGAGGCTACCAAGGATAAACAACTAGGTTGTCGGATCCCACACATACCAAGCATTTCAATCATACACACAATATGCTCGATATGTGTAAATACAACATGGCATCACAACAAAACTCTACAACTCAAAGTATTTATTTTAGGCTCCGAGGAGCGAGATATTACAAACATGGGTCTCATGACCCAACATTCAGAGCATACAAGTCAAAGCACATGCGGAAGCTTAACATGTCTGAGTACAGACATCTACAAATGAAAAAGGCTGAGAAGCCTGACTATCTACAAGACCCTCCCAAGGGTACAAGATCGTAGCTGAGGTAACAAGCTAAACGTCGAAGTTCATGCGGAACTACTAGCGAGACTAAAGTCTCTCTGCAAAACATAAAATAAGCAAACGTGAGTACAAATGTACCCAGCAAGACTTACATCAGAACTATCTACATATGCATCTGTATCAACAAAGGGGTGGTGGAGTTTAACTGCAGCAAGCCAGCTTTGACTCGGTGGCTATCCTGAACTATGACTGCAAGTAACTCTTTTGAGGTGGCGCACACGAGTCCACATATTCACCATACCAATACACTACTATGGATCCACTCCCGTCTCCCTACGAGAACGCCGTCCATAGCACTCACGCTTATCTTGCGCATTTTAGAGTATCCACTTTCACTTGTCTATGAACTGTACAGGCAACCCAGAAGTCCTTTTCCGCGGACACGACTATTCGAATAGATGATGTTAACCCTGCAGGGGTGTACTTCCTCACACACGCTCTCGCCACTTACCACCATGTACACCTCATGTATCTCGCAACCTTCAAGCAGAAGCCTGGCGAGGGAGTCGGCCACGACCTGACTAACCACACAAGTCTCTAGTCCAGGTTTATCGCCTATTCGGGTTCCATCCGCAACGAGATCCAACCGGGGTGTCGCTCACGGCCCCAAACGATGTGTGCAGGGTTCCCAAGCCCACCTCGACGGATGGATCTACGCTTGGTACACCGTGCCATGGTGCCTAGTCTATCCCAAGCCCACCTGTACCGGGTGCCACTTGGTAGACTACTAACACTACCTACAAACACCAGAACCTAGTTGCAACTCCTGGACAGAGATCAAGTTGATTAATAAGTCGAGAGAGCTTGGAGCACCTGGAGCCCAATGTGTGGTAGTAACTGTTCATGGATCACAAACATAGAACTCAGTTCCTGAGGACGGCTGCAATGAGACAACCCACCATGTACTCCTACATGGCCTCTCACCGCTACCTTTACCAAATTGTGTTCACACACTTAGCTCTCAATAGTAGGACATGTTCACCACATTCCAATTCATCCCCGATGAATCAGACCTGACTCAACTCTAAGCAATAGCAGGCATGACAAACAAGCATGAATGAGTAGGCACATCAGGGCTCAAACAACTCATACTCATGCTAGTGGGTTTCATCTATTTACTATGGCAATGACAGGTCATGCAGAGGAAAGGGGTTCAACTACCGCAGCATGTAACAGTTGAATCGCTATTGTCCTAATGCAGTAAAAGAGAGCAGGAGCGAGAGAATGGGATTGTATCGGAATGAACAAGGGGGTTTTGCTTGCCTGGCACTTCTGAAGATAGTATAGCTCTTCATCGGTGTCATCGATCACATCACCGGAACAATTTCTACTAAGAGGGGACAAACACCGGCAAAGAAGAGGGAACAAAATCAATGCAGTGCAACAACATGATGCATGCTCACTGATGCAACTGTTACACTCAGGTGTTCTAGGGCTGTGACACATCGGCTTCAGAGACATGCACCTGTTTAGCCAAGCCCTCCTAGCGAAGCAGGGATGGAGACTCATTCAGAACCTAGATAGTCTGTGTGCCATAGTCCTCAAATCCAAGTATTATCCTAACGGTAATATCATGGATACTGTTTTTGCTTCTGACGCATCTCCTATGTGGAGGGCTATTGAGTTCGGCTTGGAGCTACTAAAAAGAGGCCTAATCTGGCGTGTGGGAGATGGCAAAAGAATCCAAATCCAAAGAGACCAATGGATCCCAAGGAGAGAAGGGCTTATGACAGCAAAATTCATCGAGAGGTTTATGATCCATTGGGTTAACCAACTCATACGTTCGGACAAAAAGGAGTGGAACGAGGACCTAATCAGATAGATTTTTATACATTGGATGCAGATGAAATATGCAAAATCCCAATCCTGGCCTCAGATGCGATGGATGAAATCGCTTGGCACTTTGAAAAGAATGAATCTTCATGGTCAGGAGCACGTATAAGTTGGCTGAGTCTGGCCTCCCACAAATGATTTAGAAACCATCTAGTTCATCCAGGGATCCAAATGATCGCGGTATTTGGGACCTAATTTGGAAGGCAAAAGTACCCGGGAAAGTTCGTATCTTCGGATGGAGGGTACGAATGGAGGGTGGCTACAAATACCCTTTCTACTAAGAAAAACAAATGGGAAAGATCCCTTGACACACATGCAACCTACAACATTTGTGGAAATGGCTTGGAAGATGAATTCCATGTTGTGATCACATGCACAAAAAGTAGAAGCTTGAGATTTTCTATGAGGGATGTCTGGAACCTACCTGCAGAAAATAGGTTTTGGCATACAGGCGATGATTAGCTGCAAGTCCTGCTTGGCACGGAAAATGAGGACATCCACGCCAAAATCCTACTACTACTCTGGCGCTACTAGTTCCTCAGGGAAGATTGCGTTCGCAGTAATGGCAGAGAAACAATCAACAGGTCAGTTCAGTTTCTGACTCAGTATGTTGAGGAACGAAAAAGTGCAAATGAGCCAGAGGATTGGACAGTGAGAAAGGGGACAGGGACATAGGAGACATGCCTACCTAGCCGCCTGATAACATGAACATGCAATGGATTCCCCCTGTACGAGGATATGTCAAGATCAACTCTAACGTTGTTTTTTTAGCTGAAAATGGAGAGAGCTCTGCTGGTGTTGTTGCGAGAGATTGGAGAGGATATGTATTTGTGGCCGTCTGCAACAAGATGCTGCACTGCCATAGTGTGTAGGAAGCCGAGGCCCGGGCTGTCCTAGTCGGCCTACAGATCCTGACTTGTTCCTTTAGTGGTAAGGTGATCGTTGAGACGGATAACCTGATCATTGGAAAGGAGCTAGCTGCTCAGTCTCCCACGCACTCGCCTCTCTATGGCCTTCTCATGGAATCAAGAATGATGCAGCAGCTTTCGACACCTGCAGTTTTAGCTATGTGAGAAGAGATAGCAATAAGCTTGCACATGGATTAGCAGCTTTCACTAGGAGCGATGGAGATCAACTGATGTTTGCGAATGTACCGGTTTGTCTCAAACCACTGATGATCTCGGAGTTTACCCCCAATTGTATTGGTCACTCATGAGTAGTTTTTTCTACTCTAGATCTAAAAAAAACATCGGAAAATAACTGTCTTCACTTAATCACCGAGGATAAATAAACCGTCTCTTGCCATCTAATGTAACCTTTGAAATACTCAATGCACATGGTTAGTGCAAAACACACTGCCATCAATCACCAAAACCACAAGGGTGAAATATTCCCTAACAGTAGGCCACAGGGCAACACAAAGGTCTTCCATGGTAGGCTTGGCAACGCGATCCAACTCCATAAACTGCTTCATCTGGTTGCTAAGGAGCGGGGAATGTAACGATGCTTGAAATTGCGTCTAGAATGTCTTGTGATCGTCAGCATTTCACGCCCATCGAAGTATTGTCACGCATCCGCCGCACTCCTTGGCGGGTCCGTGAAGGCACCTGACACATGCCAGAGTTGCGTAAGCTCAGCGAAACGGCCACCACCGAAGACGGAGTGCATTAAGATGGCTGACAAGCGGCTATATCTGAAATTTGCCGAAGTTCTTCCCTGTCCACCCTTACCTGGACCTGGGCCTCTTTTTCCACTAGCTTGAGCCTTTTAAGACCAGTGGCCTCCTTCTCCTTGTCAGCCTTGAGGGTGTCGCGCTCCACGTATAGACCATGTAGGTCCTGCTCCACCTCTAAGACCCGAGCTTGATCTTTCCTCCGAGCATTCTGCTCTTCGAGAAGCTCGGTACGGAGGGCCTCAATTTTGTCCACGACAGCTAAATCAACAATAAGCGCACATGTATTAGTACTTGAGTTGTTTTGAAAACGAATAAAGCTTGGTGCAGATCTTACCTTGCGCCTTATCCATCTTCGCCTTTAGGTGAGTGTAAGGATCTGAACTCCGATAGAGTCCGTTGTAGATGTTGTCCTGTTGGTCACCTATTCTTAAGAAATGATACAGAAAAATAAGGAAAATAGATAAAAAATGTTACGGGAATGCTTGCAGGGTAGTCCGTATTGTGCTTCCGCCGATGCCCATGGTATCTTGAGTGCGTAGTGATGCACGCGTTGTGTGAATCTTGCCAGTATAGTAGGTCGGTGGCGAAAATCGAACTGCTATTTCTGTTCCAGGAGTGGTCGAACTTCAGAGGGAAACTGTTTACGCCCTCGTGTTTGGTCATGAGCCGCTCCGTCAGATTATTGCCCGTGGCCTCCTCCCCTTGTGATCGGCGTTAAGCTTGCCTGCCTGCTTGAGGACCCAACCGTTTCTGTTGGTATGGTTAGCTGGCTTATCAGGGTGGCCGTGAATCTGGCAAGGTCGGTCCAATATCCTGTCAAGGGTGGATGGTCCATCCTGGTTTGCCTTTAGGGGCTTCTTCCGTTGACCGAGTTGTGGATTGTGAAATCCGGCGTTGACTGATGTGTCGCGTGATCTTTCAGTATGATTGCGACTGTTGTGTTCAGTTCGTCGTGGCTTACCGTTGCCGTCTCGGACTTCGGAAGTTCCCGGGTCACTGGCGTTGTTGCTTTTACGAGCAAGCCAGTTGTCTTCTCCCGCACAAAAGCGAGTCATTAGAGCAGTAAGGGCTGTCATGGATTTGGGTCCTTCCTGGCCGAGGTGGCGTGCTAGCCATTCATCCCGGACGCTATGTTTGAAGGCCGCGAGGGCTTCCGCATCCGGACATTCGACGATTTGGTTCTTTTTGACTAAGAACCTGGTCCAGAGATCCCTGGCTGACTTGCCGGGCTGCTGGACAATATGACTTAAGTCGTCGGCATCTGGCGGCCGGACATATCTTCCTTGGAAGTTGTTTCGAAAGGCATCTTCCAAATCTTCCCAGTTGCCAATAGAATTTTCTGGCAAACTGGTTAGCCAGTACCAAGCTGGTCCTTTGAGCTTGAGAGGTAGGTACTTAATGGCATGAAGGTCGTCTCCGTGAGCCATGTGAATATGGAGGAGGTAATCCTCAATCCATATCGTGGGATCTATTGTTCCATCGTATGACTCGATGTTAATGGGTTTAAACCCGTCTGGAAATTCATGCTCCATTACCTCGTCAGTGAAGCAGAAAGGTGTGCGGCTCCTCTATGTTGGGCCACACTATGAAGCACCTCCGGAGGGTTCCGTTTACGGTGTTCGGACCGGGCGTGGTCGGCTCTTTTGTGTCCGAATAAGTAACCATCATCACCGGTCGGGGCATGTCCCTACGATCTGTGTATCAATTTTGTGTGTCCTGTTCTACCCTCCAGGTCTTGTTGGATGTCGCGAGTATTCCCCTGAGCTGTTTTGTTCTTGTTTTGACGGCCGGATGGGTTGCTATTGTGCTCTGCTTGGGCTGCTGCTTTATCCGGACCGAACTGTGGTCGGCCTACCGCATTATTGTGTGGGCTCCAACACCCTGCCATCGTATTGAGGGAGCCACCTACCCTTGAGGTGGCTTTTGTCTAGGCCGCTAAGGACGTATTCTTCGGTGGCCAAGACTTTGGTCCATCTATCATTGAGCAAATCTTAGCTCGCTTGAAGCTGCAGCTACTTCGTCCTTAGGCTCCTTGCAGTGGCTCTGAGCCGGCGTTTAAAGCGCTCCTGCTCGCAAGGTTCCTTAGGCACAATAAAATCCTCGTTGCCGAGGATCTCCTCTTCCTCGGAGAGTGGGAGATAATTGCTATTCTCTGAATCTCCATATGTGGCATGTTCATCATAGTTGTCTTGCCCGCCTTCCTGTTCCTCCTGTTCGGATCCTACCTCAACAGGGTCTTCATTGTCCAGAGTGTCATCTTCTCCGGTGCTAGTATTGTTTTCTCTTGAGCGACATGACTTAGGGCGACGCGGGACGCGCCGGTGTTCGGACTGTGTACCAGGAGGTTTATCTTCAACTGGGTCTGCCTTGTCATCGTCGAGTGTGTCGTTGGGTGTGTCTACCATACATACGTCGTACCATGAAGTGGCCAGCCCGCGTCTAGCGGGTAGTGAGTTCTGGCCTTGCCCCTCATCTTCATCCATACTGTCGATGTATTCGGAGCCAGGGTCAAGCGTGTTGGTTGGGTCTTCGACAGTGGCTATGAAGTGGGTGGCGGGTGGGAGGAAAAATTCTCCATCATCCGTCGCAAGTTCGAAACGAACATAGTTCGGAGGCGAGTCACCTGCCAGGGATAGGTTTTTTAGTGAGTTTAGTACGTCGCTCATGGGCGAGTGTTGGAAGACGTCTGCGGCACTGAACTTGAAGATCGATAACCGATTGAGTTCGGTATCCGCTGACTCGCAGGGTTCGGAACTTGTCACCGGAGACGAGTCCGGGGCTCTGTTGATGTAGATATTGTATGAAGTAAAATTTGTTTGTGGCTCCAACACCGCGGAATCAGTAGCCTCCATGACGGGGTTGAGCTTCCCATCTTCGGATGACTCGATCTGCTCCAGATCTGAGGCCGGAGTTGTTGCAGGAGCTATCTCCTGGATGGGGCCCGATGACACGTTTAAGCCATGCTCATTGGGGCGAAGGGGAGCGGTGGCCGCGGTCTCAAACCCGTTGAAGATCAAGTTTCCATGGATGTCAGCGACGTAGTTCAAGCTTCCGAATCTGACTTGATGGCCAGGGGCGTAGCTATCGATCTGCTCCAGATGGTCGAGCGAGTTGGTCCACAGTACGAAGCCGCTGAATACGAAGATCTGTCCGGGGAGGAAGGTTTCTCCCTGGACAACGTCATTACTGACGATCGAAGGGGCCATCGAGCCTTTTGTCAACGGCACAGTGGAACTCTGAATGAAATCACCAATGTTGGTGTCAAAACTGGCGGATCTCGGGTAGGGGGTCCCGAACTGTGCATCTAGGATCGATGGTAACAGGAGACGGGGGACAGGATGTTTACCCAGGTTCGGGCTTCTCTATGGAGGTAATACCCTACTTCCTGCTTGATTGATCTTGATGAATATGAGTACTACAAGAGTTGATCTACCACGAGATCTTAATGGCTAAACCCTAGAAGTCTAGCCTGTGTGACTATGGTAATGTGTATCTGCCCCTATCGGACTATGCTCTCCGGTTTAAATAAACACCGGAGAGATCTAGGGTTACATGGAGTCGGTTACGTCAGAGGGAATATACATAGTCGGTTGCCAAACTTACCTTCCACACCAAGTAGAGTCCAATCCGGAAATGGGTACAATCTTCGGTCTTCATGTCTTCACAGCCCATCAGTCCGGCCCACGGATAACAGGTCGGACGCCCGAGGACCCCTTAGTCCAGGACTCCCTCAGCATGGGCTTATACTCAGCAGAGAATAACAGGAGGTGCGGACGAGTGGAGGGATGGCTTGGCCGTCGGCGGGGTAGCGTTTCGCTGCGAGGCACGCAAAACAGCGCCGCTGGACGTCGGAGGCTGGAGCAGGCGGTCCCAACAGCTGATACGTCTCCAACGTATCTATAATTTTTGATTGCTCCATGCTATATTATCTACTGTTTTGGACATTATTGGGCTTTATTATTCACTTTTATATTACTTTTGGGACTAACCTATTAATTGGAGGCCCAGCCCAGAATTGATGCTTTTTGCCTATTTCAGAGTTTCATAGAAAAGGAATATCAAACGGAGTCCAAACGGAATGAAACCTTCGGGAACGTGATTTTCAGAACAAATATGATCCAGGAGACTTGAACCCTACGTCAAGAAATAAAGGAGGAGGCCATGAGGTAGGGGGCACGCCCTCCACCCTCATGGGCCCCCTGTTGCTCCACCGACGTAATCCTTCCTCCTATATATACCTACGTACCCCCAAACGATCATATACGGAGCCAAAAACCTAATTCACCGCCGCAACCTTCTGTACCCATGAGATCCCATCTTGGGGCCTGTTCCGGAGCTCCGTCGGAAGGGGAATCGATCATGGAGGGCTTCTACATCATCACCATATCCCATCCGATGAAGTGTGAGTAGTTTACTTCAGACCTTCGGGTCCATAGTTATTAGCTAGATGGCTTCTTCTCTCTTTTTGGATCTCAATACAATGTTCTCCCCCTCTCTCGTGGAGACCTATTCGATGTAATCTTCTTTTGCGGTGTGTTTGTTGAGACCGATGAATTGTGGGTTTATGATCAAGATTATCTATGAGCAATATTTGAATCTTCTCTGAATTATTTTATGTATGATTGGTTATCTTTGCAAGTCTCTTCGAATTATTAGTTTGTTTTGGCCTACTAGATTGATCTTTCTTGCAATTGGAGAAGTGCTTAGCTTTGGGTTCAATCTTGCGATGTCCTTTCCTAGTGACAGTAGGGGCAGCAAGGCACGTATTGTATTGTTGCCATCGAGGATAACAAGATGGGGTTTTTATCATATTGCATGAATTTATCCCTCTACATCATGTCATCTTGCTTAAGGCGTTACTCCATTTTTATGAACTTAATATTCTAGATGCATGCTGGATAGCGGTCGATAAGTGGAGTAATAGTAGTAGATGCAGGAAGGAGTCGGTCTACTTGTCTCGGACGTGATGCCTATATCCATGATCACTAGATATTCTCATAACTATGGTCAATTCTGTCAATTGCTCAACAGTAATGTGTTCACCCACCGTAGAATACTTATGCTCTTGAGAGAAGCCACTAGTAAAACCTATGGCCCCCGGGTCTATCTTCATCATATTAATCTTCCAACACTTAGTTATTTCCTTTGCCTTTATTTTACTTTGCATCTTTATCACAAAAATACCAAAAAATATTATCCTATCATATCTATCAGATCTCACTCTCGTAAGTGGCCGTTTAGGGATTGACAACCCCTTATCGCGTTGGTTGCGAGGATTTATTTGTTTTGTGTAGGTGCGAGGGACTCGCGCGTAGCCTCCTAATGGATTGATACCTTGGTTCTCAAAAACTGAGGGAAATACTTATGCTACTTTGCTGCATCACCCTTTCCTCTTCAAGGGAAAACCAACGCAGTGCTCAAGAGGTACCAAGAAGGATTTCTGGCGCCGTTGCTGGGGAGGACTATGCAAAAGTCAACATACCAAGTACCCATCACAATCCCTTATCTCCCGCAATACATTACTTGCCATTTGCCTCTCATTTTCCTCTCCCCCACTTCACCCTTGCCGTTTTATTCGCCCTCTCTTTTCCGTTTGCCTTTTTTTCGCTTGCTCTTTGTTTGCTCGTGTGTTGGATTGCTTGTTTGTCACGATGGCTCAAGTAATACCAAATTATGTGACTTTACCAATACCAACAATAATGATTTCCTTATCACTCCGATTGCTCCTCTTACCAATACTGAATCTTGTGAAATCAATACTGCTTTGTTGAATCTTGTCATGAAAGATTAATTCGCCGGCCTTCCTAGTGAAGATGCCGCTACTCATCTAAATAGCTTCGTTGATTTGTGTGATATGCAAAATAAGAAAGATGTGGACAATGATATTGTTAAATTGAAGCTATTTCCTTTTTCGCTTAGAGATCGTGTTAAATCTTGGTTTTCGTCTTTGCCTAAGAATAGTATTGATTCTTGGAATAAGTGCAAAGATGCTTTTATCTCTAAGTATTTTCCTCCCGCTAAGATCATCTCTCTTAGAAACGATATTATGAATTTTAAGCAACTTGATCATGAACATGTTGCACAAGCTTGGGAGAGGATGAAATTAATGATACGTAATTACCCTACTCATTGTTTGAATTTGTGGATGATTATACAAAAAAATTATGCCGGATTGAATTTTGCTTCTAGAAATCTTTTAGATTCGGCCGCGGGAGGCACTTTTATGGAAATCACTTTAGGAGAAGCTACTAAATTCCTAGATAATATTATGGTTAATTATTCTCAATGGCACATGATGTCTACTATGCAACCTTCTTCTTGTAGACGTTGTTGGGCCTCCAAGTGCAGAGGTTTGTAGGACAGTAGCAAATTTCCCTCAAGTGGATGACCTAAGGTTTATCAATCCGTGGGAGGCGTAGGATGAAGATGGTCTCTCTCAAACAACCCTGCAACCAAATAAAAAGAGTCTCTTGTGTCCCCAACACACCCAATACAATGGTAAATTGTATAGGTGCACTAGTTCGGCGAAGAGATGGTGATACAAGTGCAATATGTATGGTAGATAAAGGTTTTTGTAATCTGAAAATATAAAAACAGCAAGGTAACTAATGATAAAAGTGAGCGTAAACGGTATTGCAATGCTAGGAAACAAGGCCTAGGATTCATACTTTCACTAGTGCAAGTTCTCTCAACAATAATAACATAATTGGATCATATAACTATCCCTCAACATGCAACAAAGAGTCACTCCAAAGTAACCAATAGCGGAGAACAAACGAAGAGATTATGGTAGGGTAAGAAACCACCTCAAAGTTATTCTTTCCCATCAATCCGTTGGGCTATTCCTATGAGTGTCACAAACAGCCCTAGAGTTCGTACTAGAATAACACCTTAAGACACAAATCAACCAAAACCCTAATGTCACCTAGATACTCCAATGTCACCTCAAGTATCCGTGGGTATGATTATACGATATGCATCACACAATCTCAGATTCATCTATTCAACCAACACATAGAACCTCAAAGAGTGCCCCAAAGTTTCTACCAGAGAATCAAGACGAAAACGTGTGCCAACCCCTATGCATAAGTTCATGGGCGGAACCCGCAAGTTGATCACCAAGACATACATCAAGTGTTCTCAAGTCATTAAATACTCAATCCGATAAGATTACTTCAAAGGTAAAACTCAATCCATTGCAAGAGAGTAGAGGGGGAGAAGAAACATAAGATCCAACTATAATAGCAAAGCTCGCGATACATCAAGATCGTGCCAAATCAAGAACACGAGAGAGAGAGAGAGAGATCAAACACATAGCTACTGGTACATACCCTCAGCCCCGAGGGTGAACTACTCCCTCCTCGTCATGGAGATCGACGGGATGATAAAGATGGACACCGGTGAGGGTTCCCCCCTCCGGCAGGATGCCGGAACAGGGTCCCGATTGACTTTTGGTGGCTACAGAGGCTTGCGGCGGTGGAACTCCCGATCTATTCTATTCCCTGAAGTTTTTAGGGTATATGGGTATGTATAGGAGGAAGAAGTACGTCAGGGGAGCCACGAGGGGCCCACGAGGGTGGAGGGCGTGCACAGGGGGGGGCGCGCCTCTACCTCGTGGCTTCCTCGTTGCTTCTTTGACGTGGACTCCACGTCTCCCCGGTTGCTTTCCTTCCAAAAATAACTTCTCCAGAAGATTTCGTTCCATTTCGACTCCCTTTGATATTCCTTTTCTTGAAACATCAAACAAGGGATAAAACAGAACTGCACTGGGTCCGGGTCAATAGGTTAGTCCCAAAAGTAATATAAAAGTGGATAATAAAGCCCATAAACATCCAAAACACATAATATAATAGCATGGAACAATAAAAAATTATAGATACGTTGGAGATGTATCAGCACACTGAAAGATCTACTAATAAAAAAGTGCACGCGATAGAAGAAATTAATGTTTTGAGTGAAAAGATGGATGAACTTATGAAATTATTTGCTACTAGGAGTGTTTCTTCCAATCCCAATGATATGCCTTTGTCTACTTTGATTGAGAATAATAATGAATCTTTGGATGTAAATTTTGTTGGTAGGAATAATTTTGGTAACAACACGTATAGAGGAAACTTTAATCCTAGGCCTTATCCTAGCAATTCCTCTAATAATTATGGTAATTCCTGCAACAACTCTTATGGAAATTTTAATAAGATGCCCTCTGAATTTGAAACTAGTGTTAAGTAATTTATGAATTTGCAAAAGAATTTCAATGCCTTGCTTGAATAAAAATTGCTTAAAGTTGATGAATTGGCTAGGAACGTTGTTAGAATTTCTCTTGATGTTGATTCTTTGAAACTGAGATCTATTCCTCCTAAGCATGATATCAATGAGTCTCTCAAATCCATGAGAATTTCCATTGATGAGTGCAAATAAAGAACCGCGAGGATGCGTGCTAAGAAAGATTGCTTTATAAAAGCGTGTTCTTCAAATTTCTATGAAAATAAAGATGAAGATCTAAAAGTTATTGATGTGTCCCCTATTAAATATTTGTTTTGCAATATGAATCTTTATAATGATGGGACTGAATATGATCCACCTTTACCTATAAGGCGTTCCAAAAATTAGGAGTTTATAGATCTTGATGCTAAAATTGATAAAAGTGGGATTGAAGAGAACAAAACCCTAGATATTAATAAACCCACTATTTTGGATTTCAAGGAATTTAATTATGATAATTTCTCTTTGATAGATTATATTTCCTTGTTGCAATCCGTGCTACATTCTCCTCATGTTTATAGTCAAAATAAAGCTTTTACCAAACATATCATTGATGCCTTGATGCAATCTTATGAAGAAAAACTTGAGTTGGAAGTTTCTATCCCTAGAAAACTTTATGATGAGTGGGAACCTACTATTAAAATTAAGATTAAGGATCATGAGTTCTATGCTTTATGTGATTTGGGTGCTAGAGTTTCCACTATTCCCAAAACTTTGCGCGATTTGCTAGATTTCCGTGATTTTTATGATTGCTCTCTAAACTTGCATCTTGTGGATTCCACTAT
This sequence comes from Aegilops longissima, assembly GCA_021605205.1. Lineage (NCBI taxonomy): Eukaryota > Viridiplantae > Streptophyta > Magnoliopsida > Poales > Poaceae > Aegilops > Aegilops longissima. Next base: position 516,660,983 of record CM038678.1, read on the forward strand.
TAAGAAACCTATGGTAAGAATTAATGATGTTCTTATTGTTGCAAATAGGAACTATGTGCCCGTAGATTTTATTGTTCTTGACATAGATTGCAATCCTTCATGTCCTATTATTCTTGGTAGACCTTTCCTTAGAACGATTGGTGCAATTATTGATATGAAGGAAGGGAATATTAGATTCCAATTTCCATTAAAGAAAGGCATTGAACACTTCCCTAGGAAGAAAATACAATTACCATATGAATCTATCATGAGAGCCACTTATGCATTGCCTACAAAAGATGACACTACCTAGATCTATCATTGTTTTTATGCCTAGCTAGGGGCGTTAAACGATATCACTTGTTGGGAGGCAACCCAATTTTATTTTTAGTTTTTTGCTTTCTGCTTATGTTTAGGAATAAATATTTGTTCTAGCCTCTGGTTAGATGTGTTTTTATGTTTTAATTAGTGTTTGTGCCAAGTTAAACCTATAGGATCTTCTTGGATGATAGTTATTTGATCTTGCAGAAATTTCAAGAAACTTTCTGTTCACGAAAACAATTGTTAATAATCACCAGAACGTGATAAAATACTGATTCCAATTGCTGCTGATCAATAAACAAATTTTCTAGGTTGTCCTATTTTCGCTGATTTTTTGGAGTTCCAGAAGTTTGCGTTAGTTACAGATTACTACAGAATGTTCTGTTTTCCGTGTGTTGTTTGCTTATTTTGATGAATCTATGGCTAGTAAAATAGTTTATAAACCATAGAGAAGTTGGAATACAGTAGGTTTAACACCAATATATATAAAGAATGAGTTCATTACAGTACCTTGAAGTGGTCTTTTGTTTTCTTTCGCTAACGGAGCTCACGATATTTTCGGTTGAGTTTTGTGTTGTGAAGTTTTCAAGTTTTGGGTGAAAGATTAGATGGATTATGGAACAAGGAGTGGCAAGAGCCTAAGCTTGGGGATGCCCATGGCACCCCCAAGATAATTTAAGGACACCAAAAAGCCAAAGCTTGGGGATGCCCCGGAAGGCATCCCCTCTTTCATCTACTTCCATCGGTAACTTTACTTGGAGCTATATTTTTATTCACCCCATGATATGTGTTTTGCTTGGAGCGTCTTGTATGATTTGAGTCTTTGCTTTTTAGTTTACCACAATAATCCTTGTTGTACACACCTTTTAAGAGATCCATACATGATTTGGAATTTGTTAGAATACTCTATGTGCTTCTCTTATATCTTTAGAGTTATATAGTTTTGCTCTAGTGCTTCACTTATATCTTTTAGAGCACGGTGGTGGATTTGTTTTATAGAAACTATTGATCTCTCATGCTTCACTTAAAAAATTTAGAGTCTTAAATAGCATGGTAATTTGCTTAAATAATCGTAATATGCTTGGTATTCAAGATTAGTAAAAAATTCTTATGAGTGTGTTGAATATTATGAGAAGTTTGATGCTTGATAATTGTTTTGAGATATAAAGATGGTGATATTAGAGTCATGCTAGTTGAGTAGTTGTGAATTTGATAGATACTTGTTTTAAAGTTTGTGATTCCCGTAGCATGCACGTATGGTGAACCGTTATGTGATGATGTCGGAGCATAATTTATTTATTGATTGTCTTCCTTATGAGTGGCGGTCGGGGACGAGCGATGGTCTTTTCCTACCAATCTATCCCCCTAGGAGCATGCGCGTAATACTTTGCTTTGATAACTTGTAGATTTTTGCAATAAGTGTATGAGTTCTTTATGACTAATGTTGAGTCCATGGATTAAACGCCCTCTTCTTCCTTCCACCATTGCTAGCCTCTCTAATATCACGCACTTTTCGCCGGTATCATACACCCGCCATATACCTTCCTCAAAACAGCCACCATACCTACCTATCATGGCATTTCCATAGCCATTCCGAGATATATTGCCATGCAACTTTCCACCGTTCCGTTTATTATGACACGCTCCATCATTGTCATATTGCTTTGCATGATCATGTAGTTGACATCATATTTGTGGCAAAGCCACCGTTCAAAATTCTTTCATACATGTCACTCTTGATTCATTGAATATCCCGGTACACCGCTGGAGGCATTCATATAGAGTCATATATTGTTCTAAGTATCAAGTTGTAATTGTTGAGTTGTAAGAAAATAAAAGTGTGATGATCATCATTTTTAGAGCATTGTCCCAAGTGAGGAAAGGATGATGGAGACTATGATTCCCCCACAAGTCGGGATGAGACTCCGGACGAAAAATAAAAATACAAAAAAAAAGAAAAGGGGCCATAAAAAAATAGAAAAGGCCTAAATAAAAAAATGAGAGAAAAAGAGAGAAGGGACAATGTTAGTATCCTTTTACCAGACTTGTGCTTCAAAGTAGCACCATGATCTTCATGATAGAGAGTCTCTCATTTTGTCACTTTCATATACTAGTGGGAATTTTTCATTATAGAACTTGGCTTGTATATTCCAATGATGGGCTTCCTCAAAATGCCCTAGGTCTTCGTGAGCAAGCGAGTTGGATGCACACCCACTTAGTTTCTTTTGTTGAGATTTCATATACTTATAGCTCTAGTGTATCCGTTGCATGGCAATCCCCACTCACTCACATTGATATCTGTTGATGGGCATCTCCATAGCCCGTTGATACGCCTAGTTGATGCAAGACTATCTTCTCCCTTTTTGTCTTGTCCACAACCACCATTCTATTCCACATATAGTACTATGTCCATGGCTCACGCTCATGTATTGCGTGAAGATTGAAAAAGTTTGAGAATGTCAAAAGTATGAAACAATTGCTTGGCTTGTCATCGGGGTTGTGCATGATTTAAATACTTTGTGTGGTGAAGATAGAGCACAACCAGACTATACGATTTTGTAGGGATAACTTTCTTTGGCATGTCATTTTGAGAAGACATAATTGCTTTGTTAGTATGCTTGAAGTATTATTATTCTTATGTCAATATTAAACTTTTGTCTTGAATCTTTCGGATCTGAATATTCATACCACAATTAAGAAGAATTACATTGAAATTATGCCAAGTAGCACTCCGCATCAAAAATTCTGTTTTTATCATTTACCTACTCGAGGACGAGCAGGAATTAAGCTTGGGGATGCTTGATATGTCTCCAACGTATCTATAATTTTTGATTGCTCCATGCTATATTATCTACTGTTTTGGACATTATTGGGCTTTATTATTCACTTTTATATTACTTTTGGGACTAACCTATTAACCGGAGGCCTAGCCCAGAATTGCTGTTTTTTTGCCTATTTCAGAGTTTCGCAGAAAAAGAAACAGAGTCCAAATGGAATGAAACCTTCGGGAACGTGATTTTCAGAACGAATATGATCTAGGAGACTTGGACCCTACGTCAAGAAATAAAGGAGGAGGCCACGAGGTAGGGGGCACGCCTACCCCCCGAGGGCGCGCCCTCCACCCTCGTGGGCCCCCTGTTGCTCCACTGACGTACTCCTTCCTCCTATATATGCCTACGTACCCCCAAACGATCAGATACGGAGCCAAAAACCTAATTCCACCGCCGCAACCTTATGTACCCACGAGATCCCATCTTGGGGCCTGTTCCGGAGCTCCACCGGAAGGGGAATCGATCACGGAGGGCTTCTACATCATCACCATAGCCCCTCCGATGAAGTGTGAGTAGTTTACTTCAGACCTTCGGGTCCATAGTTATTAGCTAGATGGCTTCTTCTCTCTTTTTGGATCTCAATACAATGTTCTCCCCCTCTCTCGCGGAGATCTATTCGATGTAATCTTCTTTTGCGGTGTGTTTGTTGAGACCGATGAATTGTGGGTTTATGATCAAGATTATCTATGAGCAATATTTGAATCTTCTCTAAATTCTTTTATGTATGATTGGTTATCTTTGCAAGTCTCTTCGAATTATCAGTTTGTTTTGGCCTACTAGATTGGTTTTTCTTGCAATGGGAGAAGTGCTTAGCTTTGGGTTCAATCTTGCGGCGTCCTTTCCCAAAGGATGAGGGGCAGCAAGGCACGTATTGTATTGTTGCCATCGAGGATAACAAGATGGGGTTTTTATCATATTGCATGAATTTACCCCTCTACATCATGTCATCTTGCTTAAGGTGTTACTCCGTTTTTATGAACTTAATAGTCTAGATGCATGCTGGATAGCGGTCGATGAGTGGAGTAATAGTAGTAGATGCAGGAAGAAGTCGGTCTACTTGTCTTGGACGTGATGCCTATATACATGATCATACCTAGATATTATCATAACTATGCTCAATTCTGTCAATTGCTCAACAGTAATTTGTTCACCCACCGCAGAATACTTATGCTCTTGAGAGAAGCGACTAGTGAAACCTATGGCCCCCAGGTCTATCTTCATCATATTAATCTTCCAACACTTAGTTATTTCCTTTGCTTTTTTACTTTTCTTTTATTTTACTTTGCATCTTTATCACAAAAATACCAAAAATATTATCCTATCATATCTATCAGATCTCACACTCGTAAGTGGCCGTGTAGGGATTGACAACCCCTTATCGCGTTGGTTGCGAGGATTTATTTGTTTTGTGTAGGTGCGAGGGACTCGCGCGTAGCCTCCTAATGGATTGATACCTTGGTTCTCAAAAACTGAGGGAAATACTTATGCTACTTTGCTGCATCACCCTTTCCTCTTCAAGGGAAAATCAACGCAGTGCTCAAGAGGTAGCAGCAGCGCTGGGGGAAGAAGATGAGAGATTGAAGAAGAATGCCGGCCATTGGATGTAAATCCAACGCCTTGCTTAGGCTTCAACCTTTGTATTTTTATTTTTTGCGAAAGTGCTTAGGCTTCGACCTATTGGCCCACATGTCAGCCAGTCCATTTGGTTTTTTAGTCCATTTGGTGGGTTGGGTGAAACAATGATGTAGCATCTATGCAGCCCATTTACATAATATGGTAGAATTTAAAGCCCATTTGCATTTTTCTCAAAATCCGCGGACTTGCTGGGCTGGGTGAAAATATCATGTTGTGCTGGACGGAGAAATGTTATAAAAACATAAACACATGATTGCACGTCTATTACTGCATTGGTCAGTAAAATCTTTGCAAGCTTATGTACGCAATCACTAGGAGTTAACTTGCCAAGTTATATATAAATAATAATAATTATTATTATTTTGTAAGAACTTTCGATTTACGAAATAAAATATCATTTTAATTTGATGAGTTAATAGGACATGGGGTATTATTAATTTTTAGGTTAGACGTGGGACAATTGAGTTGCTTCTAGGGAAAAGTACTAGGAGAAAACTCAAATTACATCAAAAAAGAAAGTGGGAGAAAATTCAGATATAGGATTAATGAGAACGAAAAATAAAGGAAGTGGGAAGGTCTATAAAATGGTTGGACGAACGACAGGTTTAATGGAACCTTATATTGTTTCTATTATATGTACGTAATAAATAAGATATAAATATAAATATATGTACTATTATAGAAGGGGAAACATAGGTTCAGTTTTGCATTCCTATAGAAAAATAGAACTGAGCTGTGCATCATCTTGAAAAAACAAACATAACTTGGGTTGATGATGTTATAGACAAGCTAGGCTGGGAGGCCCAGAGGCCGCTTGATACCTGTTGGATCCAAAAAAAGTTGAAACATGTCGTGGGCTGCCCATGTTAAACAAAAAAACCTAGGCCATGGACCTGGTGGGCCCGGGACTGTCAGCCTCTTGATGAACAGTCGTCTCCCGATTCCTCTTGTTTTGCTGACCATGTTGGGAATGACAGACGGCAGCGCTGCGGCGAGAGCACCAAGGAGGAAGACTCCCAATGACAGACCCTTGATGCTACGGCTGTCCGCGTACTCGTCGGTTACGGGAAGCAGACACGCCCTCATGTCCAAGATCCGCCTATACATGTCGTAGCATGCGTATGCGTCCTTGGCTGCATAGGTTATGTAGGCTAGATTCAGAAGTACCTCCCACGTGTTCAGGTCCTTGGTATCGTTGTCATCTTTCATGTTGGTGCAGCTAGGGTTGATGATGGTCTCGGCGAGGTCAACCACGAAGTCCTTCTCCAGCCCGTTGCCGGCGATCTTGTATTGCTTCTAGATGTCGACAAGCTTGTTGCACCAGATGGCCGAATCATCGCATTCTTCCTTCTCTCCACCATAGTGAAGGTGCAGACGGTGCTACCGATGAAATGGCTGAATGCTCAAGAACCTCTCATGGCCCTACAGTAGTTGTAGACGAGAACCTCCTCCCACACACATACCTGGGCGACGGCGATCCGCTGGTCCCTGTCAGGAGACGAATTGATGGGCACATGGTCTAGTCCTGTGACCTTATACTTTCTTGTCCTGTAGGTACTGCTTGAACTCGGTGAGGCAGAGCTTCACCGAGTCCGGATCGTTGGTGTACATCACATTCAACTTGGTGCAGCCATGGGACTGAACAACAAACTCAAAGGTGAACTCCTTGCTGAAGTCCATATCCAGCAGGTTCACCCCTCGTATCGCCATTGGAGTGTCTTCAAGTGAACGAGTGGGTAGGCGGCGGCAGCAGTTTGTTTTTCAGCTCTTGGGGAACTGGATTCAACAGTAAACTGAGTGTGTACAGGCGACAACAGTTACTACCCCTCCCTCGCCCGTTGCACACCCGACAGAACATGCACCCTCGGCGCATTCAAACGCCTCCATTAAGAAACCTATTCCGGCCACATGTCGGTTCACGAGCGGGTCTGTATTGGTACTGTAATAACAAGTGTTAGTGGTCACTTTACTTATATTTAATTAGCTTTAATTGAAATTTATTCTTAAAACAAGCAATGCATTGGCTCGTTCTATCAATGCTACATAAACAACATGCACAACAATTAGAATTATTATTCTCAGGACGCACACGATCAACACATTTGTCGCACTTTCACACAAATAATACTACCAAGTTTGAATAGTTTGTTATGGTTGCTGTCCTCTGCATCATCATGCCATGTTTCCCAACATGCAAGATTCAGAACCAACAAATAATAAGTACAACAAAGATGCCTACACATCTCATTGATTCCCAGCTTGCAAGATTCGGAACCAACAAATAAGATTCAAATAATAAGTACAACAAAGATGCCTACACATCTCATTGATTCCCAGCTTGCAAGATTCGGAACCAACTCATTAGAGCCTTTTGATAAAGTGAATATCGGGATTAAATCCATCTTGGCTAGCCGTGTCATACAACCCAAGAACTTGGCGAATGCTCTTGACCATCACAACATCTGTAGTTGAGTATTCCTGTTTGCACAACACAGATAATAAAGAGCATGATTACTATAATAGTGTCACTAGTTGAAGTCAACCTGCAGCTCCACTTGATGATTCTATTCATGCGACTTTTTCTGCAGTTCACCTAAAATGAAGCAAAGATTGCATCATTCAGCTAGCAAGAAGTACTTGCTCTCTTGAGCTGGCAGGTTCTTCTTTAGTAGTTGCACAAAAATTGAGCAACATTAAGGTTGGATGTCCTGCTCATGTAAGGTGCAACTATAATTTGCTTATCCTTTTGTGCAGTTCCACTAAAATAAAGTGCCATTGTGGTGACAGTGACGGCTCATCTTGCAAAGGCTAATAAAATGTTGCACGAGATTACCAACAGAATTTGACGGAGATTTTGGAAACTCCAATCACCATTTTGTGCAGTTCCACCAAAATTGAGAGATGTTTCCCACGTGACATTTTAGTTGAACTGCACAAGACATTCATTCAAAAAAAGTGTTCTGTGCAGTTCACCAAAAGGTCACAATAGCAACAAGGTGAAATGGATATCCCTATCTGCACAAAAAGATAGAAAGAAAACAGTTGATGGTCAATAACAAGATACGAAACATACATGAAATGAAAAGAAGCATCTTAATTATGTTCATGGCAATCACGCAAGGACAGTAGAAATTTTAAAACACCAGCGATGCTTCATGTTACCGGAAGCATTACAATCAACAATGACATTCGTCAAATATGGGATTACTTTAATGATGGCATTGCTTGTTTACCAGATACAGTAAATCGACAGCAGCTAAAGAGTTGGATTAAGGGCATGGGACCGTGGGGACACCAGGACACTCAGCAGCGTAAAGAAGCAACTTACTTATCATACTGGGGAAAATAGCAGGAGTACCATTTGTAACACAGATTAATTGCATCATATAACTGGAGGCATTAGATTAACAATAACACTGGTTAGACATGTCCTTAAGGTAACAGTGTGATCACTTCATTTTTTACATACGCCCTTACATTAACAACAACAAAAAGTTGGTATAAGGACATGCGACAGTGGACGGATCAGCACAATGTACCTACAAGGAGGCAAAAAGTGGATGTCGAGTTTGTTCATACTCTATGAGGGCAGCAAATCTAATCCTAGAGATCATTTACTATGTGAGGGCAGCAAATCTAATCCTGGACATACTCTGTTGACTTGTCCATCAGTCGCCACTTTCTATCCTTTTCTCAACCAATAATATATCTGTTCCTTATCCAGTTTGTACTGTGTTTTCCCTTTATTTCCCTTTTCAACCAAGAGACCGGTTGGGTATCCGGTCTCTACTACTTTCCCCTGTTATTTCCTCTTTCAATCAAGTCCTAGATTCATGCTATGATTTCCCCCCTTTCTTCATTGTTTGAACCAAGTCCTAGATTCGACAGCATGAAGTAGCTTTACCTCTAATAATACTAAAAATTTAGGTGGCTTTGGAAGAGCTGATGGAAGTAGAAAAAGATGCACATGCAGACACGTGGGGAGCTGGGGAAGTGGAGCAAGGCGACTTTCGAAGAACTTATACCCGAGGGTCGTCGGGATGTTGGCGGCGGCAGGTCGGATCTGCGCACAATATGGCCAGGAGGAAGAAGGGTCGGAGGACCTCCCGAGCCGGCGCTGTGTCGAAGAGAACGGCACGGGAAGAGGACCGGGACCCGCCGACAGCTGGGGATTCCTCCCTCGCCGACGATGACCGCGTGAATAATGCACCTAGTCCTCTACACACACCGGCCGAAGGGATCCGGCTGGATCTGTGACCAGCGGTAAGCAGAGAGAAAATGTCGCTAGCGCTGTCTTGTTTAGATCTGGAGAGGATGAGAGAATGAAGAGACCAACCCTAGTAAAGCAAGCACTCAGGCCCCTGCCTACATATATAGTGGAGTGATTATCTTTTTCTCTCCACAACAAGCGTTTCAATTTGTGTACGTGGCATTAAAGAAAAGAAACTCTTTATTTAACGTGACTAACTGTACGACTCCTACTTACTAGTAGTAGTATTGTTCACTTGTGCTCCCCGGCCCTCCATTCATTGAACAACCCCATGGGTGAATAAACATACAATACTAGTATTTATATAGAACGGACAAGCTCGAACTATTTTCACGTAGTTAAAAGTTGAGGGCGGGGCTTTTCCCGGGCAGTACGCGCGGCAGTTTTCGCTTAGGTGGTTTAACAGAGAGGCAAGGAGGGTGAGGGAGTAGCAAATTCAACCTACTGCTGGAAAGGTAGGCTATGCAATTTGACGGCGCGTTACTGCTGGAAAAACGGGGTCTTTTGATATGACTACTCACTATAGTCATGAATTACTGGCGCTACGACCGGGGTGATGCCCCCTTCCGTTCCCCACTCTAATCTGGTGCATGACACGTCGACCCGGATGCTGGCTCTCCCACATTTCGGCGAAGTACGTAAGAAGGAGCAAAGAATCATGCGGTATATATAGTGTATATACTAGTACTACTAATCACATCGGAGGGGTGCGAACCACGACAGCCCAGTGAACCAGCAGGCGATAGGCCATAGAAAACAATGTGGTGATATGGCCATAAAAAACAATGCGCTACAGTCTAGTCTGCAGCATGTAAGGTACTACTCCTCTTTGTTTGGATCCCTGAGTTAGAGCTAGTTTGGGCTGAAATAGCCTCAAAGTATCCAAACAAGAGGGGTTAGTTTGAGCTAGTTCGCAATAACCCAGCTAAAAAACTAGCCTGGTGGAGAGGTTCTAATTGGGTTAGTTCTCCTGGGGCCCACTAAAAGAGAACTAAAAAGTCTCCCCTGCCCGCACCAGATCCCTCCCTCCCGACCCCCCTAGCACGACTCCTCTCTGTTCCCCATCGCGCCGCCCGCCCAATTGCCGCTCCACCGCTCGCCCTCTCCCTCCAGCCTCCGATGCCCTCTTCCGACCGCCCTCGCCCTCCTCTGGCCGCTCTCTCCCTTCGGCCTCCGAAGCTCGCCCCGCTCCCCCTTCATCGGTCGTTTCTCTCCCTCTGTCGTGTGCGGCGGCGGTGCATCTACCAGGGAGGTTGCGAGAGGGGTGAGTTCATTCGTTCCTTCTCTGTCTCACAACCATATCATTGATCTTGCTCGCTCTAGCGCTGATTCTGATTTGGAAAAGTAGATCCTGATTAAACTTGGTAAAGATTTCTGGTGCACGCATGGAATTATTTGATGCTGCTTGAGGAGGTAATAAATCTTTCTAGAGGCCCAAAGATTCAGTTCACCTTTCTAAGTATTTCAGTTTCAGGCTTGCATTATTTCTAGAGGTCCAAAGATTCAGTTCACCTTTCTAGGTATTTCAGTTTCAGTCTTGCATTATTTCTAGAGGCCCAAAGATTCGGTTCGCAGTCGTCAGCAAGATGCCCTGCTACCCATGCCGGTCTCGACCTCAACTCGCAAGCGCCGGCGTCGGAGGGGTTCCCGGGGCTTGGGCTCTACGAAGCCTTCCTCCAGAGCGACGATGACGAGCTCCTCCCTGGGCGTGTCAGGGGCTCCGGGCTCCCTCCCTATCGTGAATGCCTTCCGTGATGAATTAGCTCATGCTTTGTTTCATGGGGTGTAATTTTTTTGTGAAGCTTGATTGACGACTTGTATGTTTAAGTGGGATATCTCATTTGTATGGACAAAATAAAATTTATCATTTTTTCCATGCTTGATTTGTAAAGATGGTCTGTTTATGTCAATTGTGAGCAGGAGGAGGCCACACAAGAGCCGACCACACCAAATCCGGTAGGAAATAAGGTACAAAGTAGTCAAATGATTGAGAAATAGCATTTATTGTCAATCTAACCCTGCCATCCAAACACCTCTTTGGTTAGAGTTAGTTCAGGGTTAGAATCTAACTCTAACCTCTAACTGAGTTAGAGTTCCTCCTCGTCTCAGTTCATTGCCATCATACTTTCCCCATTCCTGTGTTTTCAGTATCCTGCGAATCAAAGAGGACCTTAGAATGGTTTATGTCCGGTTGTTTTTTATAAATGTGTTATGTCCAAAATTTAATGAACGTGCTCCGGTTTCTATGAAAATAATCCGGTTTCATGTAGTAATTCATTCATTTCTTTATTATTCTGCGGGGGGTTTGCATGTAATTCGTGAGGTCTGAAATGTAAAGTACCCCGGCATGGTTGCATATGCTCCGAGTGATGCATGCACTAAGACCCAGATGCTCCATGTCCCACGTGTCAGCAGGGTGATACGTCTCCAACGTATCTATAATTTTTTATTGTTCCATGCTATATTATATTCTGTTTTGGGAATTAATGGGCTTTATTATACACTTTTATATTATTTTTGGGACTAACCTATTAACCGGAGGCCTAACCCAGAATTGATGTTTTTTGCCTATTTCATAGTTTCGCAGAAAAAGAAACAGAGTCCAAACGGAATGAAACCTTCATGAACATGATTTTCGGAACGAACGTGATCCAGAGGACTTGGACCCTACGTCAAGATATCAACCAGGAAGGCACGAGGCAGGGGGCGCGCCTACCCCCCCCCCCCCAGGCGCGCCCTCCACCCTTGTGGGACCCCATGTTGCTCCACGGACGTACTTCTTCCTCCTATATATACCTACGTACCCCCAAACTACCAAATACGGAGCCAAAACCTAATTCCACCGCCGCAACCTTCTCGCATCCGTGACATCCCATCTTGGGGCCTTTTCCGAGTTCACCGAGGGGGCATCGATAACGGGGGGCTTCTACATCAACACCATAGCCTCTCCGATGATGTGTGAGTAGTTTACCTCAGACCTTCGGGTCCATAGTTATTAGCTAGATGGCTTCTTCTCTCTCTTTGGATCTCAAACAAAGTTCTCCACGATTCTCGTGGAGATCTATTCGATGTAATCTTCTTTTGCGGTGTGTTTGTTGAGACCGATGAATTGTGGGTTTATGATCAAGTTTATCTATGAACAATATTTGAATCTTCTCTGAATTCTTTTATGTATGATTGGTTATCTTTGCAAGTCTCTTCGAATTATCAGTTTGGTTTGGCCTACTAGATTGATCTTTCTTGCAATTGGAGAAGTGCTTAGCTTTGGGTTCAATCTTGCGGTGTCCTTTCCCAGTGACAGTAGGGGCAGCAAGGCATGTATTTTATTGTTGCCATCGAGGATAACAAGATGGGGTTTATATCATATTGCATGAGTTTACCCCTACATCATGTCATCTTTCTTAAAGCGTTACTCTGTTCTTATGAACTTAATACTCTAGATGCATGCTGGATAGCGGTCGATGTGTGGAGTAATAGTAGTAGATGCAGGCAGGAGTCAGTCTACTTGTCGTAGACGTGATGCCTATATACATGATCATACCTAGATATTCTCGTAAATATGCTCAATTCTGTCAATTGCTCAACAGTAACTTGTTCACCCATCGTAATACTTATGCTCTCAAGAGAAGCCACTAGTGAAACCTATGGCCCCCGGGTCTATCTTCCATCATATTAATCTTCCAACACTTAGGTATTTTTATTGCCTTTTATTTACTTTGCATCTTTATTATAAAAATACCAAAAATATTATCTTATCATATCTATCAGATCTCACTCTCGTAAGTGACCGTGAAGGGATTGACAACCCCTTTATTGCGTTGGTTTCGAGGATTTATTTGTTTGTGTAGGTGCGAGGGACTCGTGCGTGGCCTCCTACTGGATTTATACCTTGGTTCTCAAAAACTGAGGGAAATACTTACGCTGCTTTACCGCATCACCCTTTCCTCTTCAAGGGAAAACCAACGCAGTGCTCAAGAGGTAGCAAGAAGGATTTCTGGCGCCGTTGCCGCGGAGGCTTACGCAAGGTCAAGTCAAGATTTGGACTCCCGACAACAAGCCATTTCTGGCGCCGTTGCCGGGGAGATCTACGCCAAGTCAAGTCAAGTCAAGACATACCAAGTACCCACCACAAACTCATCTCCCTCGCATTACATTATTTGCCATCTGCCTCTCGTTTTGCACTCCCCCACTTCACCCTTGCCGTTTTTTTCCACCTTCTTCCCGTATGCCTTTCTGTTTGTGTTTCCTTGTGCCATCTATTTGCTTGCATCTTTGCTTGCTAAACTATTGATATGGATCCACTTAAAGTGTTCTACTTGGATCATCTTCGATCCTTATGCGCTCGTGCTGAAACCCCAACCAGCCTAGTTGATGGGAAATCTTTATATGAGCATGCTCATTTTGTGTGTCACCGTTTATCTGAAAAAGGGAGACTCTTATGGAATCAAATAAACAAATTGATGTGTTATGCTTGGAATCTTTGTGAAATTTATGATTTTACTTGTTGCTCTGAAAACATTAAGAAACACCTTCCCTACCAATGTGAGTTTAGTGATAATGGAATCGTATCTTCATATGCTAGGGGTCTTTATAATTACCATGATGTTCAACAAATTGAAGAATTTGTTGCTTTTAAGGGTGCTTATGAAATTTCTTCTTTGATTGAAACGTATGGTGCTACTCTTTACAAATCTGAAAATTTTGCCATACTTAAATATTGTTATGATAATTATGCTTCCAATGCCTATGTTAAACCATATATTGAGGACTCCTCCGCTGTCCAAGAAGAAGCTAATATTTCGCAGGAGTCTATGGAGGAAGAAAATAATGATATGCATGAATCTATAGATAATTATTATTCCGATGATTTGATTGAAATATCCCTTGATGAACATGATGCTTGCTATCCTTGTGGCCATGATGCCAATATTTATGAAGATGAATTTGCTATAGTTCCTTATGTTAAACATGAGATCGTTGCTATTGCACCCATACGTGATAGTTCCTTCAATGAAAAGCATGATTGCAATGATTTTACTATAAATTCTCTTGATTTCAATTGTGCTAATAATATGCAAAACCCTAAGCTTGGGGATGCTAATTTTGCTATGTCTACTACTTGTTGCAATGATCATGATTGGGGTGATTCTTCTTATGATCTTGAAAATTTATTTAAACCCCGTGATGAATATGAGATTGATAATAGTGTTTGCAATAATATTGAAAGTGGGTTTGGAAAAGTGTCAACTTTAGATCCCACATATTTGGATAATGTTCAATCTTATGAAGTTTTTAATAAAAGTGGGTCTGGAGAGGTCATGACTTCAGTTAATCTTAATCCCACTATTTTGGAAGAGTGACAACTTTGCATGCATGTGGATCGTGTTGAAAATATTTATTGTTAAAGCTATTTTGTTGAATTTGCTTATGATCCCACATGTAATTATTATGAGAGAGGAAAATATGATTGTAGAAATTTTCATAATAATAAATTACATCTCGTTATGTTATTGTTTCTTTCCACTTCCTTGCATATGCTAGTTTTTGGTTGCTATGATAATTTGTTTGCCTATAAGATGCCTATGCATAGTAAGTATGTTAGACTTAGATATATTTTTCACGTGTTTCATGATGCTCTCTTTGCACTTCAATTCTTGTCTTTCATGTGAGCATCGTCAAAATCTCTATGCCTAGCTAAAAAGGCGTTAAACGATACCGCTTGTTGGGAGGCAACCCAATTTTAGTTTTAGTTTTTTGCTTTTTGCTTCTGTTTAGGAATAAATCTTTGATCTAGCCTCTGGTTAGATGTGTTTTTATGTTTTAATTAGTGTTTGTGCCAAGTTTAACCTATAGGATCTTCTTGGATGATAGTTATTTGATCTTGCTGAAAATTACAGAAACTTTCTGTTCACGAAAAAAATTGTTAGAAATCACCAGAACGTGATAAAATATTGATTACAGTTGTTGATGATCAATAAACAAATTGTCTAGGTCGTCCTATTTTGGCTGAATTTTTTGAGTTCCAGAAGTTTGCGTTAGTTACAGATTACTACGGACTGTTCTGTCTTTGACAGATTCTGTTTTTCGTGTGTTGTTCGCTTATTTTGATGAACCTATGGTTAGTAAATTAGTTTATAAACCATAGTGAATTTGGAATACAGTAGGTTTAACACCAATATAAATAAATAATGAGTTCATTACAGTACCTTGAAGTGGTGTTTTGTTTTCTTTCGCTAACGGAGCTCACGAGATTTACTGTTAAGTTTTGTGTTGTGAAGTTTTCAAGTTTTGGGTAAAAGATTTGATGGATTATGGAACAAGGAGTGGGAAGAGCCTAAGATTGGGGATGCCCATGGAACCCCAATATAATCTAATGACACCAAAAAGGCAAAGCTTGGGGATGCCCTGGAAGGCATCCCCTCTTTCGTCTACTTCCATTGGTAACTTTACTTGGAGCTATATTTTTATTCACCACATGATATGTGTTTTGCTTGGAGTGTCTTGTATGATTTGAGTCTTTGCTTTTTAGTTTACCACAATCATCTTTTCTGTGCACACCTTTTGAGAGAGACACACATGATTCAGAATTTATTAGAATACTCTATGCGCTTCACTTATATCTTTTGAGCTATATAGTTTCTGCTCTAGTGCTTCACTTATATATTTTAGAGCACGGCGGTGGTTTTGTTTTATAGAAACTATTAATCTCTCATTCTTCATGAGGGAGTCCTGGATTAGGGGGTGTCCGGATAGCCGAACTATCACCGTTGGCCGGACTCCTGGACTATGAAGATACAAGATTGAAGACTTCATCCCGTGTCCGGATGGGACTTTCCTTAGCGTGGAAGGCAAGCTTGGCGATACGGATATGTAGATCTCCTACCATTGTAACCAACTCTGTGTAACCCTAACCCTATCCGGTGTCTATATAAACCGGAGGGTTTTTAGTCCGTAGGACGAACAACAATCATACCATAGGCTAGCTTCTAGGGTTTAGCCTCTCTGATCTCGTGGTAGATCCACTCTTGTACTACCCATATCATCAATATTAATCAAGCAGGAGTATGGTTTTACCTCCATCGAGAGGGCCCGAACCTGGGTAAAAACATCGTGTCCCTTGTCTCCTGTTACCATCCGCCTAGACGCACAGTTCGGGACCCCCTACCGAGATCCGCGGTTTGACACCGACATTGGTGCTTTCATTGAGAGTTCCTCGTGTCGTCATCCTTAGGCCCGATGGCTCCTTGATCATCAACAATGGCGCGTCCGGTGAGACTTTTCTCCCGGACAGATCTTCGATTCGGCGGCTTTGCTGCGGGCCAATTCACTTGGCCATCCGAGCAGATCGAAGCTACGCCCGCCATCGAGTCAGATTTGGGAGTTTGAACTACGGGCCGACATCCGCGGAGACTTGATCTTGACGGATTCGAGCCACAACCAAGCGCCCGCCTTTGTCTCGATGGGCACGATCTAGCTCTGCCGCCGAGCAGTGCCACGGAGGTCGCACCAGCGTCTGCTCCGACCCTTAGCTCGGGCCGACTCCGCCGATCGAGGACGAGTGGTTGGACACCACCTCGGGGCTACGATCTCTCGGTGATTGAGCGAACTCCATCCCTGTCCTTTGCGAAGACCGTGACTCCAAGGTGCGGACTCCTCTCCGGACTCAACCCTCCATACCCCTTAATCGAATCCGATTGGGCGCCGGTCATGGAGTTCACTACCGCGGACATCTTTCAGCACTCGCCCTTTGGCGACATCCTGAATTCACTAAAGTCTCTCTCTTTATCAGGAGAGCCCTGGCCGGACTATGGTCAGGAAGGTTGGGATGCGGACGACGAAGAAATTCAACGCCCACCCACCACCCACTTTGTAGCCACTATCGACGATTTAACCGACATGCTCGACTTCGACTCCAAAGACATCGACGGTATGGACGACAATGCTGGAGACGACCAAGAACCAACGCCTACAGGGCACTGGAAGGCCACCTCGTCATACGACATATACATGGTGGACATCCCAAAAACTGGGAACGGCGATGGAACAGCGGAGGATGACCCCTCCAAGAAACAGCCCAAGCGCCGGCATCAGCGGCGCCGCTCTAAATCTCGCCACAGCAAAATCGGTGATTCCGGCACGGGAGATAATAACACCCCGGACAGTGCCGAAGACAACCCCCTCCAGCAGGATTCAGCACAGGAGGAGGGAGAAGCCAACCCTCATGATAGAGCGGCGGACAGGGAGGTGGAGGATGATAATTATATGCCTCCCTGCGAAGATGAGGCAAGCCTCAACAACGACGAATTTGTCATGCCTGAGGATCCCACCGAACAGGAGCGTTTCAAACGCAGGCTTATGGCCACGGCAAGCAGCCTCAAGAAAAAGCAGCAGCAGCTTAGAGCTGACCAAGACTTGCTAGGCGACGGATGGATGAAGTCCTTGCAGCGAAAAGTACGAACTCGAATGCCCCTCAAGAGATACCCGAGCGCAGGCTGCTACCCCAATTAGAGGAAGCAGCACCCAAACCTACATCACCAGCGCATGATGCGGCCGACCGGCCACCCCGTGGTCGCGACAGAGAGGCCTCTAGACCCTCCATTCAAGCCGCACCCCGGCATCGCTCGAAAAGTACCAAGGCACGGGGAAACGCGCCAGACCTGCAAGACATATTGGAGGACAAGGCAAGGCAAACAAGATTGATCTACGGATCGCGTGGGCGCCCCATGACACGCGACGATAACCGTCACGCCGGATACAGCAATTCCGGTCGGGCCGAACACAGTAGACAAAGCTCATTTGAGCTGCGTCGTGATATAGCTCAATCTGAGGCGCCGCACCCACTATGCTTCACGAGGACAAGTGATGGATCATCAAATCCCGAGGGTTTCAAACCCGTAAACATTGAATCATACGATGGCACAACAGATCCTACGGATTGGATCGAGGACTACCTCCTCCATATCCACATGGCCCATGGTGATGATCTACACGCCATCAAATACCTCCCACTCAAGCTTAAAGGACCAGCTCGGCATTGGCTTAACAGCTTGCCGCCAGAATCAATTGGTTGTTCGGAGGACCGGAAGCCGCATTCCTTGATAACTTCCAGGCACATATGTGCGACCACGACGCCAATGACCTCAGCCACATAATTCAGCAGCCGGAAGAATCGGCGGACAATTACGGACACGGTTCCTAACCAAGAAAAATCAAATCGTTGATGTCCGGATCGAGAGGCCCTTGCAGCCTTCA
The DNA here is from genome assembly GCA_021605205.1 of Aegilops longissima. Taxonomy (NCBI): domain Eukaryota; kingdom Viridiplantae; phylum Streptophyta; class Magnoliopsida; order Poales; family Poaceae; genus Aegilops; species Aegilops longissima. Next base: position 516,679,271 of record CM038678.1, read on the forward strand.
AACATAACATCCGCGACGAGTGGCTTGCCCGGCACCTAGGACAGGAAAAGCCGAAATCCATGGCAGCCCTCACAACGCTCATGACCCGCTTTTGCGCAGGAGAGGACAGCTGGCTAGCTCGTAGTAACAACTTGACCAAAAACCCTGGTAGTTCGGATACCAAGGACAGCAATGGCAGGTCGCGTCGCAACAAGCACAAGCGCCGCGTGCGGTGATAATCTTGAAGATCTGACGGTCAATGCGGATTCAGAGGCTCTAAACCGGTCGATGGAAAAAGCCGTTCAAAAGAAATACTTAGGGTCCGTCAATCTGGACTGAATACTCGATCGCTCGTGCCAAATACATGGCACCCCGAAAAACCAGCCAACCACACCAACAGGGATTGTTGGGTCTTCAAACAAGCAGAAAGTTAAATGCGAACTCAATGACAAGGGTTGCATAGCGGTGGCGAGGAGGAGCCCGGCCGCCCGAACAATAGAGGATAGAAGGGCTTCCCCACAAGTGCGGACGGTGAACATGATATCGCAACCCACATACCCAAAAGGGAGCGGAAGCGTGCACTAAAGGGCGATATCTGCGATGGAGCGATCGCCCAAGTTCAACCCATGGTCCTCCTGCCCGATCACCTTTGATCGAAGGACCACCCACTAGCATCCGCCACAGCGGATTCGCGCGTTGGTTCTTGACCCAATCATCAATGGATTTCACCTCACTAGAGTCCTGATGGACGGCGGTAGCAACTGAACCTGCTATATCGGGATACGATGCACAAAATGGGCATAGACCCTCAAGGATTAAACCTACAAAGACGACCTTTAAAGGCGTCATACCAGGTGTAGAGGCCAATTATACAGGCTCGATTACACTCAAGTGGTCTTGAGATCCCGGATAACTTTCGAAGCGAAGAGTTAATCTTGACATAGTCCCGTTCATGGCGGCTATCACGCCTTGCTTGGACGAACCGCATTTGCAAAGTTCAATGCGGTGCCGCACTACACGTACCTCAATCTCAAGATGCCAGGCCCTCGAGGAGTAATCACGGTCAATGGAAACACCGAACGCTCTCTCCGAACGGAGGAACACACGGCGGCCCTCGCGGTGGAGGTGCAAAGCAGCCTCTCACAGCAATTCTCGAGTCCGGCTATTAAACGTCCGGACATCGTCAAGCGCGCCCGGAGTAACCTACAACAAGACCGCCTGGCACGATCCGAGCACGCGTAGTAATCCGGCCCCAACCCCAGCCCTCGCGAAATTGCGAAGCCAGTACTACGCGTATGTAACTACGCTCTGGAGATACCATGGGCATAAGGGAAGGGGCACGACCACGGCTGCGCCTGAATGCGGCTCAACCGCACTGTGGGCTCCGATTGTGTCATTCTTTTTCTTTCTTATTTTCTCTTACTTTCAGGACTCCGTTTTCCAGAAGCCCTGTCCGACACTAGAATTGCCGAACTCACGATGCAACAGCCAGGGAAGCAGAAAGCTAAGTCGAGTGTCCAGGTGGTCTCTACTACGAGCATTATACCTGTTTTACATACCATCCCGCAGCTTACCACTGGAGGGGGACATGCTAAATAGTCCCATCCCTTGCTTATCGCACTATTTGTATCGTTCTGCTTTCATTGTAGTACCTTTTTGAATAAACAATACATAGCTTTTGCCTTTTATTGCACTCCTTTCTTTATCTATATATATGTTCATTCATGACATGTTGCACCCGTACACTTTGGTACGGCCAATACACCGAGGGCTTAAGTACCCCAAAAATATGGTGTGATAAGTCCAAACACTTTCACAAGTCGGCACCCAACTTATAGCATTATATGCATCGGCTCGAATCATGTCTTGGGTCAATAATTGGGTTTGCCCGGCTCCCATGTTTTGGTACCTTAAGTTCCGTTATATCGGCTAAGGTAGCTGGGAGAACCACTGCGATTGTGCCCCGGTTGAGCTGGGTTGAGCACCTCAGTGGAGAAAGCTAAAACTGACTGTCATGATAGGGCGAGAGCCGGTCGCTGTTCGAGAGGTTTTTTCGGGTCCCTAAAGACTTACGCCGCTTAGAGCGAGGAGTCGGCATTGTCCGCCAAGGCGTGGATAGCGCCCGAACTCGGTTTTCGAATACTAGGGGCTTCACGAAATTTAAAATTATAGAATTCTATGGCTAAGTGAGAGTGTCCAAGCACTATAGTCCGGTTGCCTTGTTCGTTGCGTTGGCGCCTCCTCGAAGGACCCAAGAATGGGAACAAGAGCGCTCAAGTTTATCCCAAACACCCCAAAGACTTTCGGGGCATGGGGGCTGAAATAACGACTTGCCATCTCTCAAATTTGATAAGCGGCCGCCTGAAGGTAATATTTTAAATTCTGGCGTTGCTTAGCGCATATGAACAAGTTTTCAGCGTCAGATAACAAATGCGAGTCTATTAAAAATTACATCTTTTGAGCATTCACCGCTATAAAGCGGGCACCCTTGAGGGCGCCCTCATAGTACATTTCGGCTTGCGATGCTCCTTGCCCTTGGTGGCCCGTCCGTCACAAGCTTCTCAACATCCAGCTTGCCCGGTGCACTTTAGCACGGGCAAGGGCCCGACGGGCACCTTCAATGTAGGCGGAGCACTTGATGACTTCAATCCATGGACAAAGCGTCCACCAGCCGCCGCACTAGCCCGAAGTAGCTCCGAGGCATGGCTTCCAATGGCCACAGCCGAATTATGAAGCCCTTCATGGCATGTTCGGTGACCTTGTAGAGCTCGACCAGCTGCTTCAGCTGGTCGCTCGAAACACTAGATGTCCGCCTCGACATCTTGAGACCGAACACCTTTTCGTCGAGCTCCCTCCTTGGCGCGGTAGAACGCGCAGCATCGGACACACTACGGGCAGATCTGCGAATGCTCTGGAGAGCTCCGGATTCGGGTAAGTAATAGATAATCCACTTTCACATGCTTGCTTTGCATAAAGAATGCCTTACCGCCACTATGTTCTTTAATGATTCAATTTCTGGAGGGCTTTTGGGCTTCGCCTTAGCGGTCTGGCACTCTCAAGAGCCGAGGCGAGCTCGGACTCTCGAGTCTTGAGTCACGCTCAAACTCTCATGTTTTTCCACGAGCACGGAGCTCTTTCTGCACCTCCGCCACCCGCCCCTCCTGCTTCTCTCGCTCGGTACGCTCCGCGGCCGCTTTGCTTTCGGCCGTGGACACCGCTTCCTTCAGGGTCGCCACCTCATTCGTGGCCCCTACAATACCCACGTTAGTCCTGTCATTTTTGCAACCAAATCCTTTCTATAAGGTATTAATTTAATAAGGTATTACTTACCTTCCTTGTCCTCGAGCTGCTTCTCGGCAAGGCCGAGCTCGTTCTCGGACCGCTCGAGGCTCTGCTTCAATGCATTGACCTCCGCAGTCAATGCGGCAGAGGTCAGCAGCGGAGCCTGCATTCCCATATTGACATACTTATGTTAGACTCCTGCGTATATCTTTTTAGATCCTCAGTCCAGCCTTTCTTTCCGAACACTGAACTAAGCATCAGGGGCTGCTATCTATGCGGTAATATTTTTACATATTCTAAACTTAGCTCAAAGCCTGTTAGAAGGCTGGTACAGGCTTCAGTCAGCTCGCTCTTGGCGGACTGAACTTCTCGGATCACCACACTCATAACAATGGCGGTGCTCCTCGTCGATGGAGCGCCGTTAAGCGCCTCCAAAGAAGCTATCCGTGCCTCCGGATGGGCGGAGGTCACCGGCGTCGCAGTCTTGCCCTTCTTATGAAGGGGCCGCTTGCGGACTTGGAACCATCAAGGTACAGTGCGGAGTCCGGCACAGGGCCGGACTTAGAGCCCTCTGGGGTCTCGCCCCCTTTGCGCCCAGAGTCCGGGAGGTCGCCTTGCGGCGCCTCCAGGACCACCTACTCCTGGCTGGGCCCCTTTTGGCACTCCACCGCGGTGTCGTCTGCGTCACGAGGAGAGGAGGCGGTCGGAAGTGAAGTGCTATTCACATCCGACGAATCCAGGGAGCCGCTTGACGAAGCGGCGAGCTCGTCCTTGGGCGGGCTTTATATTGGCGTTAGAAGACACTGTCGACAAATAAAAAGTCATGAGCTATTCCGGTCCGGACACTTACGATCTCGCCAGGGCTTGGCCTTGGTGGCCCTCCTCCTCGTCGTTGTCGGCGTTGGTGGAGAAGTCCGAGGAAGGGTCCTTCCTTTCTTGGACCCTCCGCCTCCCGACGGGCGACCTTCCTTTTCTTCTCTCCCCGGCGGGGAGAGGCTTTTTCCTCCTCCCGTCCTCGGGGAGGATTCCACCTCGAGTCGTCGGACGATGAGTCCGACAACACCGGCGTCGGGTGCTCCTTCGAGTCCCGTGGCCTTCTTCTTGGCCTTCTTCTCGGCACCACGTGAGGTGCCGGAGCCAGCAGCCCCTGCAGCGGGCGTCCGCTGGTCTTCGGCAAGGAGCCGGACAGTTAACCTGCCCGGACGTGTTACGCCAGTCCTGTCAAAGGTAAGGGAGTTTAGATCCCACATAGAGTCAAACTATGAAAAACAAGAGTCCCGTAAAGGGCAAAATAGCTTACCTCGGTAGCTTGGCGCTGCGAGCTGAATCCGCGATCTTTGGTAGCGGATGTGGGAGCCTCGGCGCCCTTGAACAGCACCTTCCAGGCATCTTCGTACGTAGTGTCGAAGAGCCTTTTCAGAGTTTGGTGCTGTGCCGGATCGAACTCCCACAATTTGAAGGCCCGTTGTTGGCATGGGAGGATCCGGCGGATGAGCATAACCTGGACTACGTTGACAAGCCTGAGATTCTTGTCCACCAGGGTTCGGACGCAGGCTTGGAGTCCGGACAGCTCTTCCGAATCACCCCATGTCAGGCCCATCTCTTTCCATGATGAGAGCCGTGTGGGGAAGCCGGATCGGAATTCGGGGGCTGCCGCCCATTGAGAGTCACGCGGCTCGGTGATGTAGAACCACCCCGATTGCCACCCCTTTATGGTCTCCACAAAGGAGCCCTCGAGCCATAGGACTTTGGCCATCTTGCCAACCATGGCACCTCCGCACTCCGCTTGGCGGCCGCCCACTACCTTCGGCTTGACATTGAAGGTCTTCAGCCATAAGCCGAAGTGGGGCTGGATGCAGAGGAAGGCCTCGCACATGACGATGAACGCCGAGATGTTGAGGATGAAATTCGGGGCCAGATCGTGGAAGTCCAGGCCGTAGTAGAACATGAGCCCCCGGACAAATGGGTGAAGTGGAAAACCTAGTCCGCGGAGGAAGTGGGTGAGGAACACCACCCTCTCATGGGGCCTGGGGGTGGGAATGAGCTGCCCCTCGTCGGGGAGCCGGTGTGCGATGTCGCTTGACAAGTATCTGGCCTTCCGCAGCTTTTTGACTTGTCCCTCCATGACGGAGGAGACCATCCACTTGCCTCCCGCTCCGGGCATGGCTGGAGAAGGTTGAGGAGGGATGTGCGGACTTGGGCGCTGGAGCTCGAGTGCGCGGAAATGGATGAGCAAAGGAGGAAGAAGGCGTAGGTTAAAAGGTGGATCCTTATCCCCTTATATGGGCGGATGAAGCTATCGTCCCCGCCACTGGTAAAACTCGCTTATCTCCCAAGCGCCGTAATCAATGGCGCGGTTGGGTTACTACGCCCGTATTGATGGGAATCCCGGAATAAGGGGCACGATCTCCGCCGATAAGGCGTGCCAAGGAAACCGCCTCGCTAAGCGGCTGAGGTGGGACAAGAAAACGATTCAGATAAAGGCCTGGCCGTGGTGTGATGTCACGCCGCGGAATCGTCAGCAGATCTGTGCAAAGGTTATTCTCTCTACGGTGGTATGTGGAACTTGTTTTGCGAGCGGACACAATCCTTGTGTTCAAAATCTTCTATGAAGTATTGGAGGAGGAACCCTCCTTGCAATGCGAAGACAATATCTTGCCGGACTCGTCGTCATTGAAGCCTGGTTCGAGGGAGCTCTTGAGGAGTCTGGATTAGGGGTGTCCGGATAGCGAACTATCACCATTGGCGGACTCTGGACTATGAAGATACAAGATTGAAGACTTCGTCCGTGTCCGGATGGGACTTTCCTTGGCGTGGAAGGCAAGCTTGGCGATACGGATATGTAGATCTCCTACCATTGTAACCGACTACGTGTAACCCTAACCCTATCCGTGTCTATATAAACCGGAGGGTTTTAGTCCGTGGGGCGAACAACAATCATACCATAGGCTAGCTTCTAGGGTTTAGCCTCTCTAATCTCGTGGTAGATCCACTCTTGTACTACCCATATCATCAATATTAATCAAGCAGGAGTAGGGTTTTACCTCCATCGAGAGGGCCCGAACCTGGGTAAAAACATCGTGTTCCTTGTCTCCTATTACCATCCGCCTAGACGCACAGTTCAGGACCCCCTACCCGAGATCCGCCGGTTTTGACACCGACACTTCACTTATATAATTTTGAGAGTCTTAAACAACATGGTAATTTGCTTAAATTGGGAAATTAATCCTAATATGTTAGGTATTCAAGACTAGTAAAAAAAATCTTATGAGTGTGCCGAATGCTAAGAGAGGTTTGATGCTTGATGATAGTTTTGAGATATGGAGGTAGTGATATTAAAGTTGTGCTAGTTGTGTAGTTGTGAATTTGAGAAATACTTGTGTTGAAGTTTGCAAGTCCCGTAGCATGCACGTATGGTAAACGTTATGTAACAAATTTGAAACATGAGGTGTTCTTTGATTGTCCTCCTTATGAGTGGCGGTCGGGGACGAGCGATGGTGTTTTCCTACCAATCTATCCCCTAGGAGCATGCGCGTAGTGCTTGGTTTTTGATGACTTGTAGATTTTTGCAATAAGTATGTGAGTTCTCTATGACTAATGTTGAGTCCATGGATTATACGCACTCTTACCCTTCCATCATTGCTAGCCTCTTCGGTACCGTGCATTGCCCTTTCTCACATTGAGAGTTGGTGCAAACTTTGCCGGTGCATCCAAACCTCGTGATATGATACGCTCTTTAACACATAAACCTCCTTATATCCTCCTCAAAACAGCCACCATACCTACCTATTATGGCATTTCCATAGCCATTCCGAGATATATTGCCATGCAAGTTTCCACCGTTCTGTTTATCATGACACATTCATCATTGTCATATTGCTTTGAATGATCATGTAGTTGACATCGTATTTGTGGCAATGCCGCCATTCATAATTTTTTCATACATGTCACTCTTGACTCATTGCTATCCCGGTATACCGTCGGAGGCATTCATATAGAGTCATACTTTGTTCTAGTATCGAGTTGTAATCATTGAGTTGCAAATAAATAGAAGTGTGATGATCATCATTCATAGAGCATTGTCCCAATAAAAAAGGAAAAAAAGAGAGAAAGGCCAAATAAAAAAAGAAGGCCCAAAAAAAGGACGACAATGCTACTATCCTTTTTCCACACTTGTGCTTCAAAGTAGCACCATGATCTTCATTATAGAGAGTCTCTTGTTTTGTCACTTTCATATACTAGTGGGAACTTTTCATTATAGAACTTGGCTTGTATATTCCAACAATGGGCTTCCTCAAATACCCTAGGTCTTTGTGAGCAAGCAAGTTGGATGCACACCCACTTAGTTTCTTTTGTTGAGCTTTCATGCATTTATAGCTCTAGTGCATCTGTTGCATGGCAATCCCTACTCCTTGCATTAACATCAATCGATGGGCATCTCCAAGCTCATTGATTAGCCGCGTTGATGTGAGAATTTCTCCTTTTTTGTCTTCTCCACATAACCCCCATAATTATATTCTATTCCACCCATAGTGCTATATCCATGGCTCACGCTCATGTATTGCGTGAAGGTTGAAAAAGTTTGAGATTACTAAAGTATGAAACAATTGCTTGGCTTGTCATCGGGGTTGTGCATGATGAGAGCATTCTTGTGTGATGAAAATGGAGCATGACTAAACTATATGATTTTGTAGGGATGAACTTTCTTTGGCCAAGTTATTTTGAGAGGACATAATTGCTTAGTTAGTATGCTTGAAGTATTATTACTTTTATGTCAATATTAAACCTTTATCTTGAATCTTTCGGATCTGAATATTCATACCACAATTAAGAGAATTACATTGAAATTATGCCAAGTAGCATTCCACATTAAAAATTCTGTTTTTATCATTTACCTACTCGAGGATGAGCAGGAATTAAGCTTGGGGATGCTTGATACGTCTCCAACGTATCTATAATTTTTTATTGTTCCATGCTATATTATATTCTATTTTGGACATTAATGGGCTTTATTATACACTTTCAATTATTTTTGGGACTAACCAATTAACCGGAGGCCCAGCCCAGAATAGCTGTTTTTTGCCTATTTCAGAGTTTCGCAGAAAAAGAATATCAAACGGAGTCCAAACGGAATGAAACCTTCGGGAACGTGATTTTCGGAACGAGCGTGATCCGAGGACTTGGACCCTACGTCAAGACATCAACCAGGAAGGCACGAGGTAGGGGCGCGCCTACCCCCCCCTGCGCGCGCCCTCCACCTCGTGGGCCCCTCGTTGCTCCACCGACATACTTCTTCCTCCTATATATACCTACGTACCCCCAAACTACCAAATACGGAGCCAAAAACCTAATTCCACCGCCGCAACCTTCTGTACATGTGAGATCCCATCTTGGGGCCTTTTTCGGAGCTCCGCTGGAGGGGGCATCGATCACGGAGGGGTTCTACATCAACACCATAGCCTCTCCGATGATGTTTACCTCAGACCTTCGGGTCCATAGTTATTAGGTAGATGGCTTCTTCTCTCTCTTTGGATCTCAATACAAACTTCTCCACGATTCTCGTGGAGATTTATTTGATGTAATCTTCTTTTGCGGTGTGTTTGTTGAGACCGATGAGTTGTGGGTTTATGGTCAAATTTATCTATGAACAATATTTGAATATTCTCTGAATTCTTTTATGTATGATTGGCTATCTTTGCAAGTCTCTTCGAATTATCAGTTTGGTTTGGCCTACTAGATTGATCTTTCTTGCAATGGGAGAAGTGCTTAGCTTTGGGTTCAATCTTGCGGTGTCCTTTCCCAGTGATAGTAGGGGAAGCAAGGCACGTATTGTATTGTTGCCATCGAGGATAACAAGATGGGGTTTATATCATATTGCATGAGTTTATCCCTCTAGATCATGTCATCTTACTTAAAGTGTTACTCTGTTCTTATGAACTTAATACTCTAGATGCATGCTGGATAGCGGTCGATGTGTGGAGTAATAGTAGTAGATGCAGGCAGGAGTCGGTCTACCTGACGCGGACGTGATGCCTATATACATGATCATACCTAGATATTCTCATAACTATGCTCAATTCTGTCAATTGCTCAACAGTAATTTGTTCACCCACCATAATACTTGTGCTCTCGAGAGAAGCCACTAGTGAAACCTATGGACCCGGGTCTATCTTCCATCATATTAATCTTCCAACACTTAGCTATTTTTATTGCCTTTTATTTTACTTTGCATCTTTATTATAAAAATACCAAAAATATTATCTTATCATATCTATCAGATCTCACTCTCATAAGTGACCGTGAAGGGATTGACAACCCCTTTATTGCGTTGGTTGCGAGGATTTATTTGTTTGTGTAGGTGCGAGGGACTCGTGCATGGCCTCCTACTGGATTGATACCTTGGTTCTCAAAAACTGAGGGAAATACTTACGCTGCTTTACTGCATCACCCTTTCCTCTTCAAGGGAAAACCAACGCAGTGCTCAAGAGGTAGCAAAGGGAGCACGTGGAAATAGCCTTGGAGTACATATAGGAGGATAAATGCGTGAAAAAATATGTACTATGAAGCGTAGCTGCGGTTCAAAAAGGAGACCTAAAGTGATGACAGGTATAGGTCGAACGCACCCAACTAGTGGTACTAGACGTACGACTACTTTTTCCCTAAAAAAAAGAGGTACGAGTGCTCATTACTCCTATTCTATCAACACGAGTCCCATTTGACTACAGAGTTCGTGCTACAGCTAGCTCTTTTCCCTCGTTTCTCTCTTCTAATTCTAAACTCAGCCAACGCGCGGTGGGCGGGGTGGGGATTTGCCGATGGTCGGTTTGCTCAACTGCGGCCCCACCTCACAGTGAAAATGTTACGACTGAAATAAAAATGCCATACACTAATAAACCATTAAGGCCACGAGGCGATGCACTACTGGTTACAGGAGGCAAGAATAAAGATGCATCCATCGATGATGTCCACCTCCTCGACTCAGGTCGCCGGCCCACCGAACGGCGGCTAAGTAGCAACGGCTTTTGTGGCCAGGTCAACGTGCTTCTGAACAATGGCATCCAAAGATTCTATCCGCTGGAAGAAGTTCAATGTCATTCTGTCTTCGCTGGCCTTGTAGTGGCCTATGTAGACGATTTCCTCGTAGACGTGGATGTGCAGGTCGATGGCTTCTTGCATGGCGAGGCGCTACGTGGCGAGCGCGGCCTCGAGGTGCACATTCTTCGTCGCGACCTACGGCACCTGCAGGGTCACCATGGCTTAAAAGAGTTCGTTACCATGGAGGCCGATGAGGGTGGCAGGCAATCAGGAGCCTCGGCGCGCGGGCTGGAGCAGTACAGCAAGGTCGTCCGCACGCTTCTTGACGGTGATGAACTTGCGGATGGAGTGGACCATCATGTCGTCATGCGAGAGACGAAGCCGGCATCAGCGAGGGCTACGACGCCGGCGGTCGCCAGCACTATCTGGAAATGTTGCGCGGTGCTGGGCCGTAGGCCGACGTCTTGGATGATCTGGCATAGCCGACTGCCGCTCGCGTCCATCGCCTCCATAGGTGCTTGTGGCTTCTGGTCACTTGGTCTTGGATTGGAGTGAGCAGTGTTGCGTAGAGACTAGGAGTAGATGGATTGGAGTGGTGGGGCACCTTTATATGAGAGTCCAAACTCTGTTGCATTAACATCGTGTTGGCTCTATTCTGCTTCTCCAATTAATTCCCTCTGCATGCTAATTGAGGATGCATCGTTGACCGTTCAACGTCTCAGGAACCGCTACCCTCTCCCTCCTTGGCATTCAAGCCATATCAATGTAAATGCGGGTCAAGAAGAGACTAGTCATTTACTACATTGTGCAACGCGACCGTGTGGGGGTGCGACGCAAATGGCACAGGCATGATGTACTTGTTCCACTTTCTCGTTTTGAACTCGTGACTCATAGTAACGCTCAGTTTTGAATATATAAGTTTAGTTCTCGCGCCAATATATACAGCACTCCCTCCATGTAGGTTGTGTCACTGAATTCAAAATTAGACACAAAACACGATGGTGACAGACCAGTCTACCTCCGTCCTGGTTTATTGCTCCTCGTCGTGATCTGTGCCAAATTTTGACCATAAATTTGACTAACAAAAGGTTCATGGATGTCACCTAAATTATATCATTGAAAAGTATGTTCAAATGCAAATTAAATGATATAATTTTTGTTGACATGCACTAATATTTTGTCGGTTAAATCTTTGGTCAAATTTAGCCCAAATACAAAAGGGACTAATAAACCAGGACCTAGGTAGTACACCAGGTCGAAGACAGTGATACTACATATAATTAACGCCAAATAAGAGCAAGGGATCACACATGTCATTTACGACTGGAATAAAAATGCCATACACTAATAAAACATTAAGTCCACAAGGTGATGCAGTGCTGGTTACAGGAGGCAAGAAGAAAGATGCATCCATCGACGACGTCCACCTCCTCGACTCAGGGTGCCGGCCCACCGAACAACGGCTAAGTAGCAGAGGCTTTCGTGGCCAGGTCGACGTGCTTCTGAACAATGGCGTCCAAAGATTCCAGCCACTGGAAGAAGGCCAACGTATTTCTGTCCTTGCAGGCCTTGTAGTGGCCTATGTAGACGATTTCCTCGTAGACGTGGATGTGCAGGTTGACGGTTTCTTGCATGGCGAGGCGATGCGCAGAGAGCGCGGCCTCGAGGTGCACATTCTCCGTCGCAACCTCCGGCAGCTGCAGGGCCACCAGTGCTTCCAAGAGTTCGTCACCTTGGAAGTCGATGAGGGTGGCAGGCAACGAGGAGCCTGGGCGCGTGGGCTCGAGTAGTACGGAAAGGTCGTCCGAGCGCTTCTTCACGGCGGTGAACTTATAGATGGAGTCGACCATCATCTGGCACATGCGAGAGGCGAAGCCAGCATCGACGTGGGCTATGATGCCGGCGGTCGCCAGCACCGTCTGGAAATGCTGCACGGTGCGGGGTCGTAGGACGGCGTCTTGGACAATCTGGCACAGCCGACTGCCGCTCACGTCCATTGACACCATGGGTGCTTGTGGCTTCTGGTCACTTGGTCTTGGTCTTGGATTCGAGCGGGCAGTATTGCGCAAAGACTAGGAGTATATGGATTAGAGTTGTGGGGCGCCTTTATGAGAGTCCAAACTGCATTGCATTCACATCATGCTGGCTCCATTCTGCTTCTCCTATTACTTAATCCTACCTCTGCATGCTAATTGAATGCGGAGGCATCATTGACCGTTCAACGTTTCAGGAACCCCTACCCTCTGCCTCGTTGGCATTCAAGCCGTATCAACGTAAATGCGTGCCAAAAAGAGACTAGTCAGTAGTAGTATACTCAATATTGTGCACCACGACCAAGGCGGAGAGGAAAATGAGAGAACTACATATTTATTTATGGTGTAGATTCACTCATTTTGCTCCGTATGTACTCATTTAGGGTGTAGTCACTTCTTGATATATCTAGAAAGGCAAATACTCCCTCCTTTTTTATTTACTCTGCATATTAGAGTTGTTTGAAGTCAAATTTTCATAAAGTTTGACCAAGTTTATAAAAAATAATATAAACATTTATCATAACAAATATATATGATCTGAAAGTACATTAAATAATAAATATGATTGTATATTGTTATTGTTTATGTTAATATATATTTTTATAAACTTGGTCAAAGTTTATAAAGCTTGACTTTTACCAAAGCTAATACGCAGACTAAACGGAGGGAATATTTAGGAACAGAGGGAGTAGTCCCTCCTTTCCGGTTTACAGGGCGAGCAAGTACAATAGTGGGCTTATAGCCTGCTTACATGGAAATTTTGTCTCATGCAAGAGCCTGGCTATATGCGTGCTCCAAGGCTCCGCACCACGCCCCACCCCTACACAAAGACTGCCACGCAAGCGTTCGCAACTGCCATGTTCGAGTTGCGCTTGGCTCTTTGCCTCTTCGAGAAGATGAACAATGATGTTACTACTTCTACAGTATCGAATCAACTGCTGCATGTCCGTCCACGGCGTGCGGGAGGGATAGCTAGTTGTAGTAAGCAAAAGCCTGTCCTCGTCTGTGAGCCACCGCGTGCATGGGCGAGGGAGAGGGCGTGTAGTAGTAAAATCAAGCTTCTCCTCATTGTACGAGTTGATGCAACATGTCATAGCACTGGCCCCACATGCTTGCCTCTAAAAACTTGGCTAAAAGACTAGTCGTGTACAATATATTTGCTGCAACCTCTAACGTTTACCCCACCACAAATTAAAATATATATTCCTATCTTGACCAGATGAGCGTGCAAACTACAATCACCAGGATGACAGGTAGGGCCAAAAGATTATTTTAATCAAAAAATGCTTTGAGACGGCCTCATAGCATGGAGCCGACTCCAATGATTTTAAGCTTGGAGGCACAGTACATGCTATCCTAGACTATGTCACTATACTACCTCCCCTACACATGAAACTTCCACACGAGCGTCCGGGTTGCGCTTGGCTCTTCGCCTCTTTGGGAAGTCGAGTAATGATGGTACTACTGCAGTGGAGTACTAATAGTATGCTTCTGGCCATCTGACACCGAATGAACTGCTGCCTGTCCACCGCGTGCAAGAGGGGGAGCATGTAGCGAAAGCTTCTCCTAGTCATGCGAGCCACCATGCTCATGGGCGAGGGAGAGGGCGTTGTAATCAAACCTTCTCCTTGTTTGTACGAATTGACGCGACACATCAAAGCAGTGCACTCGATATACTTGCATGTGTTGATTTAATGCACCTTGAAGTAGTATATGAATATGTGACAGTAAAACTTTGTAATGCCACGGCCCTAAAGCGAGAGATGGTTGTGCACGAGGAAGGCGAGATCATGCTGACAAAACAGGACCCGACGATGGAGCTCTCTATGGTCTCTATAGACCTCACCTTGATCCACTGCCCTTGTGCCTCTGCCCCTTGAAGCCTCCAGTGTATGAGGTTCGAATACACCTTGTCTGTTCGGCTGATCGAGCAAGGTGCAGGTTTCTTGATTGATTTGTATTTCGATTGATTTGTGCAGTGCAAGGGAGGACACCTGGCCTGCATGGACTTCCGCGGCGAGCGCCCCGGGAACCAGCAACAGTGCCAGAAGTGCGAGCGTGGCCGCGGCTTCGATGTGCGGAACACGGCGATGGACGCCATCCTCTCCTCGATGAGGGTGGAGTGCTTGCATGAAGGTTGTGGTCTCTACATCACTTACCACAAGCTCGCCGATCACCAGAGCGTGTGTCCGCTCGTGCCCTGCAAATGCCTCGTGCCCGTTTGCGGCTACGAAGGCCCGCCACTGGTGCTGTCCCACCACATCAGCACCGTGCATCCCATGCATGTGCACAAGGTCCAGTATGGCAAGGTGCTCCAGCTGCAAGTGCCAGTGTCAGAGCCATGGCTCTTTCTGTTGGCGGAGGAGGACGGCCGCGCGTTTTTCTTGGTCGGCGGTGTGCTCGACATCGGCGCGCCTACTGTCGTGTCATTCGTCTGCATCAGAGCGAGGGCGTCCCCACTGCCGCACTACACGGCCAAGCTGTGGGTGAACGGCCCGCCGGGGGAGCCCAAAGGCAGGACCGACGCCGTCAAGGTGGAAATCGAGGTGACAAGCAGCAAGGATTCCGGTGACGTCATCCTGCAGGAGCTGACCTTCTTCACAGTTCCGCCAAAGCTGCTGGCCGTGGCTAGGTTATCGAGGACGGTGTCCCTCCACATTTAGATTGACAAGCTCGCCTCCTAAATGATTATACAGTGCCTTCTGTTTATCTTAGTAATATGCTAATATAGGGGTTAGCTCGGTCTACTTTAGCTTAAGAGATGGTGGGTTTTGGTGGCGATGCAGCAATTACTTCGACATCAGATCAGCAGTTAAAGTAATTTCCAACAGTCAAACGGATATTTTGTGTCTTTTGGATATGAAGATCCTTTGGGTAAGAAGTATAAGCAACTTGTATGCTTGTTTCAGGAAGTGTTGCATACTTGTGCAAGTTGACGTGACACATCAAAGTAGTACTACTACTATTAGTACTCACCCGACCGCGCACCAGGCAGACGAAGGTCGTGTCAGGTTGGTGCCGTGTGCGGTCTGCACATTAACCAAAACCTCACGCCTCTAGCTTAGCCTCCGCGTTTTAAACTTCTCAATCTCAAGGCCAAGGAGCAACGGGAACCTATGATAGAGCCAATCGGATGGTTGAGAACACTACAATTCGTAGCTACAGATGCATGTGTGAGAGAGGACAAGTGCGTGCTTGCACCTCTTCTCTTCGTGTATAACATACTAAACTCAGAGTACAAGTGTATGTGGATGGCATCGACCTAGTGAGCTAGAGATGGTGCATGCGAGAAGTCTCGAGAGACTAGGTGTGTGCATGGGAAAGAGGGAGAGAGATGATATTTGTCGATGTAATGCGTGTAAAAAAAGACTAGTCTATACCTCGCCACGAGGCTATTCCCGTCGAACGCCCCAATAACCATAAGATATGTATCTAACAGCGCCAGTTATTGCACGTACACAGTAGTAGAAAATGAAGTACCATGGCATATTACAAAACTGCTACACCACGGCCGAGAACACGTGCCCACGTTACGCCATCCGGGAATAGTGCCGCACTTCGAAACTTGAACCGTCAATAAATTTTGAGCTTGCGTCTCGTCACATTCCAAATTACCACCATGCTATATTTAATTGCAAACCTATTCACACCGATCACAACCTACCCACTTAGGAGCGTATTAGTGCTCGGTTATAAATACTACTATGCCAAGATGACTGCACATTCCTCCACAACTCCTCATCCACAAAAACAAACAAGTCACTTAGCATCGTTCCCTTGCACCTGCCATGGCCAGCGTGAGTTCTGGATCGAGAGATTACCACCAGGGAGAGGCGAGCATGGAAGCGGAAGCACGAGAGATGTCCCACCTCGGCGCGAAAGCAGCCGACATGTCCCGCCGCGCGGCAGTAGCAGCACAGAGGTCCCGCCACGCTGCCGAAACAGCACGGAGGTCCCGCCGCACCGTCGATGCAGCAGACTGGTCCGACCGCGCCACGGAAGCAGCAGAGATGTCCCGTCGCGCCACGAATGCAGCAGAGATGTCCTCCCGCGTCACGACAGCCTAGGAAAATGTCTCGCGGGCAGGCGAGGACTCTTACAAGCGCATGCATGCGGTCGTCCATAGCCAGACGGATCAGATCTCCGGCCGAGGTTG
This sequence comes from Aegilops longissima, assembly GCA_021605205.1. Classification (NCBI taxonomy): domain Eukaryota; kingdom Viridiplantae; phylum Streptophyta; class Magnoliopsida; order Poales; family Poaceae; genus Aegilops; species Aegilops longissima. The sequence goes on from CM038678.1 coordinate 516,695,756, forward strand.
TAGGACGACATGAAAGCCTCGTTTGGACAGGCTATCGGCATCATCCGACAACTAGAGGAGGGAAATGCAAAGCTCCGCCCGAGCGCGACCTGCTAAGGGCGAAGATCGCCGGAACAGAGGAGATCGCTGCATTGTTGAAGAGGACGGGCATCATCGTTAAGAAACTTATAGACGAGAATGCCATGCTCCGCATCGAGCGCAAAAGGCAGGTGGAGCCAAGCAGCGTATTAAGGACATGAAACTGATGAAAGAGATCATCGCCGCTCTCCACGAGAACTAGTCTCCGCGACCTACAGCGCATCAAGAAAGTAGAGATCAGCGAGTCAGATCATTGTATGCGTCTTCTTTCTTCTTTTTCCCTTGTGTTTCGGGCGTAGTCGCATGTGACTTTTTTAATTATCTTCCTAAATATGCAAGACAATTATTATCCACTGTCGTCGTCCTTATATATTCATCAGTCTTGCTATAAGTTGCAGTAGATGCTATATAGGTCCGTCGGATCTTACAACAAGATCCGTGCAAAATTTTCTTTTCATATTTTCTTTTCTCTCTCTTAAATCTCAGTCGAGTGAGACATAGCCACGCCATTAAACAGGGGCTCGGGTGCCATTAATGGAGACCTTGGGAGAGAGATGGGCGACAGATGGATGTCAAAGGGCTCTCCTCCCGATAAGCACGCGCAGGGGTCTGATCACACGCCTCCTGTACTCAAATAGCCACCCTGCACGGCGCCTCCTAGCTAATAAAAAAAGCGACGCGTGGCGGCACGTAAATGGTAAGTAGAACGCCCATGATTTCAATAATACTTGTGTTTCCGATTGTAACAAGACAACACTTGTTCCAAAATGACTTTGTTGATTGTTAATGTGTGCGCCTTCGCAAATCAGACAGCAAAATTACCACAACATGTTGGTGCCATGTCATGACACCAAGCCAAGTTTCATGATTTTTATGTGTGTTTTGGATTTACAGGAATTCAATTAATGTATAAAAAAGGCCAAACGAACACGGAATAATTGCAAAATTTAACACGACACTCATATAGTTCTATGTTGCCTCTGTAAAGAAAATCAAGGGGGGCAGCGTATATCGTTTCACACACAAAGGTGACACTTTCCCTCTCAGAACCACGAGCCTTCTTGAGAGAATCTCATGTTTGCAAGAAGCTTATACCAAAACTTGTTCCAATTCGGCCAAGTTTTTCACCACATCATGTTAGTGCCATGACATGACACCATGCCAAGTCTCATGATTCCCAGGCGAGTTTTGGATTTACAGGAATTTAAAAACCAAGTTTCTCAAAGTTCTCAACCGAGTCACGACACCCTGCTACCTCTTGAGCACTTCGTTGGTTTTCCCTTGAAGAGGAAAGGGTGATGCAGTAAAGTAGCGTAAGTATTTCCCTTAGTTTTTGAGAACCAATGTGTCAATCCAGTAGGAGACCACACTCAAGTCCCACGCACCTACACAAACAAATAAGAACCTTGCAACCAACGCGATAAAGGGGTTGTCAATCCCTTCACGGCCACTTGCAAAAGTGAGATCTGATAGAGATGATAAGATAATATTTTTGGTATTTTTATGATAAAGACTAAAAGTAAAGAAAGCAAAATAAACGGTAATAGAAATAATGGTAGATTAATATGATAGAGAATAGACCCGGGGGCCATAGGTTTCACTAGTGGCTTCTCTCAAGAGCATAAGTATTACGGTGGGTAAACAAATTACTGTCGAGCAATTGATAGAATTAAGCATAGTTATGAGAATATCTAGGTATGATCATGTATATAGGCATCACGTCCGTGACAAGTAGACCGACTCACTGCGCATCTACTACTATTACTCCACACATCGACCGCTATCCAAATGCATCTAGAGTATTAAGTTCATAAGAACGAGTAACACTTTAAGCAAGATGACATGATGTAGAGGGATAAACTCATGCAATATGATATAAACCCCATCTTTTTATCCTCGATGGCAACAATACAATACGTGTCGTTTCCCCTACTGTCACTGGGATCGAGCACCGCAAGATTGAACCCAAAGCTAAGAACTTCTTCCATTGCAAGAAAGATCAATCTAGTAGGCCAAACCAAACTGATAATTCAAAGAGACTTACAAAGATAACCAATCATACATAAAAGAATTCAGAGGAGATTCAAATATTGTTCATAGATAATCTTGATCATAAACCCACAATTCATCGGATCTTGACAAACACACCGCAAAAGAAGATTACATCGAATAGATCTCCAAGAGAATCGAGGAGAACTTTGTATTGAGATCCAAATAGAGAGAAGAAGCCATCTAGCTAATAACTATGGACCCGAAGTTCTGTGGTAAACTACTCACACATCATCAGAGAGGCTATGGTGTTGATGTAGAAGCCCTCCGTGATCAATGCCCCCTCCGGCGGAGTGCCGAAAAGGCCCCAAGATGGGATCTCACGGGTACAGAAGGTTGCGGCGGTGGAAATAGGGTTTTTTGCTCCTCCCTGATGTTTTCGGGGTACGTAGGTATATATAGGAGGAAGAAGTAGGTCGGTGGAGCCACGAGGGGCCCATGAGGGTGGAGAGCGCGCCCAGGGGGGTAGGCGCACCCCCCTGCCTCGTGGCCTCCTCGTTGATTGCTTGACGTCGACTCCAAGTCCTCTGGATCATGTTTGTTCAGAAAATCACGTTCCCGAAGGTTTCATTCCATTTGGACTCCGTTTGATATTCCTTTCTGTCGAAACACTGAAATAGGCAAAAAAAACAACAATTTGGGCTGGTTCTCCGGTTAATAGGTTAGTCCCAAAAATAATATATAAGTGTATAATAAATCCCATTGAACATCCCAAACAGATAATATAATAGCATGGAACAATCAAAAATTATAGATACGTTGGAGACGTATCAAGCATCCCCAGGCTTAATTCCTGCTCGTCCTTGGGTAGGTAAATGATAAAAACAGAATTTTTGATGTGGAATGCTACTTAGCATCATTTTCAATTTAATTCTTTTTATTGTGGCATGAATATTTAGATCCGAAAGATTCAAGATAAAAGTTTAATGTTGACATAAAAACAATAATACTTCAAACATGCTAACAAAGCAATTATGTCTTATCAAAATAACATAGCCAAAGAAAGCTCATCCCTACAAAATCATATAGTTAGGCCATGCTTCAATTTCGTCACACAAAACGTTCTCATCATGCATAACCCCGATGACAAGACGAGCAACTGGTTCATACTTTTTAACACGCTTCAGCCTTTTCAACCCTTACGCAATACATGAGCGCAAGCCATGGATATAGCACTATGGGTGGAATAAAGTATAATGATGGGGGTTATGTGAGAAGACAAAAAGGTAGAAAGTCTCACACTGACGCGGCTAATCAATAGGCTATGGAGATGCCCATCAATTGATGTCAATGAGAGTAGTAGGGATTGCCATGCAACGGATGCACTAGAGCTATAAATATATGAAAGCTCAACAAAAGAAACTAAGTAGGTGTGCATCCAACTTGCTTACTCACGAAGACCTAGGGCATTTTGAGGAAGCCCATCATTGGAATATACAAGCCAAGTTCTATAATGAAAATTTCCCACTAGTATATGAAAGTGACAACATAGGAGACTCTCTATCATGAAGATCATGGTGCTACTTTGAAGCACAAGTGTGAAAAAAGGATAGTAACATTGTCCCTTCTCTCTTTTTCTCTCATTTTTTTGTTGGGCCTTCTCTTTTTCTTTGGCCTCTTTTTTTAGTTTAGCCCGGAATCTCATCCCGACTTGTGGGGGAATCATAGTCTCCGTCATCCTTTCCTCACATGGGACAATGCTCTAATAATGATGATCATCACACTTTTATTACAACTCAATACTTAGAACAAAATATGACTCTATGTGAATGCCTCCGGCGGTGTACCGGGATATGCAATGAATCAAGAATGACATGTATAAAAAACTATGAAAGGTGGCTTTGCCACAAATACGATGTCAACTACATGATCATGCAAAGCAATATGACAATGATGGAGCGTGTCATAATAAACGGAACGGTGGTAAGTTGCATGGAAATATATCTCGGAATGGCTATGGAAATGCCATGATAGGTAGGCATGGTGACTGTTTTGAGGAAGATATAAGGAGGTTTATGTGTGATAGAGCGTATCATATCACGGGGTTTGGATGCATCGGCGAAGTTTGCACCAACTCTCAAGGCGAGAAAGGGCAATGCACGGTACCGTAGAGGCTAAAAAATTATGGAAGGTTGAGAGTACGTATAATCCATGGACTCACAGTAGTCATAAAGAACTCATATACTTATTGCAAAAGTGTGACGCCCGGATAATCAATCTACAGTAACCTCTGCTAATGACGCCATGTCACCTCCGTTACTGTCGCTAATCTCGCGTTAGTTCAAAACGATTCGAATTCAAATTTGAATTTTTGGCAAACAAACAAAGTTTTCAAACTTTAAAACAAAATGTTCGGACCGTGTCAAATATTGCATAGATAATTATGGTGAAGTAAACACATTTTTAGAAAATGCATAAATATTTTAAATTGAATAAAACAGAAAGGAAAATAAATAAAAAGAAACAAATGAAAGGAAAACAAAACAAAACAAAAACAACAGACCCCCCCCCCCGCTGGGCCAAGTGGCCCAGCTGGCCTCCGCCGCCCGAACGGGCCGGCCCAACCGGCCAAAGGCCCAATCGGCCAACCCCACTCCTCTCCTTATCCCCCATAACCCTAGCCGCCACCCCACTCGTCCCACTCCCCCCCCCCACTCGCTCCTCCCACGTTCCCCTCTCTCCCTCGTCTGGATCGAGGCAGGGGAGCCAGATCCCGCGTCGCCGGCGTCGCCCGTCACCACCCCCCCCCCGCCGGACGCCTCCTCGCCTCACCCCGAGTCACCCCGGCGCCCGTCCACGCGCCGCCCTCGATCTGGAGTTGGGACTCGGTCCCGACGCCACCACCGCTTGGTGTCCCCCTCGCCGGAACCACATCGCCACGCCGCTCGTCCCCGCCGCCCGTCGCCGGCGCTCCCCCACCGGACTGCCTCCTCTACGCCGTCGTCGCCGTCTTACTCCTCAACCCGCCGCTGCCTAGACCCCACCATCCCGCGGTGAGCTCCTGTGCCGAGCGCGTCACCCCTCTGTCCCGTGTCCGTCCCGCCCTCACCGTGGCCCTCGCACCCCCTGGCCGTGCTCCGACCGGCTCCGGCCGCGCCATGGCAGCGCCCAGCGCTCCCTCTCGTCCTCTCCCCGCCGCCGTCCGTCTGATGCTACCACAGTGGCGCGGCCTTCACGCCTTGATCGGACCGACGTCCGCGTGCCCACCGTGGCCAGCGCCTAGCACGCGCCCTCCCGTCTTGCGCCCACCGTGGCCGCCTCCCCGCTGCTACCCGGACGCCTCCACCGCCCGTCGCTTCGCCCTGCCCGCTTGCAGTTCCGCGATGGTGCCGCCGCCGCCGTCCCACCTCCGCCCCTTGGTCACGGTCCGTGAACACTGCGCGCTCTGGTCTCCTTCGGTGCCCACGCCCGAGCGCCCGCATCGCTGCCCGTTTTCCCGGGCCACTATGGCCTCTAAGCCAATGACGAAGGGGCCCCACGCCCCCAGAGAACGTTTCTGTTAAAAAAAAGGAATTTAAAAAATATATATATATAATAAATCAATAATAAATAATAAAAATAATTAATTAATTAATATTAATTAACTTAATTAATTCTGATTAACTTAGCTAATTAAGATTAATTAATCTAATGACTAATTAACCTAATTAACTACTGTTAATTAGCTAACAGAGTATGACAGTGGGGCCCACCCCCTATTAATACTAATTAGGTTAATTAAAATGTTTAATTAAGAATGTGTCAATGACCAGTGGGACCCACTGGTCAGGTTGACCAGTCAACCCTGTTGACTGCTGATGTCAGCATGACCTCATGCTGATGTCATAAATCCATTTTCGAATTAAATAAAATAATTAATTAAATTCCAGAAATTAATAAAATCTTTAGAAAATCATATCTTTTAATCCGTAACTCGGATTAAATTATTTTCAACATGAAAGTTACTCAGAACAACGAGACGAACCCGGATGCGCAGCCCGTTCGTCCGCCACGCGTCCCTAACCTATCGAACTCGCAACTTTCCCCTTCGCTCTCCTGCTCTGAAAACGCTAAACACCGGGATACTTTCCCGGATGTTTCCCCCCTTCACCGGTATCACCTCATACTGCGTTAGGGCACCCCTAGCACCGATACTTATCATATCATGCATCGCTATGCATCTATTTGCTTAAATATTTATTGTTTCTTCCCCTCTTCTCTCGCTAGACACCGAGACCGACGCCGCTGCTACCCAGTACGACTACGGTGTTGACGACCCCTCTCTCTTGCCAGAGCAACCAGGCAAGCCCCACCTTTGATCACCAGATATCGCCTACTCTTCTCTATACTGCTTGCATTAGAGTAGTGTAGCATGTTCTTGCTTTCGCTACTCCTATCTTTGCTGCATAGCCTGTCCTTGCTACTCTTGTTGTTACCTTTACCGCTATCCTCTTCGCTTAGTATAGGATGCTAGCATTCCATCTGTGGCCCTACATTCTTGTCCGTCTGCTGTGCTATACTATCGGGCCGTGATCACTCGGGAGGTGATCACGGGTATATCTTATACTTATACATGATACATGTGGTGACGAAAGTCGAGTCGGCTTGTGGAGCACCCATGAGTGATTCACGGATTGGGGCTGAAAGGACCTTTGTCCCGACAGCCCTCTGGATGGATCTTTGTGGCGGAGCGGCAGGCAGGTTGAGACCGCCTAGGAGAGAGGTGGGCTGGCCTGTTCGGCGTTCATGGATACTTAACACGCTTAACGAGTTCTTGGTATTTGATCTGAGTCGGCCATTTGGTCTATACGCACTAACCAACTCGTGGGAAAGATATGGGCACTCGGCGTCGTGGTATCACCGGCACTTCGTGACGCCTTGTGATCGGCGGGCGCTACCGGATTGGAACGTAAGCTTGCTCTTGTATTAAGGGGCTAGTTACGCTTCCGGCCGCGTTATAACGTCTTGGTGTGCTAAGGGCGATGGGCCCGGCCCTGTGGCGCTTAGGTTTAGACCGGCGTGCTGGCCTCTCTGTTGTGCCTAGGTGGGGCTGCGGCGTGTTGATCTTCCGTGGCGGGCATGACCCGTAAAAGTGTGTCCGCCAAATGGGATCAAGCGTGTTGGGTTATTGTGGTGCACCCTGCAGGAAGTTAATCTATTCGAATAGCCGTGATCTTGATAATGTGGACGACTTGGAGTTGTACCTTGACCTTATGACAACTAGAACCGGATACTTAATAAAACACACCCTTCCAAGTGCGGATACAACCCGGTGGTCGCTCTCTCGGGGTTATGAGGAGGGATCGCGGGTAGGATTATTGCTATGTGATGCTACTTGGAGGACTTGATCTACTCTGCGCTACAAGCTGCAAGGCGGTGGCTGCCAGAAGCGTAGTCTTCGACGGGATTAGCTATCCCCTCTTATTCGGCATTCTGCAGATTCAGTCCATGATATGGCCCTTTACACATATATCCATGCATATGTAGTGTAGCTCCTTGCTTGCAGTACTTTGGATGAGTACTCACGGTTGCCTTGTTCCCCTTTTCCCCTATCTCTACTCGATTGCTGCGACTGCACGATGGAGCCAGGCGAGCCGACGCCACCGTCGATGATGACTACTACCCGGAGGTGCCTACTACTACGTGCAGCCAGCGGACGACGACCAGAGTAGTTAGGAGGATCCTGTGCAGGGAGGCCTGCGCCTCTTCGATCTGTATCCCGTTTGTGCTAGCCATCTTATGGCAACTTGTTTAACTTATGTCCGTACTCAGATATTGTTGCTTCCGCTGACTCGTCTATGATCGAGCACTTGTATTCGAGCCCTCGAGGCCCCTGGCTTGTATTATGATGCTTGTATGACTTATTTTATTTTTAGAGTTGTGTTGTGATATCTTCCCGTGAGTCCCTGATCTTGATCGTACATGTTTGCGTGTATGATTAGTGTACGATTGAATCGGGGGCGTCATGAAAAGTTTATTAGCCCTCGAAGCAAAGTACTACTACGCATTCCCCTAGAGGGATAGATTGGTAGGAAAAGACCATCGCTCGTCCCCGACCGCCACTCATAAGGAAGCAATAAAAGAACACCTTATGTGTCAAAATTGTCACACAACTTTTACCATACGTGCATGCTACGGGACTTGCCAACCTTAACACAAGTATTTCTCAATTTCACAATTACTCAACTAGCACACTCCAATATTACCACCTTTATATCTCAAAACACTTATCAAGTACTCCCTCCGTTCCTAAATAATTGTCTTTCTAGCCATCTCAAATGGACTACAACATACGGATGTATGTAGACATGTTTTAGAGTGTAGGTTCACTCATTTTGCTCCGTATGTAGTCACTTGTTGAAATCTCTAAAAAGACAATTATTTAGGAACGGAGGGAGTATCAAACTTCTCATGATATTCAATGAACTCAATATGGAAGTTTTTATTATGCTCATCTTGGATGCCTATCACATTCGTATTAATTTCACAATTAAAGCAAATTACCATGCTGTTTAAGACTCTCAAAATAATACAAGTGAAGCATGATAGATCAATAATTTCTATAAAATAAAAAGCACCACCGTGCTCTAAAAGATATAAGTGAAGCACTAGAGCAAAAACTATACAGCTCAAAAGATATAAGTGAAGCACATAGCGTATTCTAACAAATTCAGAATCATGTGTGTCTCTCTCAAAAGGTGTGTACAGAAAGGATGATTGTGGTAAACTAAAAATCAAAGACTCAAATCATACAAGACGCTCCAAGCAAAACACTTATCATGTGGTGAATAATAATATGACCCCAAGTAAAGTTACCGATAGACGAAGACGAAAGAGGGAATGCCTTCCGGGGCATCCCCAAGCTTAGGCTTTTGGTTGTCCTTGAATTTTACCTTGGGGTGCCTTGGGCATCCCCAAGATTAGGCTCTTGCCAATCCTTGTTCCATAATCCATAAAATCTTTACCCAAAAGTTGAAAACTTCACAACACAAAACTTAACAGAAAATCTCGTGAGCTCCGTTAGCGAAAGAAAACAAAACACCACTTCAAGGTACTGTAATGAACTCATTATTTGTTTATATTGGTGTTAAACCTACTGTATTCCAACTTCTCTATGGTTTATAAGCTCTTTTACTAGCCATAGATTCATCAAAATAAGCAAACAACACACGAAAAACAGAATCTGTCAAAAACAGAACAGTCTGTAGTAATCTGTATCAAACGCAAACTTCTTGAACTCAAAAAAATCTACCAAAATAGGAAGACCTATATAATTTGTTTATTAATCTACTGCAATTTTAATAAGTATTTTATCACGTCCTGGTGATTTTAAACAATTGTTTTGATGAACATAAAGTTTCTGGAATTTTCAGCAAGATCAAATAACTATCATCCAAGAAGATCCTATAGGTTTAACTTGGCACAAACACTAATTAAAACATAAAAACACATCTAACCAGAGGCTAGATCAAAGATTAAGTACTAAACAGAAATAAAAAGCAAGAAAATTAAAATAAAATTGGGTTGCCTCCCAACAAGCGCTATCATTTAACGCCCCTAGCTAGGCATAAAAGCGTGGATAGGTATTGCCATAGTAATGGTAAGGTAAGTCATGAAAACTTCTCTCATACTCTATGCATTCAGCAGCAAGTTTTCTTTGTGGCAAGCAAAAATAATCAAAAGGGCTAAATTTAATGGGACAAAATTCCCCAAGATCAAGCTCGGGAGGTATGGGTTCCTCCTTTGGCCCCTTATATTGCACAACCAATTCATCATTACAAGCGTTCTTTTGACAAAAGGTCACAAGCCTTTGCTCGAGAGAAAAACCTAACCCATTATTCTGAATAGCAAAATCATCATTAAGTTCAAAAATTCTATCAACTAGAACATCGGCAGGAACCTTTTTTCTAAGATTTTCATTATAAGCAACATGATCTAAAGATTGTAAACGCATTATGTCTTCTTGGTTAAAAAGGATAGCTTCTATGGGAGGATGACCAACATCAACCCTATAATGTGCAAAAATTTCTTTAGCCTCTTTCATTATAAATCTGAACTCATGAGCCAAAAAGATAGTAGCGGCACACTTAGCAGAAGAGTGTTCAATATTAGAGAATTCTAGGAAAATTCTTTGTATGCAAGGATGCATATGAAGAAATTGTCTTTCAAGTTCAACTATGAGCAAAGATATTGCATCTGCAAGGCTACTAGTTCTATGAAGAATAGAGCCACCCATAATGGGCAAAGCACCGACACAAGTAAAGAAATCTTGAATAACTCCTTTCCCAATAATATTACCACTACCAACTCGAAACATTTTAGTATGCAAGATAGTAGGTTCCTCAGGACGATCATCAAAAGCATCAAAGTTTCCCATGTTATTATCAGCGGTAACCTCCCCAGTTTCAGACATAATGACAACAAATATCTCAAGGAACAAGCAAGAAAAAGACGAAGGGAAAAGAGGGCGAATAAAACGGCAAGGGTGAAGTCGGGGAGAGGAAAACGAGAGGCAAATGGCAAATAATGTAATGCGAGGGATAAGAGTTTGTGATGGGTACTTGGTATGTCTTGACTTGTGCGTAGACTCCCTGGCAATAGTGCCATAAATCCTTCTTGCTACCTCTGAGCACTGTGTTGGTTTTCCCTTGAAGAGGAAAGGGTGATGTAGTAAAGTAGCATAAGTATTTCCCTCAGTTTTTGAGAACCAAGGTATCAATCCAGTAGGAGACCACGCTCAAGTCCCACACACCTACACAAACAAATAAGAACCTTGCAACCAACGCGATAAAGGGGTTGTCAATCGCTTCACGACCACTTGCAAAAGTGAGATCTGATAGAGATGATAAGATAATATTTTTGGTATTTTTATGATAAAGACTAAAAGTAAAGAAAGCAAAATAAACGGTAATAGAAATAACGGTAGATTAATATGATAGAGAATAGACCCGGGGGGCATAGGTTTAACTAGTGGCTTCTCTCAAGAGCATAAGTATTAGGGTGGGTAAACAAATTACTGTCGAGCAATTGATAGAATTGAGCATAGTTATGGGAATATCTAGGTATGATCATGTATATAGGCATCACATCCGTGACAAGTAGACCGACTCCTGCCTGCATCTACTACTATTACTCCACATATCAACCGCTATCCAGCATGCATCTAGAGTGTTAAGTTCATAAGAACAGAGTAACGCTTTAAGCAAGATGACATGATGTAGAGGGATAAACTCATGCAATATGATATAAACCCCATATTTTTATCCTCGATGGCAACAATACAACACGTGTAGTTTCCCCTACTGTCACTGGGAGCGAGCACCGCAAGATTGAACCCAAAGCTAAGCACTTCTCCCATTGCAAGAAAGATCAATCTAGTAGGCCAAACCAAACTGATAATTCGAAGAGACTTGCAAAGATAACCAATCATACATAAAAGAATTCAGAGGAGATTCAAATATTGTTCTTAGATAATCTTGATCATAAACCCGCAATTCATCGAATCTCGACAAACACACCACAAAAGAAGATTACATCGAATATATCTCCAAGAGAATCAAGGAGAACTTTGTATTGAGATCCAAAGAGAGAGAAGAAGCCATCTAGCTAATAACTATGGACCCGAAGGTCTAAGGTAAACTACTCACACATCATCGGAGAGGCTATGGTGTTGATGTAGAAGCCCTCCGTGATCAATGCCCCCTCCGGCGGAGCGCCGGAAAAGGCCCCAAGATGGGATCTCACACGTACAGAAGGTTGCAGCGGCGGAAATACGATTTTTTGCTCCTCCCTGATGTTTTCGGGGTACGTAGGTATATATAGGAGGAAGAAGTAGGTCGGTGGAGCCACGAGGGGCCCACGAGGGTGGAGGGCGCGCCCAGGGGGGTAGGCGCGCCCCCTGCCTCGTGGCCTCCTCGTTGATTGCTTGACATCCACTCCAAGTCCACTGGATCACGTTTGTTCCGAAAATCACGTTCCCGAAGGTTTCATTCCATTTGGACTCCGTTTGATATTCCTTTCCTTCGAAACACTGAAATAGGCAAAAAATCAGCAATTTGGGCTGGGCCTCTGGTTAATAGGTTAGTCCGAAAAATAATATAAAAGTGTATAATAAAGCCCATTGAACATCCAAAACAGATAATATAATAGCATGGAACAATAAAAAATTATAGATACGTTGGAGACGTATCACGCCCAGATGTTTGAATTTCATTCCCATTTCTTGCATGGGACCTAGAAATTCACCCAGGGACACACATGTTATTTTTCAACCAACTTTGGTGCACTGGAGCATGTGCTTGTAGTTCAAAATTGAATTATGCACATTAAATGACCAAAAACTCAATTAATGTATAAAAAAGGCCGAACGAACCCGGACTAATCCCAAAATTTAACACGACACTCATATAGTTCTATCCTGCCTCGGTAAAGAAAATCAAGGGGGGCAGCGTATATCGTTTCGCACACAGAGGTGACACGTTCCCTCTCAGAACCACGAGCCTTCTTGAGAGAAGCTCCGGTTTGCAAGAAGCTTATACCAAATCTTGTTCCAACTCAGCCAAGTTTTTTACCACAACATGTTAGCATGTTAGTGCCATGACATTAGACCATGCCAAGTTTCATGATTTCTAGGTGAGTTTTGGATTTACAGGAATTTAAAAACCAAGTTTCTCAATGTTCTCGGCCGAGTCACGACGCCCAGATGTTTGAATTTCATTCCCATTTCTTGCATGGGACCTAGAAATTCACGCAAGGACACACATGTGATTTTCAACCAACTTTGGTGCACCGGAGCATGTGCTTGCAGTTCAATTTGAATTATGCACATTAAATGTCCAGAAACTCAATTAATGTATAAAATGGCCAAACGAACCCGGAATAATTGCAAAATTTAACACGACACTCATATAGTTCTATGTTGCCTCTGTAAAGAAAATCAAGGGGGGCAGCGTATATCATTTCACACACAAAGGTGACACATTCCCTCTCAGAACCACGAGTCTTCTTGAGAGAAGCTCCGATTTGCAAGAAGCTTACACCAAAACTTGTTCCAATTCGGCCAAGTTTTTTACCACAGCATGTTAGTGCCATGACATGACACCATGCAAAGTTTCATGATTTCCAGGCGAGTTTTGGATTTACATGAATTAAAAAACCAAGTTTCTCAATGTTCTCGACCGAGTCACGACGCCCAGATGTTTGAATTTCCTTCCCATTTCTTGCATGAGACCTAGAAATTCACCCGAGGACACAATGTTATTATTCAACCAACTTTGGTGCGCTGGAGCATGTGCTTGTAGTTCAAATTTGAATTATGCACATTAAATGACCATAAACTCAATTAATGTATAAAAAGGGCCAAACGAACTCGGACTGATCCGAAAATTTAACACGACACTCATATAGTTCTATGTTGCCTCTGTAAATAAAATCAATGGGGGCAGCGTATATCGTTTCGCACACAAAGGTGACACATTCCCTCTCAGAACCACGAGCCTTCTTGAGAGAAGCTCCGGTTTGCAAGAAGCTTATACTAAAACTTGTTCCAACTCGGCCAAGTTTTTTACCACAACATGTCAGCATGTTAGTGCCATGACATGACACCATGCCAACTTTGGTGCACCGGAGAATGCGCTTGCAGTTCAAATTTGAATTATGCACACTAAATGTCCAGAAACTAAATTAATGTATAAAATGTCCAAACGAACCCGGAATAATTCCAAAATTTAACAAACTGTATTCTTAACTAATATCTTCTCTATGTGGGGCATTTAATAAATGTCTATTATATATGTTTTCTACCCTATTGAAATTTAGTAGATATGACAGTTTGATGCTCTCACATAATCTATTATTGACACTACAGGGGATGTTGATTCCTATCAACTACCATATCCTAAAGGTTAAAATAGGTACATAATCGTCTTCTCTGTTTTGCGCAGTACACTACCAACCCCTATACGATGATGCACATTAAACTATTGATACGAGTTTTATGTAAACCAGTGGCTTAAAGTTGATTTTCATATTGTTTGAAATTGTGTCAATAAAGATTTTTTAAGAATATTGTTTGCTGATGTTGTCGGATGTGTGTATGAAAGATGCTTTCTTTTCCTCTCGTTGCAACACACGGGCATGTTTTGCTAGTGTATAAAAAAGGCCAAAGGAACCCGGAATAATTCCAAAATTTAACAGGGCACTCATATAGTTCTATATTTCCTCTGTAAAGAAAATCAGGGGGGAGGCAGCGTATATCGTTTCGCACACAAAGGTGACACGTTCCCTCTCGGAACCATGAGGCTTGTTGAGAATCTCTGGTTTGCAAGAAGCTTAGACCAAAACTTGTCCCAATTCGGCCAAAAATTATACATATGAAAACAGGGTTTAGATTATCCCGACCATCTCGCTACCTAGACCAATGTACTGTGATTTGAATTCAACATAAAATGGATATAAATATTTGAACTGGAGATCATATGGTACATGTAGTTCATAGTGAAATATGATTACTGCTATACGCATGTTTTCACTTATCAAGATAATATTTAAATGATGGTATAACTTGACAACAATAATATTCAAATAAGGAAATTTAGTCCATATGGTAGATGACAATATATATGTTCATAGGGTGGAGTAAAATGATCATATAAGATGCAAGATCAAAATGTAGGACTACATCCATTATAAACTGCAAGGTCACCTGACGATATATTCGAACTCAACATAACGTGGATTCAAAAATTGAAATTCGAGATCCTGGCATTTTTCATCATAGAAAAAGGGACATGACTCTTTCTTGTGGTGGGAATTGATTTGTTTTTTGTTGTTGTTGAGGGAAGTGCGATTGATTTGGTACTGTATAGGGTAATCTTGTTCTCCCGATTTTTTTACTTTTTTCTTGTAGTTTTTACAATGGCATTTTTAGCAATATAGTAAAAGGGGACATGACTCTTTTGTGTCTTGTATGAATTTTTTTCTACATGTTAAGTTTGTTCTGCCGAACATGGAATCCGCGCCTTGTTATCCCGAAATTTTTAAGCTCGAGTATCTTTTGTCTCTTCTGCTGTGGAACTCCCGCCTCTTCAACCTGCGCCGCACCTTGATATTCCGAAATTTCGGCGCGCGCGAAAAATCCCTCCTCATCTGAAATCGGTCCCGCAGCCCAGACACGCCAAATACCCCTTCTACCCCTCAGCCGGAAATCCCGCCTCGACGTCGTGTGGTCAAAACCGGTGGGGGTACGTTCATAACTGTGGGGACCCTGACTCATAAGTCGTGATCACCGAATGCACTTGTACAGTGATTCCAGAGATCAATGCTCACTGAACACACATAAGCTGAATAACAAGAGTCTTACATCCATACATACCGTCTTACACAAATTATGACCATTATGGTCAAGTCTTACATAGATAAAGTCTCAAGGGCTGAATACCAAATAAACTTAAGTAGTGGAAATATTCGTTGATAGGTAGAACCCATGCCATCTGCCTTAACCCTACATGCATTCTGACTGGGAAAGCATCCTAGTTCACATGTTCGTCTCCAAAGAATCCTTCTTCGAAGTCCTGCTCTTCCATGCCTGGCCAATTAAATAACCAGTGGCAAGCCAATGAGTACTTTGAATGTACTCGCAAGCAATCCATGTTTTGGTTCAAGATACAACAATGCATGATATAGGTAAATTTTGCAGAAAGCTAATTTTATTGTGCTATGACATGTTCAACAACTGGTAAAACATGCATCATATGAATTCAAGTAACCATAGGGACTGGTTACAGATATCAACATAAAAGGAGTGGGCATCAACCCAACTCAATCATGTCAAGTCCTTTGACTTGATCCAAGTAGTTCTTCCCACTTATAAAAACACACACACTGGTTTGTAAACATGTGGACGTAGCCCAAGAGCAGTTACCCAACTGTCCTTGACCGTGGACACGGCTATTCGAATAGTTTCACACTCTGCAGAGGTTGCACACTTTACCCACAAGATCCGGGGAACTTCCGTGTCATCCACGACCCGCGGTACCTCAAGTACCCGGGGTAAGCACCCGAACATTACCTTTCCCTTGACAACACTAACAAAGAGTCCACTCGTTGGCCCTTGTCCTCACGATGTACATCATGCGAGACTCACTCGAGATCGTACCATCTGAGAGGGGACGCAACAGTGTGCCCGGTGTCTGTAAAAACAGCCATAGTCGCCCTACCTGGCACAACTCCGTATCGAGAGAGTACCTCATACCCTCTAGCCACTAGTAATGCGGGCTCCCTGCTAGTATTGACCAAAGTAATCAACAAAGCCCCGTCCCATAAGGGGTATTGTGGTTGTACATGTAAGGCTGGAATAACGGTCGCAACTTAAACTAATCCATTTTCGAAAACACAATCACACAACTTGCTCCGATACACCACTTCTTTGTCAAGTGGTTCCCTAGCCCATCATCTCCCTCGGGCTTTAGTGGCACCCAATGGGGTTTTTGAAAATTCTTTGGAAATACTTTTGTCTCCATCACCATGCATATACCCGTCCCATTTGCGTAGCATCTACTTTAGCATCCTATCTACTCCCACCGGCATAACCCTCATAGGAAGGTAGGGTCATGCACAATGCAAGTATCAACAAGGAGGAAATGAAGGAAACCCACCGAAGTGGCTACCATCTCATCATGATTCCGATGCAACACAAGTGCTATATGACATGCATAAAAAGGGGTTTCATAGACATGGTCAAAGGGCTGCTTGCTTGGCTCAGCAAAGTCTTCTGGGTCTTCAAAGTTTTCTGGTCCAACTCCTTCGTCAGCAACGCAATCTATCGTTGCAAAATAATAACGAGGAAAAAATAAGGCAATAGTAAAAATGAAAAACAAAAGTGCTCAAAAAAATGTCAACTAATTTTTGATAAATGATAGGGTGAAAACTAAGAAGGGGACAATTCCTAGTTTTGGATTTGGAGCTAAAGGAACAGAGTAATGGATTTTCAAAGAAGGATTTATATATATTCAGATTTGAATTTGAATTTGAATAGTACATAAAAGTTGGTTGGACATGTATGAAAGTTACAACATTAAATAGGTGGGATTTTTACAAGAATTTAGGAACTGGAATTATTGCATTTGGATTATTATTTAATCCTATGGAAATTTTGGAAATTTGATAGAAAAAGAAAAGGGAAAAGGGCACTGTGCAACTGGGCTGAACAACCATAAAGACAAAGAGGCCCAGTGGGAAAAGGCCCAAAGGGCTAAGGCGGCAAGGCCAGTTTTTAAACTGACGGGTGGGGGCCGACGTTAGTGAGAGAGAGAGAGGCTAGGGAGAGGTGAGGATGACAGGCGGGGCCCGCCTGTCATCTTCAACCCTGCGACATATGGGCTGGCGTGCTCACCAGCGGTGATGCAGGGCACGGCGAGGTTGGGCGATGGCACAGATGGACTCAGCGTCGAGTCTCCGTCGGGTGGTGGTGGTCGCCGTCGCAAGAGTGGTCTAGTTCGTTGGCGATGAGGTCTCGCGGCGGAGGAGCATCGGGCATCGATGGCTCCGACTGTTCCTGGCTGCAAAAGAAGCAGGGAGGAGAGGGGAAATGATCAGTGTCCTGCGGCGGTTCCAGACGTACAAGAAAGAGAGCTGGGGGAGGCCTATACTGCGGGATCGACGGCGACCCGAGGTGGCGGAGCTCGAGCTCGATCTCGAGCTCGGGCGCTTCTGAGGAGGAGTGGGTGGTGCAGGGGGGTGATTAGGTGTGGCGGAGGGCGATTGGTGAGGAGAGGAGAGCTCGAGGAGGCCTTATATAGGCTGGTCGAGGCTCGCCGTGGACAAGGCGCATGGGCGGTCGTGACGATGGCTCTGGTGGCCATGGGAGGGAGCAGGGGAGGCCGTACGATGCTCGTGGGGGTGGTGTAGGGTGCTGGGAAGAGAGAGGAGGAGCGAGGCGAGCTCGGGGCGGGGCCCGTGCTCGAGCAGCGAGTGGCGGAGCTGGGCGGCGCCTGGTTCACGCGCGGGGCGGCCAGGGGAGAGGGAGGGAGGAGAGGGCCGACCGCGTGCCGTGTCGCAGATGTCGAGGCGCCTCGTCGGGTGCGCTGGGGAGGCCCGAGGTGGCCGGAGGTGTTTAGCAGGGGGCTACAGTGCGGGAGCGCACTATAGCACGCTCCAGAGCGCCCAAATGGCCGGCATGGCCATTTTCTATGCAATGTGGGCGCGACCATAGGTGTCTGGTTGCTCTAGGGGGAAGTAAAGAAGTGGGCTATGGCTTTGGATGCCCTGGGGAGCCACTGGAGTGAGGAGGGAGGTTGACGGAGAGAGAGAAGCTGATGTCCACGGAGGTAAATGGGGGTGTTTCACCCCTCAATCATTGAGCACTGGCCAGGGGAAAGTTACTGGAGGTAGAAGAGGGTCAGGAGTAGCTGTGGTAAAAAGTTGAGCGCATGGAGATTAGTGGAAGAGGTCAAAGTGATGCTTTTGGAAAATTGGCAGAAGGTGTTTGTTGCTGGTTTGGGCAAGAAAATGAATTACACTTGATATGAGACTTAACAGGATGGAATGGCATATAGAAATAGGGTGTTCCACCAAATTTGAGTTCATTTGGGTAAAGTTGCCAATGCAACTTTTGTAAACCCTAGAAATTCACATAAATGCATTTGCCAAGATCTAGTCATACAAATCCATTCCCCTTGATGCACCACTTGGTGTAGTGTCATCATTTGGGGTTTTGAGCATGTCCACAAAGTTTGGTGTCATTTGGAATAAGTTGGCAATGTAGAGTTGTTCAAACTTGGTTCTGGACAAAGAGGGTTTTGGGGCACTTTTGTGAACCAAAATGATTTTGATTGAGATGAAACTTTGCAAGATCATCACATTATTCACATGTGACTTGCTAGAATTTTCCTGGATTTATTTGAAAATATTTCTTGTAGAAATATTTCAAATACTTGAAATGGACAGAAATGGTTTTGGAGGGTTTTGCCCAATATTTTGAACATTGCCATGTGTTTAAACTCTTATATATGGACAATATATGTCCTATGAGTTTACCTAAATTTTCTAAAATATTTTTGAAATAGTTAAATAATTTTAACCTATTAAAGTCCATTTCTGGCCCTAAGAAAAGCCTTTAAATAAAATAGGAAAATAACTTTTAAAATTATATGTTTGTGGTTTATGGGAGTCCTATTCCTAATAGGAGTCAAATATACTTTTTGAAAGATTTTTCATACCCCAAATCAAGTACTTGTAGTGCAAACCTTAATTCAGGGTTTTTTGGAAAACTAAATTTAGAAAATAGTATTTGGCCCAATTATTTTTGTAAGAAAATACTATATTGCACTATACACATGGCATGATCATCGGGAATAAGTTTGGGGCAAGGAGATGAAGTATAGGAGGTGGAGTTGTGTTGACTTTAAAGAGCACTTGAAAATCACACAGAGAAAACCAACTCCAAATAAAAGCCAAATGATGCAAAAGTTTTTGTTGGTCAAATTTTCATGCTTTATTAATGCAAATGACGTGTTACAAAATGCAGGGTGTGACAGACCTACCCCCTTATAGGAATCTCATCCCCGAGATTCCTGAACTAGGCTGTGAAGAGATCTGGAAACTCGGATCTAAGGTAGTCTTCACGCCCCCAGGTTGCTTCTGCCTCGGTGTGGTTGCTCCACTGGACCTTGAAGTACTTGATGGTGTGGCTTCGGGTGCAATGTTCTACTTCATCCAAAATGCAGATGGGCTGAAGGTCAAATCAGGCTGAAGTTCAATGGCTTGGTGATCAACATCCTTGTAGAGATCGGGCTTGTCTGGAACTTGGAGACACTTCCGGAGTTGTGACACGTGGAACACGTTGTGCACATCGGATAGTTCAGGTGGTAGTTCCAACTGGTATGCAATGTCTCCTCGTCGGTCGGTGATCTTGAAGGGGACAATAAGTCTTGGTGCAAGCTTTCCCTTAATGTGGAAACACTTGGTTCCCTTGAGGTGCGTGACTCGGAGATAGACATGGTCTCCAACCCGGAAGGCCATGTCTCGACGACGTGAGTCAGCGTAGCTCTTCTGTCTTGACTTGGCAGTCTTCAGATGCTCTCTGACAAGTTGGACTTGCTCTTCGGCTTCATGAAGGATATCGGGCCCAAAGACTAGTCCTTCTCCGGTTTCTGACCAATTGAGGGGTGTGCGACACTTGCGTCCATACAACACCTCAAATGGTGCCATCTGGAGGCTTGACTAATAACTATTGTTGTAGGAGAACTCGGCAAAATGGAGGCAATCTACCCACTTAGCTCCATATGCTAAGACACAGGCTCGGAGCATGTCTTCGAATATCTGATTCACTCGTTCTGTCTGACCTCCGGTCTGTGGGTGGAAAGCAGTGCTGAAGGACAACTTGGTTCCCATGACCTCTTGGAACTTCTTCCAGAACCTTGAGGTAAACTGGGTTCCTCGATCTGACACAATCTCCTTGGGAACACCATGAAGGCTTACGATTCTGTTGATGTAGAGGCTGGCTAGCTGGTTCCCCTTGTAGGTCATCTTGACGGGAATGAAGTGGGAAACCTTGGTCAAGTGGTCAACAATGACCCATATGGAGTCATGTCCCTGACTTGACCTGGGTAATCCGGTGATGGAGTCCATCTCGACTTTATCCCACTTCATTCAGGCACCTTGACAGGTTGTAACAATCTAGCGGGTCGCTGATTTTTAGCTTTGACTCTCTGGCATATGTCACACTTATCAACGAATGTGGCTATCTCTCTTTTCATGCCATGCCACCAGAATCTCTCCCTCAGGTCTTGATACATCTTGGTTCCTCCAAGATGGATGGAATACGGGGTGTCATGAGCTTCTTGCAAGATTAAGTTCTTGAGCTCAATCTTGTTGGGTACGCAAATGCGATTCCCAAACCACACAATTCCTTGCTTATCCTCTGAGAATCCTAGGGCTTTGCCTGCCTTGATCTTCCTCTTGATGCCTTCAATACTCGCGTGTCCCTTCTGAGCTTCCTTAACATCGTCCATCAAGGTAGGCTTGACTTCGAGGTTGGCCATGAATCCTGGTGCAACCAGTTCCAGTCCGAAGCTTTCAAGTTCGTCATACAAGGCGGGTAGCCTTTCCTTAAGCATAGCATTCAAGGAACAAGCCTTTCTGCTTAAGGCATCTACTACCACATTAGCCTTTCCAGGGTGGTATTGAACACTGAGGTCATAATCCTTGATCAACTCTAGCCATCTTCTCTGCCTCATGTTCAATTCCTTCTGAGTGAAGATATACTTCAAACTCTTGTGGTCGGTTTATATTTCACACCGCTTCCCTAGAAGGTAATGTCGCCATGTCTTCAAGGCATGAACTACAACTCCCAACTCAAGGTCATGAGTAGCATAGTTCTCTTCGTGAGGACGTAGCTATCTGGATAGATATGCTACGACTCTGCCTTCTTGCATCAGAACATCTCCAAGCCCGGTTCTTGATGCATCACAATATATCACAAATTCCTTGTGAATATCAAGTGTGGCCAGAACTGGGGCGGTGGTCAATCTCTTCTTCATCTCCTCGAAGATTTCTTCGCACTTCTGTGTCCACTCAAACTTCTTGTCTTTCTTCAAGAGCTGAGTCATGGGTCGGGCAATGCTTGAGAACCCTTCGACAAACTTGCGGTAATATACCACGAGTCTGAGGAAGCTTATAACTTCATTCACATTGCTTGGGGATTGCCATGAAGTCACGGCTTCAATCTTGGCGGGATCC
Organism: Aegilops longissima; assembly: GCA_021605205.1. Taxonomy (NCBI): domain Eukaryota; kingdom Viridiplantae; phylum Streptophyta; class Magnoliopsida; order Poales; family Poaceae; genus Aegilops; species Aegilops longissima. The sequence goes on from CM038678.1 coordinate 516,717,599, forward strand.
ACCGACAATCCTTCTTCAGTCAGAACATGACCCAAGAATCCAACCTTGCGTAGCCAAAACTAGCACTTGCTGAATTTGGCATACAGTTGGTGCTCTCGAAGCTTGTCTAGGACCATCCTCAGGTGTTGCTCATGCTCTTCTTCAGACTTGGAAAATATGAGTATGTCATTGATGAAGATGACAACAAACTTGTCCAAGTACTCCATGAAAACTTTGTTCATGAGGTACATGAAGTAGATAGGGGCATTGGTTAAACCAGATGACATGACCGTGTACTCATACAGGCCATATCGGGTTACAAACGCCGTCTTCGAAATATCTTGGGGTCTGATCTTTAGCTGATAGTACCCAGACCTGAGATCGATCTTGGAAAACACCTTGGCACCATTCAGCTGATCGAAGATGTCTTCAATCTTGGGGAGTGGATACTTGTTCTTGATTGTGACTTCATTAAGGGAACGATAGTCAACACATAACCGGTTGGTACCGTCCCTCTTTTCCACAAACAAAACAGGTGATCCCCAAGGTGAGGCACTAAGGCGGATGAATCCTTTCATCAACTGCTCGGCCAGTTGCTTCTTCAACTCTGCTAACTCCTCCGATCCCATTCTATAAGGCTTATTATAGATGGGTCCTGCTCCGGGCATGAGCTCGATGATGAACTCAATTGATGCGGAGCATCCTTCGGTCATCCCCATGGACCTACCATCGTCTCATCAAGTGCCAAGAGGACCTATGAAATGAGCACGAGCTAGAGCTCTCGAGACCGAGGTGACTTCCTTCCTTAGTGATATCACATATGATCCACTCAAGACATGGCTGAGGGAGTCCTAGATTAGGGGGTGTCCGGATAGCCGAACTATCACCGTTGGCCGGACTCCTGGACTATGAAGATACAAGATTGAAGACTTCGTCCCGTGTCCGGATGGGACTTTCCTTGGCGTGGAAGGAAAGCTTGGCGATACGGATATGTAGATCTCCTACCATTGTAACCGACTCTGTAACCCTAACCCTATCCGTGTCTATATAAACCGGAGGATTTAGTCCGTGGGACTAACAACAATCATACCATAGGCTAGCTTCTAGGGTTTAGCCTCTCCGATATCGTGGTAGATCCACTCTTGTACTACCCATATCATCAAGATTAATCAAGCAGGAGTAGGATTTTACCTCCATCGAGAGGGCCCAACCTGGGTAAAACATCGTGTCCCTTGTCTCCTGTTACCATCCGCCTAGACGCACGCCGAGACCCCCTACCCGAGATCCGCCAGGTTTGACACCGACATTGGTGCTTTCATTGAGAGTTCCTCGTGTCGTCATCCTTAGGCCCGATGGCTCCTTCAATCATCAACAACGACGCGGTCCAGGGTGAGACTTTTCTCCCGGACAGATCTTCGATTCGGCGGCTTTGCATTGCGGGCCAATTCACTTGGCCATCCGAGTAGATCGAAGCTACGCCCGCCATCGGTCAGATTTGGGAGTTTGAACTACACGGCCGACATCCGCGGAGACTTGATCTTCGACGGATTCGAGCCACAGCCAAGCGCGCGGCATTGTCTCGATGGGCACGATCTAGCTCTGCCGCCGAACAGTGCCTGGAGGCCGCACCAGCGTCCGCTCCGACCCTTAGCTCGGAGCCGACTCGCCGATCGAGGACGAGTGGTTGGACACCACCTCGGGGCTACGATCTCTCGGCGATTGAGCCAATTCCATCCCTGTCCTTGCGAAGACCGTGACTCCAAGGTGCCGGACTCCTCTCGACTCAACCTCCGCGCCCGCCAACCGAATCCAATTGGGCGCCGGTTATGGAGTTCATCGCCATGACATCTTTTCAGCACTCGCCCTTTGACGACATCCTGAATTCACTAAAGTCTCTCTCTTTATCAGGAGAGCCCTGGCCGGACTACGGTCAGAAGGTTGGGATGCGACGACGAAGAAATTCAACGCCCACCCACCGCCCACTTTGTAGCCACTGTCGAAAGCTTAAACGACGTGCTCGATTTCGACTCCGAAGACATCGACGGTATGGACGACGATGTAGTAGACAACCATGAACCCGCACCTATAGGATACTGGACAGCCACCTCATCCCACGATGTATACATGGTGGATACACCTAAAGGAAGTGACGACGAGGAACAACGGACACTCTGAAGGATAAATCCTCTCGGCAGTCAAAACGGCAACGTAAACACCGCACCAAGTCCCGCCTCGACAAAGACAGCAGCCACACAGACCCAGCCATAGAGCAGGGCGAACCGGTGGACGATGAACATGCTATCAAAAACCATCCGAACAGGACAACTTGGATAAACAACCCGTCCCCTGCGAAGATAACAGTCCGGACGATCTCACGCCGGACAAATTGTTGGAGCAGAAGAACCTCCACAAAAGGCCCGTCGCCACTGCGGGTAGCCTGAAAAAGCAGAAGCGGAAGCTCAAAACAGCGGAAGATGCACTCAGTACTCAACACAGCAGAGAAATACGGCGACAGTCGCCAAACAAAGAGCTACCCGAAGTGCAAATTACTGCCCGAATTTGATGAGGAGGCCGTAGAGCCCCCGCAATCAAAGAACAAAGAGGCCGCCCGGTCGGATAGACGACCACATGGCAAACATGGAGCGGCAAGCGGTGCCGCACACAAGCCGGCACGCGATCCGCATAAGGATTCACATCAAAAGGATGGCCCAGTTAGGTCCATCTATGGGCCGAGAAAGCAAGCTCTTCCAAGCAATGCAACACGCCAAATATCCAAACATCACGACACACCCAAATATAGGGGTGCCGCACACCCCTGTGTTTCACCGATGAGGTGCTTTGGATCACAATTCCCAGCCGGATTCAAACTGTAAACATAGAGGCATACGACGGAACAACATACCACGAGTCTGGATTGAGGATTACATCCTCCACATACACATGGCTAGAGGAGATGATCTCCACGCCATAAAATACTTACCCTTAAGATCAAAGGGCCAGCCCAAGATTGGCTCAAAAGCCTCCCGAAAATACCATTGGAAGTTGGGAAGAGCTCGAGGATGCTTTTGGGCAAATTTTCAAGGGACTTATGTCCGTCCTCCGGATGCGCATTTATTTAAGTCACATAACTCAACAACCCGGAGAGTCAGCCCATAAATTATGGAACAGGTTCCTCATCAAAAGAACCAAATAGTCGATCGTCCGGACGCCAAGCCTTAGCAGCTTTCAAACACAACGTCCGAGACGAATGGCTCGCGACACCTCGCCAGAGAAGCCGAGAACAATGGCTGCATTAACAAGCCTCATGACCCGCTTTTGCGCGGAGAGGATAGTTGGCTGGCAAGATGCAGTACCAGCGACCCAAGTACATCCGAAGTCAGGGATGGAAATGGAAAACCACGACGCAGCAAGGACCAACGCCGGACAAAGGGAAACAGCCCAAAGAGCATGACAGTCAAACGCCGGATTCAGAAGCTCCCGCAGAATCATAAAAACTGCCCTCAAGGACAACAATGACGAGCTATCCAACCTAAACAAAATCTTGGACAAAATATGCCAAATCCACAAGACTCTGGAAGCACGCAAACCATACCCACAGAGATTGTTGGGTCTTCAAGCAGTCCGGCAAACTCAAATGCCGAACACAAGGGGCTCGACACACCAAGAGAGGACGATGACGAACCCCACAAGAAGAGCACCGGAAAACAAAAGAATTTCCCACAAAAAGTCAAAACAGTGAACTCACTTCAAGTGACAAAAGGGAAAAACAGAGTGGCGCCCATAGAAACACACGCCGCACGGTCTATCCCAGCAGAGTCCCAACGATGGTTGTCAAAACCAATCACCTTCGATCGTCAGGACTATTCCGGAAGTATCCAGAACGCAGGATGGATTGCCTTGATATTAGATCCTATAATCGACGGGCTCCAATTTACACAAGTCCTAATGGACGGAGGTAGCGATCTAAACCTGCTATATCAGGACACAATCCGCAAAATGGGGATAGACCCAACCAAAATTCACCATAGCAACACCTCCTTCAAAGGGGTAACGCCAGGCCTATATGCCCATTGTACGGGCTCCCTACTGCTAGAAGTTGTGTTCAACTCATCCGACAACTTCCGCCGCGAAAAGTTAACCTTCCACATCGCCCCATTCGAAAGTAGCTATCAAGCACTCTCGGGGCGTGAAGCTTTACCGCTTTAACGCAATACCGCATTATGCATCTCTTACACTTAAAATGCCCGGTCCACGCGGCATCATCTCATTAAAAGGGAGTATTAAGTGTTACTCGAGCACGGAAGAGCATGAGACTGCCTTGACAGCCCCACACTAATCCGGCTCTGCTAATCAAAGCACCTGAATAGGTCATTCGAACCCCGGACATGGCTAGACGAGTCCGGCGTAAACAAATAAACGCCTACTAGCGGCATACCCCCGTACAAGGGGCTGCACGCATGTACAACAAGAGACAATAAAGCTCAATTTTATTCACTTTTCGAACCGTACTCTGTTTATTTAATATAAAGTACATTTTTCGCACGATCTTTTTTCTTTTCAACTAAGTTCTTCTCTTTTACAGATGAACACCGTGCTACACCCGTCCAGGATACGGCACAATGGAGACACATGCGTAGACGTGAAGTAGGGACCCGTTGCAAGGATTCTTTTCAGATTAAGACCCTGCGAAAACCTTTTTTACTGTCTCTTGTTGATACAAATCCCCCGGTTTCTTGCTATAACCGAGCAGGAGGCTGGCGTTTTGGCATCGGCCGCACCAGAATTTTTATGCGTGCACTGACACGAGGGCTTAGGGCATTATTCTGCCCGTTTTCATAAAGACCGAATACCTTAGGGAGTGTTCGACGTCTCGAGTTAGGCCTTATATGCATCATCACCGAATCATGTCTTTGGTCAAATGTTGGGTTTGCCCGACTCATGTGTTTTGCTGCCTTACGTTCCGTTCTATCGGCTAACGCGACACAAGGAGAACTACTGCGATTGTGCCCCGGTTCGGCCAGGTGAACACCTCAGTAGAGAAAGCCGAAAACTGACTGTCATGATATAGCGTGAGACTGGTCAACCACTCGATGACCCACCGGAATGTTTAGAATTCCCCGATTAACGAAGGACCGCTTCGGTCAGCACATACGCGCCCGGATTCGGAGAGCGCGGTGCCCCTAGGGGCTATATAGTAGCCCCACCATCGAACTCCTATGGCTAAGTGAAAGTGATAAAGCATTATAGTCCGGTTGCCTAGTTTGCTACACTATCACCTCCTTTACAGACCAAGACATTGGATTATGTGAAAATGCACCTTTTGCAAACAGCCCTGCACTATGTGCGTGGGGGTGAAGCGAGACTGCCATCTTTCAGGTTATATACACATATACATCAACGGCAGACAGAGGTGTTTTAATACTTGAACGCACAAGTATAAAAAGCTCTTATATTATATTGAAACATTGTTTTCACAAATCATACATGTCATCAAAACATAATATCCTTCGAAACCTTCGTCTCTATTAAACGAGCGCCTGCAGACTTCCTCAAAATAGTGCTCGGCAGTACTAAACTTCGTCCAATCTTGGGATGCAACGTCGGTGGCCTTCATCTCCGCCAAGATGTCTTGACACGGGCAAGAGCCATCCGCACCCTCTATGCATGCTGACCGCTTCATTGCATCGATATGCGGCACTCCACCAAGGAACTGTTGCACCAAGCCAAAATAACTCTTTGGCTCGGGCCTTTTCAGCCACAAATGAGTCACGATAGCCTTCATGGCAAGTCCGGACAACCTATTCAGCTCAGCCCATTCGGCCAAACGATAGTTAATGAAAGTGGACGCTCCGGACTATGGAACTGCGACCAAAAAAGCTCTTCCATTCCGTGATCCTTTTGACCTCGGAAGTGTTCGGCCGCATCTGCGGCACTCGCCGCCAAGTCCAGATAAGCATCCTCCGCACCCCACAGCCGGTCCAATTGAGCGTACTTAGGATCCGTGGAATTCCTCCGCATCAGAAAGGGCTTTCCAGCCGCAATATCTCTGGCCTGACGTAGCTTCTCCTTCATAGCTCTCATCGCAGAGCAAGTATCCTTGGCCTCGGTGGCGGCCTTTTTCAGGTCCTCTTGTTTCGCTCGATCTTCTTTTTCAAGAAGCTCGCAACGGTCAGTAGCATTCTTCAATTTCACGGCCATCTCGGCCATTTCTTTATTGCTTCGGCAGTGAGCAGCCTGTTCGGCTTTTAGCTCTGCGGCCGCCTTTAAGGCAGCCGCATCACTTTTTCTGGCTTGCTCCTTGGCTCGGGCGAGCTCCGCCCGAAGGCTCTCCATAGCAGCGGCACCATCTGCATTTAGCATACATGTTGTAAGGCATGGGCGTCAAGCTCCCTTACCAGGTGTCTACAGAGAAGTTGCATACCTTGTGACTCGTCAAGCTGCTTATTAACAAGCGTGATGTCCGCATCCGCCACGTCAATTTGCCGCTTGATTCGGCAAATTCATCAGCCCGCTAGCCACCGGACGCTTCACCACCTACATAGGAAGAGCGATATTATACCTGGGTTATGATCCTCGGCGCCGTCATTTTTGACACCGCACCAAGTCTCGTGGGCTACTATCTATACAGGCGATTTTATATGCAAAACTGTCGGAAGGTACATCATTTTGTGTACGCCAAAACCCGTCAAGAAACTTATGACGGCTTCATGCAATCCGCCTCGATGGATGAAATCCTTTCAATCACCGTACCCATTAACGTCACGGTGATCTTCCGAGATAGACGCCGCCGAAGCAGATCCTTCACTCCTCCGACCGTACACCCGTTGGTGCCGGACTCGTCCGTGGCCTTTTTCAAGGCGGACATGGAGGGCTTTGAGGGGACATACGGCTGCCTTCGCCCTGCCGGATTCGGAGAAGTTCTTCGCGACGACACCTCGTGGTCGCCCACCTCGCATAACGGTACGGCAAGCGGAGGCGTTCGCTCTCCATCATCTCCGACCAAGATCCCTAAAGACGAAGCTCTGCTGTGAAGGGCTGAGATCCGAACTACAAGGTAAACTTTCGCTACCTTCGTAAATAAAATGGGGATGTCTCTTTAAAAAATGCCCCTTTACTTACGGCTCATTGAGGGCTGATCTCCTTGGGGAAATAGTGCGGCCGGGCATCTCCCGCCAGCAGACCCTCTGGTGAAGATTTCTTCCCCGCTTGAGGCTTTGGTCTCCGGATCTTGAGCGGTCCTCTTCTCCCCTTGGAGGAGGGATTCTCGATCCCCTTTCTTGATAGCCTCCTTCACGGAGGTAGTAGTTCCTTGTTCCCCCTTCGCCTTCTTCAAAAGGCACAACTTCTAGCATCTTGGTTAATACAGGATCCGGCGTGGTCTCAGGGAGGGGGGCTGGACACCTGATCAATTTTGCTTTTGCTATCCACTCCTGTTTAAAGGATAGCTCTTTCAAGGGCAAGTTTATGATAAATATGCATATAGCATGTCCGGGTACAAGATTACTTACTTGAGTATCCGGGCGATTGCAGCTCAGACCTGCGTCCTCGGTTGAGTCCGGACACATCGCTTGTGATCCGAAGAACAGTTGGTTCATCTCCACGGGCGTTACGCCCATAAAATGTTGGAGAGCTCGTGGTCCCTCCGGATTAAAATCCCACAGGTGGAGCAGGCGACGTTTGCAGGGCAAGGTGCGACGAATCAGCATGACCTGCGCTACTACGACCAGATTGATCTCTCTCTCTCGGAGGTCTCGAATACGGCCCTGCAATGAGGTACGCCCTTGGGCGGTCCCCAACGAGCCCTTTATTGACCCATGACGCCGCCACGCGATGGAGGACCCGAAGGAAGGCAGGTGGCGCCGCCCATTTGGTGCCCCAGGAGCGTGATATAAAACCACTCTGCCGCCATAAATTGAGCTCCTCTTGAAAAGAGCCCTCGGGCCATGGAGCGTCCGCATTCTTGCTTATAACAGCCCCTCCAAGACTCTGCCTCGATGCCCTTGATCATCTTCGCTCCACTTCAAGGTCTTGAGCCACAATCAAGTGAGGGGTAATGCGGAGGAAGGCTTCACATACGACAATGAACGACGAGATGTGGAGGATGGACTCCGGATCCAAGTTGTGGAATTCTAGCCCATAATAAAACATGAGCCCCCTCCCAAAGGGGTCCGTCGGGAAACCTAAACCCCGAAGGAAGTGAGACATGAATACCACGCTCTCACCAGGCTCGGGAGTGGGAATAACCTGCCCTTGGGCAGGCAGCCTATGCGAAATTCCGCCGGTTAGATACCTGGCGTCTCCTAGCTTTAGCACATCTTCTTCCGTGATGGAGGAAGACATCCACCGGCCGTGCAGGTCGGAGCCGGACATCGTTGAAGGTCCGAAGCGCCTAAATCTGGAGCTTTGGGTGTTGGAACTCGAGGCGAGGGGCGGATTCGAGTGAGATTAAAAGAAAGGAGTGGGCCTTGGTCTCGTTATAAAGAGGTTGAATACTAAGAGCCCTCTACGTGACCGTTCGGGACTCGCCTTCGATGGAGGAGGCGTGCAAACGGGCACGACTGGGTTACCCACGCCCGTATTGATGAGGATCCCAGAATAAGGGGGGCACGATCTCTGCTCTGATAAGACGTGCCGAGGAAACCGCCTCGCTAAACGCGCTTAGGTGGGACAGTAAAAACGATTCATGTAAAGGCCTGGCCGTGGTGTGATGTCACGACGCGGAATACGTCAGCAGATCTGTGCAAAGGTTATTCTCTCTACGGTGGTATGTGGAACTTGTTTTGTAGAGCCGTACACTATCCTTGTGTTCAAAATCTTCTATGAAGTATTCGGAAGAGGAACCCGCCTTGCAATGCCAAGACAATATGCGCTGCTGGATTAAATGCGTCATTGAAGCCTAGTTCAGGCTACTCTTGAGGAGTCCTGGATTAGGGGTGTCCGGATAGCGAACTATCACCGCTGGCGGACTCTGGACTATGAAGATACAAGATTGAAGACTTCGCCCGTGTCCGGATGGGACTTTCCTTGGCGTGGAAGGCAAGCTTGGCGATACGGATATGTAGATCTCCTACCATTGTAACCGACTGTAACCCTAACCCTATCCAAAGGTCTATATAAACCGGAGGGTTTTAGTCCGTGGACAAACAACAATCATACCATAGGCTAGCTTCTAGGGTTTAGCCTCTCGATCTCATGGTAGATCCACTCTTGTACTACCCATATCATCAATATTAATCAAGCAGGAGTAGGGTTTTACCTCCATCGAGAGGGCCCGAACACAGGTAAAACATCGTGTCCCTTGTCTCCTGTTACCATCCGCCTAGACGCACAGTTCGGGACCCCCTACCCGAGATCCGCCGGTTTTGACACCGACAATGGCCACTACCTAAGTCTGGAATGTTGTGCATGATTAGGTACCAAGAGGACCCTCCTGAAGATGCACGTGAAGACGGACAAGCCGCGAAGTTCATGGATGAAGAGAACCAACGGAAGGAGTCAAGAACAACTTCTAGGACCCGGACAGCCATGACCCCGGACATTCGGCCCCTGGAGCATCTGCCACAGCCGCAGCCCAGACGAAGCTACAGGACCCGGACATCCAGCCCAGGTCCCAGAAATCTGGCCCGCCAGCCCGGACATCCGACCCCCACCCGGAAATCCGGCGCCCATCACAGAATGCACCTGAAGCTGAACCATGTCAGCCCGGACATCCGGCCAAAGGCCCGGACATCCGGCTTTCCCCGAGCCACCGGACACCCGACCCCAACGCCCGGACATCTGGACAAGCTCCGTCCAGAGAACAGAAGAGAAGCCCTCGTCAGCCCGGACATCCGGCTCCAGCCCCGGACATCCGGCTCCTCATGAAGGCCCGAACATCCGGCCCGACGCCTGGACATCCGGCCCCGTCTGTTTGCGTGCAGTAAAGGGCCAAGGCCCATGTACCCCTTTGCCCACCTAGACTATATATAATCCTCCTCCTCCCTCTTTCTAGGATTAGTGTTGTGATAGCTCATTTGTGAGATAGAGCCTCGCTCATCCATACGGATCTACTCCTCGAGAGAGACCGCAGACCCTCTTCGGAGAAGATCCACCTTGGATTCAAGACCCCCCCTCTCGGGTGGCCCCATCAAGACCTCCTCACGGAGAAGAACCGGTTACCCTATGTATAGTCCCTTGTTGACTTTGGATCGTGTATCTCTTTGTGCTTCGAGGATCTAGCATATGTGTGACTTATTCTTGTTGGTTTGAGTGATTCTCTTGTGTTTCCCCTCGTTTTCTCCTCGTGTTCTTCGCGGGATCCACTCCTTTCATGAAAGATCGGCCATCTAGGGTTCCACCCTACATCATCTTGGTATCATGATCCACATTGATCATGATTTCGGAGCCCCCCTTTGTTTTCTAGCCTTGTTTTGTTGATTTTGTCCCAAATTCAAAAATCCCCCATAAAAACAGCCCAATTTTTTTTGTGATTTGTTGGTGTGATATTTTGTTGGATTTGATCCGTGGATTTCGTGTGTAGCAGGTAGAACTAGCTTTTCCCCATCTTTTCCCCAATTTCCATCCACAAAATATTTTGAATTTTGCCTCGAGTTTGATCTTTCCACGCGGAGTTCATCGAGTTTCATCCATGGATCACGAGCCCGGACATCCGGCCCGACAGCCCGATATCCGGCCACTCCCGGACATCTGGCCCTCAAGCCCGGACATCCGGCCCCTGATAGCATCACTTCCATCCATCGCTCGGTTTTCCGCCTAATTCTCGCCAAATTTTGTTCAGGTGTCCACTTACACTTCCGCATACCACCACTACTTCCGCATAGCAACACCTTCACTTACCCACTACCACCCCCGACAATTTTGACATGTTTTGCTTTGAGAATTTGAGTTGCGGTTCCCGTGTCCTTTTGTGTTTCGGCTATTTAGGTACGGTACGACATTAACATCACCACCGCTCATCTTCGCCACAGACTCGACATCGACCTCTCCTACAACTTTGACACCTCGACCTTAAGTAAGGACGGTAATCTCAACGAAATCTTTGTCTACTCCTTGCCATTACATTGATAACCACATAGCCCATCTTTGCATACCTTACCCATCGAGACTAGCTTTGAGTATTGCCGGCAACGTGACTTGTGCACATTAGTGATCATACTTTCCATAGCATACATACAATATCTTAGTGGTGCATATCTTGGTATCATCTCTTGTGTCACAAAGTTGTCATCGCATATACTCAATTGCTATCTTGGTTCGTGAAGTTTTGCATGAGAAAAGAGCTCCAAAGAGAAAGAGCCAAACAAGCTTTTAAGAAAAAGAGGAAAGATAAGCAAAGAGCTTATAAGCAAGAACCATAGCATCATACAACATTAAGATTGTCATACTCGATCATCTTGGATCATGTCACCGGACTACCATACATATAGCATACTTGGGATAGAAGTCGTTGAAGGAAATATGCCCTAGAGGCAATAATAAAGTTGATATTTATATTCCGTTATCTCATGATAAACGTTTATTATTCATGCTAGAATTGTGTTAACCGGAAACTTAGTACATGTGTGAATACATAGACAAACAGAGTGTCACTAGTATGCCTCTACTTGACTAGCTCGTTGATCAAAGATGATTAAGTTTCCTAGCCATTGACATGAGTTGTCATTTGATTAACGGGATCACATCATTAGAGAATGATGTGATTGACTTGACCCATCCGTTAGCTTAGCACTTTAATCATTTAGTTTGTTGCTATTGCTTTCTTCATAACTTATACATGTTCCTATGACTATGAGATTATGCAACTCCCGAATACCGGAGGAACACTTAGTGTGCTATCAAACGTCACAACGTAACTGGGTGATTATAAATATGCTCTACAGGTGTCCCCGATGGTGTTTGTTGGGTTGGCATAGATCGAGTTAGGATTTGTCACTCCGTGTTTCAAACAGGTATCTCTGGGGCCTCTCGGTAATGCACATCACTATAAGCCTTGCAAGCAATGTGACTAATGAGTTAGTTGCAGGATGATGCATTATGGAACGAGTAAAGACACTTGCCGGTAACGAGATTGATCTAGGTATTGAGATACCGATGATCAAATCTCGGGCAAGTAACATACCGATGACAAAGGGAACAACATATGTTGTTATGCGGTTTCACTGATAAAGATCTTCGTAGATTATGTAGGAACCAATATGAGAATCCAGGTTCCGCTATTGGTTATTGACCGGAAGTGATTCTAGGTCATGTCTACATAATTTTCGAACCCGTATGGTCCGCACGCTTAACGTTCGATGACGATCGGTATTATGAGTTTATGTGTTTTGATGTACCGAAGGTAGTTCGGAGTCTCGGATGTGATCATGGACATGACGAGGAGTTTCGAAATTGTCGAGACATAAAGATTGATATATTGGATGGCTATATTCGGACACCGGAAATGTTCCAGAGAAGTTTCGGATAAAACCGGAGTGCCGGAGGGTTACCGGAACCCCCTGGGGGAACTAATGGGCCACATGGGCCTTAATGGAGAGAGAGAGAGAGGGGCAGCTAGGGCAGGCCGCGCGCCCCCTCCCCCTTGGGTCTGAATTGGACTAGGGAAGGGGGGCGGCGCCCCCCTTTCTTTCTCCCTCTCTCCCTCTCCTTCCTTTCCCCTCTCTTCCCTTGTTGGAAACCTAGGAATAGGAATCCTAGTAGGAATCCTACTTGGGGTGCGCCCTATGAGGGCCGGCCGGCATCCCCCTTGCTCCTTTATATACGGGGGCAGGGGGCACCCTAGAACTCACAAGTTGACGGTTGTCTTAGCCGTGTGCAGTGCCCCCCTCCACAGATTTCCACCTCGGTCTTATCGTTGTAGTTCTTAGGCGAAGCCCTGCGTCGGTAACTTCATCAACACCGTCACCACACCGTCGTGCTGACGGAACTCTCCCTCAGCCTCAGCTGGATCAAGAGTACGAGGGACGTCACCGAGCTGAACGTGTGCACATCGCGGAGGTGTCGTGCATTTGGTACTTGATCGGTTGGATCGCGAAGACGTTCGACTACATCAACCGCATTACTTAACGCTTCCGCTTTCGGTCTATGATGGTACGTGGACACACACTCTCGCTCATTTCTATGCATCACATAGATAGATCTTGCGTGATCATAGGCAAATTATTGAAATACTGCATTTCCCAACAGTCGTTGCATTTTTGCTTAGTAGGTTGTGCACAAGTTTTGTATCCGCCTATTGTGCAATCATGCTAGCGTCTCTCTAGTGTTGTGCAACAAGAGCATTTTCGTGGATTCCACATTTTGGCTCATTCCTTGGTTGCATGACCCCATTTATCTATTTTCGTGTGTGTTTCCGTGTACCACATCTTGCTATTGGTCTACTTGTTGCATTTGCAAATTTGCGAATCTTTTCCAACATTATTGAAGCTCACTAACAATTGCATCAAATTTTGTGCCACCATCCTAACCGAGCTCCACCATAAGCTTTTACTTGCGTAGGTGTGAGAAACCGACAAGAATTGGTACCAATTGTGCTATTTCCTTGTCCCACATTTGAGTGATCATCGATCCATCTTCAACATTGGTCAAGGTACATTTGGTATAAGTTCTTATCTTTCTCCCACTCACATATTTGCTTGAAATGATGGATAGGCCAAGTACTTCTACCAACCCACTCTTCATCAAGCAAGATGACGACATGTCCTCCTACGTCACAAAGAGCCACCTCTTTGGCGCACAACGAGCTTTGCATCAAGAGCAACAAGCAATGAGCGACCGCATCGACCATCTCACCACCGACTTGCGACTATCCGAGCAACGTACAAGAGACTACTTCGACAACAAGCTCGATGAACACAAATAAGAGAACGATGCAAGAATGGATGAGATTCGTGCCTTGTTGGTCAACCGCTCTTCTACCACTTCGTCCTACTCAAGACGGAGCTGCTCGAGTCAACACTCCGACGACGCTATCTCCGGCTCAAGTACTCCGACATCGAACACTCTTCGATGAGCCGCGCGCCAAAACCGTCACGCCAACTGCAATCCTCTATACGACACCGACTCTCTAGAGCAAGCTCGTGCGCAAGAACATCGACACTGTCAAAACCAAGCTACTTTTGCGCAAGAACAAGAATGGCAACGCCTACGACAACAACAAGAGGAAGAGCGAGCGTGCCAACACCAAGATGCACAAGATGCTGAGGCGCAACGCCAAGAACAACAACTACGCGAAGCTTAAGCACTTTAGGCGCAACGTGCCCTCCGAGATTCAAGTCGAGCCGTAGCCACGCGCAACCGACAAGCTCGTGAGAAACAATAAGCGCTTCGTGATGAAGTTCAAGAACGAATCTATCAAGCTCGCGTGCATCGTCAAGTTCCTCAAGCTCATCCACAAGCTCGACAAGCTCCTCCACAAGCTCGGCAAGACCCTCAAGTTCACCAAGAGCATGGTGACTATGGAAATCCTCCACGCCAAGAGAAACATGAGGTTGACAATCCTCCGCGACACGGACGTCATCATCCTCGACCCCAACACAATGAAGATCAACGATACGGCAAGCTAAAGTTCACCATGCCCAAGTTTTCCGGAAGCAATGATCCCGAAGAATACCTTTCATGGGCATTGAAGGTTGACAAAATTTTCCGCTTGCACAACTATGAAGAAGAGAAGAAGATCGTGATGGCATCACTTGAGTTCCAAGACTACATCCTCATATGGTGGGAACAAGTCCTTGAGCGTCGTGAGGCAAGAGGTGAACCACCCATCACAACTTGGGCGCAAATAAAAGATTTCATGAGAGCATGTTTCGTACCAACCTACTACAACCGCGACCTCTTCAAGAAACTCCAACTCCTCAAGCAAGGAACCAAGAGAGTTGAAGAATATTACAAGGAAATGTAGACTGCCATGATACGAGCTAATGTCACGGAAGATGATGAGCAAACTATGGCACGTTTCTTGAATGGACTCAATCATCCTATCAAGAAGATCGTCGACTTCCAACCATACTCGAACCTCATCAAGCTAGTGCATCAAGCTACCAAAGCGGAATGTCAAGTGCAAGATGACTTCTAATGCAAAGTGTTGGGTGACAAAAGAATGCGATGCTCCAGAATCAAACAAGACAGTTGCAGGTGCTGAGTTGACAAGGAACGTACCCAGCACGATGTTCGAGTCTTCCTGGGCTTCTTCTGCAGTGACATGATTCACATGACCCTTGCCATTGTTGGGCGGGTTGCGGGGATCTTGGTTCCTTGGTGGCATTAAACGGCCTTGGCCTTGGTTCTGCGCATTGGGGCGCGGTGCATCTGGCTTCTTGTTGGGGCAATTGTTGGAGTAGTGCCCTGGCTGACCACATCCAAAGCAAGTGACTTGATTGGAGTTGTTTCTCTTGCCGACATTGTTATTGGGGTTGTTGTAAGCTGGCATGGGGTTGGCGTACTGCTGAGGCTGATAGTTGGTGCGGGGTGCAGGGGCCCTTGGCTGCTGATATGCTGGCCTGACCGGGGCTGGCTACCACGGGCGAGGCTTCTGGTTGCTGGAGCTACCCTTGCTGATCATCTTGCGCTTACGGGTATCATCCAAAGCACGTCGCTTGTCTTCAAGCATGAGTGCCTTGTTCACCAGATCAGGAAAGGTTGGGCAGTCACACACAACAAGCGAGTACTACAGAGTCTGATTAAGGCCTTCCATGAAGTGCTCTCTTTTGGCAGCAATAGTGCTGACATCCTCAGGAGCATACCTTGACAGAACACTGAACTTCTGCATGTACTCCTTGATGGTGCTACTTCCCTGCTTCAGGGCTCAGAACTCACGCTTCTTGATGGCCATAATTCCAGAAGGAATATGGGCCTTGCGGAATTCTGCCTTGAAGTCATTCCAAGTGATGTTTTGCCCAACATGCATGACCTTGAATCCATCCCACCAAGCTCTGGCAGTTCCCCCATGACAGTGAGCGGCATAAGCCACCTTCTCACGGTCTTCAGTACAGCCGACTAGTTCCAGCAAGTCCTCAATGGTGCGGACCCAGTCGTCTGCATCCAGGGGTTTAGCAGTCTCGATGAAGGTTGGTGGTGCATGCTTTTTGAACTCCGCCAACATGGAACGTCCATTACCGTTCCCCACCGGCTGGCGGTTGTTGGTGATAGCTTGAGCAATCATCTGGAGGGCTGCAGTGTTGGCTTGGCATTCCTCTCGGAAGGCTTGGAGAAGCTGAGCCATGTCCATGTTTGGAGGTGGTGGCGGTGGTGGATCTTGTCCTTGGGTTTGATCCTAACTAGCTCCTCCTTGGGTGGATCCTCCGGCTCCTTGCTGCTGGGTAGTTACCAGTACGGGTTACAATGAATATCATAATTGGGGAAGATGATGGGAAAGCAAGGTAGATGGGGTGCCTAGTAAGGGGGTCGGTATGACACAAGTTGATGTTATGCAGGGGCCCAAAAGGGGCAAAACACATTCATTCAAATCCAAATGGGTGAGGTAGTCATTTACATGTTCCCGAAGGGAAAGTACGATGTCCATCAAATACATCAAAATCAAACACAACACTACATGGTTTCATATGAACCATTACAAGGTCTCGACTTCACCTAGGGGATAAACGACCTAACCTACCTTAGGGGTTACGAACTGGCATATCTGGGTTGCGAATGATGCCTAAGTGGTGGAATGCTCGGTCGCGTAGTCTGGCTCTTCCTCCTCGTCATTAGTAGCCTGACTTTCTTCTTCACTCGAAGGAGTGGGGGACTGGAGGAGCTCAGCACGGTGTTGCTTTGCCGGTGGTGTGAAGAGCTTGCGGTAATCCCTTGCACTCATGCGGTGTTGCTGTGGGGGTCCTCCATTCTTTGAGGGTCTTCCGCCTTGGTACGCGATTGCGGGTTGTCCAAGGGGAGCACCTTCCTTCTTGATCCTATCCGTCTTCCCTTATGCTTGGCAAAGAAGTGCCTTGGTCTCATGAAGTTCCTTTCGGAGCTCCATTGATTCCAAGGCCAAGTGTTGTGCCAAGCTATCGGCATAGAGGCTGAAGTAGGTCTAGAATCGGAGTGGAAGTCCTTCCTCCGATGGTGGAGCCGTGCGCTGCTCTAATCCTCACCCACCTTTCGATAAGGCAAGAAGCGGGTTGCTATCTCGTCTGCCATCTCTGGAAGAAGGCATCGAAGGCGGGTGAGTGCCTTGAGGGTTGCCGTCTCGATGGCGAGAACCAGTGTTGCCATCTGGGGTCCCTCAAAGAACCAGCTTGTTGGAGAGTCACTGGCCTTCATGATCACTTCCACATGATACTCCATCTCGGTGTCATTGATCCAGTGCTCATGGTAGGTGAAAATGGGGGCTCGATGAAACTGGCACTTCTTGGGGCTATCCTCGAGAAGCACAGGGAATTCGGTGGTCTGGAAGTCTTTGGGTACGGCAGCCATCCACAAAGGTTGAATGGGAGAGGTCAATATGGGAAATATATCTTGGGTTTGGTAATATTAGAAAAGAAGAGGAGTGTAGAGGATTTTGCAAAACGGGTTTTGTCCTAACTAACGCCCATGCTAACTAAGGCTTCCTACAGTCAGGATGGCTCTGATACCAGCTCTATGGAGACCCTGACTCATAAGTCATGATCACCGAATGCACGTGTACAGTGATCCCATAGATCAATGCTCATCGAACACACAGAAGCTGAATAATAAGAGCCTTACATCCATACATACCGTCTTACACAAATTATGACCATTATGGTCAAGTCTTACATAGATAAAGCCTCAAGGGCTGAATACCAAATAAACTTAAGCAGTGGAAATCTTCGTTGATAGGTAGAACCCATGCCATCTGCCTTAACCCTACATGCATTCTGACTTGGAAAGCGTCCTAGTTCGCATGTTCGTCTCCAAAGAATTCTTCTTCGAAGTCCTGCTCTTCCATGCCTGGCCAATTAAATAACCAGTGGCAAGCCAATGAGTACTTTGAATATACTCGCAAGCAACCCATGTTTTGGTTCAAGATACAACAATGCATGATATAGGTAAATTTTGCAGAAAGCTAATTTTATTGTGCTATGACATGTTCAACAACTGGTAAAACATGCATCATATGAATTCAAGTAACCATAGGGACTGGTTACAGATATCAACATAAAAGGAGTGGGCATCAACCCAACTCAATCATGTCAAGTCCTTTGACTTGACCCAAGTAGTTCTTCCCACTTATCCAAACACACATACTGGTTTGTAAACATGTGTACGTAGCCCAAGAGCGGTTACCCAACTGTCCTTGACTATGGACACGGCTGTTCAAATAGTTTTACACTCTGCAGAGGTTGCACACTTTACCCACAATATCCGGGGAACTTCTGTGTCATCCACGACCCGCGGTACCTCAAGTACCCGGGGTAAGCACCCGAACATTATCTTTCCCTTGACAACACTAACAAAGAGTCCACTCGTTGGCCCTTGTCCTCATGATGTACATCATGCGAGACTCACTCAAGATCGTACCATCCGAGAGGGGATGCAACGGTGTGCCCGGTGTCTGTAAAAATAGCCATAGTCGCCCTACCTCGCACGACTATGTATCGAGAGAGTACCTCATACCCTCTCGCCACTAGTAAAGCGGGCTCCCTGCTAGTATTGACCAAAGTAATCAACAAAGCCCCATCCCATAAGGTGTATTGTGGTTGTACATGTAAGGTTGGAATAACGGTCGCAACTTAAACCAATCTGTATTCGAAAACATACTCACACAACTTGCTCCGGTACACCACTTCTTTGTCAAGTGGTTCCCTAGCTCATCATCTCCCTCGGGCATTAATGGCACCCAACGGGGTTTTCAAAAAGTCTTTGGAAATACTTTTGTCTCCATCACCATGCATATACCCGTCCCATTTGCGTAGCATCTACTTTAGCATCCTATCTACTCCCACCGGCATAACCCTCATAGGAAGGTAGGGTCATGCACAATGCAAGTATCAACAAGGAGGAAACGAAGGCAACCCACCGAAGTGGCTACCATCTCATCATGATTCTGATGCAACAATAATAAAGTGCTATATGACATGCACAAAAAGGGGTTTCACAGACATGGTCAAAGGGCTGCTTGCCTGGCTCACCAAAGTCTCCTGGGACTTCAAAGTTTTCTGGTCCAACTCCTTCGTCAGCAACGCAATCTATCGTCGCAAAATAATAACGAGGAAAAAAAGGCAATAGTAAAACAGAAAAACCAAAGTGCTCAGAAAAATGTGAACTTATTTTTGATAAATACTAGGGTGAAAACTAAGAAGGGGAAATTCCAAGTCTCGGATTTGGAGCTAAATGAACAGAGTAATGGATTTTCAAAGAAGGATTTATATATATTCAAACTTGAATTTGAATTTGAACAGTACATAGAAGTTGGTTGGACATGTATGAAAGTTACACCATTAAATAGGTGGGATTTTTACAAGAATTTGGGAACTAGAATTATTGCATTTGGATTATTATTTAATCCTGTGGAAATTTTGGAAATTTGATAGAAAAAGAAAAGGAAAAAGGCAGACTGTACATCGGGCCGTAACAGCCGCGCAAACAAGCCCAAGTGGGAAAAGGCCTAGGCGGGCAGGCGGCTGCTGTGGTGCAGTTTAAACTCGACGGACGGGGCCCGTCGTCAGTGAGAGAGAGAGAGAGAGAGGCGAGGGAGAGGTAAGGATGACAGGCGGGGCCCGCCTGTCATCTTCAACCCAGCGATAGAGGGGCCGACATGCTCACCGGCGGTGATGCAGGGCACGGCGAGGTCGGGCGATGGCACGGCTGGACTCAGCGTTGAGTCACTGTTCGGGTGGCAGTGGTCGCCGTCATCGGAGTGGTCTGGTTCACCAACGACGAGGTCTCGCGGCGGACAAGCATCGGGCATCGATGGCTCCGGCCGTTCCTGGCTACAAAAGAAGCGGGGAGGAGAGGGGAAATAATCAGTGTCCTGTGGCGGTTCCAGAGGAACAAGAAAGAGAGCCGGGGGAGGCCTTTACTGTGGGATCGACGGCGACCCGAGGTGGCGGAGCTCGAGCTCGATCTCGAGGTTGGGCGCTTTTGGGGAGGAGTGGGTAGTGCAGGGGGGTGATTAGGTGTGGCGGAGGGTGAGTGGTGAGGAGAAGAGAGCTCGGGGAGGCCTTATATAGGCTGGCCGTGGCTCACCATGGACAGGGCGCACGGGCGGCCGCGGCGATGGCTCTGGTGGACATGGGAGGGAGCAGGGGAGGTCGTGCGGTGCTCGTGGGGCTGGTGTAGGGTGCTGAGAAGAGAGAGAGGAGGAACGAGGCGAGCTCGGGGCGGGGCCCGTGCTCGTGCAGGGAGTGGCGGAGCTGGGCGGCGCCTGGTTCATGCGCGGGGCAGCCAGGGGAGAGAGAGGGAGGAGAGGGCCGACCGCGTGCCGTGTCGCGGATGTCGAGGCGCCTCGTCGGGCGCACTGGGGAGGCCCGAGGTGGCCAGAGGTGCTTGGCGCGGGGTGGCTATAGTGCAGGAGCGCACTGTAGCGCGCTCCAGAGCGCCCAAATGGCCGGCATGGCCATTTTCTATGCAATGTGGGTGCGGCCAAAGGTGTCTGGTAGCTCTAGGGGGAAGTAAAGAAGTGGGCTATGGCCTTGGATGCCCTGGGGAGCCACTGGAGTGAGGAGGGAGGTTGAGGGAGAGATAGAAGCTGTTGTCTAGGGTGGTAAATGGGGGTGTTTCACCCCTCAATCATTGAGCAATGGCCAGGGGAAAGTTACTGGAGGTAGAAGAGGGTCAGGAGTAGCTGTGGTAAAAAGTTGAGGCCACGGAGATTAGTGGAAGAGGTCAAAGTGATGTTTTGGAAAATTGGCAGAAGGTGTGTGTTGCTGGTTTGGGCAAGAAAATGAATTACACTTGACATGAGACTTAACAGGATGGAATGGCATATAGAAATAGGGTGTTCCACCAAATTTGAGTTCATTTGGGTAAAGTTGCCAATGCAACTTTTGTAAACCCAAGAAATTCACATAAATGCATTTACCAAGATCTAGTCATACAAAACCATTCCCTTTGATGCACCACTTGGTGTAGTGTCATCATTTGGGGTTTTGATCATGTCCACAAAGTTTGGGGTCATTTGGAATAAGTTGGCAACACTACAAAAAAAAGACACATCCGTGACATTTTGGGCCGAACGAAAAAAAATTCTGTCATACATATGACACTTCTATGACGATAATTGTGACAAAACCCGGTATCATCATAGATGTGGTGGGCTCCAACTTCTATGACAAAAATCATGACGAAAATGGGCTTTTCGTCTGGGCGGGCCGGAGACGCAGCTGCATGACATTCTTTGGGCCGCCCATGACGGAAAAACCGTGGTAGAAGCGAGGGGAGGAAAATTTGGGGAGTTCCTGTTACGGTGGGAGGTCGGAGGCCGAGCGATGCATGTTTCTCGTACACGACGCTGCAGCGTGTGTAGGCGTTAGGCTCTAATCAACCCGAAGCGAGGCGTTGGGCTCTAATCAACCCGAAGCGATTGACCGCAGTCTACGCTACATCGAACCCGAGCGATCGATTGATGGCGTTAATCAACCCGATTGAGCGATTCTTCACTATCGCTGCTAATCAAGCTACCGACATCGCCTGGATGAACAAAGGCGTTGCGGGGGGTTGGATGAACAAAGGAGCGGTGGTGTTGCCTCTGGATGAACAGGACCCGTGGTGTGGTGGAGGGCTGGATGAACAGAGAGCGGTGGAGGGGTGCCCGTGGAGGGTGGTTGAACATGACCCGTGGTGTGGAGGGTTGGATGAACAGAGACGGTGGAGGGGTGGTTGAACAAGAGCGGTGGAGTAAGCGCGGTGGAGGCTGGATGAACAGGAGCTCGTGGAGGCCGGAGGAGGTCGACGGTAGCCCGTGGAGGCCGGAGGAGGTCGACGGTGGAGATGAACAGATCCCGTGGAGTCCTGCTTTGCACGCCACACCCCTCCCGGCGAACAGACCCCCGTTTGATCGTGGGAGGTCCGTTTCATCCGCTTTGCGGCACGCCACACCCTCCCGATCAACAGACCCCGCTTCGACCGTGAGGAGGTCCGCTTCCTACGCTTTTGGCACGCAACACCCTCCCGATCAACAGGACCCCCGTTTCGACCGTAGGAGGTCCGTTTCCTCCGTTTTGCGGTACGCCACACCCCTCCCAATCAACAGGACCCCGTTTCGAACGTGGCCGGTCGAACACAAGGCCGTTTCCTCCATTGTGCGGTACGCCAGGCCTCGTTTCCATCGCTTGTTCCGTCCAAGCCGGTTGGCTCCCACGCGTTCCGTTGCCTCCCAATGAACACGATGCATTCCATTGCCTCCCCATGAACACGATGCATTCCGTTGCCTCCCCATGAACACGACGACGACGCTCTTTCTCCGTTCCGACCCAGCCATGTACACGAGCCCTCGCCATACATATGCACGAGTAGGCATTCGAGACCCCGCCCGTATGTACACATACGTGGCCGTATTTTCTTTCTTGCACCCTGGCCGTTGTACGTACGTGTACATGCTACGTGCGCGCCTCTACATCGACCAGTATATATGTACGTACATGTTCGCGACCAGAATGACAACGCTACATACGCTTCGACCAGGTGGGTCCCGACTGTCAGGCACTTCCTTGCCTGCGAAGATGTAGCTGGTGGGTCCCAGCAATGGGGGCGAATCGCTTTTTGCCCGGACGCACTTCCTTGTGTGCGAAGATGTAGCTGGTGGGTCCCAGCAATGGGGAAACATTTTTTCACGAAATACGTGGCCCGTCCCAAAGGGTCCCTGCTGTCGGTGGAGGAATCATTATTTTCAGCGTAATAAGGAGGCACTTCCTTGCTGCGGCCGTGGACCCAACTTTCAGCCTCTCCACGCATAGTCCACGTCCGATGGAAGTCGCCTTGACCACGCTGACCACACCGCCGAGAGCACCAGGGCGGTGGACGACGGCGAGGCCTAGGAAGGGGCGATCGCGGAGCCGTGAAAGACGCCGTAGTGGATGCCCACGCGGAGAGGAGTATGAGGGTTCACTCGTTTGGCTGCGGTGTGAGGTCGCCGCCGCCGCAGGGCCTGGCCAGCGGTAGGAATAGTAGGGGGCGGTGAGGCCTCCGTGGCAGCACAGTCGCCCACGTGAGGCAGGAGCAGGCGGCATGACCGGCGCTGCTTTGGGTGGCTGGAGCAAGAAGACCAGAGGGTGAAGAAGCACTATGGCCGTTGGATGGACATCGTACGGTCACTGGAGCTAGAATCATTTATATTGACTAAGTTGACAAAGCCCTCCGTCCCCGTCAACTTAGTAGGCCCACAAGTCAGCCACCCACCAAGGTGGGTCCCAGCTACCAGGGAAGTATTCATTTTTTGTGCGTAATAAAGAGGCACTTCCGGTGGGTCCGAGCTGACAGCGGGGGGAACATTTTTTTCGCGAAATACGGTGGCCCGTTCGGTGGGTGCCAGTAGTCAGGGGGGAAACGTTTTTTTCGCGAAATAAGGTGGCCCGTTCGGTGGGTCCCTGCTGTCAGGTGGAGGAATAATTATTTTGCGCGTAATAAGGAGGCACTTCCTTGCGGCCTCCGTGGACCCAGCTGTCAGCCTCTCCACGTACAGTACTCTTCTGATGGAAGTCGCTCGTTGACCACATTGACCATGCCGCGCCGAGAGCACCAGGGCAGTGGACGACAGTGATGCCTAGGAAGGGGACGATGCGGAGCTGGGGAAGACGCAGCAGTGGAAGCCCGCGCGGAGAGGAGTACGAGGGTTCACTGGTTCGGCTGCGGTGTGAGGTGAGTGGAGGGATGGCCTGGCCAGCGGTGGGAGTAGTATGGGGGCGGTGAGGCCTCCGCGGCAGCACAGCCGACCACGGGAGGCAGGAGCAGGCGGCACGACCGGCGTTGCTTTGGGCGGCTGGACCAAGAAGACCAGAGGTTGAAGAAGCACTACGGCCGTTGGATGGACATCGTACGGTCACTGAAGCTAGAATCATTTATATTAACTAAGTTGAAAAAGCCCTTGGTACGCTCCAACTTAGTAGGCCCACAGGTCAGCCTCCGAAATGGTGCGCCCCAGATGTAAGGGGGAGGAATCATTTTTTGGGCGGCCGAAGCTAAGAATATCCGAGATTGAAGAAGAAGCATGACATTCGTTGGATAGACATCCAACGGCCACTGCTACTCGAACCGTGTGTTGACTATAATAAGTTGACAAAGCTTTGCATACACGTCAACTTATTTTTTAGGGACGCGAACTTAGTAGGCCCACAAGTGTGTGGCGAGAACTTATAGCCCGCTTATGCTTTGTAAGAATGTACAACCCATTTTTGAATTCTAACGGAATTTACAACAGCCCATTTACAGTTTGTTAAAAGTACAACCCATTTTCTAGCTAGGACAACGATTAATAATTTCAACCAACCGTTGAAGACAAAATTCAATAAAATTTCCCACATTTTGATGGGATCCGAAATATTTTTATCCTGAAATTTCTAGTCAGATTAAATATAAATTTGTATTACGTAAAAATCCAACGAAACATTGCGCGTGCAACAATGAAAATTTAACATTTTCAAAATCCATAAATAATATTTTATAAACTAATTTCGTGTTTGGTGCACTTTTTTATAGTTACTGCCCAGTTTTTATAATTACATCCCATTTATTATTTTTTAAAGCCCATTTTCCTGTTAAGCCTAATGCATCCCTCCTAGGAAAGATTTGCAGCCAATGGGCGGAGAATAACAAGTTGACCTAGCCTGGGTATTCCTCAAAAGACGATAGCTGGGCTAGCCATTTTCATCTTGAAAAAATTAGTATCTGGGCTGGATATCTGGCCTGGGCTAGACAGGCCACAGCCCACCCAGCTAATACCTTGCTCTCCTCACGAACAACAACGAAATCATCGCCAAGAAAAACTCGCAGTGCTCACGCCTCAAAAACACAAATATTGCTCGAGCTGCTTGGTCCCAGTATCGGCCGCACCTTGTGCAATTCTCTCGCTTATATTGGCTACATAGGTTGACAATGGTGTGGGACCGTGATGTCGAAACCAGGAGAAAGCAAAAAATATAGTTGTACATAATAAGGAGGCACTTATGACGTGCGGCTATGGCCCTAGTGGGTCCCTAGTGTCATCCAGTCAAAATAAAGTCATCTCCTGAATCCTCATGTTCGTTGACCATGTTAACAATGCTCGACGCCACGGTGAGCGCAACAACTCGAAGGACAACGGAGAGGGCCTCGCGGGCCCTACGAAGGTCTGATACAGCGCCCGCTGCTCATTCAGGAAGCCAGGATCATTGGACACCTATGAGCACCTTCGAGAAACTGAGACGAGATGAAACGGTAAGGCCGTGCTTGGGAGCTCTGGTTTATTTCAAACCTGTATTAACATACAAGTGTAATTTACTCGTCATCGGAAACAACGCGTAAAATACAGGCGTAATGAAACCGAGGGCCCGAGGTCTGTAAGTAAAACCGGCGGGTTACGCGTGTAATTTGAGAGACCAGTGTATATTTTACGAGCACTGCTATATGGACGACATTAACAGACGATACATGCACGACGTGCGTATCATGCCATCCATGGGCAAGGCTGAAACTGCAGCTAACGGCTGGATTAGCAATCGTCCGAGTGTCGTTCAGTGTTTTTATCGTGTGTGAAGTACTTCCGATATTTTACTAGTCGAAATCGAGCAACCAAGCACCTTCGCCCGAGACCATCTGCTTTAATTTACAAGCGTCAGTTTTACAAGCGGTTTTGGTTGGAAAACGACGATCCAATCACGGCCTAATATCATGAGTTGGTCGGAAGATCATATGGTTTCATGTCTAACCTACCCGACTTGTCGATAGGCTATGAATGAAACATCGACGATGAACTTCTTAAGCACGGAAATAACAGAAGAGGATGATCTTCTTAACAAGCAAATCACTGGCATTAGATCGACATGCAAAACAATATGAAGCATTATTCTCAGGAGGCACGGTGAACAGCTCGTGATGCCGCATGCCACAACATTCCAAGCTCAACTTTGCAATCAAACACAAGGCCTGGCATTACATAGACAATATTCAGAACAAACTCTTAACACAGGAATATCTCAACAGAGTAACTATTTACTTCTAAACTGAACACAGGAATAGGAAAAAACACTCGACACTGCTCATAGCAAGGGCGTCCCACTCAAAAATATCAAATGAATGTCTTCTGGCTAACATCAATGAGCAAATTTTGACAAGGTTTTCCAATTCCAATATATTAAACTAACGTCTTCTTTCTAACATCAATGATTAGACTTTGACAAGCTTTTCCCATTAAAATATGTAATGCCTATGATCGTGGAGTCCTGTCGCTTCTTGCTAACATCAATGATTAAACTTTGACAAGCTTTTCCCATTCAAAATATGTAATGCCTATGATCGTGGAGTCCTGTCACTTCTTGTACTTGTTTGGGCACTTTTGCCCGTGGCACTCCACGTGTTGTTAAATTGCCAATGGTCTCGCAGACTAGTCATGTCACCGTGTCTAATATTTATGGCACCGGTGAAGCAATGGAGGGATTCGTGCCAAACTAAGAAAAGGTGAAATTGGCACCTCTTTTGGCCTACATAGTGGAAGGCCTAATACTCAGTAAAGCTTCTCGGTCATTCCTTCAGTAATGTAGCGCAAACAATGCCTTCTTTTTCGCAAAGTGGAACGACCAACTGGACCAAAGAATGCAGCGGTTGCCTTGGACACATTGGCTCCTTTTGTGCGCTTGAACTAAAATCAAGTCGAATAAAACCGAGCTTTAATTGTGATATCCCCGTAAGCAACAAAAGGTATAAGGGAAACAATTACTGAGAAATAATGGTTGATGACTTGTACTCCCGTAAGAAAAACATCTACTAATCTACCTTATCTTAATGGGAAACAAAGCAGAGAGTAGCAATTCTCAATCAAGTGTGATTCATTCATATTAATCGAGACATTATCTTAACAATGCCTTGTTTCAACATGTATAAAGAACGAAACAGCAGAAAAGTATCATTCCTAAAACAATGCGATCGATTCATTTTAACAGAGACATTATCTTAACAATACCTTGGTTAAACATGTAGAAAGAACTACAAAGCAGGATAGTACCATTCCTAACAAGTGTTGCAGTTTTGAACTAAGATTCAGAGTTAATTAATTCGAGAGTGGCATTGCTTAATTTTACCAAATGCATTAGATTAACGAAAAGCATAAACAGTTCCAGGGAGAGTGGGCGCAACAACAGTGTGTGCTTCCATCTACTTATAAAGGGGTGATGCAGAGTTTGTTGTAACAAAGCAACAAGCATCATGTCCGGTTGGTCCCATTTTGTTCACTACTTAATGGGAAAAGACAGCAATACAATAGCTTCAAATCAACATTTATTTAAAACAGTACCAATACAAGTAGCACAACATCTCAAAGCACACTACACAATCATGTGGATGAAGGCCTGTACTGACCTTTCATGAGAAGACCAGGATAAAATATGAATCTGCCAACACGAATAGGAAATCAAATCTCGTTTTGTGCAGTTGCACTAAAATCAAGCAAAGTGTTTCGCGTAGAGAAGCAAAATGTCGCAATAGCAACAAGTTGAATAGATATCCTGTTTAAACAGAGGCAAAAAAGGAATCAATTCTCGGCTAATAAAGGAGGATGAAACATGCGCCACAAAATGGTAATCCCGCCAATCCCTAACTTGTGTTGCAGTTTTGAAATAAGATTCAGTAGTTAATTTTGAGAGTGGCATCAATTACTGGCTTATAAAGGAGGTGATGCTGAATTTGTTGTAACAAAGCAACAAGCATCATGTCTGGGTTGGTCCCATTTTTGTTCACTACTTAATGGGAAAAGACAGCAATACAATAGCTTCAATTCAACATTTATTTAAAACAGTACCAAAACAAGTAGCACAACATCTCAAAGCACATTGCACATCATGTGGATGAGACCAAGATTTGAAACAACTCGCCACGAAGAGTGGAAACAAATCTCGATCTCCTTTTGTGCAGTTCCACAAAAATTAAGCAAAGTCACCGGTGTGACATTCAAGTTGAACTGCACAAAACACTCTTAAAACATAAGTGTTTCGAGTAGCGAAGCAAAATGTCGCAATAGCAACAAGTTGAATCGATACCCCTATTTTAGCAGAGGCAAAAAAGGAAACAATTACTTGCCGATAAAGGAGGATGAAACAAACGGTGACAGAAAGAAGCATCTAACTTATCTTGGATGGAAAACAAAGTAGGATAGTAGCATTTCTAAAACGGTTGCATTGATTCATATTAACAGAGACATTCTCTTGAAACAACATTTGTTAAAAAATGTAATTTACTTTTAACAGTGGCATTGCTTCAATTTTTCGGCGGCATTCTTAGATTAACAACAGCAAAATAGTTGTATGGGACATGCCAGCACCATGTGCGTCCACACGTATAAATGGGTGATGCAGAGTATGTAGCCAAGCAGCATATATGCATTGGTCCCATATTTGTTCTCTTTGAACCTTTTTCCTAAGTGAGGGCAGCAAATATAGTCCTGCACAAACTACCCGACCCCCCAGTTTCTTTCCTTTTCAACAAAGAGATCCGTTCCTTACAGATGTGTGTACTGGGTTACCCCCTTTTTCACTTTTCGACCTACAAAGCGGCTGGATAGCCAGTCTATACTACTTTCCGCCCCTCTATTCCTCATTGAAACACGTCCTAGATTCTTGCTCCAGCCCACCTCACCCTTCTTTCCTCTTTGAACCAAGACCTAGATTCGACTACAGATCGAAAAAGATCCACATGCAGCTAGAGCAAAGACGGTTTCAAAGAAACTTATACCTTAGGGTCGTCGGGATGTGGCAAGGCGTGCGGCGGGAGGCTGGATCTGCCCACACTACGTACGACAGCAAGGAAGAAGGAGTCGGTGGCCCTCCCACACAGGCGCTGGGTGAAAGAGAACAGCGCAGCCGGCAGTGGATTGCCTCCCTCGCCGAAGGCGATAGAGTGAACGATGCACCTCCTCCCCTTCCCGGTGCGACGGGATACAGACGCCTCCTTCACCAGCTATGAGGGGGGAGAAAGAGACAAGAGGCCAACGCAGTCTTGTTTAGATCTGGTGAAGAGAGGGTGAGAGACCGTGGATATAGAAAACCCTAGCAAATGAACGCTGAGCCTCCAGCGTGTAACATATATGTAGTGCGGCAAGCGTGTGGAGAGTGCAAACCCTAGCGAACAAGCGCTAAGGCTCCCGCTTATATATATATACTACTGTAGTACGGACTGAGCTCCGGTGCCTTCACTGCACCTGCTTTTGGCTGTATGACAGGTGAGCCAACCACATTTTGGGCCCACCTGTCATAAACCCAAAGGCAGGTGCACTAAGTCAAGCCGCGTCCATATAGTACTCTCGTGTATACAACTAATATATACTAGAGGAGTGGTTTTCTTATTATCTCCATAACAATCGTTTTAAATTGTGTAAGTACGAAATGAAACTCTTTATTTAATGTACAGTGAAGAAAACTAGTACTACTTCCGATGAACTAACGATCCACGCCCACGCGTCCGGGTCGCACTTCCTGTCCTTCACGTGTGGTACACTACCTCCCTTAAGTGAACAACCACAAATGCGCCAAATTATCGGAAACGTGTGAGAGTGTACAAATAAAGAATTTTAATTTCAATTATCGGAAAGGTTTGAGAGTATTACAAAGTTTGACTTCAGCCAAATCTAATATGCGGAGTAAATAAAAATGGAGGGCTACTACGTCCATCCGGGTTTTTAGTCCACACCATTTTTTAAATCAAAGTTAATAGCTGGACAAATAAAATTACAGGGGAGCTGGAGACAAAGTTGTGAGAAGGCTTAGAAATCAATACAAAACTTATGCTCTTAGTACCAACGTCGATCCTTCTTCGAGGAAACATTTGGTTCATAGCCAATTGTGTGATAAAATTGCACCAACGTGAAAGACGAATGCGTCTCCAACGCAACCAAGGTGAACTGACGAAGGATATCATCTTTGTGCGTAACAAGCAAAGAGCACTGATGGAAGACAACTTGTTTTTCATTGAAAATCGATCAGCTTCACCAGCCGACGCAACCATGAGGCGCAACCATGAGCATCGATAGGTCATCGTGGTGATGCATCATCCATTTGGCATCAAGTTTGGGTGAGGCACCTATGAAGTTCGACAAATCCTCACTGTGGTCTATTTCTTCTCTGTAATCAAGCTTGAGGAAGGAAGAACCATGTGGCAGAGGACAGTGAGGCGGAACAACAATGGCCATCCAATTTTGTGCAGTTCCACTAAAATTGAGGAAGACATGCCCGGGTATGGAGACACTCATCGCTGTTTCCAAAAATATTAAAAAGGGTTAGCAACGACATCTCAATTGTCAATAAGAACTAATGAAAAGTACACCAACAAACAGAAGCATCATAATTATATATTTATGGGAACTAAACCAGGATACCCGAGAAAAAAAGCATTTCTTCATTTAACCAGTGATAGTACTACCACCATATGGACAATGACCGCACAACCACCATGTACTTTTTGTCGAAACAACATGTATACCTCCACCGAGGCATAAATCAGGACAACTTTTCGAGTGGCATTTCCTCTATAATAGTACTAGTAGGTGATGTTGGACCAGCCGACGAACCCTAGCTACTACTATGCATGGGGAGCTAGGGAGTAGTCGCATAGAAGAAAACCTGCACGCAGCGACCTGAGGAGCTGGACCAAGACAAGAAGTTATACCTCAGGTGGGCGAGATGTCGTTTAGGCGGGCGGGCGGGATCTGCCCACACGACGGCAGCGAACAAGGGCGCGGAGGATCTTCGTCTGCGCCAGCGTCGGCTCCGAGAGGACGGTGCGCATTGGCTCCCTCCGTCGCCGACGGCGACAACGTCAACGCTGCACCTCCTCACCTCCCGCAGCGGATGGGATTCGACCAGATCTGTGACCACCGGTGAGGAGAGAGATAGAGTGGACACTGTCATCTTGTTTTGCTATGGAGAGGGTGAGAGCGCGAGACGCGAGAAACTCTATCAAACAAGAGGCTATAATGGAGTAAAAAATCTCTCCATAGCAGTGGTTTTAAATAGAATACGCGTGTTCCTGGAAAAAAGAAACGAAAACTGGCGGACAATTTTTTAAGGGTCTGTCTAGGACACATCTAGATGTGACATAGTTATGTCACATCTAAGTTGATGTCCACTCTATTTGTGGTCTATTTTTTTGTCCTAGTTTTTTTTGTTTCTTGTTGCTAGATTATATACTTGTGGGAGCTTAGATGTGATATCCTTAAATAACATCTAGATGTGAATTAGACAAACTGATTTTCCAACATACCAAGAAAGAAAACTCGATCAAAAACACGCCCCCGCTTCCAGGTCGTGAGAGTCGTCGCGCACACACACATAGACATAGACATGCATATCCGTTTTTACGTAAAATTCCATTTCCATCTCCATCTCCAATCATATTTGTCCAACTGGCACATTATTTACGTTGTTAATTATATACGCAGCAATATTAACGTATAGCATCTCTTGTTTGCGCGTCCCGACCGCTGCCACGGCCTGTCCCGACCAACCCAACCCTCTTCATCACCGCGCGTGCTTCCCGCCAAACGGTCGATGCCGCATTCATGCCCGCCAGAGCGGACGTGACCTCTCACCGCGCCCGGCATTGAAGCGCGCGCCGAGAGAGCGCGTCGCCCGCCGCTTCCGGTGCACGCGGCTGCTCCGCGTTCAAAGGTCGCAATAGCCGGCTACAACATGCATGTAAAAAGTTCTTAGGAGTCCGTGCTACAGCTAGCTGTCCTCCCCCAACTCGTCAATCTCTTCCAGTAGTGCTAGTACTCCATGTCGTGATCCATCAGACAAGCAGTGAAAGTTATCGTATACTCGGTTTGCGGTGAGTGGCATGTCGAGCGACCGTGTGGGGTCGAGCCGTGGAGGAGGGTGAGACACGAACACGGCAGACGTGATTTAAACGTTGGTTTTGCTCGATGACGCGATCCAACAAAATGAAACGTTGATTTCTCTCCGTTTCCATTTTTTCTTCGGAAAACGGAAACTTTCCACTCCATTTTCATTCCTATTCCAAGGTTGCCCCGTTACAACATTCCATCAAATTCAAAGGAAAACTAACACGCATGCTGATGCATCTCAATGATTCACAAATCATAGCCAATATTTACTTCACAACTAAAGAAAAAAGTTGTGAGAGTGTGTATGAAAGAAAAACTACTGATCGGGTCACTATGACTTAAACCCTAAACCCTAAACATGATTTAATTCCCTGGCCAGGTAGAACCTATCGAAGGAAAGACGGCTGGCACCCTCGGATCATACGATGCTTTTGTGCAGTTCCATTAAAATCGATCTGAGCATCCCTGATGGCAAAGATATTAAAGAAGTGTGATTAGAATAATAGTACTGGCACTAGTTCATGAGACATAAACTCATCACAAGTAGAAGCCGGTAGAAGTAGAGAAAGATCGACATGGAGATGGAGCTACGGCAAGTGGAGCAAGCTGGCTCCAAAAGGAAGATGGACTACAGGGGACGTCGGGCTGTAGCTAGAAGGGCGGTTGGGACGCTGCATCGCCCATACCGCTGTGACCCCGATTGGGACGCATCGACCGTGGGTTTTCCCTCGCCGATGTCGATCGCGTCTCACGAGAACATTGTTCCTTCCCCACCATGGGATCGGGCCCATCGTTCTATGCTTGTGAAGAGAGCAACCTTAGCAAGCAGGCTTGTAGCTTAGGCTCCTGCTAGTGTATATATAGTGGTTTTCTTTTTCTCTCCATATCAACCATTTTATATTGCGTACGTGTCATTCAAGAGTGAAATGATGGTTGCTTCTTCCGACTAACTTACAGTGTGATTTGACTGCTCCTTAGTGGCCCCTACACGTACTCCCCCTACATGTATGCAACTATCGGCGTTCTGGGAACGGGGGTCCCCATACTTGCCTGCCTACGGCCTGCGGCATGGCTCAAGGGGTGGCCCATCAAGGCCCATCTTCATCAGCACAAGCTCAAGACCCTCGCGAGGGGCCAAGCCTCGCGGGGCGGACGACAGGGAGCTTCCTCAGGCACAGCCTCGTCAGGCTGGCTCGCGAGGAGGCGGAGAGATCAAGGCGGGGTACCTCACGAGGTGCCCATGATGCAAGCCATGATTTACCAAGGGCGCCAAAGGGCGCCACTCACGAAGGTCCTCCTTTCCTCTTT
The DNA here is from genome assembly GCA_021605205.1 of Aegilops longissima. NCBI lineage: Eukaryota > Viridiplantae > Streptophyta > Magnoliopsida > Poales > Poaceae > Aegilops > Aegilops longissima. Next base: position 516,750,804 of record CM038678.1, read on the forward strand.
GGTGCAAAGGGAGCAAGTGCAGGCAAGAGTATCAAGAAAAGGCATCCGTTTGATTGCAACAAGACCAAGACCGTCAGAACGGCAGGAAGGAATTCATTGTGGAGCCCAAGCCGGCCACCACCACGAGCCTTTGACAAAGCGAGGACCAACTTTAGTCAGGATAAGTGTACTAGATGTTCCCCTTCAAAATGGCCAATTGTTGGCGCCCTTCCCGCTCATTATTTGGGAAGAGGCCCAGGGCCCCCCTCTATAAATAGGACTAGCCACCACAGAGAGAGGGGGATCGATCTAATCGAGAAATCTAGAGAGAGGATCTAGCATCTGGGATCAGCAGAGAGAGAGCGACTGAACTCCTCCTAGCAGTTCATCACGCCAGCCAAGAACAGACCCTCGCGAGGCTGTTCTACTTTGTGTTGTTTATCATCGTCAGCCCAAGAGGCAATCCACCACACCACAAACTAGAGTAGGGTATTACACCACAATGGTGGCCCGAACTAGTATAAACCCTGTGTCTCTTGTGTTGTTCCTTTCATAGCTTAGATCTTAGCAAGGCGGCGAGGCGCAGGAAGGTAGAGGGTGAGATCTCCACGCGCACCCCAGTGTTCGAACCTAGAGGGTCTGACGGAACCCGAAATCCGACATTTGGCGCGCCAGGTAGGGGTGCGCCAGAACTTGTCTTTTGCCGCCCTGTTCTTCGCCGACCACCACATCCATGTCAGACGCTCTTCGGGCCCGCGGCGAGCGCCGAGCCGCTCTCGCTTCCCGAGTCGCCCAGACGGCCCCCATCGGCGGCCGTCCCCGCCGTTCCCCGTTGCCTGCCGTCAACGCCGCCACCAGTCCGGCGGGGAACGAGCAGCAAGCATCGTCCCAGCACCCGTCCATGAGGCGAGACGGCCATACCGCTACTTCTTCGCTCGCCCCCGTTGGTTCTTCCTCCCACGTGCTCCGCGCGCCTATGGAGGCTCGAGCTGCGCTCATCGCGGCAAATGAGCTCCTGCGCTACCGCCCTGTCGACGACGTCTACGAAGAGTGGCTCGACCACGTCGCCGAGATCGTCCGCGCCGCAGGGGGCTCCCCCGCGCCTCCTTCTTGCTGCACCGCGCCCCGCCCTACGCAGGCGATGAAGCTCCGGGGGCGCCTCAGCTGCCTCCCCCTCAAGAAGGCGCCTTGGCCCCAAGGCGCGTGGCCCCTGGGCGGAACCTGCTCCGTCCGACGCCAGCGCAGCAAGAGCAGAGCTGCCAAGAAGTCCCTCGCCCCAAGAAGCTGCCCGAGTGCTCCCTGCACCGGCTCGTCTCGACCATGCTCCTACTCCAGCACGCCAAGACCCCGCGCTGCTCCCAGCTGCAGCGCATGGGGACCCGCAAGACTAGGCTTTGCGTCACCTAAGGCCCCCCATGGCCACAGCAGGCTGTCGCGCCTTCACCGCCGAGCTGTGCAGCGTCGCGTGGCCCGACAAGTTCAAGCCAGACCTGCCTCCTTGCTACGACGGCACGGCCGACCCTGCGGAGTTCCTCCAGCTCTATGAGCTGGGCATCGAAGCCGCCAACGGGGACGAGAAGGTCATGGCGAACTGGTTTCCCATGGCACTCAAGGACGGAGCCCTTTGGCTCTGAACACTCGCTCCCAGACGATCTCCTCCTGGACGAGATGCGCACCCGCTTCATCGCCAACTTCCAAGGTACTCGCGACCGGCCTCCTGCCGTGAGCGACATGCGCCACATCAAGCAGCAGCCAGGGGAGACCCTGCAGAAGTACATCCAGCACTTCAACAACGCACGCCTCAAGCAAGGCTCGGGGGCTCTCTCCTGGAGGGCCACCGACCTCGCCAAGGTCACGAGGGAGGCGCTTGGGCACCACTTGGAGGTGTGCTTCAAAGCATGTTTCCCTCAGGAAGGAGGAAGGCAAGGAGGGCCAAACCCTCAGGAGTTAGTCAGTCAGATTACGCAGGAGTTGCAGGAGTCAAGAGTCATGAGTGGCAGCCGCCGCTTACCCGCCGTAGCTCCCCATCCAGGCGAGGATGGTGGGCTGCGCGTCTGCAACGACATCCTGTGGCTCAACCGAGCCGCCTCTCGAGGCGCTTGGCCCTCACGCTGGGCGCCAGTCCCACCCCACAGCCACGTTCGCATGCCCCACGGCCTGCGAACGCGGGCCATGACGCACCAGCGCCTCATGAGGAGCATCCTGAGGCTCAAGAGGCCAGGCGTTCAGTAGTCCCCGCGGAGATGGAGATGGTCCACGAGGAGCCACCGGCGCCTCCAGAGCCTCCCGAGGCTCCTGGGCCTGGGGGCTCATGAAGATCGGCTTCCGCAGCCCACGACGTCCGCTACTTCAACATCCCTTCGTCCCCAACGTTATCAGGTGACATCCTCCAGGTTTCATTTCCAGCTGGGAGCGCCCCCTCAGGGCTGCATCATTCCCAGGCCGCGTGGGTCCGTCCCTGCAGCGTGTATCCCTTTTACTTCATGTTCTTAGCTTACTTTGTTGGGGGCGCCCCTCGGGCTGCATCATCCCCAGGTCGCTCGGGCCAGGCCCAGCGGCATGTACCCCTCTCGCGTTTATTTCAGGTCATGCGTTCGACCCATCATGATTGTTATTTGATGCCTGTCCACGGCACCCCTTCTTCCTTCATGTCGGCCGCTTGCACGTTAAAGGGGGGTACATGAGCATCGCGACTCATGGCTCCTACTGGCTCTCCAGCCCTCACCCTCTGGCCTTGTCCACGGCATCGCGACCTGGCATACCAGCGACGGCTGAGACCCGCTCGAGAGCCGGGACCCGAGGACGTAGAGCGTCGGCATCTAACCAAATCTGCAGGAACACATCACAAGTTAAGGCCCAGCGCAAGCGCAACCCGCTTGAGGTAGGGCCCGTGAGTCCCACGCCGCTCACGGGTGCCCAGACACACCTCGTCGAGCCCTACCGTGCCAGCCACGTGTTAGGGCGGGGTTGTACATGCACTGGGCTCCTCCGGAGGGGGCCCTCCCACGCACTGGGAAGCACCATGCTCAGCTACCGATGGACGACACCTGCCGAGGAGCAGCTATGCCCGTACACATACGGAAGCGCTATGCTCGCAACCGGTGATAAACAAGCGAGGTGGCCCCGGCCACATCAACCTCAGGAGCCCAGGCTCGGTGTCGGCCTCATCGCAACGCCTCCCCTCGGGAGTGCCGCGCGAGGGGGCTGGGCACGGGGGCTACGCCTGGGTCACGCCCAGACGTACGCCACCCAGCCAGGCCCCTCGGGCCTGGTTCGTCGCACGTCTCTCCCCGAGCGGAGCCAAGGTACGAAGGCCATTTGAGCGTCAAGGGGGACTCCTGAGCATCGCGACTTAGGAGCCTAACTGGTCACGTAGCCCCTCACTCCTTAGTTCCGAAAGGCTAACGGCGGTTGAGGTATGCGCGGGGCCGGGCTCTGCAGACGTAGAATGGTAGATTCCCCCCACACGTCTCACCTCCCTACTTGTTGTTCGTGCGCCAAGGGGGACTCCTGAGCATCGCGACTCAGGAGCCTAACTTGTCACGTAGCCCCTCACTCCTTGGTCCCGTCCTGGTTTCCGGTCGGGGCTAACGGCGAGGTATCTTGGGGGGCGGGCTCACGCGGCGTAGAACATAAGCAAGTAGGAAGGAAAAGCGCAAATCTCAAGGAATTCAAAAGCAAATATTATAGTCCATAACTGTTATCACGACACCAAACGCAAGCTTAAACGCCTCCCCGAGGCATGATACATGTTGTAGGAAACAGAACAGGAGCCTCAACGGAGTCACTGGTCGGCGACGGAGCCACGCCGAGCAGGTTCGCCTCGTGAAGCCGCTGGACCGGCAGCGCCTCGCTTCGGCTTGGTGTTGAAGGCCCGGAACTTCGATAGCAGAGCCTCCGCTCGACCCTTCACGGCCTCAGCAGCGGCAGCGGCAAGCTTGCAGCTTGCTGGCTCCAGCAGGCTGTCGAGGTCGACGTTGGGATCGTGAAGGTAGACGTGGGTAAGGACCCGCGTCAGCGCTGCAGAAGACAGGACACGCGCCTCGGCCTCAGCCGTGGGGCCAAGGCTAAGGGTGACATCTTCAAGAGCGCGGATCAGGAAGGGAAGCAGCTTGGCGGGGCCATCCTTGGCACCGGCCAGCGGGCTTTCCAGGCCGCTGTCATAAAGCGTCCTCAGCAAGGTGTGAGCCTTTACCTCCATCTCCGTGAAGGCCTCGCGGTCCTCGGCAAGAACTCGTGCCTTGCCGTCCAGCTCGAATTCCTTCGCATCCAACTCCTGCTTCAGCGCACCTAGGCGGTCATAGTGCTTGTTAAGCTTGGCGTCCCAGTCCTTGACGGCCGCCTCGCGAGCCTTCATGTCTTCCTCCTTCTCTTGGCAAATGCGGGCCTCCTTGGCAAGCTGGTCCCGCAGGCCCTGCAGCTCACTCTCCAGCGCCTTGCAGCGACCTCGGACATCAGCTACCTCCCCCAAGGCAGCGTCGCGAGCAGCCTTTGCCCCAAGGACGGCCTACTTCTCCTCGTCGCAAGCCGTCGAGGCCTGAACCAGCGCCGCTCGAATCGAAGCGTCAGAGCGAATCCAGCCAGAGGCCAGCTCCAAGCGCTCGGCCACCAGGCGAGGGTCGGTGACCAGAAGATCTTGCCGCAGCCGGTCCAATTCAGCAACAGCACGATCCAGGACAGTGGGAGGAGTCGTAGAGACAGCAGTTGGTGGAGTAGGAGGAGAGGACGACAGCGTAACCACAGTATCCTGAGGTGGAACCTGCTGCGCCCCAACAGCTGTGGCGGTGGCATCAGGCAAGGACACCTCAGGAGTCGCTTGGGCCATGGGGTCTGAGCTCGCCCCAGCCATCTCCACCAGGCCTCGCGAGGATGACCGGGCAGGAGAGGCCCGTGTCTTGCCGTCGCCTTCCTTCACGGGCAGAGGCGCTGCCCCAGACGGAGCCTCTGGAGCTCCCTTCAGCTTCTTCACCGCAGGCGCCAGCCTAGCCAAGGGATACAGACATCAAGACTCAGCGGCAAAGCAGGGAATAAAACAAGAATCAAGCACTTACTGGTCAACGCTCGCAAGCTCGAGCAACCTCCGGCCATACTTGAAGCCCGAGAGCCGGCTGCAGGGATCAGCCTCAAGAGGCCGGGAGCAGGAGGCACGTCTGCAGATCGCCTCGGAGCCGGGGCAGACCCGCGGGGGACCAGCCCAGTCCTATCCTTTTTCAGGATCGGGGGCAACCACTCGCCGCCCCGCTTGTCGCCATCCTCGTCGTCATTGCTCAGCAAGAGGCGGAGAGCGCGGGACCTGCACCGAGGGAGGGGCGCTCTCGACTCCCCGTCGGTTGCCTCGGAGTCAGGCCCCGCTTCCCGCTCCTCTTCTTCCTCCTCTTCGCTGGAGTCGCCGGAGGACACGTTCACTGTCGCCTGGGCGCCGGGGTCTCGGGGAGCCTCCAGCGGCACGGGCCCATCCCCATTAAAGGCGGGCATGGCTTCCACCGCCTGCTCCCAATCGTCTCGAAGGAACAAGGGCGCAGGTGCGCCCTCCAGCCTCGCCACGTCTCCCCCGACCAAAGATTTGAGGACTGCGGCCAGATCTTCGTCGGCCAAGACTGGCGGGCTCGGGCAGGGCCTCCACAGTGAAGCGAAATCTCGCCGGCGGGGCCACCTGATGCTCCAGAACTCCCTCAGAGCAACGCACTCACCGCCGCCACCATGTTGCTCGGCCGCAGATCCACGCCCATCTTCTCCAAAGACCGCTTCGGGGATCCACGAGTTCCGCGCGAGACCAAGCGTCGATGGGCGTGGGATGCTCCGTGGGCAGAATCAGCCGAGGGTGGATGCGCCCAGCATCTACCATGACCCACTTGCTCCTGAAGCCCTCGATCCTCTTCCCGGGCTTCGAGATGGCGTTGGAGCTTCCATACGCGACAAAGCTCGCGCAGCGGAGACGGGACCACGAGAGGTCCGGAGGGAGAAGTAGTGGCACAGCAAGGCCACTGAGGGCTGCACCCCGACGTGAGCCTCACAATAATAGGCGAAGATCGCCAGAAGAAGAACAGAGTTGGGGTGGAGGTGGAGAGCTTGCAGTTTGTAGTGGTGGAGGACAAAGAAGAAGAACTCAGAGAAGGGAGGCACCAGACCGGCAGCAATGGCGCTCACGAAGAGCGGATAGAAGGTGCTTCCTTGGCCCTCGGAAAGGGCGGAGCCAACCTTGAACACCTCTGCCCCGACGATGCCTTGTGCCGCCACCATCCGGCGCACCCCGGGCGAGGCCCTCCTCTGACACATTCGGCGCGTCCAAGGCGGCTGAGTACCAAGCTCCGGCCGGGGTCTGGCGAGGCGCCATGTCTTGCTAGGGCACACGGTCGAAGTAGATCTGGATATTTCAGAGGCAGGAAGGGAAGGCGCAAGAAAGGGGATCTGAGCAATGTCCGAAGGAAGCAAAGCCTAGACAGACGCCGCTCTTTTGACGATTCACGCAGTTGCTAAGCCGCCCACGTCCAATCAACCGCCACGCGGCGCCCAAGGCCGCAGGCTGTTAGGGCCCACGGCGCTTCGCACTTGCCCCTTCGCTTCTCTGCTCAGCCAAGTCCGCTACGCTTTGGGCCCGGCTATCACGGGCGTTCGGGAACGGGGTCCCTGACTTGCTCGCCTGCGCCTGCGGGCGTGGCTCAAGGGGTGGCCCATCAAGGCCCATCGTCATCAACACAAGCTCAAGACCCTCGCGAGGGGCCAAGCCTCGCGGGATGGACAACAGGGAGCTTCCTCAGGCACGGCCTCGTCAGGCTGGCTCGCGAGGAGGCGGAGAGATCAAGGCGGGGTACCTCACGAGGTGCCCATGATGCAAGCCATGACGACCAAGGGCGCCAGGCGGGCGCCAGCTCGCGCGGTGTCCTCCTTTCCTCTTTGGTCCAAAGGGAGCAAGCGCAGGTAAGAGTATCAAGCAAAGGCATCCGTTTCGGTGCAACAAGACCAAGACCGTCGCAACGGTAGGAAGGAAGTCATTGTGGAGCCCAAGCCGGCGTCACCACTAGAGCCTTTGACAGGCGAGGACCAACTTTAGTCAGGATAAGTGTACTAGATGTTCCCCTTCAAAATGGCCAATTGTTGGCGCCCTTCCCGCTCATTATTTGGGAAGAGGCCCAGGCCCCCCTCTATAAATAGGACTAGCCACCACAGAGAGTGGGGGATCGATCTGATCGAGAAATCTAGAGAGAGGATCCAGCATCTGGGATCAGCAGAGAGAGAGCGACTGAACTCCTCCTAGCAGTTCATCGTGCCAGCCATGAACAGACCCTCGCGAGGCTGTTCTTCTTTGTGTTGTTTATCATCGTCAGCCCAAGAGGGCAATCCACCACACCACAAACTAGAGTAGGGTATTACACCACAATGGTGGCCCGAACTAGTATAAACCCTGTGTCTCTTGTGTTGTTCCTTTCATAGCTTAGATCTTAGCGAGGCGGCGAGGCGCAGGAAGGTAGAGGGTGAGATCTCCGCGCGCACCCTAGTGTTCGAACCTAGAGGGTCTATCGGAACCCGAAATCCGACAGCAACAGTCACACGTACACATGGACGCAAAAACGCGCGCGACGCCCTAATGCATGCATATCCGAGCACACGACGAAACACACACGGTCACGCTAAGTGCTCAACCTACACGCATGCACACACATACTCGGTCGAGGTGAGCTAGTGACCGTATAAACACCGAAAATATATATATTGAGCGCAATGAGCGTATATGAAGTCCATCGACCGTATTTTTACAAATATACAGTGATGCACAGTGTATTTATCTCGTTTGAAATTAAGCCATATTAACCAGAGAGGAGGCAGTATGGGCTAGCATTACTTTGCTGTGTCCCGTCAACTTTCCGAACGAGGAGAAGGTTGCAGGACGGGAGAAGCTTGCGCGCGGTGGCTCGCAGGACAAGGTGAAACTTTTGACTAATGCAAGCTCTCCCTCGCTCAGGCGGTGGACATGCAACAGTTGATTCGGTGTCATGTTGCCAGAAGCATACACACTACTAGTGCTACTATTGTTCGACTTCCCGAATAGGCGAACAGCCAAGCGCAAAGTTTACTAGTACTAGTACTACTACTATAGTCTATAAAGGTACGTACTATACTAGTAGTACTAGGAACCGGATGGAGGAGCGTCTGCACTCTTATTATAATTTTAAAATGTGATAAAGCAATCTTCAACACATTTGGTTCTCTTCAAGGGTTCTCGCATGTGATAATGGAAGTTGATTGCATGGAACACTCGCCACAATTCTCGCTTAATTCTGGCTCATATCCTGTTACAAATAGTAGCGCTCGGTAATATTTCCTCTCTTTTTTGTTATTCAGCATGTAAACAGGTCAGCAAACCTTGCAGCACATCTTCGTGTGAACCGTGCTTGCTGCACTTTGAATGTGGCCGAGAGCTGGCTTGATGAAACACCTCGCTTCCTACTTCTTTTTTTGCGGGGTACCTCGCTTCCTAGTGACCAGTGTCTTGGCTGATCGTCCTAAGAATGCTTATATATGAATAAAGCTCTCTCATTTACCCGCAAAAAAGATTAAGCCATATTAGCCGGAAAGGAGGGAGTATGGACTAGCACTACTTTTTGGTGTGTCCCGTCAACTCGCAGAACGATGAGAAGCTTGCAGGACAAGTTGAAGCTCGCTTACGCCTTTTGACTAATGCAACCTACCCTCGGTGGACATGCATCAGTCCATTTGGTGTCAGATTGTTAGAGGCATACACTGTAGTACCCAACATGCGGAGTACCTTGTTCGACTTCACGAAGAGGCGAAGAGCCAAGCACAGTAGTACGAGTAGTACTACTACTAGAACCACATGGTGGAGCGTCTGCACTCTTATTTTTTTATCTCTGATAAAGTACACGTTTATTCCGGAGAAGGGCGAAAAATGGCAGCCCAACATGTAATGAATGATATCAATCAAACAACCATGCTTGAATATATCTTGGCCTTCGTGCGAGCCCGTCTGTGTGTTCTCGCTCCTCGTCTCTCCCAAGGAACGGTGGGTTGGCTCTTTGCTGTCAATTGAGATCGGTTTGCTCACACTCATGTCCCACATGTCAGTGATATGCCAAGAGGAGGTGCGTTGACCGACTGGCCATACGCGTACTTGGTTTTGCACCTTCATACTACTCCTCCCTCCTTCACAGTTTACAGGGCGCGCTTCATTATGATGCATTTCTCTCAATGCATTTCCACCACTAGAGAGACTTTAGACGCGTTTGGTTTAATGCTTAATTAATTAGGGCGTGGTAACCGCAATCAAGTCCACAATTTTCTCTCAATGTACTGTACTACTACGGAGTGGAGTAAGTGCATGCATGTGTGTACCCGGGGTGGAAGCACTGCATGCATGTGTGTACGCCGTGCTATAACTACCAATGCTAATTTTTAGGCTGGTCGCTAGTCGCCTTGGTCCCATAGATTTTCTTTCTTTTTTCTTTAGCGCGCTGTATAAACAGTGACGGATGGAGTAGTATGAGCGATTCAAAGAAGAGCGTATTGATGGTTGCTTCTTGAGCAACTTACGATTAGGAAAGGTGGGGCTTATGATTTGACTGCTCATTACTCACTATTAATGTTGCGCAACGACCGGGCTGAGTCTCCCATGCGGTTGTGCACTACCCCCTCGGTTCTTAAATATACTTATATTTGTCTTTCTAGAGATTTCAACGAGTGACTACTCAAATATTTGTCTTTTTAGAGATTTCAAATGGACTGGCACATACGGATGTATATATACATATTTTAGAGTGTAGATTCACTCATTTTTCTCCGTATGTAGTCACTTGTTGAAATCTCTAGAAAGACGAATAGAATATTTAGGAACGGAGGGAGTACACATACGAAGAAAAATGAGTGAATATAGACTCTAAAATATGCCCATTTGAAATTTGTAAAAAGACAAATATTTAGGAACGAAGGAGTATAATTTTGTGCATGGCACATGGACCCGGATGATGAAGAGGCTTCTGGCAATGCTATCAAGCTTCCATAATTTGTTTACATAATTGACGTACTATACAAATAATTTTCCAGCGACATGAAATTGTACAATGGTGTGAGCTTTCATCTTTTGTTTCGCATGTCTTGCCATCGATGCTCTTTCGGAAACAATAAAAAACTAACTTCCTTGCTGATGCATGTCAATTATTAGCAGATCAGAGCTAATAATTACATCACAACTGAAGACAGAGTTGTGAGAAGGTGTTAAATTAAAATTGATTCATGCTTTCATTGGCAGCAATGTCCCCCCAGCTCTGTCTAAATCAACAAGGCATGTTGGGAAAAAAGTAGCTGTCTGGAGCATGCAACATTCCGATCATTTTGTGCAGTTCCACTAAAATAGAGCTGAGCGTCCATGTTCCAAAGATATTAAGTGTGATTATGATAATAGAGGACTGCTGATGAAACAATAAACACACAAATAGAAGCTGATCACCTTTGCAGTCTCTCTTAAGACTAACTAGTTGGAGAAGATTAGGCTCGGAGTTGGATGAGGAGGATAGAGCAAAACCAATCTCCCTTTGTGCAGTCGCACTGAAATGTAGAGACGTTTCCCGTGTGACATTTTAGTACAACTGCACAAAACACTCTTAAGAAAAAAGTGATTTGTGCAGTTCACTAAAAGGTCGCAATAGCAACGAGGTGAAATGGATAGCCCTGTTTGCAAAAAAGAGGTAGAAAGGAAACAATTACTGGCCAATAACAGTTGATGACACATGCGACGACAAAAAAGAAGCATATTCCTTGCCCTAAGGGAAGATAACAACACGGTTGTGTTTGTCTAAAATGGTGTGAGGACGAGAATGCAGTATGGAAAGTACGCTGGACGAGCTACATTTTGGGCAAAGAACTATGGAAGATCCACATGCAGCGATGTGGGAAGACGGGCAGTGGAGCAAGGCCGGAGGGGATACTTGGAGGTCGTCGGGATGTAACTAGGTGAGCGGCGGCGGGCGGAATCTGCGAGCAGGTGGCATAGGCCCTGCCGCGCCGGAGCTTGGTCCGAGAGAACAGCGTGTACCGCAGATCGGGACGTGCTGCCTCGGCGCCGTCGAGCGGAGAAACGATGCACTTCCTCCCTTTCCCCCGGTGGACGGGATGTGGCTGGATCAATGACCAACCGTGAGAGAGAGAGAGGCCACCGCACTCCCTTTCCCCCGGTGGACGGGATGCGGCCGGATCAGTGACCAACGGTGAGAGAGAGAGAGGCCACCGCAGCCTTGTGTGAGATACTCTGAAGAGCGACAAACCAGGCACGCAAGGCTCCATTGTATATAGTGAGCGGATTATCTTTTTCTCCATAAAAATCATTTTATATTCTGTGTACGTGCCATTGAGCGCTATAACTTTATTTAAAAATAACGCGGCAACGCGTCAAGTCAAACTTTGTTTCGTGCAGGCGTGGTACACGACCTCCCTAGGTAAACAACCGCTACAGGCATTCAAATTAGCACGTGGGCTGCCATTTCGTAAAGAATTGAGCTCCACCGTGTACCTGCACGGGTGTGGCTGGGCACGAAGCGTGAGTACGTGCACGGTGCACCTATTCTCTTCTTGTATACGTACACCACCTACGTGGGGTTGTGTGAGAGAGATACAAACCTAGAGAGATATAGTGTGTGGGTTCTTGAGAGTTTTTTAGGGGGGTCAATCAAAAATGTAACATATGCAATGTGTGTGAAATAGAGTCCTGGATATAACATATATATAGAGGGGCGATCCACGAGAAGAGAGTGGAGGTATCATCGGCTTGAGGTGTCCATAGAATCAAAAGAGGGATGATGTGTGTGTGTGTCATGATCGATAAAGAGTGCCATCAATTTGTGTGTGCCCATGTCAAAGATATAGAGTGGCTGGCCCATCTTTGGACGTGAGAGGGACATGTGCAGTTTGTCTCGTGGCATGGATACCTACCTGCAGCGCCGACTATCGGTGTGTGGTGGGGAAGAGGAGGACCAATTAACTATAGAGGTACAATGGCTGGTATATGTGTGGAGGAGGAGAGAGGCCTACCTCATGTATTAAGGAGATCGATCTGCCTCATGTATTAAGGGAGATCGATCGGCATCCATGCATATGTGCAGGAGAGGAATAAGGTTGGGAGAGAGACAAAGCTAGAGTGTTGGAGGGGGTGGTAGTGGAGTTGCTTCTAACAAATGGTGGGATAGGCTTGCTAGACAAACAGAGGGCACGCCCACAATATCAATAAGAGAGGAGATGGTTGCTTGTTGTTTCTGCACATGCGTGTGAGAGACGGGTCAGGAGGCATGCACGAATGACGAGGGGGAACAATGTGGCTGTGGTAAGCAGACATAACTACATAGGAAGATCAATCGCCCTTTGTTAGAGAAAGGAGAGACATAACTTGTGAGGTACGTCGATCGATGGGGGGGTAGTTAAAGTCGATCTAGGTATATGTTGGGAGATCGATCGGTATACATGCATGTATGTGTTAGAAGAAAATGAGGCACGAGGAGAAGGATAGATAGAGAGGGATGCATGTAGGAGGTGGTACGAGAGGCATACTATATCGAGCGGGGAGGAGTGTGCGAGTACGAGAATGTTGAAAAGAGTGGTGGGAGTGAGGCATGGACGGTGACAAGAGAAGAGGGGAAGCTTGTATTTGTGCTAGGCACACCTGGCTAGAGAGGCATATCGATCAATGTGTGCCGTAAAGAAGGAGTTGGGGGGCCTACACACACCGTGGGTGAACCTAAAGTGAAAAGACGAATTTGCGCGATGGAGCTAGATAATGCTGAGGGACGGTGAGAGGGATGCGGGCGTGTGCATGCGCAAGAGAAAGTTAGTGCTAGCTACAAAGATAAGAGGGTTGTGTGGGTGTAAAAGACGAATAGAGATCATATATACTTCATTATAAAAAGCAAATTCGGATATTTGAAGAATTTATCATAGTGTTTTAAACCGACGCATGTGTGAATATATATAACGGTGATACACATGGTGTGTTTGTGAACATGTTATACTACATTTAATATATTTTATCTCTACTCTTATAAAAAAACGGAGTTGTTGATGATGGTGTGCCTGCCATCCTGCATTATAGGCCGTCCGATTTATATCTGGCGGATAGCAAGGAAGCTATGATGGTTGAAGTTGGCAACAATCATGATTGTAGATTCTTATTGAAATAGAGAAACGAATTCAAATTTAGTTCGAATTGCAGCAGTTGTATAGACATTTCAAATGCACTAAAATGTTGGTATGAGTAGGTTACATGCATTATATAGCAAGCGAAAAAATTTAATTGGACATAACATGGATTCATACTCCCTCCTTCCATCTATATAGGGCGTAATGAGATTTTTAAGACCGCCTTTGACTATTGATAAGATTAATAGTACATGACATGCACAATGTGAAAATTATATCATTGAAAGAACCTTTCACAGACGAAGTTAACGGTGTGCTTTGTGTAAGTTGCATGTCATATATCATTGCTCTAATATTTGGTCAAAGTTAGCATCGAAAAATGCATTAGGCCCTATATAGATGGAAGGAGGGAGTAGCTTTGAATAGCATTTGTATAGTAAAATGGGGCAAGACTCTCTCTTTGTGTGGTGTCAATAGTTTTATTTTTTTCGTTTTCCTTTTGGTTGAGGGGAGTGCGAATTGATTTGGTACGTACAAGTACAATATTACTACACATTAGGCTTGTCCCTAAAATTCAACCCGCGTCTTGTTATATCCCGAAAATTCAGATATCGTGCTCCCAAAATTGGCGCCTTCACAACCCGCGCCTTGCTATCCCGAAATTACAACGCGCGCGAAAACTCCCTCCAGCTGCCAAATCCCGACACGCGAAATCCCCCTTCTAACCTTGAGCCGAAAGGGCCGCTAGTTCAAATCGGTGGGGGGTACTTTTGTAACACACCCTACATTTTGGACAAGCGCGTCCCTAAGTCATGCTTCACCCCCTCCCATCGCCCCCTTTTCGCCATTCAAAATCCCAGGCCGCCATAACCTCTCCGCTCCAGCCGCGAAACCCCACCCTCCTCCGTCCGGCATGTCACCGCTGCCCAACCGGAGCCTCTTCCCCGATGACGTCGTCCACCGCAACAGCTCGACGTCCCTCGTCCACCTCCCCGATGAGGATCCGTCGTCCATCTCGCCGTCCCGCCGGTTCAGCCGCCCCGTCCTCCACCGCCAAGGATCCCTAGAGTTTGCTTGTAACTAGTGGCATTGCATCCATGCATCATGTTTAAATTTCATGAAACTTGAAATGGGGATTGATCCAAGCCGTAGCACCAAATGAATTCAACTAGGTTCAATAAAAAATATTTTCAATGATCCCAAATGCCCTTTAGAAAAGTTCATGATTTTTGTCAAAGGTGAAAACCTCTGCCAAAAGTCATGCACATATTTCTAGGCCATTCTGGATTTATGAATTAAATCATATAGTATTTGCATTTGGGCATTTAAATGCTATAAAATATTTTAAATGCTCGAATAATCAAAAACTAAAATGTTTACTGTTGGATATATTCTAAAAAGTAGCCATGATTAGTTTCATGATTTTTGAAAATGCCCTGGCATTTTTAATAAAGCCCTGAAGTTACAAAAATAATAGAAAACAGGAAATAATAAAAAGAAGGGAACTTACTTGGCAAAGCCCACCTGGCCGGGTACTGTAGCAGCCAGCTGGGCAAAGCCAGCCCAGCCCACCAGGGCTCCTCCCTGTCGTCTTCCACCTCCCGCCATGGCGGGGGGCGGGCGTGGCCACTGCACACGCACACGCGCCCCGGCCACCTCCTGCTTGCCGCTTCCCCCTCATCGCCCTGGACCTCCCTCGCGACGCCACGCACCCCCCCTGACCGCCCCCTGCCCCTCCTCTGCTCTCTTCCTGCAACGCCACCGTCGCCGCCGCTTGCTGTTGCCGCGGCCAGAGCCACCTCCTCGCCCTCCACCCGAGTCCAGAAGCTCCGCCCCGTCTACCTCGTCCTCTCCATCGACTCACGCTACGCCGGACGCCCTGCAGCGCCGCCCCCGACGCCTTCTTCTTCCTCAGGTCACCGAGATCGCCTCCGCCGCCCTGCTCGCTCCGGCCCCTCCCCGAGCTCACCGACTCGCTCGTCGTGTTCTACGTGAGCTTCTGATCATCCTCCCCCTCTCCGTTCTCTCTCTTGCATGCTGTAGCCGCCACGCCCCTCTCGCCCGACTGCGCCGCCGCCTGCACTCGCCGCCGACACGACTCTGGCGACCATTTGGTCCGGGCATCGTGTCCAACATGCTCGCCGCCTCGCGTAACTGCTGTAGGTGCCTCGTACGCGATACCACGGCCACTACAGCCCCATAGCCACAAACACCCGAACGCCGGCGCCGCCCCGTGCTCGTTTCCGGCAAGCTCCGGCCGTCCCCGCTGCTGCCGCATGCCTTCCTAGATGCGGGCGAGCCCGGCAGCCTCAAGGCTCTCGGCCGCCTGCTTGGTCGCCGGAGACGCAAACCCGAGCCTCCACGCGTCCGCCTCGGCCGGCGCCATGTGGCCGGTGGGTTTGACCCCGCTGACCGTTGACTGGGTGGGCCCAGTTTGACCCCCTGGGTCACTGACGTGTGGGCCACCCTTGTTAATTATTAGTTAGGATAGTTTAGCGCTAATTAACCTAGATTAGTGCTTAACCTAACACTAACTAACTCTGTTTAGTTAGTTAACTAACCACTGACACGTGGGTCCCATAGGTCAGGTTTGACCTAGCCGACCCAGTTGACCGCTGACGTCACAGTGACGCAGTTAATTATTTTCTGGATTTATTCTTATTCAGGAAATTCCAGAAAATAGCCAAAACTTCTAAAAATCATAGAAATTCAACCGTAACTCCAACTGAAATAATTTATATATGAAAAATGATCAAAAAAATCCAATCCTTCCATCTGTACCATTTTCATGCATGTTTAAACAACTTATACCTGCTTATAAGGTCAAATCAATTAAATGACATTTGAATTTCACATATGAAGTTAGAATTTGAACCTAGGGTTCAAACCAACTCCATTTAACATGTTGCTAGTTGCATTAGCTCAAAACACAGCATATTTCCATGTCATGATCATGCATCATATTGTTGCATTGCATTGATTGTGTTCTTCCTTGTTTGCCGGTATTTGTCCCCTCTCAGTAGACGAGGTTCCGACGATGAGTTCGATGACACCGATGAAGAGCTATAATATCTTCAGAAGTGCCAGGCAAGCAAAAACCCCTTGTTCATTCCGATATAATCGTACTCTCTCGCTCCTGCTCTCTTTTACTGCATAGGACAACAACGATTCATCTGTTACTTGCTACGGTAGCTGAACCCCTTTATCCTCTGCATGACCTGTCATTCCACAGTAAATAGATGAAACCCAAGAGCATGAGTAGGAGTTGTTTGAGCCTGTTGTGCCTACTCATTCATGCTTGTTTGTCATGCCTGCTATCGCTTAAAGTTGAGTCGGTCGATTCATCGGGAATGAATCGGAGGTGTGTAAACATGTCCTACTGTTGAGAGCTAAGTGTGTGAAAACGATTTGGTAAAGGTAGCGGTGAGAGGCCATCTAGGAGTACATGGTGGGTTGTCTCATTGAAATCGTCGTCAAGAACTGAGTTCTGTGTTTGTGATCCATGAACAGCTCCTACCACGCATTGGGCCCGAAACCAATGGACCCTCTCGACTTATTAACTGTCCTTGCCCTCTGTCCAGGAGTTGCAACTAGTTTCTGGTGTTTGTAGGATATGTGTTGGAGGCCGTGCGTAGTGCTAACCCTAGGGGTGGGCTATGATGCAGTAGATACACCATGACACGGTGTACCGGGCGCCTGTTTGGTGTCTCGGGAACCCTGCACACATCGTTTGGGGCTGTGAGCGAAACTCCGGCCGGATCTCCTCGCGGATGGAACCCGAATAGGCGATAAACCTGGAATAGAGACTTGTGTGGTTAGTCAGGTCGTGGCCGACTCCCTCGCCAGGCTTCCGCTTGAAGGTTGCCGAGATACACGACGTGTACATGGTGGTAAGTGGCGAGAGCGTGTGTGAAGAAGTACACCCTGCAGGGTTAACATCATCTATTCAATAGCCGTGTCCATGGTAAAGGACTTACGGGTTGCCTATAACAGTTCGTAGACAAGTGAAAGTGGATACTCTAAAATGCGCAAGATAAGCATGAGTGCTATGGATGGCGTTCTCGTAGGGAGACGGGAGCGGATCCATAGTGGTGTATTGATATGGTGAATATGTGGACTCGTGTGCGCCACCTCAAAAGAGTTACTTGCAGTCGTAGTTCAGGATAGCCACCGAGTCAAAGCTGGCTTGCTGCTGTTAAACTCCACCACCCCCTTTGTTGATACCGATGAAAATGTAGTTAGTTCTGATGTAAGTCTTGCTCGGTACATTTGTACTCACGTTTGCCTATTTTATGTTTTTGCAGAAAGACTTCGGTCTCGCTAGTAGTTCCGCGTGGACTTCGACGTTTAGCTTGATACCTCAGCTACGATCTTGTGCCCTCGGCAGGATCTGGTAGATAGTCAGGCTTCTCAGCCTTTTTCATTTATAGTTGTCTGTACTCAGACATGTTGAGCTTCCGCATGTGTTTGATTTGTATGCTCTGAATGTTGGGTCGAGACACCCATGTTTGTAATATCTCGCTCCTCGGAGCCTAATGAATAAATACTTTGAGTCATAGAGTTATGTTGTGATGCCATGTTGTATTTACACATATCAAGCATATTGTGTGTATGATTGAAATGCTTGGTATGTGTGGGATCCGACAACCTAGTTGTTTATCCTTGGTAGCCTCTCTTATGGGGAAATGTAGTCTTGTGCTTCCATGAGCCATAGTAGTCCGCTACAGCCCGGTTCACCGGAGTCCTGCTAGCCCAGCACTACTGCTCCGGAACACTTGACTGGCCGGCATGTGATTCGCTTTGTTCCTGTGTCTGTCCCTTCGGGGAAATGTCACGCGGTGACATCCGAGTCTGCCTAGCCTGCTACAGCCGGGTTCCTGAGTCCTGTTAGCCCAGTGCTACAGCCCGGATTCTGCAGCTGCCGACCGACATGCTCGAAGTTTATTCATGTATGCCTGTCCCCATGGGTTAGTGCCGCTTTGGGTTCACGACTAGCCATGTCGGCCCGGTTCTCTCATCATATGGATGCTAGCGACACTATCATATACGTGAGCCAAAAGGCTAAACGGTCCCGGCCATGGTAAGGCGACACCGTGGAATACCGTGTGTGAGGCCGCAAAGTGATATGAGGTGTTACCAGCTAGATCGATGTGACTTGGAATCGGGTCCCGATAGCTTTGGTATCGAGCCTGATTGCTGTGGGATTACCAAGCCAAACCGGTCAAGTTGTGTCTAGAAATGCTTTAGTTATGTAAGGGGATTGATTGTGGAAGGGAACGTAAGGCTCTTTTTACTCCTTATACCTCATGGCCTTTTGATCTGAGTCATCCTCTTCTCTTCTACGGGGTTTAAGAACTAGGCTTCTCATCTATCTATCAGGATGACGTGTTACTAATCCATAGACTTTTAAGATTGTTGGTTTTAAGCCCCAGTTCAGTTTTTACTACTTTTGTATGTTCATAGCTGGTCTCAGAACCTTGATATTGTGATGTTGAGTGGTCATGCCACTATTTTGTAGGATGTCTCAAATCATTTTGAGCATTTACAGCCGTTATGCTGTCCGAGTCATCCCAGATTTCTAAATAGTCTGATGCATTTGCAAATCCCTTCTCTCCGTTTCTAACGTTCATTTGGGCCAGATTAATCACACACATTAGTATGTTGTGGTACTCCGCTGCCTCGGCATATATGTTGGAGCTACTATTATGACCCTAGGTGTCTTAGAGAACCACCTAGTAATCTAGCCATGTTTTGTGTCCCGGTGTGATAATTCTGGCTACCATTCTCGAAAGCATCCTGTGATGCCATTTAGTAGTAGGTATGCTATTCCTGGGTTCTTGAACCCGAGATTCACCCTACTTACTTCATGTTGATAGTAATTGCTAGCTCCCTTAGGTTATTTGTAACCTTTGCATTAGTCCTCGAGGTCCGTGGTATTTCTTTCTTCCAAATACTATGAACCGCTTATGGCAGAAGTTTGTTGGATCAAAAGATCACAACAGGAGTGCTCTCGATGAGTACTCCATTTTATATTGTGACTCTGCCAGCTCAACCTTTCTGCATGGGTTATCCGGAAGAAATATTTTGAACTCGTTCGACATGCTAGTCTATGCATCCACAACTCAGAAAATCATATGTTCTTTTGGGTTGTCCCTCTTTAGTTGTCTGCTGACCTTCATCTATCAATTGATAGTCAAGAGTATGTGTGCGATCGTGTTCATCGATGCCTATAATTCTTGTGGTCCGTCAAGCCATTCTATTCCGGAATGACTAGGAGAAACAAACTCCAGTACCTCATCCATATATAGGATTGGGTCAAAGTAGTTGTATTCCACAGATCAAAATGCCAATCCAGCTTTTGTTCTGTTCTACCTTGGAGTGTTACCATCTTTATGTCAAGAGTGTCATGAGAATTAAACCACCTCTTATGAATTCTTGACGCAGTAATACTTCTTGCCATCATTGTTCATTCCTCGGTTCCCTTGTTATTGTAACCGGAATGCCGATAAGTGTACTGTGATGTGCGAAATCAATACTCCGAGCAACTCGGTGCTTGGTAGTAAATGGACAATATTCTCATTCTTAGCGTGTTGGTTATTAAATCATCATCCTAAGATTGATCGTGCTACCTAGTCCTTATTTCTAGTGCACTCTTCGATCAATGAGTTAGGATTGTGTCAATCCCTCACTCTTTTGATCATATCGTCTTGCCCTGTAAAGCAAGGTTGTTCTCGAGCTTAGTAACATACCGGTGGTTCGTGATTTTCCGAATATCTTCTCGGAAGTATTACCAGGTTGTTCCCTGACTGTTATGTTGCGTTCGTGATCATGTTGGTTTTCCTCTAAACCACTCATTCTTCAAGAATCTGTGTTGGATACCCCTGAGCTAATTGGTTAAGCTACACAACAACTTGGAGAGTTGGAAGATAAAATCTTTGCCGAATTTGGTTCTTTTTGAAGGGATATCTTTGTGTTTGTGTGTGTGTTGAAGAAAGATGATATCTTCACCAATTGGTCCTCGTGATCAGTTGTTGGATCTGTTGTCTTGTCAAAACTTTGACTTGAGTATGGGCTATCATCAAGTCAAATCAGAACCAGCGATGTTCGTAATGTTGTCTTACTCGTGGTTGATCCCTCGAGCATACACCATTACATCTTTTGGTCTGACCAATTCTATCACCGTGTTCACATGATGGTGGAAGTCAAGTGATATGGAAATTCCGATGAATTGCTGTTAAGACCATCAGCAGCATTTTGTCTCCCCCATGATTCATGTTGAACATCAACCTAGTGTTGGAAACTTTGTAAGCAATGCCTTCGTGTTCCGTTCATGAAGCCTATGCTTGGATGGAAGAAGTGACTTCCTCGAATTCATGTGCATTTGGTGCAAGTTGCTGCCGTGAGTTCGAGAAAGATTGTTTTTACTTCCTCTGGAATCGTCCCAAGTTAGTCATGCACGTGTGAAGTGCCCTATGGTTTGATAGGTTGGCCGCCTCCACTCCATATGTGTTTCCTAGCACACCAAGCCACTGATTGATTTGCTCAAGGAAAAGGAGCATGTTGTGCTAATTCTAGATCATGCACAAGATTCCGTTATCCTCGATGATGGTTCCCAACCAGAACTCGGTAGTATTTTTATTATAAGACTACTATATGGTCATGCTTGTCTGGGACAGCGTGTTCACATGTTGTAGCAAAACTCGCTCATGTTTTGGAGCTTGCTATCGTAGTTCATTTCCTGAGAATCCCGCAACGTTATCTCGTTGGTTTGTGTTGCAAACTTTCTTTTCCAGACATGTTGTCTGAAATATCATGTTTCCAACCAGATCTGAATCTCGGGCAGATATGATGGTTGGAACATTTCCAACATTTGCATGTTGTTCCCAGCTTGCACCCCATCGTGCTAATTTTCCATGGGATGTCCTTCTCAGTAGTTGCTGTCCAGGATCATCTCCAAAAGTGGTCCTGTCATGGGTCCCATTCATTTTCGGTGATAAGCAAAAGTCATCCATTGTGTTGTCTTCAACAAGGTGGTCCACATCATCCATCCTAGTCTGAGTATGCCATTTCTTCGAGATCTTTCAAACAATCAATTATCAATTGCCTTAAGATGGTATGAAGAGTTTCAATGATCTATGGATCAAAAGTAATTCTTTTTGCCACTTAAGGGAACAGTCCAACGAGTCACCTCTCCTAAGGTGCCCCGTTATGGAATCATGGCAATTATCTCCTAGCCACCTTGACACCATCCACCATCTTTCTAAGCGTGGAATTGTTGCCCACCAAATCAAACTCCGTCGTTGTTCTTCCATCCCTCTCGACGTGTTCTGTGTCTCTACTCAAGATGTTTCAACATCTCATTCCGCGAGTTAATCTTGTATAGTTCGATCTTCGAGAATATCAATCCTAGTATAGTTTCTTTCTATCGTCATCGCGTGGACGAAGATCTCAAAAGCGAGGATGTCAGTATCAACGTATGCAACGAATCAACAACCTTATGAGGTGCAACCTGGATCATGAAGATTGTGTTGATCTTGTGCCCCTCTGTCTTCTTACCTCACGTCTTGCATCTCGGGACGAGATTCTTGTTTAGTGGGGGTGAGTTGTCACAGCCCTAGAGTTTGCTTGTAACTAGTGGCATTGCATCCATGCATCATGTTTAAATTTCATGAAACTTGAAATGGGGATTGATCCAAGCCCTAGCACCAAATGAATTCAACTAGGTTCAATTCAATGATCCCAAATGCCCTTTAGAAAAGTTCATGATTTTTGTCAAAGGTGAAAACCTCTGCCAAAAGTCATGCACATATTTCTAGGCCATTATGGATTTCTGAATTAAATCATATAGTATTTGCATTTGGGCATTTAAAAGCTATAAAATATTTTAAATGCTCAAATGATCATAAACTAAAATGTTTACTGTTGGATATATTCTAAAAAGTAGCCAAGATTAGTTTCATGATTTTTGAAAATGCCCTCGCATTTTTAATAAAGCCCTGAAGTTACAAAAATAATAGAAAACAGGAAATAATAAAATGAAGGGAACTTACCTGGCAAAGCCCACCTGGCCGGGTACTGTAGCAGCCAGCTGGGCAAAGCCAGCCCAGCCCACCAGGGCTCCTCCCTGTCGTCTTCCACCTCCTGCCATTAGGCAGGAGGCCGTGTGGCCGCCATGCACACACACGCGCCCCGGCCACCTTATGCTTGCCGCTTCCCCCCTCGTTTCCCTGGACCTCCCTCGCGACGCCATGCACCCCCCCTGACCGCCCCTCTCTCCCGGAACCCCCTGCCCCTCCTCTGCTCTCTTCCCGCAACGCCACCGTCGCCGCCGCTTGCTGTTGCCGCGGCCAGAGCCACCTCCTCGCCCTCCACCCGAGTCCAGAAGCTCCGCCCCGTCTACCTCGTCCTCTCCGTCGACTCACGCAACGTCGGACGCCCTGCAGCGCCGCCCCCGACGTCTTCTTCTTCCTCGGGTCACCAAGATCGCCTCCGCCGCCCCGCTCGCTCCGGCCTCTCCCCGAGCTCACCGACTCGCTCGTCGTGTTCTACGTGAGCTTCTGATCATCCTCCCCCTCTCTGTTCTCTCTCTTGCACACCATAGCCGCCCCGCCTTCGCTGCGCGCTGCCACTTTTCGCTCGCCGACACGACTCCGGCGACCATTTGGTCCGGGCGTCGTGTCCAACATGCTCGCCGCCTCACGTAGCTGCTGTAGGTGCCACGAACGCGATACCACGGCCACTGCATCCCCGTAAACACCCGAACGCCGGCGCCACCCCGAGCTCGTTCCGCCGAGCTCCGTCGTCCCAGCTCTTTGCCATGCCTCCCTCGATCGGCGAGCCCAGCCTCCCGCCTGCTCTCGGCCGCCCGTTTGGTCGCCGGAGGCGCAAACCCGAGCCCTCCACGCGTCGGCCTCGCCCGGCGTCATGTCGCCAGTGGGTTTGACCTCACGACCGTGATCTGGGTGGGCCTGGTTTGACCCCTGGTCACCGCGTGTGGGCCACCCTTGTTAATTATTAGTTAGGATAGTTTAGCGCTAATTAACCTAGATTAGTGCTTAACCTAACACTAACTAACTCTATTTAGTTAGTTAACTAACCATTGACACGTGGGTCCCATGGGTCAGGTTTGACCTGGCCGACCTAGTTGACCGCTGACATCACAGTGACGCAGTGCTGACGTAGTTAATTATTTTCTGGATTTATTCTTATTCAGGAAATTCCAGAAAATAGCCAAAACTTCTAAAAATCATAGAAATTTAACCGTAACTCCAACTGAAATAATTTATATATAAAAAATGATCAGAAAAATCCAATCCTTCCATCCGTACCATTTGCATGCATGTTTAAACAACTTATACCTGCTGATCAGATAAATCAATTAAATGGCATTTGAATTTCACATATGAAGTTTGAATTTGAACCTAGGGTTCAAACCAACTCCATTTAACATGTTGCTAGTTGCATTAGCTCAATACACAGCATATTTCCATGTCATGATCATGCATCATATTGTTGCATTGCATTGATTGTGTTCTTCCTTCTTTGCCGGCATTTGTCCCCTCTTAGTAGACGAGGTTCCGACGATGAGTTCGATGACACCGATGAAGAGCTATAATATCTTCAGAAGTGCCGGGCAAGCAAAACCCCCTTGTTCAGTCCGATATAATCCCACTCTCTCGCTCCTGCTCTTTTTTACTGCATTAGGACAACAACGATTCATCTCATTACTTGCTGCGAGAGCTGAACCCCTTATCCTCTCGCATGACATATCATTCCACAAGAAATAGATGAAACCCACTAGCATGAGTAGGAGTTGTTTGAGCCCTGTTGTGCCTACTCATTCATGCTTGTTTGTCATGCCTGCTACTGCTTAGAGTTGAGTCAGGTCTGATTCATAGGGAATGAATCGGAGGTGTGTAAACATGTCCTACTGTTGAGAGCTAAGCGTGTGAAAACGATTTGGTAAAGGTAGCGGTGAGAGGCCATCTAGGAGTACATGGTGGGTTGTCTCATTGAAACCGTCCTCAGGAATTGAGTTCTGTGTTTGTGATCCATGAACAGCTACGACCACACATTGGGCCCGAAACCAATGGACCCTCTCGACTTATTAACTATCCTTGCCCTCTGTCCAGGAGTTGCAACTAGTTTCTGGTGTTTGTAGGATATGTGTTGGAGGCCGTGCGTAGCGCTGAACCTAGGGGTGGGCTATGATGCGGTAGATACACCATGGCACGGTGTACCGGGCGCCCGTTTGGTGTCTCGGGAACCTTGCACACATCGTTTGGGGCTGTGAGCGAAACTCCGGCCGGATCTCCTCGCGGATGGAACCCGAATAGGCGATAAAACAGGACTAGAGACTTGTGTGGTTAGTCAGGTCGTGGACGACTCCCTCGTCAGGCTTCCGCTTGAAGGTTGCCGAGATACACGACGTGTAGATGGTGGTAAGTGGCGAGAGCGTGTGTGAAGAAGTACACCCCTGCAGGGTTAACATCATCTATTCGAATAGCCGTGTCCGCGGTAAAGGACTTCTGGGTTGCCTATAACAGTTCGTAGACAAGTGAAAGTGGATACTCTAAAATGCGCAAGATAAGCGTGAGTGCTATGGATGGCGTTCTCGTAGGGAGACGGGAGCGGATCCATAGTGGTGTATTGATATGGTGAATATGTGGACTCGTAGCGCCACCTCAAAAGAGTTACTTGCGAATGTAGTTCAGGATAGCCACCGAGTCAAAGCTGGCTTGCTGCTGTTAAACTCCACCACCCCCTTTGTTGATACTGATGCATATGTAGTTAGTTCTGATGTAAGTCTTGCTGGGTACATTTGTACTCACGTTTTCCTATTTTATGTTTTTGTAGAAAGACTTCGGTCTCGCTAGTAGTTCCGCATGGACTTCGACGTTTAGCTTGATACCTCAGCTACGATCTTGTGCCCTCGGAAGGATCTGGTAGATAGTCAGGCTTCTCAGCCTTTTTCATTTATAGTTGTCTGTACTCAAACATGTTGAGCTTCCGCATGTGTTTGATTTGTATGCTCTGAATGCTGGGTCGAGAGACCCATGTTTGTAATATCTCGCTCCTCGGAGCCTAATGAATAAATACTTTGAGTCGTAGAGTTATGTTGTGATGCCATGTTGTATTTACACATATCGAGCATATTGTGTGTATGATTGAAATGCTTGGTATGTGTGGGATCCGACAACCTAGTTGTTTATCCTTGGTAGCCTCTCTTATGGGGAAATGTAGTCTTGTGCTTCCATGAGCCATAGTAGTCCGCTCTGCCCGGTTCACCGGAGTCCTGCTAGCCCAACACTCTGCTCGGAACACTTGACTGGCGGCATGTGATTCACTTCGTCCTGTGGTCATTCCTTCGGGAAATGTCACGCGGTGACATCCGGAGTCCTGCCTAGCCTGCTACAGCCCGGGTTCCCGAGTCCTATTAGCCCATGCTACAGCCGGATTCACACGCTGCAACCGACATGCTCGAGTTGATTCATGTATGCATGTCCCCATGGGTTAGTGCCGCTTTGGGTTCACGACTAGCCATGTCGCCCGGGTTCTCTGGTCATATGGATGCTAGCAACACTATCATATACGTGAGCCAAAAGACGCAAACGGTCCCGGGCCATGGTAAGGCGACACCCGTGGGAATACCGTGCGTGAGGCCGCAAAGTGATATGAGGAGTTACCGGCTAGATCGATGTGACTTGGAATCGGGGTCCTGACAAAGGAGCTGCTCCGATGATCGCCTCGTCTATCGCGGATGCTCCATCCCCACAGCGTCGCCTTAACCTGCTCCATCGGAACTGCAGCATCCTCACCGACTCCTCGGACGAAGCCGAGGCCTACTCGGTGCCACCAAAGAGGTTGTACACTCATCACATCGCACCTTCTCCTTAACTCGACCTCCCGGCGCCGACGGTGCTCCATCCTGCACCCCCATGGGAGCGGCTACCTTGAAGCCGGCGCCGCGGGCGACATCTCCATGGCGGCTCTCCCCCAGTGCGAGGCCCCTTCGGTGGCGGCGTCCATACCAGCCGGATCTGCTGCTGCTGCTCCGGCTCCCGCTCACTCGCTCGCGCTGCTGCTGCTGCTCCGGCTCTCGCTCGATCGCTCGCTTGCCCAGCTGCTGCTGCTGCTCTCCCCCTCGCTCGTGCTACTGCTCTGCTCCGATTAAGCCACACTTCAGTCGACTGAATCGACTTTTGGTTCAGCCGATTTTCAGGGGTTGGGGGGGCTCGCCGGAGTTAAGGAAGAACCACCCTTGGCGGGGCGGGGTTCACCGGAGAGGTACCCCACTATCTATCTTAGGGTTTAGGGTGGGGCGGGGGCCTAGAGGGCTGGCAGGGCGGCAAGTGGCGAAGTTGTTTGGGGCGGCGAGGCGGCAGGGCCGCGATTCGCCGGTGGTGGTGGCGGCTCGGGGGGTGTAGGTTGAAGATGAACTGCAGGCCCTCCCTAAACTACATGTCAAGTGCCTCTCTGCTACCATTGTGTTCAGTTTCGACAATAGCATTCAGATTCCACAGTAAATTTCAGTTTCGACAATTAATTTCAGAGTCAACAGTTTTTACCTCATCTGTTGTAGTCAGGTGGTTTTTGGTGATGTTAATTTTACATCCATTTTACATCATCTATTGGAGATGCTATTAGAATCCCACTTGATATTGACGATGTCCGTCTTGTCTTGCTTCAGCCTTTACGTCTTCTGACTCACCGGAGCTGCTCCAACGACAAAACGATCAATCACAACAGAGCGGTGCCTCGGGCGCCGCCTACTGATTCCTCGATCTTCCTCCACACCTCCGACAGCCACCTCTGCCTCAAGCGCTTCAAAGACCAACCCAATGATCTTTGAGGTCAACACGGCTCTGACAAAGAGGTTGTACACTTGTTGCATCACTTATTACTATACATTCACGTCGATCCATTAGGGCTATTTTGGTTCAACGGAAAACGCCGATCCACCGGTTGTTACCATCACTCTAAATTTTGCATGCTCTCCTTACATAATCTCACCATATTTTTTAGTATGCATGTCGATATTGTACAGTCATGTTGAACATGTGGAGAAAAAGAGAAGAGTTTTGCGCGGCAATACAATGTCATGCAGACATCGCTCCATGGTGGGTTCAATGGCAAACCCTCCCCACCCCTCTCTAGATTGTAATCCATAGGAAGATATCTGTTCTGAGGCGGATTCTGCACGCCACGACCACTCCTATTTACCCCCCAAGGTGTT
This sequence comes from Aegilops longissima, assembly GCA_021605205.1. Classification (NCBI taxonomy): domain Eukaryota; kingdom Viridiplantae; phylum Streptophyta; class Magnoliopsida; order Poales; family Poaceae; genus Aegilops; species Aegilops longissima. Next base: position 516,778,153 of record CM038678.1, read on the forward strand.
TGCTCTACCTTGGCATGATGATGTTAGTCATATCATGCATATGTTTCCTTGCAGTGCCTACTTTTGACATCATATATGTCATTTGCTTAGTTTAGACATGTTCTGTAATGCCACCTGTTTAGTTTCTATATCATATATGGAAATTATGCAGTCTCATGTCTTTTAGCCAGCCATAATATATGTGAAATGTGCAATGCCATCCTGTTTAACCAGGCATCATATATTTGAATGATATCTTGCCCATCCTTTTCTTCATTACATTTCCATTTGTCGACAATGTTTGTACATTAAACTACTCTTCTTGTGAATCAGTCATTTGGATGGGAGATGGAAAATCTGGAGTGAAAACAAGGCCTTCAGAGCAGACGGTGCTACCTGTCGAAGCAAATCTCTTGTTGGGTCCCGATAGCTCCTCAGAGATGGATTCAGAGAAATATGACCAGTCCTATTCCCCCACTTAGGTGTATGCTCTAACTTGGCACGGTTATACTTCTCATACCATGCATACGGTGTCTTGCATTGCATAGTTTAGACATCATATACACAATATTCAACACCATGTTCTTAGTTCAGACATCATATCGAATGCCCTTTGTTTAGCATATAAATCACATATGTGAATTAAATGATGCGATCCTGATTACTTAGATAACATGTAGGTGAATTATGTCATGCGATCCTGTTTAGTTATTCATCATATCTTTGAATTATGTTATCCTATGCTATCCAGTTTAGATAGACATCATATATGTGAAATTATGTCGTGCTATCCGTTTTAGTTAAACAATATACATGTCAACTATTTCATGCCCTCTTTTTTCCACACTATCTATTGCATATGTCTCTCATACAACGTCTGTACATTCAACTATGTTTCCTGTTTATCAGCCATTTGAATTGGAGCGGGTGATGCCAGTATCTAGCGGAATAAAAACACGGTCTTCAAATAAAACAGTGCTACCTCTTGGTGGAGATAGCACCCCGGTTGTACATGCACAAGAACCAGCCCTACCACACATAACCCAAACTCTCGCAGATTGTACCCCTACTGCGATGGACAGAGAACCAGCTTCACCCAATCTAACCCCAACCCCAGCCGATAGTAACCCAGTTCCTGTTGACACAAAGACCATCTCCACCACAGAGCTGCCAAACAAGAGCAGTTAGTAAGGCAGCTCCAAAGTGCCCAAAGGGCCAAGACTATCACGGCGAACCCCAACTCCACCAGGTTAGTACGCCTATTCCTGTGGAGGAAGCACAACCAGCCAGTCGTAGTTTAGCATCTATCGCATATTATGTTGTTAAATCATATGTGCGTATCTTCCCATCTTGGAAATATTATACTGAAGATGAAGGAAAATGCCAGTTGCAGGTGTTTGTCCAGGAGTTATGTGTAAGTAATGTTATTCATGGCAATTACTTTGCTTCGTCCCATACATCCTACCTCCATGATGGTTATAATATAGCTAATTTTCCCATTTTTCTCTATAGAGAAGGACCGATTTGGAAACTCGGGATGAGGTGCTAATACCTCTGCTATCTTCAAGAATGCTTGGTGGCGATGTCGAATTACTCAAGAAAACGTACTTCACCGCAAAGAAACTCATCAAATTCCCTTACGTTCTCCCGAGACACATTCTTTGGGCGATGATTGGGAACGCTTGTTCTATCTTGGTCCCGAACCAAGAATGTGGTAAGGTCTATGAGATCATTTTCTATTTTTAAGTATTTTATTCTTGCGTCTTCTTGTCAGTACTGTTCATGTAGAACAAGTGCCTAAACCTGAAGAACAACTGTTCTAATTTAAGATTCCATTGCTATTATAGTTCAAAAAGCGCTAGGCGTTAATTGTGCGTTTGCCACCGCTTTGCGCTTTATGACCAAAGCGCATGCTTATGCGCAGCTATACCTGATTATGCGTAGTTATGCAATGCGTTTATAACGCTTAGAGCCTAAGCGCTTAAGCGCTTGCTTAGGCGCGACTTTTTATTTATGATTGCTTTGCTCTTGTATCACTGTATTTACTCATACAAACTTATTTTTAAATTGAAGGATCCAATCGAAACTCCAATGGCACAGCAGGTATGTTCACGCATGTTTCTTTAACAGGTTTGCTCTTATCAATAGCTCTGTTGATTTCAGTTTCAATTGTGTATACAGTTGACTTTCATATCATGCACATTACTAGCATCACAATAGAGCCAATAGTGTTGTTGTACATGTAGACCCGTGGTACCCATCTGAAATCTTGTTGTGCCGTGTAGTTTCCCACGCTTTGTATTCTTTCACTGCTGCTTTGTCTTGTACTGATGTGATTTGAACCGTGTCTCTATTTTGATTTGGCAAGACAATGCAGTGACCATAGGACATAGATATATGTTTGTTTGATGCTTTTATTATGTACTAGTACTTGGCAATAGAAGACTTGGTAGTTTAATCCTTTCCAATTTACTAATGAATTGGTTCACCGAAATGAGTTTCATATACTAGTACATGCTAAACTTGTTATGTGTGCTTGTTTCTTCTTTTAGAATCTTGTGATGAATATTGGGGAAGAGTGCCTTATTAAGCAATGGTAAAGGAAGTAATGCAGATAAGGTTCAGGATAGTGACACATCCTTGTTGGTCTCCAACAAAGCTGATAAAACAGCTAAGGAAGACTATCTTGAAGACAATGAGACAACCCCAAAGTCCTGTCTTGGTTTAGTGTTCGATTCATCGCCACTACCGCTTGCACAAGCTATTCAAACTCACCGTCTAATCAGTTCGGTTTCTTGAGTCTCAACTACAAGCTGAAAGATATCGATCGGTTGTGCTTTCGACAAGAAGCGGAAGGATCGGAAGTCCCCGGAGCATTCGGATGCATAATTCCTGGTGCAACAACAAGCGTTGGAGGATTTTAGCGCCAAACAGGACAAAGCTAATCAGCTTGCTAAGCTTATTGCCGCATGGTGGATACCGGGATAACGCTTCTGAGCTCTTCCGAAGTTGTTTCGATTATGCTCTTGTTTTGCTGCAGCGTTTATTTGCACCGGTGGCCAATTTTGACGGCGATGTATGTAATATGCTGCTTTGTTCCCTATACTTGCACTGGTGGCGAACTTTGATGCCCAGTGGATGTAATATGTGTAATAGCGGTAATAGGCTAGCTTTAATTGCTTCCTTATTTATTTCCTTATTGTCTTGTTTAGTTGTTTGCTCGTAGTCACTCCAGTTCTTTTTCTGTGTTTTTCTAGTGGCCACAATAGCCTATTTTGGTAACTAGGCCAAAATAATCATGGCAACACACGGACTGTTGTAACCATGGGCCTCCTGCAGGCCGTATGATCCATGGGCCTTCGTCCGGCCGTAGGATCCATTGGCCTTCTATACGGGTCGTAGGATCCATTGGCCTTCTATACGGGCCTTAGGGTCCATGGGCTTTCTACGGGCCGTAGGGTCCATGGGCCTTCTACGGGTCGTACGATCCATGGGCCTTCTACGGGCCGTACTATCCATGGGCCTCATACGGGCCGTAGGATCCATGGGCCTTCTACGGGGTGTATCAATTTCGCCAATCATGGGCCGTACTATTCGTGGACCATAACGGGCCGTATTTGATAACTCTATGAAAACAGCCCAACGGTTTTTTTTGACATGAAAACAGCCCAACGTATTAACGGTCCGCAAATGGGCCGATTGTAACGACGGGCTGAATTTGGCCCACAAGCAGAAAATGACAGTAACGGGCCGTATGTAACCGAATGCTGCAAATGAGCCCAAGAATCAAAGGTCCCTGAGAAGGCCGAAAGATAACTTGGGCTGGAAACGGCCCAATGGAATAATGGGCCGTTAATGGGTATAAAGTGATACCTTTGTTCATTACGGGCCGATTTCACCACGGGCCGTTAATGGGCCAAGAGTTACAAAGGTCCTCATATGGGCCGAAAGAAGTCATGGGCCACACATGGGCCGGAAGTTAAAACGGGCTGAATCATATGGGACGACCCAGATGACGCTACTGGGCCTAATTCGTATAGGGCGTAACGGGCCCTGGGTTAGCGGGCTGTAAATGGCCTATATTTGAACAGGCCGTTAATAGGCTTTCTGTGGGCCGGGCCGCCACCTTTTGACCAAGTCAAACGAGCCGGCCTTTTCACAGGAATGGGCCTCTGTTGGGCCGTGCCACATATCGCCGTATCATATGCGACTTCGGTCCAATGAACGGATGACATCTGTCCCAACGGTGAGCCGACACGTGTTTCCTCCAGCCAATGATGATTTTACACGTGGAAAATCCCCATTGGTCGGGGCTATTAACGGGTTATCGGATCCAAAACCCGACCCGATAGCTTAACGGCGTTCCGTTACGGTGGATGCCACGTGTCGGTCACCCTTGACGAAAGCACTTCTGTGACGCGCGATTTATCGTCATGGAAGTGGACACTTCCGTGATGATAATTTTGGTAATGTCATGGAACACTTCTCGACAAACATGTATGACTATCTTGATTCTGTCATAAATTTGTCATGGATGTACATGCATGACAAAAAAGGCGACCTACTGTGACAAACACGTATCATCACGGAAGTGTATTTTTTGTAGTGCAATGTAGAGTTGTTGAAACTTGGTTCTGGACAAAGAGGGTTTTGGGGCACTTTTGTGAACCAAAATGATTTTGATTGAGACGAAACTTTGCAAGATCATCACATTATGCACATACGATTTGCTAGAATTTTCCTGGATTTGTTTGAAAATATTTCTTGTAGACATATTTCAAATACTTGAAATGGACATAAATGGTTTTGAGGGTTTTGCCCAATATTTTGAACATGGCCATGTGTTGAACTCTTATATACGAACAATATATGTCCTATGAGTTTCCTAAATTTTCTAAATATTTTTGAAACAGTTAAATAATTTTAACCTATTAAAGACCATTTCTGGCCCTAAGAAAAAGCCTTTAAATAAAATAGGAAAATAACTTTTAAATTATATGTTTGTGGTTTTCGGGAGTCCTATTCCTAATAGGAGTCAAATATACTCTTTGAAAGATTTTTCATACCCCAAATCAAGTACTTGTAGTGCAAACCTCAATTCAGGGGTTTTTGGGTAACTAAATTTAAAAAATACTATTTGGCCAAATTATTTTTGTAAGAAAATACTATGTTGCACTATACACATGGCATGATCATTGGGAAGAAGTTTGGGGCAAGGATATGAAGTATAGAAGGTGGAGTTTTGTTGACTTTAAAGAGCACTTGAAAATCACAGAGAGAAAACCAACTCCAAATAAAAGCCAAATGATGCAAAAGTTTTTGTTGGTCAAATTTTCATGCTTTATTAATGCAAATGACATGTTACAAAATGCAGGGTGTGACAGTAATTTACCCTACATTTCGGACAAGCGCGTCCCTAAGCCATGGCTCCCCCTACCTTCCCCTCCCCCCCATTCATACACCGAGGCCGCCAAAACCCATGAATCCCCATGCTCCTCCGTCGGCCTCCCGATCGCCGCCTAGCCAGAGACTCTTCCCCGACGATGTCGTCCACCGCAACAGCTCTCTGTCCCTCGTCCACCGCACCGGATGAGGATCCTTCATCGATCTTGTTGTCCCCCCGGATCAGCCGCCCCGTCCTCTACCTCCAAGAGCTGCCTCGACGTTTGCCTCATCCATCGCGCCAACTCCATCCCCACAACGCCATCTTGACCTACCCCACCGGAACCGCAACACCCTCCTCTGATGAAGCCGAGGCCTACTCGGCGCCACCAACGAGGTTCTGCACTCACCGCTGCATTTTATCTTTTATTCAATCTCATGGGGCTGCCGGTGCTCGATAACGAGCAGCCATGGCAGGTCTCCATTGTAGCGACCTGACCCAAAATCGGTCAAATCTCTGTGTCTGTACCATCCCAAGATCATGCTGGTACTCACAGTACATTGATAAAGTAATCAAAGTTCAATCACACCTGAATATTATTACACGGTTCTCATATAGAGTCTTTATTACAAGGGAATAAATTCGGCTCAAGGCCAACTCATGAGAAATAAACTACTAATGCTGCGGAAGCGTCGAAGGTAAAGCGAGTCCATCCGACTCCAAAGGGCAATCGCCAAGCGCGGAGCGTAGCCTCACTCCTGATCGGAATATACCTCTGCAACATAAGACGTTGCAGCCATGTAGGTCAGCTTTTTGAATAAGCTGGCAAGTCATGAAGAACAACAATAATAAAGTTACTATCACTATATGCAATTTGGTTGTGGGGCTCTAAGTTTCATCATTTTGCGAAAAGCAAATTTTTCCCTACTACAGTGGACTTGCTTGCAAATTACTACAATTGTTGGTAGTTATTGAGATGGTTCCGCCAACCAATATCTCATTCCCAAATTATTAAGTCATAAAACCCTCAAATTAATTCATTAGTTTTAGTGTTGAGATATCCGAATACTTCCAAGTTCCGAAGCTCAAATTGTCCGTGAATCGGGACATGGCTAATCGATTAGGTCTTTAACTCTGCAGAGGGTTGCGACTTTCCCGCAAGAATCATTCCCTCCTTTAAAGTCTTCGCACTTCATGGTGTTTGAAGACGGACGAATGAAACAGGTCTTCCAAAGAGTTCTTACAGCTCTGCCGGTACCCATCCAATCCTACCGTTCTTCTACATCTCGTAGTACCGCCCAGCCAGCGTCACTACTAGGGTCAACCCAGCCAGAGCCCATAATGGCTTGCGGCTGCACAGTAAGCTTCGGTCATGGGGCATCCATCCTTCTCTTCGTGGCTGGGTGAAGCTTTCCGCAAGATGTCATGGCACTTCTCCATGCATCCCGCCAACCACTGGGTTCTCCAGGTGCCCGTCAACCGCCTCCACCCAAGAGTGATTTCAAGTCCATCTTGATCATCGTAGTTCATGGGGTTGTCATCATCATTGACTCTCACATCTTGCTTATGAATTTCACTCAACCCAAAACCCGTCTACGAGCATAGCAAAGTAACTACTTCGTCCCGGGGTCATGGTAACAAGGGGATTGGTTCATCCTACCACATGATACTACTCAAGTTTAATAACTTCAAAATTTCACTACTGCATGCATGGTGGGTTGGTGACAATTCTAATGCACAAAAACATAGGTATAGAAATAACATGATCAAAACTTGCCTTGCTGATGATCCTCGTAAGCTAAAGAGTCGTAGTAGCAAGCTTCGCACTCCGGAAACTCTACCGAGACAAACAATTCACAATAAGCATATAGTAATAGGATCACATAACACAACATAACAAAAGTAACTTAACACACCAAAACAACCAAAACCAAATCCAAAGGAAAACTCAAAGAAAACCAATTCAAAGTTTTTTCCTACTTCAAACAATAACTAAAATAGTTTTTATATAATAAATTTTTCTCAATATAACCTAATCATGGTTTTAGGTTAACTAAACAGAAAGGATTACACTAAGTAGCTAGGAGCAAAAAGAATTAATTAAAAATCTATTATGAAACTCCTTTTAGGCCTAATCCAATTTCTATTAAGAAAATAAAATAAAACTTTTATTAATTATAAATAAAAGTTCATCTACTAGAGTGACAGAAACTATCCTAGAATAATCAATCACAAGTTAAAAATAAATTTATTTACTAAGTAAATTAATAGGAAAACAGTAGCTAGTTAATTAATTAGGATTAATAGGATTCTGCTTAAAACTATTTATTTATTAATCCTAAAATACCCAAGTTAATTTTTATGGTTTGGCAATGTTAAAATAAAGTTGGGACAAAAAGAATCAACCAAAAATAATTTTTCTAACTCAAGTTATAGCAGATTTACTATTCTGACTAAAACTAAAATAAAGCAATTTTAATTAATTTTAACATAGCTAAATATATATTCTACAGAAACTACATAAAATTTGCAACCCAACAAAAAAAATCACCTAAAAATATTAAACAGAATAAAAGATATGAATTTTTCAAAACAGAAACTATTCTGTTAAAACAGAAAAACAAAAATAAAAGAAAAAGGCCTAATGGGCCTAAACTGTGCACTGGGCGTAAAATAGCCTAAATGGGCCTAGGGTTAAACTAAAAAGGACCGGCCTAAAACAAATAAACCTAACTAGTTAAACCGGAAAGAACCGGGCCGGTCTTTTTATAAAAAACGTACCCCTTCGGGGTCTAATCTGGGCCGCTCATTTGGGATCGGACCGGGGGGGGGGGGAGTTTTCCGGCGACCTACCGGAGTTCGGCGACGGCGGCGGCGGCGGCGAGAGTGCGGCGAGGGCTCCGGGCGTCGGCAAGGTCGGGGAAGTGGCCGGGAGGATGCGGGGGAGCTCGGGGAGGGGTTCGGTGGAGTCGGGGGTGACCGGGGTGGTCTAGGGCGTCGACGGCGACGACTTTGGCGGCGGCGGAGCCTCGGGTCTCTGATGAGCTCGAACGGGAGGGAGAGGGGGTTCCGGTGAGGGCTAGGGGGGAATGGGGTGCGGGCGTCGGCTTTTATAGCCAGGGGGGCTCGTCCTGCTTGGGGCGATCGGGCGATCGGGATCCGGATCCTTCGATCCGGCGATCATGGCGGCGACGGCGTGGCGTGGCGAGGGAAGAAGATGGGGTGGGTCCCATGGTCGGAGAGAGAGAGAGGGGCGAGGCGAAGGCGGATCAAGCGGAGGGAGTTCGGTGCGGGGAGGAGGCCTGGTCGGCGCTGGCTGGCGATTGGCGAGTGGGCACTGGCTAGGCCGGTGGTGGAGGGTTCGGCGCTGGCTGGGCAGGGGGGCTGGTGGCGCTGGGGGTTTTCTTTTTTAAACTTTTATTTTAAAATAAAACAAAACAGAGTATAACTTTTAAAATATAAATATTTTATATAGGTTATATATATACCAAAATGATCAGGGAATATTCCTTTCATTTGAACATTTTCCAAAGGCAAAATCCAAACTTTATAAAAATCCATTTTTTCAAATTCAAATAAAATTCAGATTTGAATCCAAATCTTTTGGCAATGTTTTCCTCGATATTTTTGGAGTGTCATGTTTACTCCTCTCATACTTTTGATCAAGTATTTATCGGGCTTAGTTTTTGAAATGTTTCCCACTTGCCAAAGTTTGAATTCAAATTCAAAACTCAAATTTCTCTGAAACTCCAAATGGCATTCAAATTCAAACAGGATGCATAGGATGCTTAGCTATAATTGTAAAACATTCCAAATAGGAAATTTGGGATGTTACATCCATCGACGGCGCCGTCACCGGCCACTTCATCCATGACATCTCTCCCCCATGTCGTTGCTTCATCGGCTGCGACTTCCACACCGACACTAGCTGCTGCTGCTCCGGCTCTCGCTCGCACTGCTGCTGCTTATGCTGCTCCGGCTCTCACTCGAGCGGAGGCTCTGTTCTTGCTGTCGATCGCGCTGCTGCACTGCTCTTGCTTTCGTTCATGCTGCTGCTCTGCTCTGCAATTGCTGCCGGTCGCGCTGCTGCTCCTCTCTTGCTCTTGTTCGCGCTGCTGCTCCGCTCTTGCTCTCATTCGTGCTGCTGCTCTGCTCTTGCTCTCGCTTGCGCTGCTGCTGCTGTTGCACGACCTTCGGCAGTTACATGAGTTGCTGCTTTAGCACTCGCTCGCGGTGCTGCTGCATGAGTTGCTCTTTACTAGTGCGTTCCCTGCTCGAGCGGCTGCTGATTTATATCACTACTTCTCTGCTACTAGTGCTTGAACACCCTAAACTTCTATTGCAATACTCTTCTTCTAGTTCAATCAGTTTAGACAGTAAAATTCAGTTTCGACTGTAAAGTTGAGTTTCTTCAATTAAGTTCAGAGTGAACAGTATTTACAGCATCTGTCGGAGAGGCCGTGGCGCGGCTGATGCATTTTACATCTAGCACTTTTTGGTGATGTATTTTACATCTTCTATCGTAGATGATATTAGAGTCCCACTTTAGATTAACATTGTCTGTCTTGTCCTGCTTCAGCCTCACCGCCGTCCACCTCACCGGAGCTGCTCCAACAACGGAACCATCCATCATAGTGGAGCAGTACCCTCGGCCCCGTTTGTAGAGGCCTAAGATCTTCTTCCCCGCCTCTGACAGTCACACCAGCATCACCATCCTCCACGTCCAACCCAATGATGTTGAGGTCGACAAGGCTATGCCAAAGAGGTTGTACAATCGTCGCATCACTTTGTTACTCTGCATTCATGTCGATCCCTCAGGGATCCTTTGGTCCAAAGCAGCTGCAAATATAGAAATAAATTAATCGTGGTTACAAAGTTAACAGGGAGAAAACTAAATGCTCTTTTAAACCACAATTTTAATCGGTTTAGCAAGATAGCCATTATATGATACTAATGTGGACCAAATCTAAGCTGACAAAATATTTTGAGGGCAGGCTTTAGCCTGTTGAAGACTGCCGCCACTGGTTCAAAGAAAAACTGAAGGAAAACATAGGAATTGGAAACTTTACTATGGTACTACTATTCGTGCATTTGGTCAGAAGGAATGGAGCAAAGCAAAACTGGAGGATTTTTTCCTTTGGTGTCTCTTTCAAAGAAAAAACGTAGGAATTTTAATATCCACATTCACTTGGACGTCCTTTTCAAATTAATATGCATGAAGAACAGGACTAATTACATTATTGACATAATAAGATTCTTATTTTTTTTCATTTTCACGTGGTTTGACTTTAATTTGACCATGTTTCTCCATTCCTGTGTTCTTCCAATTCATTTGAACCAAACACCCAGGTTGACATAAATCCTATGTTTGCAAATGCTCTGTTTTGCACGTGCATTCCTATCCTATTCCTGCGTTTTTCATGTCCCTGCGTTTATAGAATCCTCCAATTCTAAGGAGCCCTAACAGATTTACTTCATTTTCATATAGGTGTTAAAGAAAATGTTATTTCCTACTCCTGTCGTGCCGTCATCCACCCCACCTGAGGTGCACCATCGACGGAAGCATTCACTGCAGCAGACAATCCCCCTACAGGCTTTTTTTTGCCACCTCAGATCCTCTTCCCCATTGCCGGCAGCCACGCCAACTGCATTACCATCATCGACTAAGCAGATGAACCTGAGGACTACACAGTTCGGGATTGTATTCCAGAGGAAGATATCTATTCAGAGGGGGATTCAGAGAGAGCCGACCACTCCTATTTACCCCCTGAGGTGTTTGCTCTAACCTGGCATGTTGATGTTGGTCATATCATGCATATGGCGCCTCACATTGCTTACATTATACATCTTATATGTCATCAGCTTAGTTTAGATTTGCTTTGTGTGAATGCCACCTGTTTGGTTTCTATATCATACTCCTACCATTCCTAAATATTTTTCCTTTTAGAGATTTCAACAAGTGACTACATACGGATCAAAATGAGTGAATCTACACTCTAAAATATGTCTATATACATCCGTATGTGGTAGTCCATTTGAAATCCTGAAAATACAAATATTTAGGAACAGAGGGAGTATATGGGAATTATGCAATGACATCTTCTTTAGCCAGGCATCATATACGTGAATCATGCAATGCCATCCTATTTAGCCAGTCATCGTATATGTGAATTTTATTTTTTTATAATGTATTCCATTTGGCAACAATGTTTATACATTCATCTACTCTTCCTGTGCACCAGCCATTTGAGTCGGTCATGGGAAAATCTGGAGTGAAAACAAGGTCTTCGAGCGATCGATGCTACACCGTCGATGCAGATTTCTTACTGGTTACAGATAGCTCCTCAGAGGAGGATTTAGAGACAGATGACCAGTCGTATCCCCCCGAGGTGCATGCTCTAACTTGGTAGGGTTATATTGCTCATATCATGTGTATGGTGTCTTGCATTGCCATGCCATCTGCTTAGGTTAGACATGGTTTGTGTGAATGCCTCCTGTTTGCTTTCTATATCAGATATGTGAATTATGCAATGCCATGTTTTTCAGCCAGTTATCATATATGTGAATTATGCACCGCCATGTAGCCAGGCATCATATATGTGAATTATCTAATGCCATTTTTTTCATTACGTATTCCATTTGTCGACAATCTGTGTATATTGAACTACTCTTCATGTGTATCAGCCATTTGAGCTGGTTATGGAAAAATCAAGAGTGAAAACAGGGTCTTCAGAGCAGGCAATGGTACCTGTTGAAGCATATATCTCAATGGTTACAGGTAGCTCCTCAGAGGAGGATTCAGAGACAGATGACCAGTCCTATATCCCACCTGAGGTGTATGTTCTAAGTTGCAATGTTTATATTTCTCATATCATGCATATGTTGTCTTGCATTGCTTAGTTTAGACATCATATGCACAATATTGAATTCGATCTGCTTAGTTTAGAGATCATACATGCGAGTGCCAACTTCTTAGTATATGAATTAGTTATGTCAATTATATCATGCCATGCAGTATACTTAGACAACATGTATGTGAATTATTTCATCCCAACCTATTTTAGAAAGACATCATATAGTTTTGTCATGTCATCTTGTTTAGATACTCATCATATGTTGAATTATGCCATTATATCCTATTAAGTTATCCATCATATATCTAAAACTGTGTCATGCTATCCTGTTTAGATAGCCATCATATATGTGAAATTGTGTCATGTTGTCCTATTTGGTTAGACAACATATATGTGAATTACCACGTCTGTCTATCATACCATGTATGTACGTTCAATTTCTTTTCTTGTTTATCAACCATTTGAATTGGAGGGGGTGAGGAAGTATCTAAGGGAGCAAAAACCCGTTCTTCACAAAAGACGGTGCTACCCGTCGATGCAGATAGAACCATGGTTGTACTGGCCCACGAACTAGCCCGACCACACATAATCGAGACTCTTCCAGATTGCACACTTACACCGTTGGACAAAGAACCAGCTACAACCCATCTAACCCCAACCCTAGTGGATAGTAACCCACTTCTAGTTGACATGGCACCATGTCCACCACAGAGTACCCCCATGAGCAGTTTGTAAAGCAACTGCAGTGCCCAAAGCACGAAGACCACCACAGCGAACCCAAACTCCACGTTTAAAGCAGAAGAGCACCTATTCTCAGGTCAGATTCTATAGCTATGGTCGATACTCCTTTGTTGTTACATCACTGTATTTACTCATACCAACTAGTTTCGAATTTAAGGACCAATTGAAACTCCAATGGCGCAACAGGTATGTTTTAAACCTATTTCTTTAACTGGATTGATGTTCTAACTTCTTGCTCTATGTTGATTTCAGTTTCAATTGTATAAACAGTTATGTTCTCATGTGATGCACATTATAAGTGTTGCCAGTGTTGTGTAGTTTCTCACACTTATATTCTGTCTATGTTGCTGTGTCTTAAAAATATATGATTTGAACTATGTCTCTATCTTGATTTGGCAACATAAACTAGAATGATATGGACAATACAGTGACCATGGTACACAGATATATGTTTGTTTCATGCTATTATCCGGTCCACCTTACTACTGAACCGGTTTACCAAAATGAGTTTCGTATACTACATGCTAAACATGTGATCTGTCTACTTGTTTCTCTTGTAAAATGCGAACAAAATATTGGATAAGACCACCCCACTATGCAATGGTAGAGAAAGTAATGCAGATAAGGTTCAAGATAGTGAGATGCTACCTCTTGAGCACTGCGTTGGTTTTCCCTTGAAGAGGAAAGGGTGATGCAGTAAAATAGCGTAAGTATTTCCCTCAGTTTTTGAGAACCAAGGTATCAATCCAGTAGGAGGCCACGCCCAAGTCCCTCGCACCTACACAAACAAATATAAACATCGCAAGCAACACAATAAAGGGGTTGTCAATCCCTTCACGGTCACTTACGAAAGTGAGATATGATAGATATGATAAGATAATATTTTTGGTATTTTTATAATAAAGATGCAAAGTAAAATGAAAGGCAATAAAAATAGCTAAGTGTTGGAGGATTAATATGATGGAAAATAGACCCGGGGGCCATAGGTTTCACTAGTGGCTTCTCTCAAGAGCATAAATATTACGGTGGGTGAACAAATTACTGTTGAGCAATTGATAGAATTGAGCGTAGTTATGAGAATATCTAGGTATGATCATGTATATAGGCATCACGTCCGTGACAAGTAGACCGACTCTTGCCTGCATCTACTACTATTACTCCACACATCGACCGCTATCCAGCATGCATTTAGAGTATTAAGTTCAAAAGAATAGAACGCTTTAAGTAAGATGACATGATGTAGATGGATAAACTCATGCAATATGATATAAACCCCATCTTGTTATCCTCGATGACAACAATACAATACGTGCCTTGCTGCCCCTGCTGTCACTGGGAAAGGACACCACAAGATTGAACCCAAAGCTAAGCACTTTTCCCATTGCAAGAAATATCAATCTAGTAGGCCAAAACAAATTGATAATTCGAAGAGACTTGCAAAGATAACCAGTCATACATAAAAGAATTCAGAGGAGATTCAAATATTGTTCATAGATAAACTTGATCATAAACCCACAATTCATCGGTCTCAACTAATAGACCGGAAAAGAAGATTACATCGAATAGATCTCCACGAGAATCGTGGAGAACTTTGTATTGAGATCCGAAAACAGAGAAGAAGCCATCTAGCTAACAGCTATGGACCCGAAGGTCTGAGGTAAACTACTCACACATCATCATAGAGGCCATGTGTTGATGTAGAAGCCCTCCGTGATCAATGCCCCCTCCGGCAGGACGCCGGAAAAGGCCCCAAGATGGGATCTCACGGGTACAGAAGGTTGCGGCAGTGGAATTAGCTTTTCGTGGATGCTTGTATTGGTTTGGGGGCACGTAGGTATATATAGGAGGAAGAAGTACGTCGGTGGAGCAACATGGGCCCCACGAGGGTGGAGGGCGCCCCCCTGCCTCGTGCTCTCCTGGTTGATGTCTTGAAGTGGACTCCAAGTCCTCTGGATCACGTTTGTTCCGAAAATCACATTCCCGAAGGTTTCATTCCGTTTGGACTCCGTTTGATATTCTTTTTCTGTGAAGCTCGGAAATAGGCAAAAAAACAGCAATTTGGGTTGGGCCTCCTGTTAATAGGTTTGTCCCAAAAATAATATAAAAGTGTATAACAAAGCCCATTAATCATCCAAAATAGAATATAATGTAGCATGAAGCAATACAAAATTATAGATACGTTGGAGACGTATCAAGCATCCCCAAGCTTAATTCCTGCTCGTCCTTGAGTAGGTAAATGATAAAAACAGAATTTTGATGCGGAATGCTACTTGGCATAATTTTTTAATGTAACCTTCTTAATTGTGGTATAAATATTCAGATCCAAAAGATTCAAGATAAAAGTTTAATATTGACATAAAAGAAATAATACTTCAAGCATACTAACTGAGCAATTATGTCTTCTCAAAATAACATGGCCAAAGAAAGTTCATCCCTACAAAATCATATAGTTTAGTCATGCTCCATTTTCGTCACACAAGAATGCTCTCATCATGCACAACCCCGATGACAAGCTAAGAAATTGTTTCATACTTTAGTAATATCAAACCTTTTCAACCTTCACGCAATACATGAGCGTGAGCCATGGATATAGCACTATGGGTGGAATAGAATATAATGATGGGGGTTATGTGGAGAAGACAAAAAAGGAGAAAGTCTCACATTGACGCGGCTAATCAACAGGCTATGGAGATGCCCATCAATTGATGTCAATGCAAGGAGTAGGGATTGCCATGCAACGGATGCACTAGAGCTATAAATGCATGAAAGCTCAACAAAAGAAACTAAGTGGGTGTGCATCCAACTTGCTTGCTCACAAAGACCTAGGGCATTTGAGTAAGCCCATTGTTGGAATATACAAGCCAAGTTCTATAATGAAAAATTCCCACTAGTATATGAAAATGACAAAACAAGCGACTCTCTATCATGAAAATCATGGTGCTACTTTGAAGCACAAGTGCGGAAAAAAGGATAGTAGCATTGTCCCTTTTTATTTTCTTCTTTTTTGGGGGCATTTTTTATTTGGCCTTTCTCCTTTTTTATTGGGACAATGCTCTATGAATTATGATCATCACACTTCTATTTATTTACAACTCAATGATTACAACTCGATACTAGAACAAGGTATGACTCTATATGAATGCCTGCGGCGGTATACTGGGATAGGCAATGAATCAAGAGTGACATGTATGAAAAATTATGAACGGTGGCTTTGCCACAAATATGATGTCAACTACCTGATCATTCAAAGCAATATGACAATGATGAATGTGTCATGATAAACGGAACGGTGGAAAGTTGCATGGCAATATATCTCGGAATGGCTATGAAAATGCCATGATAGGTAGGCATGGTGGCTGTTTTGAGGAAGATATAAGGAGGTTTATCTGTGATAGAGCGTATCATATCACGGGGTTTGGATGCACCGGCGAAGTTTGCACCAACTCTCAAGGTGAGAAAGGGCAATGCACGGTACCGAAGAGGCTAGCAATGATGGAAGGGTAAGAGTGTGTATAATCCATGGACTCAACATTAGTCATAAAGAACTCACATACTTATTGCAAAAATCTACAAGTCATCAAAAACCAAGCACTACGCGCATGCTCCTAGGGGGATAGATTGGTAGGAAAAGACCATCGCTCGTCCCCGACCGCCACTCATAAGGAAGACAATCAAAGAACACTTAATGTTTCAAATTTGTTACATAACGTTTACCATACGTGCATGCTACGGGACTTGCAAACTTCAAAACAAGTATTTCTCAATTTCACAACTACTCAACTAGCACAACTTTAATATCACTACCTCCATATCTCAAAAAAATCATCAAGCATCAAACTTCTCTTAGTATTCAGCACACTCATAAGAAAGTTTTTAATAGTCTTGAATACCTAGCATATTAGGATTAATTTCCCAATTTAAGAAAATTACCATGCTGTTTAAGACTCTCAAAATAATATAAGTGAAGCATGAGAGAATAATAGTTTCTATAAAACTAAACCACCGCCGTGCTCTAAAAGATATAAGTGAAGCATTAGAGAAAAAACTCTATAGCTCAGAAGATATAAGCGAAGCGCATAGAGTATTCTAATAAATTCTCAATCATGTGTGTCTCTCTTAAAAGGTGTGTACAGAAAATATGATTGTGGTAAACTAAAAAGCAAAGACTCAAATCATACAAGATTCTCCAAGGAAAACACATATCATGTGGTGAATAAAAATATAGCTCCAAGTAAATTTACCGATGGAAGTAGACGAAAGAGGGGATGCCTTCCGGGGCATCCCCAAGCTTTAGCTTTTTGGTGTCCTTAGATTATCTTGGGGTGCCATGGGCCTCCCCAAGCTTAGGCTCTTGCCACTCCTTGTTCCATAATCCATCAAATCTTTTACCCAAAACTTGAAAACTACACAACACAAAACTTAACAGAAAATCTGTGAGCTCCGTTAGCGAAAGAAAACAAAACACCTGTCAGGACCCCGATCCTAAGTCACACTGATCTAGCATGTAACACTTCATATCACTTTGTGGCCTCACGCATGGTATTCCCACGGGTGCCACCTTACCAGGCCCGGGACCGTTTGCGCCTTTTGGCTCACGTATATGATAGTGTCACTAGCATCCATATGACAGAGAACCCAGGCCGACATGACTAGTCGTGAACCCAAAGTGGCACTAACTTACGGGGACAAGCATACATGAAACAACATCGAACATGTCGGTCATCAGCGTGTGAATCCGGGCTGTAGCAACTGGGCTAACAGGACTCTGGGAACCCGGGATGTAGCAGGCTAGCAGGACTCCGGAAGTCACCGCGTGACGTTTCCCCGAAGGGACGGACACAGGAATGAATTGAATCACATGTCGGCCAGTCTAAGTGTTCCGGAGAAGTAGTACTGGGCTAGCAGGACTCCGGTAAACCGGGCTGTAGCAGACTACCAAGGCTCAGTGGAAGCACCAGACTACATTTCCCCATAAGAGAGGCTACCAAGGATAAACAACTAGGTTGTCGGATCCCACACATACCAAGCATTTCAATCATACACACAATATGCTCGATATGTGCAAATACAACATGGCATCACAATAAGACTCTATGACTCAGAGTATTTATTCATAGGCTCCGAGGAGCCAAGTATTACAAACAAGGGTCTCATGACCCAACGTACAGAGCATACAAGCAACAAGCACATGCGGAAGCTTAACTTGTCTGAGTACAGACAACTACAAATGAAAAAGGCCGAGAAGCCTGACTATCTACAAGATCCTGCTGGGGGCACAAGATCGTAGCTGAGGTAACAAGCTAAACATCGAAGTCCACGCGGAACTAATAGCGAGACTGAAGTCTCTCTGCAAAACATAAAATAGGCAAACGTGAGTAAAAATGTACCCAACAATACTTACATCAGAACTATCTACATATGCATCGGTATCAATAAAGGAGGTGGTGGAGTTTAACTGCAGCAAGCCAGCTTTGACTCAGTGGCTAACCTGAACTACGACTGCAAGTAACTCCTTTGAGGTGGCGCACACGAGTCCAAAAATTCACCATTCAATACACCACTATGGATCCGCTCCCGTCTACCTACGAGAACGCCATCCATAGCACTCACGCTTATCTTGCGCATTTTAGAGTATCCACTTTCACTTGTCTATGAACTGTAGAGGCAACACAGAAGTCCTTTTCCGCGGACACGGCTATTCGAATAGATCATTTATAACCCTGCAGGGGTGTACTTCTTCACACACGCTCTCGCCACTTACCACCATGTACACATCGTGTATCTCGGCAACCTTCAAGCGAAAGCCTGGCGAGGGAGTCGGCCATGACCTCACTAACCACACAAGTCTCTAGTCTAGGTTTATCGCCTATTCGGGTTCCATCCGCAAGGAGATCCGGTCGGGGTGTCGCTCATGGCCCCAAACGATGTGTGCTGGGTTCCCAAGCCCACCTCGACGGATGGATCTATGCTTGGTACACCGTGCCACGGTGCCTAGTCTGTCCCAAGCCCACCTGTACCGGGTACCACTTGGTAGACTACTAACACAACCTACAAACACCAGAAACTAGTTGCAACTCCTGGACAGAGATTAGGTTGATTAATAAGTCGAGAGGGGCACTTAAGCATTCCAATGTGTGGTAGTAGCTGTTCGTGGATCACAAACACTGAACTCAGTTCCTGAGGACGGCTGCAATGAGACAACCCACCATGTACTCCTACATGGCCTCTCACCGCTACTTTTACCAAATCGTGTTCACACACTTAGCTCCCATCAGTAGGACATGCTCACAACTTTCCAATTCATCCCCGATGAATCAGACCTGACACAACTCTAAGCAATAGCAGGCATGACAACAAGCATGAATGAGTAGGCACATCAGGGCTCAAACAACTCCTACTCATGCTAGTGGGTTTCATCTATTTACTGTGGCAATGGCAGGTCATGCAAAGGAAAGGGGTTCAGCTACCGCAGCATGTAACAGTTGAATCGTTATTGTCCTAATGCAGTAAAAGAGAGCAGGAGCGAGGGTGTGGGATTGTATCGGAATGAACAAGGGGGTTTTGCTTGCCTGGCACTTCTGAAGATAGTATAACTCTTCATCGATGTCATCGATCACGTCGTCGGAAACATCGTTTACTAAGAGGGAACAACCAGAGGCAAACACAAAAGGAACCACAATCAATGAAATGCACATTCATATGAATGATATGTCATATTAAAGTACTGAATTGACCTAGTGCAACAGCTAGTCATATTCATTGAAGTGGAATTCAAACCTATAGCAAATTCCAACTCCAAAACTAATTTCCATTTATTCCATAATCATCAATTGTCCTATTCAGTGAGGTTAACTTGTTCAAACATGCATGAAAATGCCATATTCAGATTATTTGGATTTTTCTGATCATTTTTCATATATAAATCTTTTCGATCCGAGTTACAGATTATTTACTATGAATTTTAGAAGTTTTGGATAATTTCTAAAATTTCCTGGTTATTTCGAATTAGAATAAATCTAGAAAAGGATTTACTGCATCAGCCTAGCGTCAGTATGACATCGGCGGTCAACGGCGGTCAGCCAGGTCAAACCTGACCTGGGGGACCCACGTGGCAGTGTCAGCACTAATTAACAGGGTTAATTAGCGTTAAGTTAATCCTAACTAAACTGTCAGTGGGGCCCGGACCCACTAGTCAGTGAGTCAAAGGGCTAATTAAGTTTAATTATAAACTTAACCCAAAGCTGGGGCTCACATGTGAATTACCCAGGGGGGTCAACCCTGGTTAATTCGGGTCAAACCCGCCGGTGACTCGACGCCGGCGAGGCCAGACACGGCGGCGAGGCTCGGAAATCTCCCTCCGGTGACCAAAACAACGGCGGAGCCTATCTACGAGTAGCTGGAGCTCGCGCGCATCGAGTGGTGCTCTCAGCTTCGCCGGAGATGGCCCAGAACAACGGCAGCGATGGCAAGCGCGGCGGCCGGCGTTCGGGCTCGAACGAATCGACGGTGCAGGCATGGCAGGAGCCACGGGTGGCCGCGTTAGACTCGTGGGGGTGTAGTGAGTTTAGCATTGAGCTTGGACGCATGCTTGCAGGGCCGTAGCCGCGGTGGCAACATGGCCGGCAGCGAGGAGCATTCGGCTCCGATGGCCACTGTGGTTAGTCGACGCGGACGAGTGCGGGGAGAGAGGGGAAAGGGGCAGGGGCTCACGGCAAATCCAGCAGAGGCACCGACGAGGACGGGGAGGGTCTGGAGCTCGCGAATCCACGCCGGCGAGCTTCAGTGGCCGACGACAAAGAAGAGGTCGGGGACAACGCGTCGGGGCTCTTCCAGTCGCGTGAGACGACGGAGAGGACGAGGGAGGTCCGGCGGAGCTCGGGGGCGCGTCGGAGAGGCTCTGGGGTGGCTGTGGACACGACTATGGCGACGGCGGCGCTCAGCACGTTTGCTGGCGAGAGGGAGAGAGATCAGAGGAGGCGGATGAGCTCGAGAGAGAGTGTGAGGGGGTCAGGAGTGTGCGTGGCGCTCGTAGGCGCGTCGGGGAGAAGGCGGCAAGCAAGCAGGAGGTGGAGGCTCGGGACGGGCGCGTCGACACGCCTCTGCCAGTAGGCAGAGGTTGAAGACAGCGGTGCGCCTGGTGGGCTGGGCCGCCAAGTGGACTGGCCAGGTGGGCTGCCCAGGTGAGTGCCAGGTAAGGTTGCTCTGTTTTATTTTTCTGTTATGTTTTTTGTTGTTTAATATTTTGCCACACTTCAAAATTCAAAACAATTTCAAAACAGTGACAAAACCCTTTGAATAATTTTATGTTGCAGAATGGACATTTCCAAATGCACATAAAATGTTTCAAATATATTTGAAATTATATTCTAGTTATATGAATATAAGTCAAATTGAAATAGCTATTGATTTAAATTCAGAGTCCCAAAAATAAGTCCTTAAAAATGTTCCTAAATTCCGGTTTGATATATAGCTCTTGCCAAAATTATCAAACATTGCAAAAGGACATCTTGGAAACAAAGAATGAGATTACCAGGGTTCTTTGCCCTTCTTTTATTTAAGTTTTTGAGGCTTCCACTTTCCTCAATTCCAATTTTCAGAAATTTAGACATGATGCATGAGTGCTCTATGATGCAACTAATACAAGCAATAATCTAGGGCTGTGACAACTCACCCCCACTAAACAAGAATCTCGTCCCGAGATTCAAGATGTGAGGTAAAAAGACAGCGGGGACACAAAACTACACAATCTTCATGATCCAACTGTGCTTCTCGGAGATGTTGATTCATCGCATCATATTGATCTTAATGTCTTTGCCTTCGAGAACTTCATCCAACACGACGACGACAGAAAGAAACTCTACTGGAAATGATCTTCTTGAGATCGGGCAACTCAAGATCCTCATGGAGTGATACGTAAGAACACCTCTTGAGTTGAGACTCAAAACACACATCAGAGGGATGGAAAAATAACATATGACGAAGGTTCAAGTTGGTAGGCAACAATTCCACGCTTGAGTAAGATGGTGCATGGTTTCAAAGTAGCAAGGAGATAACTGCCATGATTCCATAACGTGACACCTTAGGGAAGGTGACTCTTAGAATTATTCCCTTGAGTGGCAAAAAGAATTACTTTTGATACAAAGATCATTAAAACTCTCTATACCAGCCTAAAGAAAATCACGATTGATCGTTTGAAGGGTTTCGAAAGAATGGAATACTCAGTTTGGAAAGGAAACTAGAGTTATAAGACAACTCGGCAAACGGAAGGCACATTCCAATTGATACCGAGGATATAACCTAGTGTCTGAGCATGCTCTCAAGAACTTGAGCATTTCCATATTCATCAGGGTCTTCCAACATCCGTGTCAAGGATCCTGGCAACACATCGTACTACCATGATGAATAGTGATGGACGATGCAGATGCAAAGGAAGACAACACCTTCTCAAATTTTACCTTAGCAATGCCAAGGAGACAAAACCTGGATGATCGACCGAGAGACATCTAGCACTCTGCTTCTCATGTTCTCCTTGATGTACTAGATACCACGATCATGCTTAAAGCATCAACATGGTCATCAAGTAAAGGTCGGACTTCAGAAGCACAAAATCCATAATAAACAACTTCTAGAATAAGTCATGCGAAATCCTCATGGGAGGTGACCAAACGGCTTAATCAAGATACTACAACAATAGTGCTTCCAGCTAGGTGCGTCCACTTCACTGGAACCTATTGATAACCCACAAGTATAGGGGATCGCAACCGTTTTCGAGGGTAGAGTATTAACCACAAATTTATTGATTCGACACAAGGGGAGCCAAAGAATATTCTCAAGTATTAGCAGCTGAGTTGTCAATTCAACCACACCTGGAAACTTAGTATCTGCAGCAAAGTGTTTAGTAGCAAAGTAATATGATAGTGGTGGTAACGGTAACAAAGTAAAGACAGCAAAAGTAATGTTTTTGGTATTTTTGTAATGATTGTAACAGTAGCAACAGGAAAGTAAATAAGCGAGAACCAGTATATGGAAAACTCGTAGGCACCTGATCAGTGATGGATAATTATGCCGGATGTGGTTCGTCATGTAACACTCATAACATAGGGTGACACAGAACTAGCTCCAGTTCATCAATGTAATGTAGGCATGTATTCTGTATATAGTCATACGTGCTTATGGAAAAGAACTTGCATGACATCTTTTGTCCTACCCTCCCGTGGCAGCGGGTCCTATTGGAAACTAAGGGATATTAAGGCCTCCTTTTAATAGAGAACCGAACAAAGCATTAGCACATAGTGAATACATGAACTCCTCAAACTATGGTCATCACCGGAGTGGTCCCGATTATTGTCACTTGGGTTTGCGGATCATAACACATAGTAGGTGACTATAGACTTGCAAGATAGGATCAAGAACACACATATATTCATGAAAACATAATAGGTTCAGATCTGAAATCATGGCACTCGGGCCCTAGTGACAAGCATTAAGCATAGCAAAGTCATAGCAACATCAATCATGACAAGCATTAAGCATAGCAAAGTCATAGCAACATCAATCTCAGAACATAATGGATACCAGGGATCAAACCCTAACAAAACTAACTCGATTACATGATAAATCTCATCTAAACCATCACCGTCCAGCAAGCCTACGATGCAATTACTCACGCACGGCAGTGAGCATCATGAATTTGGTGATGGAGGATGGTTGATGATGACGACGGCAACGAATCCCCCTCTTCGGAGCCCCGAACGGACTCTAGATCAGCCCTCCCGAGAGAGATTAGGGCTTGGCGGCGGCTTCGTATCGTAAAACGTGATGATTTCTTCTCCCTGATTTTTTTCTCCCCGAAAGACAATATATGGAGTTGGAGTTGGCGTCGGAGGGCCACCAGGGGGGCCCACGAGGTAGGGCGGCGCGCCTAGGGGGGAGGGACGTGCCCCACACCCTCGTGGACAGGGTGTGGGCCCCCTGGTCTTCATCTTTGGCGAGGATATTTTATTATTTATTCTAAGATATTCCGTGGAGTTTCAGGTCATTCCGAGAACTTTTGTTTTCTGCACATAAAACAACACCATGGCAATTCTACTGAAAACAGCGTCAATCCGGGTTAGTTCCATTCAAATCATACAAGTTAGAGTCCAAAACAAGGGCAAAAGTGTTTGGAAAAGTAGATATGACGGAGACGTATCAACTCCCCCAAGCTTAAACCCTTGCTTGTCCTCAAGCAATTCAGTTGACAAACTGAAAGAGAAAAAGAAAAACTTTTACAAACTCTGTTTGCTCTTGTTGCTGTAAACATGAAAAGCCAGCATTCAGGTTTCAGCAATTATTATGAACTAACCATTCTCACAATAACACGTAGGTCTCACAATTACTCATATCAATAACATAATCAGCTAGCGAGCCATAATAATAAAACTCGGATGACAACACTTTCTCAAAATAATAACATGATATAACGAAATGGTATCTCGCTAGCCCTTTCTGAGACCGCAAAACATAAATGCAGAGCACCTTTAAAGATCAAGGACTGACTAAACATTGTAATTCATGGTAAAAGAGATCCAGTCAAGTCATACCATATATAAACCAATTATAATGAATGCAAACGACAAGCAGTGCTCTCAAATGGGTGCTTTTTAATAAGAAGGGTGATGACTCAACATAAAAGTAAATGGATAGGCCCTTCGCAGAGGGAAGCAGAGATTTGTAGAGGTGCCAGAGCTCGGTTTTGAAATAGAGATAAATTATATTTTGAGCGGCATACTTTCACCGTCAACGCAACAACTATGAGATGGTTGTATCTTCCATACTACATGCATTATAGGCAGTTCCCAAACAGAATGGTAAAGGTTTATACTCCCCCTCCTCCACAAGCATCAATCCATGGCTTGCTCGAAACAACGAGTGCCTCCAACATTCAACGGGTCCCAGGGGGATTTTTGTTTAATTATTTTGATTTGCTTTGATATTTTTGGATCATGGGACTGGGCATCCCGGTTACCGGCCCTTTCTCGTGAATGAGGAGCGGAGTCCACTCCTCTTGAGAATAACCCACCTAGCATGGAAGATATAGGCAGCCCTAGTTGCACATGAGCTGCTCAAGCATACAAAACAGAATTTTTATTTGAAGGTTTGGAGTTTGGCACATACAAATTTACTTGGAACGGCAGGTAGATACCGCATATAGGAAGGTATAGTGGACTCATATGGAACAACTTTGGGGTTTAAGGAGTTTGGATGCACAAGCAGTATTCCCGCTTAGTACAGGTGAAGGCTAGCAAAAGACTGGAAGCGACCAATCGAGAGAGCGACAACAGTCGTAAACATGCATTAAAATTAATTTACACCGAATATAAGCATGAGTAGGATATAATCCACCATGAACATAAATATCATGAAGGCTATGTTGATTTGATTCAACTACATGCGTGAACATGTGCCAAGTCGAGTCACTCAATTCATTCAAAGGAGGATACCATCCCATTATACCATATCATAATCATTCTAATAGCATGTTGGCATGCAAGGTAAACCATTATAACTCATAGCTAATCAAGCATGGCACAAGCAACTATAATCTCTAAATGTCATTGCAAATATGTTTACTTCATAATAGCTGAATCACGAACGATGAATCATCATATTTACAAAAACAAGAGAGGTCGAGTTCATACCAGCTTTTGTCATCCCAATAAGTACATCATATATCATCATTATGGCCTTTCACTTGCACGACCGAACGGTGTGAATAATAATAAGAGTGCACGTGCATTGGACTAAGCTGGAATCTGCAAGCATTCAACTCAAGAGAGAAGACAAGTAATATGGGCTCTTGGTTAAATCAACAATGATGCATATAAGAGCCACTTCAGCAATTTAATCATGGTCTTCTCCTACTGACCCCCAAAGAAAAGAAAGGAAATAAAAACTATTTACACGGGAAAGCTCCCAACAAGAAAAAGAAGAACGGTAAATGTTTTTGGGTTTTCTTTTTAATAATTACTACTACAGCAGGAAAAATAGACTAACTAATTTTTTTGTTTTTTCTAAGGATTATTAAACACACAAGAAGAAAGCTAGAAAAATAAAATAAACTAGCATGGATATTACAGTGAAAGAGTATGAGCACCGACATCTAGCAATGAGTGTGTGTGAGCATAAATGTAATGTCGGTGAGAAATACATACTCCCCCAAGCTTAGGCTTTTGGCCTAAGTTGGTCTATTGCCAGGGATAGCCTGGCTGATACCCGTAGGTGAATGGGTCATACTATGACGCAGAATAGTTGGGACCATAATGTGATGAAGAGGACTCTGATTGCCACTGGCTGGCAACCGCCTCAGGATCCCAAGAATAAACAGACATTCGTGGAGGCTCATCTTGTGGCTCCGGTTCCGGGCTGGTGCAGATTCGATAGGCTTGAACAGCCGCCCACGTAACAATGTAAGGCCACAGAGACAAGTTAAACAAAGAGGGAGCAGGCAAAGTAATAGTCTCAGGGTGATGTTTATCAAAATACAATTTATATTTAAGCTCCCCTTCGCGACTCTTAACAAGAAAATCATGCTCTATCATACTCTTATAATCTAAATAAGCACGGGGCAGCGCTGTTTCTTTTTTCTCCTCATGCCTAATAGGTATCTCAAAATATTCAGCTACGCGTGAAGCATAAATGCCTCCAAAGATGGGGCCCTTAGTACGGTTCAGACTTAACCGTCTAGCAACAATTCCACCCATACTAACAGAGTTATTGCGGTATAAACCATGGAACAAAATGATAATATCAGGAATGCTAAGGTTTCCACAGTTCCCGCGACCAATCAAACAATGACTAGCAAATAAGGCAAAGTAGCATAAAACAGGAAAATGTATGCTAGTAATTCTTGCATCAGAAACCTTTCTGGTTTCTCCCACAGTGATAGTGTTAATAAAAGCTTCCACTTCGTTACGGTGTGGTTCATCTAAAGTGCCCTCAAAAGGTATTTTGCAAACTTCGCAAAATTCAGCTAATGTCATCTCCTTAACAACGTCATATAAATGGAACTCTACTGTTGGAGGTGATTTCTTAGGGAAAAAGTAGAAGTTCTGCACAGAAGTATTTGTGAGTAAGAGATACTGATGACGTTGGTCGCGGAGGAAGCATCGGTTAGTCCATTATAAAAGATATCAAATATTTCAGGTTTCTTAAGAGGATGATCAGGCAAAGCATTAAGTAACTTGAGAAGCCTCACCCAAGCTTGTGGGAGACTCTCTTCTTCAATTTGCACAAAATTATATATATATCCCTCAAAGCAGCTTGTTTCTTATGAGCAGGGAAATATTAAGCAGAGAAGTAATAAATCATATCCTGGGGACTTTGCACACAACCAGGATCAAGAGAATTAAACCATTTCTTAGCATCACCCTTTAATGAGAACAGAAATATTTTGAGTAAATAAAGGTAGCGCGATCTCTCATTATTAGTAAACAGGGCAGTTATATCATTTAACTTACGAAGATGTGCCACAACAGTTTCAGACTCATAGCCATAAAAAGGATCAGATTCAACCAAAGTAATTATATCTGGATCAACAGAAAAATCATAATAATCCTGATCGGGAACACAGATAGGTGAAGTAGAAAAAGCAGGGTCGGGTCTCATCCTGTCTCTAAAAGATTCTTTACTCCATTTAACTAGCAACCTCTTAAGTTTATATCTATCTTGGCAAGCAAGAATGGCTGATGTAGATACAGCATCGAAAAGATAGCCCTCAGGAATAGCAGGCATATTATCATCATTACTAACATCATCGTGTTAAGTTTCAATAATTTCTCTTTCTCTAGACCTAGAAATTTGTTCATCTAGAAATTCACCAAGGGGCACAGTAGTATCAAGCATAGAAGTAGTTTCATCATAAGTATCATGCATAGCAGAAGTGGCATCATCAATAACATGCGACATATCAGAATTCATAGCAGTAGTAGGTTTAGGTGTCGCCACTTACTCATAATGAAGGTGAATCAAGTGCGAGCTAGATGGCGCTTCCTTACCTCCCTCGTAGTTGAGGGATAAATTGTTGTCTTAGCGTCTTTCAAGTTCTTCATAGTGTCCAGCAGATATAAATCCCAAGTGACTCAAAGAATAGAGCTATGCTCCCAAGAACGGCGCCGTAAAAAGTCTTGATAACCCACAAGTATAGGGGATCGCAACAGTTTTCGAGGGTAGAGTATTCAACACAAATTTATTGATTCAACACAAGGGGAGCCAAAGAATATCCTCAAGTATTAGCAGCTGAGTTGTCAATTCAACCACACCTGGAAACTTAGTATCTGCAGCAAAGTGTTTAGTAGCAAAGTAATATGATAGTGGTGATAACGGTAATAAAGTAAAGACAGACAAAGTAATGTTTTGGTATTTTGTAATGATTGTAACAATAGTAACGGGAAAGTAAGTAAGCGAGAACCAAGATATGGAAAACTCGTGAGGCACCGGATCGATGATGGATAATTATGCGGATGTGGTTCGTCATGTAACAAATCATAACATAGGGTGACATGAACTAGCTCCAGTTCATCAATGTAACGTAGGCATGTATTCCGTATATAGTCATACGTGCTTATGGAAAAGAACTTGCATGACATCTTTTGTCCTACCCTCCCGTGGCAGCGGGGTCCTATTGGGAACTAAGGGATATTAAGGCCTCCTTTTAATAGAAAACCGGAACAAAGCATTAGCAGATAGTGAATACATGAACTCCTCAAACTATGGTCATCATTGGGAGTGGTCCCGATTATTGTCACTTCGGGGTTGCCGGATCATAACACATATTAGGTGACTATAGACTTGCAAGATAGGATCAAGAACACACATATATTCATGAAAACATAATAGGTTCATATCTGAAATCATGTCACTCAGGCCCTAGTGACAAGCATTAAGCATAGCAAAGTCATAGTAACATCAATCTCAGAACATAATGGATACTAGGGATCAAACCCTAATAAAACTAACTCGATTACATGATAAATCTCATCCAACCCATCACCGTCCAGCAAGCCTACGATGCAATTACTCACGCACGGCGGTGAGCATCATGAAATTGGTGATGGAGGATGGTTGATGATGACGACGGCAACGAATCCCCCTCTCTGGAGCCCCGAACGGACCCCAGATCAGCCCTCCCGGGAGAGATTAGGGCTTGGCGGCGGCTCCGTATCGTAAAACGCGATGATTTCTTCTCCCTGATTTTTTTCTCCCCGAAAGCCAATATATGGAGTTGGAGTTGGCGTCGGAGGGCCACCAGGGGGCCCACGAGGTAGGTCGGCGCGCCCAGGGGGGAGGGGCGCGCCCCCCACCCTCGTGGATAGGGTGTGGGCCCCCTGGTCTTCATCTTTGGCGAGGATTTTTTATTATTTATTCTAAGATATTCCGTGGAGTTTCAAGTCATTCCGAGAACTTTTGTTTTCTGCACATAAAACAACACCATGGCCATTCTGCTGAAAACAGTGTTAGTCCGGGTTAGTTCCATTCAAATCATACAAGTTAGAGTCCAAAACAAGGGCAAAAGTGTTTGGAAAAGTAGATACGACGGAGACGTATCACCTATATCATAGTTCTTGGAAGAAGTTCCAACCATCATATCTGCCTGAAATTCAGACCTGGTTGGTAACAGGATAATTCAGATAATGTGTCTGGAAAAGAAAGTTTGCAACACAAATCGACGAGATGATGTTGCGAGATTTTCGGGAGATGAACTACGATAGCAAGCTCCAAACATGAGCTAGTTTTGCTACACACATGTGAACACGATGTCCCAGGCAAGCATGACCACATAGTATTCTTACAACAAAACACAACCGAGTTCTGGTTGGGAACCATCATCGAGGATAGCAAAGTCCTTACTTAAGGCATGATTTGCTCTTAAGAAGGAACTTCTTCTCCTTGAACAAGTCAACGGTGGCTTGGTGTGCTAGGAAACACATATGGAATGAAGGTAGCTAATCTCACAAACCAAAGTATACTTCGCACATGCATGACTAACTTGGGATGATTCCAGAGGAAGCAACATTGACTTTCTCGAGTTCACGGCGGCAACTTGCATCAAATGCACATGAATTAGAGGAAGTCACTTCTCTCATCCGAACATATGCTTCATGAACGGAACATGAAGATAGTGCTTATAAAAGTTTCCAACACTACTTAGATGTTTGACATGAATCATGGACAAGATGAAAATATTGTCAATGGGCTCAACAACAAATCATCGATACTTCCATGAAGTAGAATTCCACAACTATGTGAACAAGGTGATAGCATTGGTCAGACCCAAAAGATGTAATGATGTATGCTCGAGGATACAACCACGAGTAAGACAACATTACGAACATCGTTGGTTCTGATTTGATTTGACGATAGCCCACACTCAAATCAAAGGATTAATAAGACAATAGCGCCGACAATTGATCACGTGGATCAATCGATGAAGATATCATCTTTCTTCAACACAAATACAAGATATCCCTTAGGGATGAGCGTGGTCGGACAAGCTTTTATCTTCCAACTCTCCAAGTTGTTGTTAAGCTTAACCAACTAGCTCAGGGGTATCCAACATAGATTCTTGGAGAAAAGGGTGGCTACAAGAAACCAACTTGATCACGAACTCAACATAGCGGTCAGGTGACAACCTGGTGATCCCTCCGAGAAGATATTCGGAAAATCACGAACCACCGATATGTTACTAAGCTCGAGAACAATCTTGCTTTTCAGGGCAAGACGATATGATCAACAGAGCAAGGGTTTGACAAAATCCTAACTCATTGATCGAAGAGTGCACCAGAAATAAGGACTAAGTAGCATGATCAATCTTAGGATGATGATTTAATAACCAACACACTAAGAATGAGAGTGTTGTCCATTAACTACCAAGCAACGGAGTTGCTAGGGGTATTGATTTCACACATCACAGTTCACTTGTCGGTATTCCGGTTACAATAACACGGAGACCGAAGAATGAACAATGATGGCGAGAAGTATCATTGCACCAAGAATTCATAGGATGGTGTGCAATTCCTATGACTTTCTTGACATAAAGAGGGTAATACTCCAGGGTAGAACAGAACAAAAGCTGTATTGGCATTTTGATCTGCGGAATACAACTACTTTGACCCAATCCTAGAAATAGACAAGGTACTGGAGTTTGTTTCTCCTAGTCATTCCGGAATAGAATGGCTTGACGGACCACAAGAATAATAGGCATCGATAACATGAATGCACAACTAGTCTTGACCAACAATTAATACAAGAGGGTCAGAATACAACTAAAAAGGGACAACTCATAGGAACATATAATTTCTTTAAGTTGTAGATGCATCGGTTAGCATGTTGAATAAATTCAACATGTTTCTTTTGGATAACCCATGCAGAAAGGTAGGACTGGCAGGTTCACAATATAGAATCAAGAACTCATCAAGAGCACTCCTATTGTGATCTTTTGGTTCAAAGAACTTCTGCCACATTGATCCATGGTATTTGGAAGAATGATATACCACGGACCTCGAAGACTATCACAAGGTTGCTAATATCCTAAAGGAACTAGCAAACACTATCAACAAGAAGTAGGTAGGGTGAATCTCGGGTTCAAAACCCCAGAAATGGAATACCTACCAACTAAATAACATCACAAGATGCTTTCGAGAATGATGGCCAGAATCATCACACTAGGAATATAAACATTGCTAGATTACTGGGTGGTTCTCTAGGATGCCTAGGGTCATAATACTAGCTCCAACATATATGTCAAGGCAATGGAGTACCTCAACAGACGATTAGTGTGGTTAATCTGGCCCAAAGGAACATCAAGAACGAAAAGAAGGGATTTGCAAATGCGTCAGACTATTTAGAAATCTGGGATGACTCGGACAGCATAACAGCTGTAAATGCTCAAAAAGATTTGAGACCTCCGGTAAAATGGTGGCATAACCACTCAACATCATAATATCAAGGTTCTGAGATTAACTAACAACACACGGAAGTAGTAGGAACTGAACTGGGGCTTGAAACCATCAATCCTAAGAGTCTGTGGATTAGTAACACGTGATCGTGATAGAAAGAAGAGAAGCCTAGTTCTTAATCCCCGTAGAAAAGAAGAGGTTGACTCAGATCAGAAGGGCATAAGGTAAAGGAGTAAAAAGAGCCTTACGTTCCCTTCCATAATTAATTTCCTTATATAACTAAAGCATTTCTAGACTCAACTGCGACCAGTTTGGCTTGGTAATCCTACAGGCAGTCAGGCTCTGATACCAAAGCTGTCAGGACCCCGATCCTGAGTCACACCGATCTAGCATGTAACACTTCATATCACTTTGCGGCCTCACACACGGTATTCCCACGGGTTCCACCTTACCTGGCCCAGGACCGTTTGCGCCTTTTGGCTCACGTATATGATAGTGTCGCTAGCATCCATATGACAGAGAACCTGGGCCGACATGACTAGTCATGAACCCAAAGTGGCACTAACTTACGGGGACAAGCATACATGAAACAACATCGAACATGTCGGTCATCAGCGTGTGAATCCGGGCTGTAGCAACTGGCTAACAGGACTCCAGGAACCCGGGCTGTAGCAGGCTAGCAGGACTCTGGAAGTCATCGCGTGACATTTCCCCGAAGGGACAGACACAGGAACGAAGTGAATCACATGCCGGGCAGTCTAAGTGTTTCGGAGCAGTAGTACTGGGCTAGCAGGACTCCGGTAAACCGGGCTGTAGCAGACTACCAAGGCTCAGTGGAAGCACCAGACTACATTTCCCCATAAGAGAGGCTACCAAGGATAAACAACTAGGTTGTCGGATCCCACACATACCAAGCATTTCAATCATACACACAATATGCTCGATATGTGCAAATACAACATGGCATCACAACAAGACTCTATGACTCAGAGTATTTATTCATTAGGCTCCGAGGAGCCAAGTATTACAAACATGGGTCTCATGACCCAACATACAGAGCATACAAGCAACAAGCACATGCGGAAGCTTAACTTTTCTGAGTACAGACAACTACAAATGAAAAAGGCTGAGAAGCCTGACTATCTACAAATGACGCAGGGTAACGACAGGGCAACAAGGTGACCATCTGTCCATACATCCATCCAAATCTGACCGCTCCCCTCTCGCGAACGCCCCGCTCCTAGGGTTCCCTCGCCGCCGCCGGCGGCTCCCCTGCGCGGGGCCGCCGTCGCGGCCGGAGCCCGTTGTCGCCGCTAGCCGGAGCCTGCTCCTCTCCCACTCCCCTACCCCTTCCTTCCTTCCCGTGCCCCGTGTCGCCTCCCGGCGGGCGACCGAGCCCTTCGCCGCTCCTCCCGGCGCCCCTCCCCTGCCCTGCCTCCTCCCGCCGCCAATGAAGGCCGCTGCTGACTTCGGCCCGTGGTCTTTGGCGGCGGCGGCGGCTCTCCTTCCAGCAGCTGCTCCTCCTTTCGGACGATGGTGGCACATGGCGTGCTCCTCGGCGAGCATCGGTGCGGCCCGTCGGTGGTGGTGCCGCGGGCCCGGTGGCTCTCGGCGGCGGTGCGGCTGTTAGCCATGGGCGGCGCGCGGTGGCATCTTGCTTGGCGGCGCCGCCCAACCAGATCTGGGCCCTTTGGGCCCATCTGGTTGGCGCGAGCGATAACTTGGTGCTCAGCGGCGGCGTTCCTTGGTGATGGCGTGGTGGCGGCGGTCTCGGGCGGTGAGGACTTCGTTGGCCGGCGTGCTGCAGCGTGGTGACAGGACTGTCCGGGTCCATGTGGGTCCGGTCGGGCCATCGAGGCCTGGCAAGTCCTCGTCGCTGCGTCCGGTCGGCTCCGCTGTGGCGGTGGAGGCTGTCCCCTTCTTCGGTCGAGTGGTGGTCGCTCCCGTGGCTGGTGTCTCCTCTTCCGCTCCAAGCCTCGTGTTGACAGCTCCAGTGAAGCGGGGAGGGTTGTTCGGTAATCGTGGTGGCACAAGCTGGTGGGTGGCCGAGGAGGTGGTGCATTTCGAAATGCCTGAGGTGGTGGTGGTGGTTGTGGATCGGGAGAAATCCCTGTCGGCCTGGCCGGCACCGATGCGATGACGCCTGCGGGCGCCGTCGGACCTTCCTGAGGGGCATCGGGTACACCCCTTCCCCACTATCCCTCGCGTACCGGGGGAAACCCTAGAACTTGTTCGGGCAACAGTGGTGGCATCATCACACTCCCTCTTGAGGGTGTTGCTTGGGGCGCGGCGCTTCGGGATGCTGGGAGCGTGGTGGTACTTCTTTGGAGGGCGCAGCGGTTGCCGGACTTCCCTTCTTCGTTGATCTGCCTTTGTCAGCATTCATTTCTCTTTCTTCTTGTTGTTTTTCTTTTGGGCTTATCTATGCTGCGGCCCCAGCGAGTTGGATGTATCGGATGTTTGCTTTATAATATAAAGCGGGGGGAAACCCTTTTTCGTCAAAGCCTGACTATCTACAAGATCCTGCTGAGGGCATAAGATCGTAGCTGAGGTAACAAGCTAAACGTCGAAGTCCATGCGGAACTAATAGCGAGACTGAAGTCTCTCTGCAAAACATAAAATAGGCAAACGTGAGTACAAATGTACCTAGCAAGACTTACATCGGAAATATCTACATATGCATCGGTATCAATAAAGGGGGTGGCGGAGTTTAACTGCAGCAAGCCAGCTTTGACTCAGTGGCTACCCTGAACTATGACTGCAAGTAACTCCTTTGAGGTGGCGCACACGAGTCCACAAATTCACCATTCAATACACCACTATGGATCCGCTCCCGTCTACCTACGAGAACGCCATCCATAGCACTCACGCTTATCTTGCACATTTTCGAGTATCCACTTTCACTTGTCTATGAACTGTATAGGCAACCCAGAAGTCCTTTTCCGCGGACACGGCTATTTGAATAGATCATTTATAACCCTGCAGGGGCGTACTACTTCACACATGCTCTCGCAACTTACCACCATGTACACGTCGGCAACCTTCAAGCGGAAGCCTGGCGAGGGAGTCGGCCACGACCTGACTAACCACACAAGTTTCTAGTCCAGGTTTATCGCCTATTCGGGTTCCATCTGCAAGGAGATCCGGCCGGGGTGTCGCTCACGGCCCCTAATGATGTGTGCAGGGTTCCCAAGCCCACTTCGACGGATGGATCTACGCTTGGTACACCGTGCCACGATGCCTAGTCTGTCCCAAGCCCACCTGTACCGGGTACCACTTGGTAGACTACTAACACAACCTACATACACCAGAAACTAGTTGCAACTCCTGGACAGAGATCAGGTTGATTAATAATTCGAGAGGGGCACTTAAGCATTCCAATGCGTGGTAGTAGCTGTTCATGGATCACAAACACAGAACTCAGTTCCTAAGGACGGCTGCAATGAGACAACCCACCATGTACTCCTACATGGCCTCTCACCGCTACCTTTACCAAATCGTGTTCACACACTTAGCTCCCATCACTAGGACATGCTCACAACTTTCCAATCCATCCCTGATGAATAAGACCTGACACAACTCTAAGCAATAGTAGGCATGACAACAAGCATGAATGAGTAGGCACATCAGGGCTCAAACAACTCCTACTCATGCTAGTGGGTTTCATCTATTTACTGTGGCAATGGCAGGTCATGCAAAGGAAAGGGGTTCAGCTACCACAGCATGTAACAGTTGAATCGTTGTTGTCCTAATGCAGTAAAAGAGAGCATGAGCGAGAGAGTGGGATTGTATCAGAATGAACAAGGGGGTTTTGCTTGCCTGGCACTTCCGAAGATAGTATAACTCTTCATCGGTGTCATCGATCACGTCGTCGGAAACATCATCTACTAAGAGGGAACAACCACCGGCAAACACAAAAGGAACCACAATCAATGCAATGCACATTCATACGAATGATATGTCATATTAAAGTATTGAATTGACCTAGTGCAACAGCTAGTCATATTCATTGAAGTGGAATTCAAACCTATAGCAAATTCCAACTCCAAAACTAATTTCCATTTATTCCATAATCATGAATTGTCCTATTCAGTGAGGTTAAATTGTTCAAACATGCAATTAAAATGCCATATTCAGATTATTTGGATTTTTCTGATCATTTCCCATATATAAATCTTTTCAATCTGAGTTACAGATTATTTACTATGAATTTTAGAAGTTTTGGATAATTTCTGAAATTTCCTGGTTATTTCGAATTAGAATAAATCCAGAAAAGGATTTACTGCGTCGGCCTGGCGTCAGTGTGATGCCAACGGTCAATGGCGGTCGGCCAGGTCAAACCTGACCTGTGGGACCCATGTGGCAGTGTCAGCACTAATTAACATGGTTAATTAGCGTTAAGTTAATCCTAACTAAACTGTCAGTGGGGCCTGGACCCACTAGTCAGTGAGTCAGAGGGCTAATTAAGTTTAATTATAAACTTAACCCAGAGCTGGGTCTCACATGTGAATTACCCAGGGGGGTCAACCCTGGTTAGCTCGGGTCAAACCCGCCGGTGACTCGACGCCGGCGAGGCTAGACACGGCGGCGAGGCTCGGAAATCTCCCTCCAGTGACCAAAACAACGGCGGAGCCCATCTACGAGTAGCTAGAGATTGCGTGCGTCGAGTGGTACTCTCAGCTTCGCCGGAGATGGCCCAGAGCAACGGTGGTGATGGCAAGCGCGGTAGCCGGCGTTCGGGCGTCGAACGAATCGACGGTGCAGGGCATGGCAGGAGCTGCGGGTGGCCGCGTTAGACTCGTCGGGGTGCAGTGAGTTCAGCGATGAGCTTGGACGCGTGCTTGCAGGGCCATAGCCGCGGTGGCGACATGGCCGACGGCGAGGAGCTTTCGTCTCCGATGGCCACAGTGGTTAGATGACGCGGACGAGTGCGGGGAGAGAGGGGAAAGGGGCAGAGGCTCACGGCAAATCCAGCAGAGGCAACGGCGAGGACGGGGAGGGTCTGGAGCTCGCGAATCCATGCCGGCGAGCTTCAGTGGCTGACGATGAAGAAGAGGTCGGGGATAATGCGTCGGGGCTCTTCCGGTCGCGTGATACGACGGAGAGGACGAGGGAGGCATGGCGGAGCTCGGGGGCGCGTCGGAGAGGCTCGGGATGGCTGTGGACACGACTATGGCGACGGTGGCGCTCGGCACGTTCGGTGGCGAGAGGGAGAAAGAGAAGAGGAGGCGGATGAGCTCGAGAGAGAGTGAGAGGGGGTCAGGGGTGTGCGTGGCGCTCGTAGGCGCGTCGGAGAGAAGGCGGCAAGCAAGCAGGAGGTGGAGGCTCGGGCACGGGCGCGTCGACACGCCTCTGCATGTTGATGTCTACTAAGCAACCTTCTTCTTGTTGACGTTGTTGGGCCTCCAAGTGCAAAGGTTTGTAGGACAGTAGCAAATTTCCCTCAAGTGGATGACCTAAGGTTTATCAATCCATGGGAGGCGTAGGATGAAGATGGTCTCTCTCAAACAACCCTGCAACCAAATAACAAATAGTCTCTTGTGTCCCCAACACACCCAATACAATGGTAAATTGTATAGGTGCACTAGTTCGGCGAAGAGATGGTGATACAAGTGCAATATGTATGGTAGATAAAGGTTTTGTAATCTGAAAATATAAAACAGCAAGGTAACTAATGATAAAAGTGAGCGTAAGCGGTATTGCAATGCTAGGAAACAAGGCCTAGGATTCATACTTTCACTAGTGCAAGTTCTCTCAACAATAATAACATAATTGGATCATATAACTATCCCTCAACATGCAACAAAGAGTCACTCCAAAGTAACCAATAGCGGAGAACAAACGAAGAGATTATGGTAGGGTAAGAAACCACCTCAAAGTTATTCTTTCCAATCAATCCGTTGGGCTATTCCTATGAGTGTCACAAACAGACCTAGAGTTCGTACTAGAATAACACCTTAAGACACAAATCAACCAAAACCCTAATGTCACCTAGATACTCCAATGTCACCTCAAGTATCCGTGGGTATGATTATATGATATGCATCACACAATCTCAGATTCATCTATTCAACCAACACATAGAACCTCAAAGAGCGCCCCAAAGTTTCTACCGGAGAATCAAGACGAAAACGTGTGCCAACCCCTATGCATAGGTTCATGGGTGGAAACCGCAAGTTGGTCACCAAAACATACATCAAGTGAATCACGTGATATCCCATTGTCACCACAGATACGCACGGCAAGACATACATCAAGTGTTCTCAAATCATTAAAGACTCAATCTGATAAGATTACTTCAAAGGGAAAACTCAATCCATTACAAGAGAGTAGAGGGGGAGAAGCAACATAAGATCCAACTATAATAGCAAAGCTCGCGATACATCAAGATCGTGCCAAATCAAAAACACGAGAGAGAGAGAGAGAGAGAGAGATCAAACACAAGCTACTGGTACATACCCTCAGCCTCGGGGTGAACTACTCCTCCTCGTCATGGAGAGCGCCGGATGATGAAGATGGCCATCGGTGAGGTTCCCCCCTCCGTGTGCCTAACAGGCCCCGATTGGTTTTGGTAGCTCTGAGAGGCTTGCGGCGGAACTCCCGATCTATTATGTTCCCCGAAGTTTTTAGGATATATGGGAATATATAGGTGAAAGAAGTACGTCAGGGGAGCCACAAGGGGCCCACGAGGGTGGAGGGCGTGACCAGGGGTGGGCGCGCCCCCCTGCCTCGTGCCTTCCTCGTTGCTTCCTTGATGTGGACTCCAAGTCTCCCGGGTTGCTTTCCTTCCAAAAATAACTTCTCCAGAAGGTTTCATTCCGTTTCGACTCCGTTTGATATTCCTTTTCTTGAAACATCAAACAAGGGAAAAACAGAATCGCACTGGGCTCGGGTCAATAGGTTAGTCCCAAAAATAATATAAAAGTGTAAAATAAAGCCCATAAACATCCAAGATGGATAATATAATAGCATGGAACAATCAAAAACTATAGATACGTTGGAGACGTATCACCAGTAGGCAGAGGTTGAAGACAGCGGTGCCCCTGGTGGGCTGGGCCGCCAAGTGGACTGGCCAGGTGGGCTTCCCAGGTGAGTGCCAGGTAAGGTTGCTCTGTTTTATTTTCTGTTATGTTTTCCCTTCTTTAATATTCTGCCACTGTTCAAAATTCAAAACAATTTCAAAACAGTGACAAAACCCTTTGAATAATTTTATGTTGCAGAATGGACATTTCCAAATGCACATAAAATGTTTCAAAGATATTTGAAATTATATTCTAGTTATATGATATAACTCAAATTCAAATAGCTATTGATTTAAATTCAGAGTCCCAAAAATAAATCCTTAAAAATGTTCCTAAATTCTGGTTTGATATATAGCTCTTGCCAAAATTATCAAACATTGCAAAAGGACATCTTGGAAACAAAGAATGAGATTTCCAGGGTTCTTTGCCCTTATTTTATTTAAGTTTTTGGAGGCTTCCACTTTCCTCAATTCCAAGTTTCAGAAATTTAGACATGATGCATGAGTGCTCTATGATGCAACTAATACAAGCAATAATCTAGGGCTGTGACAACACCACTTCAAGGTACTGTAATGAACTCATTCTTTATTTATATTGGTGTTAAACCTACTGTATTCCAATTTCTCTGTGGTTTATAAACTATTTTACTAGCCATAGATTCATCAAAATAAGCAAACAACACACGAAAAACAGAATCTGTCAAAAACAGAACAGTCTGTAGTAATCTGTAACTAACGCAAACCTCTGTAACTCCAAAAATTCAGAAAAAATAGGAAGACCTAGACAATTTGTTTATTGATCAGCAGCAATTGGAATAAATATTTTATCACGTTCTGGTGATTTTTAAAAATTGTTTTCGTGAACAAAAAGTTTCTGGAATTTTCAGCAAGATCAAATAACTATCATCCAAGAAGATCCTATAGGTTTAACTTGGCACAAACACTAATTAAAACATAAAAACAAATCTAACCAGAGGCTAGATCAAAGATTTATTCCTAAACATAAGCAAAAAGCAAAAAACTAAAAATAAAATTGGGTTGTCTCCCAACAAGCGCTATCGTTTAACGCCCCTAGCTAGGCATAAAAGCAAGGATAGATCTAGGTATTGCCATCTTTGGTAGGCAATCCATAAGTGGCTCTCATAATAGATTCATAAGGTAATTTTATTTTCTTTCTAGGAAAGTGTTCCATGCCTTTCTTTAACGGAAATTTGAATCTAATATTTCCTTCCTTCATATCAATAATTGCACCAATCGTTCTAAGGAAAGGTCTACCAAGAATAATAGGACATGATGGATTGCAATCTATGTCAAGAACAATAAAATCTACGGGCACATAGTTCCTATTTTCAACAATAAGAACATCATTAATTCTTCCCATAGGTTTCTTAATAGTGGAATCCGCAAGGTGCAAATTCAAAGAACAATCATCAAATTCACGGAAACCTAGCAAATCACAGAAAGTTTTTGGAATCATGGAAACACTAGCACCCAAATCACACAAAGCATATCATTCATGATCTTTAATTTTAATTTAGTAGTAGGTTCCCACTCATCATAAAGTTTTCTAGGGATAGAAACTTCCAACTCAAGTTTTTCCTCATAAGATTGCATCAAAGCAACAACGATATGTTTAGTAAAAGCTTTATGTTGACTGTAAGCATGTGGAGAATTTAGCACGGATTGCAACAAGGAAATACAATCTATCAAAGAGAAATTATCATAATTAAATTCCTTGAAATCCAAAATAGTGGGTTTATTAATATCTAGAGTTTTGATCTCTTCAATCTCACTTTTACCAATTTTAGCATCAAGATCTAACAACTCCTAATTTTTGGAACACCTTCTAGGTAAAGGTGGATCATATTCAGTCCCATCATTATCAAGATTCATATTGGAAAACAAAGATTTAATAGGGGACACATCAATAACTTTTAGATCTTCATCTTTATTTTCATAGAAACTAGAAGAACACGCTTTTACAAAGCAATCTTTCTTAGCACGCATCATAGCGGTTCTTTCTTTGCACTCATCAATGGAAATTCACATGGCTTTGAGAGACTCATTGATATCATGCTTAGGTGGAATAGATCTATGTTTCCAAGAATCAACATCAAGAGAAATTATATCAACGTTCCTAGCCAATTCATCAATTTTAAGCAATTTTTCTTCAAGCAAAGCATTGAAATTCTTTTGTGAATTCATAAACTCCTTAATACTAGTCTCAAATTCAGAGGGCATCTTATTAAAATTTCCATAAGCATTGTTGTAGGAATTACCATAATTATTAGAGGAACTACTAGGATACGACCTAGGATTAAAGTTTCCTCTATACGCATTGTTACCAAAATTATTCCTACCAACAAAATTCACATCCATAGATTCATTATTATTCACAATCAAAGTAGACAAAGGCATATCATTAGGATCAGAAGAAACACTTTTAGTAGCAAATAATTTCATAAGTTCATCCATCTTTCCACTCAAAACATTAATTTCTTCTATCGCATGCACCTTTTTATCAGTAGATCTTTCAGTGTGCCATTGAGAATAATTAACCATAATATTATCTAGGAGTTTAGTAGCTTATCCTAAAGTGATTTCCATTAAAGTACCTCCCGCAGCCGAATCTAAAAGATTTCTAGAAGCAAAATTCAATCCGGCATAATTTTTTTGTATAATCATCCAAAGATTTAAATCATGCATAGGGAAATTACGTATCATTAATTTCATCCTCTCCCAAGCTTGTGCAACATGTTCATGATCAAGTTGCTTAAAATTCATAATATCGTTTCTAAGAGAGATGATCTTAGCAGGAGGAAAATACTTATAAAAGCATCATTGCACTTATTCCAAGAATCAATACTATTTTTAGGCAAAGACGAAAACCAAGCTTTAGCATGATCTCTAAGCGAAAAAGGAAATAGCTTCAATTTAACAATATCATTATCCACATCTTTCTTCTTTTGCATATCACACAAATCAACGAAGCTATTTAGATGGGTAGCAGCATCTTCACTAGGAAGGCCGGCGAATTGATCTTTCATGACAAGATTCAACAGAGCAGCATTAATTTCACAAGATTCAATATCGGTAAGAGGAGCAATCGGAGTGCTAAGAAATTCATTGTTGTTGGTATTGGTAAAGTCACAAAATTTAGTATTATCTTGAGCCATCGTGACAAGCAAGCAATCCAACACACAAGCAAACAAAAAGCAAGCGAAAAAGAGGCAAACGGAAAAGAGAGGGCGAATAAAATGGCAAGGGTGAAGTGGGGGAGAGGAAAACGAGAGGCAAATGGCAAATAATGTAATGCGGGAGATAAGAGTTTGTGATGGGTGAGGGAGTCCTGGATTAGGGGGTATCCGGACAGCCGAACTATATACATCGTCCGGACTATGGAAGCGTGAAGATACAAGACTCAAGACTTCGACCCGTGTCTGGATGGGACTTTCCTTGGCGTGGAAGGCAAGCTTGGCAATCCGGATATTGTATTTCCTTCCTTGTAACCGACTCCATGTAAACCCTAGCCCTCTCCGGTGTCTATATAAACCGGAGAGGTTGGTCCTTAGAAGTCCGATCACAATTACAATCATACCATCATAGGCTAGCTTCTAGGGTTTAGCCTCTATGATCTCTGGTAGATCTACTCTTGTACTACCCATATCTTCAATATTAATCAAGCAGGAAGTAGGGTTTTACCTCCATCAAGAGGGACCGAACCTGGGTAAACATCTGTGTCCCTTGCTTCCTGTTACCATCAGCCTAAGATGCACAGATCGGGACCGCCTACCCGAGATCCGCCGGTTTTGACACCGGCATTGGTGCTTTCATTGAGAGTTCCTCTGTGCCGTCGCTGCAGGGCTCGATGGCTCCTCCGGTCATCGTCAACAACACGATCCCGGGTGAGACCTTTCTCCCCGGACAGATCTTCGTGTTCGGCGGCTTCGCCCTGCGGGCCAACTTCGCTTAGCCATCCGAGCAGACGACAGCTACACCCTCGCCACGGATCAGGTTGAAACCTGAACTACACGGCGGACATTCGCGGAGACTTGATCTTCGACGGATTCGGCCTATGCCAGAGCGCCGGGACAATCACGACGAGCACGGCTTAGACCTGCCGTCGGACAAAGCTCGGGTATCACCCGCGGTAGCCGGACCTAAATCCGGGCAGGCTGCGATGCCTAAGGACGGAGGATGGACCCGCCCGCAGGTCGCGCACTCATCGGCGATGGAGCGAACACGGTCTTACCTGCTGTGGTGACCTGTGACTCCGGACCCTGGATTCGTATCCGGACGTGGGTTCCGATCCGCGCACTCCCGAGCCAGGCCGAGCCAGGTTGGGCTCCGTAATGGAGTTCACCTGCGGATATCTTCCAAAGACTCACCCTTTGGCGACATGCTGGACTCATTAAAGTCTCTCTCTTTGTCAGGAGGCTCGTGGCCGAACTATGTCCGGCTCGAGTGGGAGGCAGGCGATGAAGGATTTCGTTGCCCACCCACCACCCACTTCATTCCCACGGACGATGATTTAACCGAGGTACTGGACTTCGACTCCGAAGACATGACGGTATGGACGACGATGCAGGAGAAGAACATGAACCACCGCTCACTGGGCGGTGGACAGCCACCTCTTCTTATGATATATATATATATGGTGGACACTCCGAAGGAAACAAATGGTGATGAGGCAACGAAGGATAAAACCTCAGGGAAAAAGCAGAGAATAGGCGTCGTCGGTGCCACTCCACGCCCCGCCACAGCAATACCGGCCCAGGAGATGAAAACAATCCGAATGGTGCCGAAGAAGAATACAACCCTGATCAGCCCGCCTTCGAGCAGGCCGAACAGGAGGATGAGCATGTCAGCCCAGAAGAACAGGCGACAGACGAATACCCGGAGGAGGACAGCTACATGCCCCCCTCCGAAGACGAGATTAGCCTTAGCGACGACGAGTTCAGCTTGCCTGAGGATCCCGTAGAGCAGGAGTGCTTCAAGCGCCGGCTTATAGCCACTGTGAGGAGCCTGAAAAATAAGCAGCAGCAACTCCAAGCTAATCAAGACTTGCTCACAGATAGATGGACTGAAGTCCTGGCAGCCGAGGAATACAGACTCGAGCGCCATACGGCTGACCGGCCACCTCGTGGCCGTGATAAAACGGCATATCAGTCCGCATACCAGCCAACACCCCCACGTCAACATATATGGCCCGGGGCAACAAAACAGGACAAGCCAGCCAACCACACCAACAGAGATTGCTAGGTATTCAGACAGGCCGGCAAGATAAACGCCGAAGACAAGGACAAGGGGTTGCACAGCAACGATGACGAGGAGCCCCGACGTCCGAACACGGGGGGACAGAAGAAATTTCCCCCCCAG
Organism: Aegilops longissima; assembly: GCA_021605205.1. NCBI lineage: Eukaryota > Viridiplantae > Streptophyta > Magnoliopsida > Poales > Poaceae > Aegilops > Aegilops longissima. Next base: position 516,822,445 of record CM038678.1, read on the forward strand.
GTGAAAATGGTCAACATGATCTACACCACGCACATCCCCAAGCGGGAACGGAAGCGGGCACTACAGGACGTCTATGCGATGGAGCGAGTCGCCCCAAAATTCAACCCATGGTCAGGTTGTCCGATCACCTTTGATCGTAGGGATCACCCTACTAGCATCCGTCACGGTGGCTCGGCCGCATTGGTCCTAGACCCAACCATCGACGGATTCCACCTCACGCGCGTCCTTATGGGCGGTGGCAGCAACTGAACTCGCTTTATCGGGACACGGTCGCAAAATGGGCATTGACCCTTCAAGGATCAAGGCCACCAAAACCACCTTTAAAGGTGTGATTCCTGGAGTAGAGGCCGTTGCACGGGCTCTATAACATTGAAGTGATCTTCGGATCTCCGGATAACTTCCGGCGAAGAGTTAATCTTCGATATCATCCCTTTTGCGATGGTTACCACGCCCGCTCGGACGAACCGCATTCGCTAGATTCAATGCGGTACCACACTACGCATACCTCAAGCTCAAGATGCCAGGACCACGCGGGGTCATAAAAGTGAACGGAAATATGGACCGCTCTCTCCGAACAGAAGAGCATACTGCAGCCCTCGCGGCGGAAGTACAATGCGGCCTCCTCCGACAAACCAATCCGGCGACAACAACTTCAAGCACCGTCAAGAGAGTCTGGAGCACCCCGCAACAGGATCATCAGGCACGCCAAGAGCGCGACTAGCAGTCCGGCCTCCGCTTAAGCCCCATCAAAGCAGCATTCGTGCCACGCGTACACAATTACGCACTCAAGATACCATGGGCGTAGGCGGAGGCGCAACAACGACTCAG